>CM056505.1:21500805-22700805 GCA_029783415.1 Anisodus acutangulus
ATATGTCTATAAAAATAATGCCACTGGGCAAATCATGTCATACTGTATATATATATCATACTCGACCTTGATGAGAACTCCGTCATACCCGACCCAAATATGGAACTCGGTAATGTCTAATATCAAACCAACTGCATCTGGGCGCACATCTGCGTGTCTTACCTGGCCAGCTATAGTGAGACTCGATAATAAATTAAATACATATATATAAGTGCAATGCAAGACAGACTCTGTTAGATACCTCAAGCAGAGTGGAGTGACCTATTGTCATTATCCTCCGACTATTGTTATTGGCACTACGTTCAAAAACCTTTATATGAACATTTGAGACTCGTATAACTCGGAAGATTCTATGAACAAGAACATATTCAAGAATTATGATCGATTGTATAAGAATACTCTTTGCTACTTCATTTCGCCAACGAGATTGCCATTTAAGAAAATGACGTATCGATTCATGCCAAGAATGAAGGTTTTCCTTACATACCTTATCCATGAGATTACAATTTCCTTATACACCCTTGCACACCTTATGAATAGCTATCTATAGAAAAAAAGAGTCGATATTAATATCGAATCCATATTCCCAATAAGAAACATCATTTAGGCATTTTTATTGATAATCTTAACACAGAGAGTCCTTGGACTTGTTAACAAAAGGGCACTTATGTAATTCGATCCCACCATTCTCCAAAGCATACTTTATTAGGTTAATAATACCAACAACCAATATACTAATAAATTATATCTCATATGTTGAACAAAATAGCCCATAAGTCGTTATATGATGATTTCTTAAGTTTATGGGTTTTGATTACAAATTCCTTTCACATCTTACTCCGAATTATCAATTAACCATGATTAATAAATGAGGTTAGATCTTAACTTTTTTCATCAAAACCCCTTGTGCAAGTTACACCATACCTAGGGTTTCCACAAATTGCTTTACTATGGAAACGATGATTTCTATGATTAACGCAAGAATTATCATGCTAATCTTATGTGATTCACCTTGGAATTGATCTTAGGTGTTATGGAATTTCTTAGAGAAGATTTAAGTGGTGTTGTGGTCTGATCTAGATGAAAAATGAAAGAAAAAATCAGAAAACCCCACTTTATACCCGAAAAATTCTCCACCGCCATAATCAATGGTGGGATTGATGGGTTTCATGGTCTGTCAATCTTATTGAAAAAGTTAGAGGGGGGATTGATGGCCCATAGAGGAAAATTGACAGTCCGTCAAAGTATTTGACGATCCGTTGACTTTCCCATCAAATGACCAAATTTTCCAATTTTGTTGGAACGTACTATCTTTGATCTGTTTGACTTCCTAATACTCTGGTACTTACATAAATAATACGTAAAACTTCATTTCCCTTTCGTAATTGGTATTTAATACCGATACAATGAAACGCGAAATTGCATGGTGTAACAGAATACATGGAAGAAATCTACTTAATGAGTGTAATGCTTAAATAATAGTCTTAATTCCTCAGGAAGGGTAAAATTGTAATGACCCATTTCGTCATTACTGGTCTTTCGCTTACTTTTCCTAAAATGTCCTCTGATAACCTCTTATTTGTGTTTTTGGTTTCCCTAAGTTTGTTTTGATTAGAAACAGTTTGACTGATAGTTGACATTTGTGTTGTTGAATCCAGACTAGAATTCTGATGATTCTGTTAGGTCCGAAAGGTGATTTTAGTCCTGGGAGCGTGGTTAGTTTGGTTCCTGAGAAATTAAGGGCATTTATGTCTTTTGGTTTGCTTTTCATGTTTTAGCCGTTGGGGGTTTATGTGGCCAACAAGATACTCAGTTTGCATGTTTGTTTTGCGTTCGTGGGGTTCCGGATGAGTTTCAGGCATTGAATCCAAATTAGGGAACACCAAAAAATCCAGGTGTCCAGTTCTGTTGGTTTCCTTCTTCATGTTCGCAAAGTAGGGGCCACAGATGTGAACATCACAATCGTGTGTCACTCCTAGTATTCACAAAAGAGAACTTGAGTGGGTCGCTTTGAGTTTGTGAGCCTGTGGCTACATTCGTAAAGGCAATGTTTGCTAGGCCGGGTCGCAATACATCGCGATCACGAGGTGCTTCCGCAATTGCGATGAAGGGTTTCCTGAAACAGTGTTTAAATCCAAAACACATTGGGAACATTTCATTTTAAAATAATTTGGGTTCTAGAGCTTGGTTTTTGGTGATTTCAAGTCCTACATTCAAGATTTTTTGTCAGGATAATTTCCTAAACTTCATCTTGGTATAATTTCATATTTTTATCTTTTGATTTTCTAATTCCTTCCATGATTGGGACTTGAGAAATAAGAGTTTTTAATGATAGTGAACCTTAAGTTGATAATAGTCATTTTTCACTAAATTTATAAATCTTTATGAAGGGATTTCATTGTTTGGGACTTGAGTAAGTGTTTCTAACTTCAATTTCTTTGCCCAAACGAGTTTTCAAATGGGTTAAAATGGATATTTGAAACCCTAGGCGTGAAATTGGGTTTACTTCAAGTAAGCATGAATTAGTGGATGGATTTCACTCATTTTTGGTATGTACCCTCCACAAGTAATGGGTAAACTAATTTTGTACTAAATTTCCTATTTTTCCATTCGTGGCTCAGAATCCTATTTTGGGTGACTTTTCGGTTTCGGATTTAAAGTATGTCAATATAGGTATCATTGGATTGGTATGACTTTCTAGAATAATATTTTAATCTTATTGAACTCGAATTTCCAACAAAATAACTATTTTTCCCTTCGAGGTGTGGAATGAGTTTTTGAACTAACTTTTCTATCCAAAATTCTTCTAAGACTATTATGGGTATCCTTCAAATCTTGTGTTAAGGTAAAATTGATAATTGTTAGACTGTGCTTATTCTGAGACATTTCAAAAGAAGAAAGCTTGAGTTGAATAGTTCTTGGCGCTTATTCGTCCTTCCAGGTAAGTTATGGCTTACCTTCTAGTTAGACTTTGGTTAGCGAAACATATGTAGAGTTAGTTACTTTTGAAGAAAGAATGTTACGCCTTTAAGTATGAAGTTGGGATAGATTACCTAGGTTTGGTATTGTTGACTCATTTGTGGGCTTGTTTCCTTCTTGTGACTTATTGGCTTGTTGTCGTGTGTGATATTGGACTTGTACTTAGTTTCCACATTGTGATCTTGATACGGTTGTCTCTCACTTATATTGAAATATTATGGATAGAGGGAAGTACTTGATTTGATATTGATATTGTAATATGTGTCCATGTGTGGCACGTCTCAATTATCATTAGAAATGGAAGGATAATGATAATGGCTTGAAATTTTGAAGTGTACTTTATGACAAGTGTAATTGATATCATGCATGGCATACATTCTTATTCATATGGTAAATTGTTATGAATTATAATTGAAAATGATGATAAGTGAAAGTGTATCCTACGAGGTCTTCACCATAGAGCATAAAACAGAGATGAGTGTCTGATGCCCGAGTCTTTGTCGGGATCATGATAGTGTTTGATGCCCGAGGTCTTTTCCTAGGTCATGAGAGTGCTACATAGACTTCGCGGGTCCCCCATGGGTTATGACTTCCAAGATGTATAGATATTCCGCTTGTAGCATATGTGTATGGATACTACATTTGGCTAGTGCATTAAATTGCATCGCACATACACTCATATTACATCAACTCATATCTCTGATTCTGGTTGTTGTATTCATTGTATTGCATGATGTGTTTCAGCCTTCTTTTCTTGGTTGTTGATTTATTTGAGATGTTGTGTGATTCTTACCTTACATGATGGATTTAAGGACTGGAAATCCTACATAGGTTATGACTGTAACCTACTGAGATCAATGGTGGTTCACTTTACTGCTTAGTGATTACTACACTTGGGTTGTTTATTCTTGGACTGTGATTGTGTTTGTACTTGATTGCGAGCATGTCTATTCTTCAGTTTCTTCCTTTATATATGTTAGCTAACTATTGTCGGCCTATGATACCTACCAGTACATAGTGTTTGTACTGATACTACTCTTGCTACAACCTTTTCGAGGTGTAGAGTTGTTCAAGGTACATGAGCGAGGTGTCATTAGTCTTCAAGCATCTCGTGTAGTTTATCTAGACTTTCTGTTTAATTCTCTTTCTAAACAAAAGTTGTATCCAGGTTGTGGTTGTAACTTTTATTCAAATTTTATATATAGAAGATCTTGTACTATCCAGACCAGATTACTTGGGTAGTTATTGTAATCCACATTAATAATTATTAAGATTTAGATTTCCATTGTTCTTATTTATCATCTATGTTGTTTGATGAGGCTTTAAGTGATGGGTTCGCCTACCAGGTGGAAAAGGTTAAATGCTCGCACGATCAGTGATTTGGGTCGTGACAAGTCGGTATCAGAGCCTTAGGTTACCCGGTCTATAAGTATAAGAGAAATGTCTAGTAAAGCCTCATGGAATGGTACGTAGACGTCCGTACCCATCCACGCGGGGCTATGGGGCATTTAGGAAACTTCCATTTTTTATTCTTATCATGCGAGTATGTTCAAATTGGTATCTGAAACTTTCGCTCAATTCACTCACTGATGTGGGAACTCGGCCATAAATTCATGCATGAACGGCCTAAAATTGTAACTCGTGGTATGACCCTGGATTCATCATCGTGATACAAGCAAGTGACCAAGTTCAGGTTTTGTCTATGACTTGGTGTTTTAGTTGAATAGGGTTGTTATTAGGACTATTCAATTTCATTAAAACTTGGGGAAGTAGTTTGCTCGATTAATTCTTAGAGTGGAGAGTTTCATCATCGTTCATTTTAACTATAATGGTTTTGGCATGAATGTATCGATGGCAGAGTATAGTATTCAATATAGGAAACCGGTGTGATCTTGGGGGATTGTTTGTGAAGAGTATTCTATTGTTATGTGAGACAAAAATATAAGGAAGAGGATTTAAATGTATCAATTTTAGATGTCAGAATGGAACAATTAGTATCTGACGTATTCCTCGGGTTAGGGGTTCAAGGTAGGCGAGAATGGTAGTTGGTTCGGCAAGGAAAATATAAGTTGGGCTTCGACATGATAGGATCGCGGTGGTAAAGTAAAAACTCATGATTTGTGGGTTCCTTCGGGGAAATGACTATCGATTCTAGGTTAGAAGGTAATGTTACCTGCGTGTGAAGTTTAACAAATTTGGCAGCCGAGATTCTTCAATAAAGTTTGTGCCCGCAGGATCATTTGGTGTTTTGAGGTCAATGGTAACAAGGGGATTGGTTGAAATAAAAGCTTGATGATTGATGGTTAGACAGTGGTTATGTAATGTACAGTAGATATGAGGGTCGTGGATGAATCTGTATGTTGTATTTTGTCGTAAACCAATGGAGGTAAGTGATTGATTTGTAGGGTCAACTCTAGCGTAGGGCAAGTGTAGAGATTCTATTTTGAGGGAATTTTTTGAGTGTTGGATCTAGTTCGTAGGTAAGCTTGGTGAGCATGACGTATCGGGGTCAATTTTTGAGAGGTTCTACAGTTACTAGGGTAATAACTTTGGGGTTAATCGAATAAGAGGGATGGTCGCTAGATTTATGGGATGTGTTTTGGTTCAGCCAAATATGGTAATAGTTGGTTCATCGCAGACAAATTTCAAATAAAGACTCTCGAGGAGGGGGAAGCATTAGTCGATATTTACCTCGGTGAACTCATTGAACGGAAATAGAGGGATTGTGTGAATGGTAATTAATGGTCACTCTACAGGTTACATGTTAGATCAGTCGCAGTCTAGGGAATTACATTTAATGTTTGGGTATAGCTCCAGGTGGAGAAACTTCGTGAAGAAATGGTGATGGGATGTGCCAGGATGAGAAGGACATTCAGTTGGAAGGTTTGACTGAGGCAAGTGAAAACTCTATGGTTTGATTCGTAGGTCCGCTATTATCTTCAGGATTAGTTTTACTATTTTGCAGGACATATGATATTACGGCATGCTTTCGAGTGGATCTTGAGTAAATGTCAATCGATAGCGGTGTGTGTGATAAGAATTGGATAACAGAAACTGAGAAAATAAGATAAGGTATAGTTGATCAAGGATCAGAAGGGGGTAAGAAACATCTTCAGGAAAGAAGGGATTTGGATTCGAAGTAGCAGGATGATTTGAGTCGGTTGTGGATCATGGTGACGTTGGGTTGAATCCTTCAGATGAGACGGAGTTGTGTTCATGATAGCAATTTATGTTAAGGCAAACGTGTATTTCAAACATCCAGGATGTGAGAGTAAATTGTGCAGGATAAGGCACATAAATTGAGATTTGGTATGATATGTAGGTTGTGAGACTCGGTACTTGGGTTTGTCAAAGAGCATATTGAGGTATTACAGGTAGAGATTTGACGAGTAAAAAGGGTAATAAGCAAGGTCGTAGGTTTTTCATTCTAGAGTTCATAGTTGCATATCGGGTAAAAGTGAGGAACATGAAGATTGCAATAATAAGGTATAGGTCTTCGATACTAGGTTAATGACTTGGATAGATCTCAGCCTTTGGATTTGAGGGTGACAGCGCAGGATTACTCATTGTGAGAACAATTTAGAATCACTCATCACATATTTGTGAAAGGACCAGGTTTAGTGTCGTGACGGTTAGAGTCATGTTCGGGTGGCCTATATTTTATTTGTCATGGAACTCATGGTCTTTAAGTGTACTGCCTTCGTGGATTCTATGAGGTTTTGTTCAAATTTGAGGTGTGATAGTGTTACTGGGGTTTTGTTGAAGTATTAACCCCATAGATTCGTGTCGTGTTGTGTCGTTAATGGATACTGATGTCCCGGGAAGAGGTACGACCTTACGGATGGGTAATAAAAGTTTGTAGCTTGTTTATGGGAGTAGCATTTGGAAGTCAATTGGATCGAAGAAAATATGTTTCGACGAAAATTGGAGAACTAGGCAATTTGACGGGAAGATTGACGAACCGTCAAAAGTTTGACGGACGTACTGTCAAATTGCTCAATGTGAACAGTTAAAATTCCTGCAGGTTTAAGATTTCAGGAGTTAGATTGATGGTCCAGATTGACAAATAGTCAAAAGTTTCATGGACCGTCAATCTGATCGCCCTTTTGAGGCGGTGTAATTTTTATGTCGGTTTTAAATCAGGTCATGCAATTTGGGACTTCATTTTTCCTATATATGGAACCCAAAACCTCCCTAGATCCTAAGGTTCCATATCCTCCCAAGACCAAATCCAAGCCGAATTAAGCAAGATTAAAGTGATAAACCCCGTGGTTATCATGGGAATTATTGTCTCCTTGAAGAAACAATTTTAGAAACCCTTGTATGATGAAGTAGTTGACTGTTTAAGGAGGACTTTGGTGCGTGAAGGTAATATTTATCCTCTTCTACCTATATTTGTGATTAATTGATGATTTGGAGTAAGTTGTGAAAGGATTTTCATAATCGAAACTCATAAACCTATGAAATCATCGTGATATGACTTGTGAGCTGTTTTAGTTGAGATATAAGTTGGAATTGATTAGAAAACTAATTTTTTATGTTGTGAAATTAAATAAAGTACGTTTTGGAGAATTGTGGGATCGAATTACATAAGTATCCCATGTTATGAAGTCTAAGAACCCTATGTGCTTAAGATTACCGATAAGACACCTAAGTGAAGTTTCTCTATAAAATATGAATTCGATATTGATATCGACCCTTTGTTTGATATAGATAACCATACGTAAGAAGTACGAGGACCAGAACAATTGTAGCTTCATGGACAAGGTATGTAAGGTTATCCTTTTCTTTCAAAACCATGAAATCCAAAGAGTTTATTATTTTCAAAAAGAGAAATAATGAAAGCTTCACTCTGATGTATGTACGGAGGACTTTGAGTTGGTAAGTGCTTCAGGTCTTGGTGAGGTGTAGGTTGACCCGAAATAGGACAAGGAAAATGGGGTTCTCGATTTATCGACAAGGTAGGCAGTATGGTGATTGAAGGTTGTTTAGGATGGCTTGGCTTTAAAGCGTGAGTTGGTATTTTTGGAGGTGATCACGAGAGTCTTGTGGCAGAGGGTGGGGGTGGTGGTTTTGTATTTTAGTGGAGATAAGGTTTCGGAAACAACCTGAGGCAGTGAGGGTCCGGTAGAGACATTTGATGGGAACGTTTGTGTGCTTAGTGGTATTTGCGTAGAGTTGCGTTTGGTTTCGGATAGAGGCCTTTTAGTGGAGATGGTAATGAGGTATTATGGGAGGTAGAAATGTGGAGGAACAAGTAATTGGAGCACGAATTGTATACGGATTGTTGGAAACAATCCGAGACACAAACCAAGTCACAATTCGGTCGCTATGGATCCTTGGATAGTAACACAAGGAGCTAATTGCTCGTGTGGGCTCGAAGATATTGTGATCAATTTCACAAGGACTAGCTTGAGGTTTGTTGCATGCAATGTTGAAGACTAACCTAGCAAGGGCGATCGAAACCTTCGATACAATGGTGGTTCTCCCGGAGAACCAAGCGACCCTTCTGGAGGATACACTAAGTATAACAATCCCGAATTGAAATGCTTAGCTAAATTGAGTTAACACTCAAGTTTTTCATTCAAAAATAACTCTCTAATACAATATCCTAAGGGCTCCTTTTATAGTAAAATAAGGAACCTTCTTGAAAGACAAACATAAAGACACTAACCTAGGACTACACGGCTAAGATGTGAATGGGGGAAAGGGAAAGGGCATCGGCCGAGTGAGACTGTATGCTCAAGTACAATGTGTTCTATACTTCCCTTGATGGCACTTGAATGTGCTCTTTGGAGAGAGTGATATGCATGGCCCTTGGTCGTTGGAGAAGAGAGCAAGTCGAGCAACTCTTCATTTTCTCAAAACTGTGTATTGTTATTCCCCAAACCGTGTATTGTTGTTCTCCATTTGAGGAAATCTATACACGGTTTTCTTACTTTGAAGACCACACTTCTAGATGGCACATTCTCTTCTTGTTTTCGTGTACATGTCACCCTTGGATGAGGATTCCATCGGCCTAGTCATCGTCCCTCTTAAATGTGTCCTAAGGCATAGCTAAGGGTTATTGCATCCCTTTAATATGTCATAACTAACTAACACTAAGCTAGGAATTTAAAGATAAGAATTAAAGAAAATAATTAAAACAAGGCCTCGGCCAAGACCAACCAGTAAGGCCGATTAAGTTCAATTCTCTTTGATGATTAAATGTTGTCACCCAAGCCATTCCATACTCCATACACCTTCAAGCTATTATTTGTGCGTTGATGGTTAATCTTTAGAGATCTCGGAGTCCCAACCCTTGTCTTGATTTGAGGAATGAAGTATTGGGATTGATTTACATCATTCTCCCCTTCTTTGGAAGAATTTGTCCTCAAATTCATGGGGATCAAACACGAGGACAACTATTGATCATGCCATGTTGTATCCATGCTTTCATCTGGACTTGGTTTCCTGCTAGAATTTCCTTGAAGTTCGGCCATCCACTTGAAGGGACCATTATGCAAATATGTTTCCCACTGAATCAACGAATCATAAGTCCACGGATGGTGATGTTCACCCTTTAATTGCTCCCCATGGGCATCCACGGCTTGCGGCCCTTGGTCTAGGTCAGCATCAATTCTTTATTCCTTTTGAAGATGTTCTCCCAGGTTGTGATAGGAGCACCAACATGCCCATGGACTTGGAATACCCTAGGATAAGAAATACCCACACTATGGTCTCGACTAAGTTTTGAACTCCCGGACCAATCTTCTTTGTCTTTTATATCTCTCGGGCAGCCTAGATCAACAAACATCCCACATGAGTCCATAATCCACTTACACTTATCATGTTGTATCTCGGGAACCATCGCTTGATCACCACTCAATGTTATCCTAGAAATAAAATTCCAATACCCATCCATTCTCGGTTCGCGCCTCAAGACCAATTTGAGAATCTTGTGATCGTAGACACTACTGAACTAAGTGTCACTTCCTTCTTGGGTCTACTTAAATGGTAGTGGAACCAACACATAGCACCAACACGTTCCACGGTCTCCCCTTGTTTTGATCTTCCTCTCCACTTTGCCCCTCAATCAGGAGAGCCTCGGATTCAGCCTTACATTCTCTTACATTTTGAAGTTTCATCATTCTTACTTGTCTAGGTGAAAGAGGTCGTAATCGAAAGTCCCTGCCATCCTTATGGAAGGAATAGGTGTTGTCATCCTTATCGTGCAATGTCCTTCTGTCTAATTGCCATGGCCTTCCCAACAATATGTGACATGTATCCATCCGAAGGACGTCGCACCATAATTCATCGACATATTCACCGATCCGGAAGCTGACACAAGCTTGAGTTGCTATGGTGACCCTATTTCCTTTATTTACCCATTGAAGATAGTGAGGGCTAAGATGCATACAGATTGGCAATTTCAACTCGTTGATTATTCCGATGGAAATCAAGTAGGCACTACTGGTCTATAATCATTTTGCATATTTTCTCGCTCACCTTGCAACGGGTGTAGAAGATTTGCTCCCTTTGAGTTTCTTTATGCTCCCCCGGTTGACTGTTTAATATGTGTTGGAGCATCAAACTTACGCCATCTTCCATAATAGTATCACTTTTTTTCAAAGTAGGGGCCATAGACTTGCTAGATAGGTGGCGTACTCCATGATATTATTTCCACGTCACGAGTAGCATATCCCGCGGATGGTGGCATGGTCGTGACAATATTTGTCAATTGAATCCTCTTGCCATTACTCTAAAGAGAATATCTATTCCGCTCCTCATCGTGTTGTTCCTTGCGGTCAAGTTGCCATGGTTGGCCCAATAGGATATGGTAGGCATCTATCGGTAGGATGTCACACCAAATTCTATCTTCGTATCCTCTAATACGAAAACTAACAAGAGTTTGTTTTTCTACTCATAGTTCTTCGTATTGGGTTGGCCTTTGGAGAATATACGGGCACGGATGGTTGCAGTATGGTAGGTCAAATTTGGTTACCATCTCTATTAAAGCCGCATTTATACAACTTTTCCCATCAATGATCATGTGGCACACACGATCTTTCACCTTACACCGAGTATGAAATAACTGTTCATTTTGCACCTCCTCGTGTGCATCAAGTTGAATACATGGGACATGTCGAGAAATGGAGGTTTCACATGTCTTTACATCCTCCTGATAATATAATGGATTTATAAGGTAAGTATTGTTCTTTATCTCAGCGTGATACAACGGGTTAGTAACCAAGGCATGGTCTTGCCCTTTCTTTCGGCATTCCTCGACTTTGGTTTGCTGCATAGAAAAGATGTCCTCACCATCATTAGGTTCTTCCTTCTCATATCTTGGATTGTATTGCACAACCCTTGTAAAAGTGTTCTTACTCACGACATATCCTGCAAGTTCCTTTCTTATTGCTTGCACGCACTTTGTAAGTGCGTTACTCATGAAACTCCGAAACTCTTGTTCAGTGTATTCCATAGCTATGTTGCGTGGGACGGGAACACTTGGATATGATACCAAATTGATGTATGTACAGAGGTCTTTGATTTTCTAAGTGGATCGAGTCTTGATAAGGTTAGGGTTGACCCAAAATCAGATAATGTAAATGGGGTTCTTGATTTTTCGGCAAGGTAGGTAGTATGGTGATTGAACGATGTTTTGGATTGCTTGGCTTAAAAGCGTGAGTTGGGGTTTTGGGAGGTGATCTCGAGAGTCTTGCGGGAGAGGGTGGTGGTGGTGGTTTGGTATTTTAGTGGAGATAAGGTTGCGGAACAAACCTGAGGCAGTGAGGGTCCGGTAGATACGTTTGATGGGAATGTTGGTGTGTTTGGTGGTATATTGCGTGGAGTTGCATTTGGTTTCGATGGAGGCCTTTTAGTGGAGATGGTAGTGAGGTATTATGGGAGGTATAAATATGGAGGAATAAGTAATTGGAGCACGTATTGTATACAAATTTTTGGAAACAATCCGAGATACAAACCAAGTCACAATTCGGTCAATATAGGTCCTTGTATGGTAACACGAGGAGCTAATTGCCCGTGTGGGCTCGAAGATATTGTGATCAATTTCACAAGGACTAGTTTGAGGTTTGCTGCCCGTAATGCTGAAGACTAACCTAGAAAGGGTGATCAAATCCTTCTACACAATGGTGATTCTCCAGGAGAACCAAGCGACCCTCCTGGAGGATACACTAAGTATAACAATCCCGAATTAAAACGCTAAGCTAAATAGAGTTAGCACTCAAGTTTTTCATTCAAAAACAACTCTCTAATACAATATCCTAAGGGCTCCTTTTATAGTAAAATAAGGAACCTTCTAGAATGACAAACATAAAGACATAAATCAAGGACTACACGGCTAAGATGGGTGGGAACGGGGGAAAGGGAAAGGGCATCGGCCGAGTGAGACTTTATTCCCAATTACAATGTATTCTAGACTTCCCTTGATGGAACTTGAATGAGCTCTTTGGAGAGTGTGATATGCATGGCACTTAGTCGTTGGAGGAGAGAGCAAGTCGAGCAACTTTTCATTTTCTCAAAACCGTGTATTGTTGTTCCCCAAACTGTGTATTGTTGTTCTCCATTTGAGGAAATCTATACACTGTTTTCTTACTTTGAAGACCACACTTCTAGATGACACATTCTCTTCTTGTTTGCGTGTATATGTCACCCTTGGATGAGGATTCCATCGGCCTAGTCACCGTCCCTCTTAAAATGTGTCCTATGGCGTAGCTAAGGGTTATTGCATCCCTTTAATATGTCCTAACTAACTAACACTAAGCTAGGAATTTAAAGATAATTAAAGACAATAATTAAAACAAGGCCTCGGCCAAGACCAACCAGTAAGGCCGATTAAGTTCAATTTTCTTAGATGATTAAGGGTTGTCACCCAAGCCATTCCATACTCCATACACCTTCAACCTATTATCCATGTGTTGATGGTTAATATTGGGCGATCCCGGAGTCCCACCCCTTGTCTTGATTTGAGGAATTAAGTATGGGGATTGATTTACATCACACTCTATTTTATATCGTAATATTTTGTCAAGGGTTGTTCATTGTTATGATCATTGTTGTTTGGTTACTGGTTTACCTTATCATAAGCCTTCAAAAAGAAGTGTCTCAAAGAGTTCACCGTCAGAGTCGACTAAAAGTCATTCCAAAAGTAAAGTGAAAGAGTTTTGAGTTCCAAAGAGGCCTTAAGTACTAGTATTACTATATATATATATATTACTCACACCACCATTACAAATAGCCGGTGGGCAGTTGTACATGTACATTATACACAGCGCGCTGCATTATAGTCGGTCGAGTAGGCACGTAGATGTGTATCAATACATACACATTAGAGTATACTTAAGGGCAGTGACATATTATACAACTCGCACTATAAGTTGAGGGCAATTTATACAGTAAAGGCCTATCCAGATTAGTTTCATTTTAGTTTCAGAGTTTCATTATTCACTTTACATGGCATCCAGGTTGCTTTACACTTTTTTTTACAACTTATCTTTTCATATTGCCTTTATGCCTTCTTTTATAGCTTACAGTTTCATATTTTATTCATTCTTTACATACTGATACTTCGTGCTGACGTCCTTTTTGCCGGGGGCACTGTGTGTGTATGCTGCAGGTTCTAGTAGAGCCGCTACTAGGCCATTACAATAGGAGTTGTCCAGTTCAGCCACCAATAAGTAAGTTTCATCCTTCCCGGATATTCCCAGATAGATATCTAGTATGTTTTGTTGAGTTATGTACAGTATGGGTAGGTCAGGGCCCTGTCCCTGCCGTATGACAGTTCAGTTATTTGTAGAGGCATATAGACTTATCTGGTGTATAGTTGTTGGTGTATAGCCTTGTCAGCTAAGTTGTATTTTGTTGAACCATATTGTGACCTTGTCGGTATTGTTATGTATATATATGTTGGGTTAGTCCCTCTTGTTTAGTATTGTTGTTGTGTTATATATAGTAAAACCTTGTCGGCTGGGAGTTCTACTCATAAATAAGTCTGGTTATGAGAGTGGTACGCTCAGGCCAGAAGGGCACCGCATGCCGGCCACACCCCCTAGTTTACGGTGTGACAAATTTGGTATCAGAGCAAGTTAGTCCTATGGAGTTTATGAGTCATGTCTAGTAGAGTCTTGTTTATAGGTGTGTTGTGCACCACACTTATAAACAGGAGGCTGCGAGGAATTTAGGGAAGGTTGATGTTATTTAACTTCCTAGATCGTGCCGTAGAACTGAGTTACATGATTTTGAGTCTAATTCATGCTCTAATTCCCTTTTCAGTCATGCCAGTTACTACATGACCTACCGCTAGTTATCGAGCCGATACTGATAGGGGTGAAGGTACTAGTAATGCCCCACCCATCCAAGTTGATAGAATTAAAGCTCAGAGAGAGTCACACTCCTACATATCACCGGTCCCACTCCTTCAGGAGGAGACTAGAGGAGGTGCAGTGCCTCTAGCTCCTCGGGACACTATACCCCCAGCTCCACAGAATCCAGTTCCTTCAGTCCCTCTACCCCAATCTTCAGAGTCGAGTGTGGCAAGTGTTGTGCAGTTATTGACGCATATAGTTACTTCATAGTAATGACAAATATAGGGTTCCGTAGGTGTTGGGTCTTTTGATGCTGTAGGGAGTTCCCAAACTTGAGAATTTCTTACATTGAGCCCCTAGTGTTTACCGGTACCGACCCAGGTGCAGACCCACAGGCTTTGGAGCGGTCTTGAGGCCCAGATACACCTTTCGTAGTATGGGAAGAGTTTGCATATGATTTTTTTATCATTATTTCCCATTAGAGGTACACGAGGCCATGGTAGAGCTTCTTAAACCTCAAGTAGAGGGGTAAGAGCATTCGGGATTATAGTTTGCAGGTTAATTCTCTAACCATGTATTCCCCGAATGTCATGGATACAATGAGGGCTTAAGTTCATTGATTCGTATCAGAATGGGATCCACATCTGATTGGAGAATGTACGACAGCCTCGCTGAATAGAGATATGGATATTGCTAAGATACATGCATATGCTCAGAGTGTTTAGGACTGCAAGCGGAAGCTTCGAGATATTAAAGGTGAAGAAAGGGAACTGACCAAGAGAGCTAGGTCAGTTGTGTCATTTGGAGAGGCAGCGAGTAGCTCCAAGAAGAAATTTTCTAGACGTCCGCCTCTATGTGCTAACTGTGTTCCATCCTAATTTCAGGAGCTGAGGTATGACAGGTATGCTCAGTCAGGACTCGGACAAAGTTTGAGGGCTTTTGGTTCTCATAGGTAGGGAAGTTTAGAACAAATGAGACCTTTATTACCGCCATGTCATCAGTGTGGTAGGAAATACATGAGACAATGTCTTCAGGGTTCCGATGTGTGTTATTCTTGCGGGGATCATGGTCACTATATGCGTTAGTGCCCAAGTAGGGGTATAGGTGATGCCGCTCAGCCAATGGGATCAACAGCAGCATCTTTATCAAGTGTATGTCTACAGAGTGGTGGGCCACAAACCTCAGCAAGTAGAGGTAGAGGCCGAGGAGGAGCCTCTGGTTCACGCGGTGCTCAGAACTGCATTTATGCTTTGTTAAGTCGCCATGATTTGGAGTCATTTCCGGATGTCATTACAGGTATACTATTCATCTTCACCTATGATTTTCATGCACTGATAGATCCAGGTTATAATTTTTCCTTCCTATGTTACGTCCTTTGTTGCTAGAAAATTTGTATTTAAACTAGTGTTTTTGTCTAAGCCATATGAAGTGGCTATACCGGTTGGGGAGATGATTGTAGCATGGTGAATTTATAAAAAAATTATTGTGATGGTTTGTAATCGCCCTAATTTGGCTGATCTTACCTATGGTTGAGTTTGATGTCATTATGGGCATGGATTGGTTGGCTTCTTTCTATGAAAATGTCAATTGTCGAACAAAGATTGTTAAGTTCATTTTTTTAGGCAAGCCAACCCTTGAGTAGAAAGGCAACTCTGCTATGCTTAAAGGCAGATTTATTTTGTACCTGCAGGCCAGAAAAATGATTTACAAATGTTATATTTATCATTTGGTTTGAGTCAGGGAAGCAGATATAGAGCCTCCAATCCTTCAGTATGTTTCTATAGTTAATGAGTTTCCCGATGTATTTCCAGATGAGCTTCCAGGCATCCCTCCAGAGCGGAAGATTGAGTTCACTATTGATATACTACTAGATACGCAGCTAATATCTATCCCTCTTTATCGAATGGCTCTGGCCAAGCTGAGGGGATTGAAGGATCAGTTGAAAGATTTATTAGAAAAATATTATATCAGACCTAACAGTTTCTATGGGGTGCACCAATATTGTTTGTTCGCAAGAAAAATGATTCCTTAAGGATGTGCATCGATTATAAGCAATTGAATAAGGTCAATATCAAGAATAAGTATTAACTTCTGAGAATTAATGATTTATTGGATCAGTTGCAGGGTGATTAGTATTTCTCAAAGATTGAATTAAGGTCGACATACCACCAGTTGAGGGTAAAGGAGAAAGATATCCTGAAGACATCCTTTCGAACCAGGTATCGTCATTCTGAGTTTTTGGTGATGTCTTTTGGACTCACCAATGCGCCAGCAGCCTTCATAGACTTAATGAATCGAGTCTTCAAGCCATTCATGGATATCTTCATGATCATATTTACTAATGATATTTTTGTATACTCGCGGGATGAGGCAGAGCATGCAAATCATCTCCGAGCAGTGTTACAAACACTCCAAAACCATAAGATGTATGCCAAGTTTTCCAAATTAGAATTCTTGTTAAACTCTATTGCTTTTCTAGGCCATATTGTCTCCTCATAAGGTATTAAGGTGGATCATCAAGAGATTGAGGCCGTAAAGAATTGGCCGAGGCCCGACTCCTACTGAAGTACGTAGCTTCTTAGGATTAGCAAGATATTATCAGAGATTCGTGGAGGGGTTTTCTTCTATCTTCTCACCAATGACAAAACTCACTTACAACGCAGGTAAGTTTTAATGGACAGATACATGTGACCGAAGTTTTTAAGATTTGAAAGATAGGTTGACATCAACACTTATGTTAGCTCTGCCCGATGGTACCGATGGATACGTGGTTTATTGTGATGCCTCCAGAGTCAGCCTAGGATGTGTTATGATGCAGCACAAGAAGGTTATACCATATGCTTTGAGGCAATTAAAGAAGCATGAGGTGAACTATTTGACTCATGATCTTGAGTTAGTAGTGGTAATCTTTACCCTGAAGTTGTGGCGTCATTAATTATATGGAGTCCATGTTATCATATTCACATACCATAAGAATCTACAGTATATATTTTGTCAGAATGAGATGAATTTAAGGCAAAGAAGGTGGCTGGAATTGTTAAAGGATTACGACATTGACATTTTATACCACCCCGGTAAGGCAAATGTCGTAGCTGATGCCTTAAGCCGTAAGTCTATAGGGAGTTTAGATGGTATTAAAGCTAACAAGTTGGAAATAAATGAAGAACTACGTTGCCTATCCAATTTAAATGTGTGACTTTTGGACACGGATGATGGAGGAGCAGTGGTGCAGCATACTACAGAATCATCCTTAATAGTAGATGTGAAGGTAAGACAATTTGATGACCCTTAGTTGGTCAGAATGAAAGAAGGGATTCCACTGTAGAAGAAGCTGATGTTAGAAGTTACAGGAGATAGAGTCCTTAGATATCAGGGTCAACTATATGTACCAGGCATAGGGAGACTCTGAGCAAAAATCATGGCTGAGATCCACCAAACCAGGTATTCCATTCATCCTGGCTCGGCAAAGATGACCACTGGTGGAATGATATGAAGAAAGATATCGCAGCATTTGTAGCTCAATGGCTGAATCGTTACCAAGTTAGGATCGAGCATCGGAAGCCTGGAGGTTTGCTTCAGCGCATTGAAATCCCTACTTGGAAATGGGAATAAATTAATATGGATTTTATCACCGGTTTACCCCGTTCTTAGCGAAAGTTCTATTCTATTTGGGTTATCGTCGATAGGCTTATGAAATTAACCCATTTTCTACCTATTCGTACTACTTTCTCAGTGGAGGATTACGCCATACTGTATATTAAGGAAATACTTGAGTTGCATGGTGTTGCGGTCTCTATTATATCCGACAGGGGTGCTCAGTTTACTTCTCACTTTTAGAGGTCATTTCAGAAGGGTTTAGGCACCCAAGTGAACCTTAGCACAACCTTTCATCCACAGACCGACAGTCAGGCCGAATGTACAATCCAAACACTTGAGGACATGGTACAGGATTGTGTAATGGATTTCAAAGGTAGTTGGGCTAATCATTTGCCCCTTATCAAGTTCGATTACAACGACAACTACCATTCTAGCATCAAGATGGCCTCGTATGAGGCATTGTATGTACGGAAGTATAGATCCCCAATTGGCTGGTTTGATATGGGTGAAGTTGGGTTAATAGGTCTGTATTTAGTCTAGCAAGCAATGGATAAGATAAAGTTAATTCAAGAGCGTCTATTAACAACCCAGAGTCGACGAAACTCTTATTTAGATATTCGACATTGCGATTTAGAATTCGCAGTTGACGATTGGGTATTCTTAAAGGTTTCTTCAATGAAAGGGGTTATGAGGTTTTGCAAGAAAGTAAAACATATCCCCAGATACGTCGGGCTATATAAAATCATTCGCAGGATAGGTCGAGTAGCTTATGAGCTTGAAGTACCATCAGAATTGGAAGCAGTTCACCCGGTATTTTATGTATCGATGTTGTGCAAGTACATAGGAGATCCCTCTCGTATTACTCCTGTAGATGATGTGCAGATCACCGAGAATTTAACCTATAAAGAGTCTCCATAGCCATTTTAGATTAGCAAGTTCAGAAGCTGAGAACTAAGGAAATTTCCTCCATTAAGGTGCTATGGTGGAATAACCACACAAAAGAGATGACTTAGGAGGCTGAAGAAAATATGTGATCCCGATATCCCTACTTGTTTCAGTCTTCAGGTTTATATCGATACTCGTGTGATACAATTCTCTCATTTCTATTCTATTTGAAAATCTTAAGTCATATATCTTGTCTAGGGGTTAATGTTAAGGTAGATATGGCAGGTGCAGCTCAGAGTACGACAGAGGATAGTTGAGGTGAGTTATGGCTAGCTTTTTCTGATGTTGGTATATACAGATGTCCGTGTGAGGCCTAGTTGGTATTGTTTTGTTATTATGTTACCCTGTGTGGCACTAGATGTATGTTTGGGCTTTTTAATAAGTTTTGGGTAGTCCTGTTTACAAAGGAAACTCTGTCGAAATTGTTAGAACCCTCGAGAGTTAAGAATATCCTCAACTTTCGTGGATGAATATTTCTAAGGGGAGAATGATGTTACACCATATAGCTTCACATCGTGTCATGTCATTAATGGATACTAATGTCCTGGGAAGAGGTATGATCTTACGGAAGGGTAATAATGGTGTATAGCTTGTTCATGGTACTACCAGAGTATTTGGAAGTTAATATGATCGAAGAAAATACATTTCGATGAAAATCAGAGAATTGGAAACGTGACGTGAAGATTGATGAACTGTCAAAAGTTTGACATACCTCAAAGTTCCCAATCTAAACCGTCAAAATTCCTGTAGATTTGAGATTTCAGTAGTTGGATTGATGGTCCAGATTGATGGATCGTCAAAAGTTTGACGGACCGTCAATCTGATTGTCCTTTTAATGTAGTGTAATTTTTATGTCGGTTTAAATCGGGTCATGTGATTTGGGACTTCATTTTCTCTATTTACAGACCCCAAACCCTTCCTAAATCCTCTCTAAAGTTCTATATCATCCCAAGACCAAATTCAAGTTGAATTACGCTAGATTAACGTGATAAACCCTGTGGTTTTCTTGGGAATTATTGTCTCATTGAAGAATGAATTTTAGAAACCCTTGGATGATGAAGTAGCTGACTGTTTTAGGAGAATTTTGGTGCGTTAAGGTATGATTTATCCTCGTATACCTATATTTGTGATTAATTGATGATTTGGAGTAAGTTGTTAAAGGATTTTCATATTCAAAACTCATAAACCTCTTAAATCATCATGATATGACTTGTGGCCTGTTTTATTTGAGATATAAGTTGGAATTGATTAGCAAACTGGTTGTTTATGTTGTGAAACTAAAGAATGTACGTTTCGGAGAATTGTGGGATAGAATTACATAAATATCCCTTGTTAAGAAGTCTAAGAACCCTATGTGCTTAAGAGTGCCGATAAGATGCCTAAGTTCAGTTTCTCTATAAAATATGAATTTATTATTGATATCAACCCTTTTTGATATATATAGCCATCCGTAAGAAGTACGAGGACATGTAGAATTATTGTAGCTTCATGGACCATGTATGTAAGGCTATCACTTTCTTTCAAAAGAATGAAATCCAAAGAGAGTATCATTTTCAAAAAGAGAAATGTTGAAAGCTTCACTCTATCGTATCTCATAATCTCTTGTCGAGAGTTGTTCATTGTTATGATCATTATTGTTTTGTTACTGGTTTACCTTATCATAAGCCTTCAAAAAGAAGTGTCTCAAAGAGGCCTTAAGTGCTAGTAATACTATATATTCAAACAATTAACTGTCAGAGTCGACTAAAAGTCATTCCAAAAGTAAAGTCAAACAGTTCTGAGTTCCAAAGAGGCCTTAAGTGCTACTAATATTATATATATATATATATATATATATACCACCGTTGTAAATAGTCAGTGGGAAATTGTACAAGTACATTATACACACCGCACTGCGCTATAGTCGGTTGGGCATGCATGTAGATGTGCATCCATATATACAGCTCAGAGTATACCTGAGGGCAGTGACATATTATACACCTTGCATTATAAGTTGAGGGTAGTTTATATAGTAAAGGCCTATCAAGATAGGATTCATTTTAGTTTTAAAGTTTCATTATTCGCCTTATATGATATCTATGTTTCTTTACGCTTTCTTTTACAACTTATCTCTTCATATTGCTTTTATGCCTTCCTTTATGGCTTACATTTTCATATTGTTATTCATGCTTTATATACCGTTACATTTCTTTCATACTGACATCATCTTTGCGGGGGGCACTGTGTGTTCATGCTATAGGTTCTGAGAGGGGATCCGCTAGGCCACCACAGTAGGAGCTGTTGAGTTCAGCCGTCAGTAAGTAAGCTTTATCCTCCACGAAGCTTCCTGGTTAGATATTGAGTATGTTTTACTGAGTTATCTACAGTATGGGTAGGTCGGGGCGCTGTCTCAGTCGTATGGCAGTTAAGTTATTCGTAGAGACTCATAGACTTATTTGGTATGTACAGTTGTTGGTGTATAGCCTGGCCCCCTCCCTTGAAAGATTCTGGAAGGAAAAGTATGTGTCTGTCAAGTTTGGTTCTTCTTACTTGGGTTTGCGGGTTCGACCAGAAATGTTATTCTTACACACAAGACTATCCCTCTTCCCGAAATCTTCGCGAGGACTACTTTAGGACTATAGAGACCGCCCGTAGGGGGTTTACTGCACAAGGCCCCTGCAGAGGAAAGGCTTTATCCCAGTGGATAGAAGATACTCAGCTCCACACAACATATGGATTAGCACACTTTCAGGAAGAATAGATGCTTCGACCCGCATTGAATGTTGGGCCACTCGTTGAAGATAAAAGTACATCGAACCCATACGAAGTTTTACCATGAGCGGATTGTATCCATTGAGCAAATATAGGTTCAATCAAGATTTGCTTACCTGACAATCCTATCAATTTGGGGCAGCCCTAATTTCCAACATAGAGTTGTGATAAGGCATGGCTAGGGTAGTGAAGTATTATTCTATTAGACTCGGTCCTTAAGCTCCTGGTGGATAATTTTCCCCATATTCACAAAAGATCTGGATATGAGAGCGATAATAATTATGGCTTTATTAGGTGAAATGTCGGTGTCGTTCTTTGATGGCGACACCCGCGAATATATGATAGAAAACTAGAATTTTCCTTTCCCTGTCGATACACTACGTATGGGCCCCTTTGGGCCTGTTATTTCCTTCAGTCAGTTGGGCCAAGGCCCAACTCACTCATTTCAGCAAGTCCACTAAAGTAGCAGTGCATTTGAAGGCCTAGCTATGGGTGAAAATAGTCAACTAGTGGGCTTAGGTATGCCCTCCAACGTAAACTCAACCTCTTTTATTTCCATATATGTATATTATTTGTAATAAAAATACTTTGTATATTTGAAAGGAGTAGAAAACCATTATTTCCTTTTTTTCATGCTATATCCCAAAGGTCAAGTAATATTCTAACATTCCAATGCCTACAACTCAACTCAAGTCCAAGATAGGTATTTTAATCTTTTTCAAAATCATTTTGAGTTGGGCACAACCCAAAATACCAACTTCTAATGTCCAAATTCAGTCCGATTTCCAGAATTCAGATTTAAATTATCAACTAAACAACCCATTTTTGTCATTTTATGAAGCCCAAAACATTAGAGAGTATATGGTCCGAGAAAAGGAGTCCAAAGAAGTCTGAATATTCATTTTAGTCCCAAATCGAGCTTGAAAATCATTTTTTGGTTCCAATCCCTTTGAAAGTACAAAACAATCTGCTTTTTGTTTTAAATTCTAAAGTTAACGATGTTGTAAATTACTTTCTTTTGGCGATTCTAATTTAAATGATATGCATATCATTTTCCTATCCTAAGTTCACAACCGTAGGGGTTCCAATGTTAATAAGTACCTTAGACTTATCACATAACTGACATAAATAAATTAATCACGCAAAAATAGTCTAAAGCCCAAGTTAAACTACTGAAAGCAAACCAGCCCAGCAAAATAACATGGAGAGGTAGATAAAGGGGACTCAGCCCAATTTCAAACAAGACAACGTATGGCAACGGCTAAGCCTAATTAACAATAGCGGTTAACAAAAATAATCGAAAGAAGAAAAAATGGGATAAGCCTAGAACATGTATTAAGTCAAACAAAATATGACTGTGAAAACCAAAGGATTGGGCCAGGCCCAAAGACATACAAACAAAGTTATTCAAATGAAACACATGAGAAATATACTAAACATGTATACCTTGTATTACTGAGTATCCCTTGTATACAGTATGTATATCTCATATATACTATCAACAAAGACTTAGTAGACAGTGGATTAAGGCAAACAAGGTGAGTATGCACACATTCAATCATGACAGACTTTCAAACCTCATTTGTGGATAAAAATTCTCATATTTAATCCTAAGCACGCACCTAGGTTGAACAATTCATTCCTTTCTTCTTTTTACAAAACACAAAGTAATGGAACTTAGAATCTCAAGTTTTCTTCCTAAACAGATGCCAAATTTTATGGTATGTAGATTTTATATCCTTAATCATATTATGGATGCACAAGAACATGTTATCACTCAAATACAAATTATTGCAATTCATAAATAAGGCAAGCGCAGATGTATGCAGACAACCATCATATGAATAGGAGCAGCTCATGCTGTTGCATTTAAAATATTAAATGAGATCATGTTATGGGAAGGGATGACAAAGAACACATGGAGAAGGTGCAGACAGTCTTATCGAAAACACAAGATGACTACTCATTTACTTAGTATAGGGCATGGATGTAGTGGTATGGTTATGCATGGCATGTGAAATCATAAACAGGTAACATGACTCAAGAACAAAGCATACAACCAGGGCCGAATCATACTAAGACACACGGGTTCATTATTTTCATGGAATAAAGGGGAAGGTCCTTAAAATACGCAAACATAAACTGCACAAACATCAAATATGTTCATTTTTAAAAATGGTTTGACACATGTTAAACTAAGCCTTAGTTAAGATGAAAACAATAAATAACAGCAGCACATAAGTTCCACATGTATTTAAATAAGTCACAACAGATACCAAACCCCAGGACTCTCATTATCCCCAGAAATAACATATAAACTCAAACACATCAATAAGAAGGATTTAAAAGGATACTCTCATTTTAAAAGGACAAAGAATATTGTTCTTCGCAAATAAAAAAAGAGCAAACTCATACTTGTGTTGCAAAGGAGACAAGATTCAGACACATATATCTAGTACTAGGCTAGGACGCATAATTTCAACTTATTCAGAGCTTAAACTTAAGTTAGCACATCCTAAATAGTCTTCAAGAGTATTAAAACAGTCTAGTGACAAGACCTCCTTTGAAACTCTATTCAGAATCCCAAAACTCTTTCCAAGTTATTCTAGTATCAGCTCTCATATCCTGTTAACCTCACATCTTCCTTTAAATACAGTAAACATCTAAGACAGATACCATATTCACTTTT
This sequence comes from Anisodus acutangulus, assembly GCA_029783415.1. Classification (NCBI taxonomy): domain Eukaryota; kingdom Viridiplantae; phylum Streptophyta; class Magnoliopsida; order Solanales; family Solanaceae; genus Anisodus; species Anisodus acutangulus. Next base: position 21,525,073 of record CM056505.1, read on the forward strand.
AGGAGCAAGAATACATTAACTGATCTAAAGACCAACCTATCTAGTTTATTCTCATAGTTTTAAGCTAACATTAGGTGGTATTAAGGCAAGGTATATTGACAAATTAACCAAACATTTCCCTAATCACAAACTCATAACATAATATAGCTATTTTGGCTTAAACAAACTATTCTCAGTCAAAGCAAACCTCAAAACCAGCACATTTAGACAGTCAGTATTGATGGACCGTCGATCATCTGACGGACAGTCAATCCGACCATCAAAGTACGGTGGCGGAAGCATTTTATGGGTTTAAAGTCGGTTATTGCGTTTTGTAAATCATTTTCCCCCCAAATCAGACATAGAACACCCCTAAAATCCTCTCTAAGAAATCCCTAACACCCATGATTAATCCAAAGTCAAATTACGCAAGATTAACGTGATAATCCTCGCGATAATCGTAGAAACCATCTTTCTCGTATCGAAGTGATTTTCGAAACCTTAGGTGTTGGTTTGGGTTGCTATTTGACGGGAGTTTGGATGCCTAAAGGTAAGGATTTATCCTCCTCTATCTATATTGGTGATTAATTGATGATTTGGGATAAGTTGTGAAATGATTTTTGTAACCAAAACCCTTAAATTTATGAAGTTAAGATATGTTGAGTTGTGGGCTTTTTTGTTGGTATTTTAAACCTAAGAGGGTATGTATCGGAGAATTGTGGGACCAAATTACATGAATAACCCTTTCATTAAACAAGACTAAGAACCTTTTATGTTAAGATGATCGCTAAAATGCCTAAGTGAAGTTTCTTATGGAATATGGATTAGATGATGATATCAATCCTTTAATTGTTATAGGTAATCGGTCGTAAAGACTACGAGAGCTTATAACACGACATATAGCTTCATGGATAAGGTATGTAAGGTTGTCCCTTTATTTCAAAAGCATGAAATCCGAAGAGCTATCATTTTAAAAAAACATTGAGAACTCCACTCTATTGTCTATAAAAGTCCTATGTTGAGAAGTGTTTATCTCTTATTCATATTCTTATGATCCTCGTTATTGGTTATTGATCATATCATGTCTTCAAAAGGAAGCATTCTAGAAAGATATAATCTTCGAGTCGACCAAGAGTCGCTCAAAGAATAAAGTCAAAGAGGTATGAGTTTCAAAAAGGACCAAAGGGTTGTTGTTATCATTAGTCTGTTGTTCACACCCCTATTTTCAGTGGTATTGACATGTTTGCATTACCATTAATATCATGAATATAATCATGATCATATAGAGGATCGAGTTGAATGTTCCGCAACATACATATATATATAGAGGATCGGGTTGCATATTCTGTAACATACACATATATAGAGAATCGGGTTGCACGTTCTGCAACATATAAATATATTGGATCGGGTTCCACGCTCCACAACATATACATATGATGGATCATATTGCGCATTCTGCAACACATACATACGTTAGTGTGCATATTGTATTGAATTTTCATACATACACCTAAGATTAATGACATGTTATACCTCGCACTATAAGACGTAGATATTTTATACAGTAAAGGACTATCCAGACAGGTTGTGTTAATTTTTAGAGTTTCATTATTCCCCTATGTGGCCCAGTTTGTTTATGCCTTCCCTTACATCTAATCATTTCACATTGCTTATGTGCTCTTCTTTACAACTTACAAATTTACATTGCTATTCATGCTTTACATACTCGGTACATTATTTCATACTAATGTTACTTTTATCGGAGGCACTGTGTGTTCATACCGTGGGTTCTGATAGAGACTCTGCTAGGCCACCTCAGTAGGAGCTATTGAGTTCCGCCGTCCGTACGTGAGCTTTGTCTTCCCAGAGCTTTCTGATTGTATATATATGGAGTATTTTAGCGGAGATATGTACAGTATGGGTAGGTGGGGGCCATGTCATGGAGATATGTCAGATTAGTCACTCATAGAGGCTTATAGACCTATTTTTGTATGTATAGTATGGATGTAGAGCCTTGTCGGCTAAGTTATCTTTTGTTAAACCATGTTATGACCTTGTAGGTCCCATTGTATATATATGTGTTGGGTTAATCCCTCTTATCCAGAGTTGTTGTTGTGATATATCTCAGTATGGCCTTGTCGACCGGAAGTTCTACTTGCACAGAGGACTGGTCATTAGAGTTGTTCGCTCGGGCCAGAAGGGCACCGGGTGCCAGCCACAACCCCCCCCCCCCCAGTTTGGAGTGTGACAAACTTGGTACTAGAGCAGGTCAATCCTAGGGAGTCTGTGAGCCGTGTTTAGCAGAGTCTTATTTATGGGTGTGTTATGCACCACACTTATAAGAAAGAGGTTGTCGGGTATTTAGGGATGGTTTTTGTTATTTCATCTCATTGATCGTGCAATAGAGCTGAGTTGTGAAAATTCCAGTCTAACTCATGTTATACCTAGTTTCAGTTCTGATAATAACTAGAAAGACCTTGGTTAACTCGTATTTAAAGTATGTCCAAGAAATATTTTGATTCAGATTATTGATATGCCAGAGATGCGAGTATGATATAATATTTTTAGAGTATGAGCGATTGCCTTCCCTTTATTTATGAAGAAAGTGATGTAAGACAAGAAATATAAAGCATCGACTTATAAATATAAGCGGAGTAAGGTGATGGAGGTTCCCAATGTCTGAAGTATAGAAGATCATAACGAGGTCGAAATCCAGATAACAATGAACAAGGTAATGTTGTTCGACCTTTAGCAGTCATGGAATCCTAGTAATAAGTAACTATTTTTGTTATTGATCTATTAACATCAATGGATATAGTCTCAAAGGAAGTGGGACCTCAGGATATAGCAAGAATTTAGCACGATCCTTAGCAGGTATGGTATCAAAGAATAGTATGGTTAGGTAGTGATACCTCCCTTTTGGGAACATATACATGATGTACCTGGGAATTTGATGTATATAATGAGGGGTTTGTGAGGGTAGGTTTGTCGGAGTTCGGGTGGAAATGGGTTGACACGAAAATGGCCTCAAATGGAGATTGTCGGGTTCTTGGGTTTTGTGGACTGTTTGGGTGTTGTTGGGGTTGCACGGGTAGTTTTGGGTGGAAATGGGTTAAGGCATTTTGTGGGGATGTTCTAGACACGTTGAGGGTTATGTTGGTGGTTTGTGTGTGGTGATTGGGCAGTGGTAAAGTGGCAGAAACTGATTGAGACAATACATTGACGGTGTAGGGACTCGACCGGGACGACGAGGAAAATGGTTAGGGTGTTCGGGTGATTTTAGGGTGTTTCGGTTAATAACCTTTTGTGTGTGGGTTGGGAAAATGTTGTAGTTGATGGTGGTGAAAAGGATGAAGTAATTTGGACAAGGATTGGACATGAGGTTTCTATGGACAAGCTCAGGTGCAAACCAAGTGAGGTGGGCCAAATATGGACAAGGATTGGACGAGAGGTTGCTAAGGACAAGCTCGGGTGCAAACCAAGTGAGGTAGGCCGAAAGGCCGGATAGAACTTTGTCATGGGTGTAATTAGGTCACAAAAGTTCTAACTCAACTTGCACCGAGGGGTTGACCCACAAAAGGATCGAGGTTCGGACCACAAAAGGACCAACTAAATTAACCAACACAAAAGTTGAATAACTTAGCAAAGTTGAGTAAAACTCAAATATATTTCATAAATATTCAATGTCTATTTACATCAACTACACGTCCTATTTATACTAGTGCTTAGACATTTCAATAAGACAACTAAATAGACACAATACAAGAACCATCAGGCAGAATGAGAAAGGAAAGTGGTTCGGCCGAATTGGGGAAGGGATCGACCAACTCTTCATGTACTCTAGGACACCCTTTTGTGTCACCCATGTAGATAAGTGCATGAACTAGTTAGTTCATGAATCATCTCCATAGAAAACGTTGGAAGCTTCTCCTATTAGCATATATCTTGGCCGATGAAAAGGGGAAATGCTCGGCCAACCCTTCATGTTCTCTAGGCCAACCTTTTGTGTCATCCATGTAGATAAGTGCATGAACTAGTTAGTTCATGAATTATCTCCTTGGAATCTTCTACTTCTAGATGGTTCTTGGCCTTGTCACCTTACTCTAGTACATGACATATTAATTAGGTCCTAGAGAGAGCTAGTAGTTAATCTAGGAATTAAAATAAGCTAAAAGGAAGTGGTCTCAGCTAAGACCTACATAAAAGCCGAAAATAAACATGTTCCTTCTTGGATCTTCACGTCCAATATTTAACTCCATTCCATATTACGCATATCACCATAGGATAGTTGAAACTTTTTGGCACTCCTAGCAATTCACCTCGCGGTCATTCTGGAAGCTTAAGTTCACGGCCTTTCTTTCACCAATCTCCCCTTCTTTAAAAGAATTTGTCCTCAATTTCTCACCATCTATGTAGGGTGATAAGTTTCCAACATGAAACGTTGAACTAATACTCTTGTATTCGTTCAAAGGTTCTATCTTGTATACACTTTCCCCGAAACTATCCAAATAAGGATCCGAATACAAAACAAGAGCTTTCGGCTTCAAACAATGTTCCCAATGAACCAAGGATCTCACCATATCAAAGTCCTTGCCGTAAGTAGAATAATCGAGTCGTGCACCACCCAATTTTCCACTAGAGAAAGCAATGAGTCTCTTTCCTTGAATAAGGATGGTACCAACACTAATTCCACTAGTATCACTTTTAACTTGAAGTAGATTTTCAATGTTCGGAATAGGGGCAACAAGGGTACAATCGTCTCGAATGAAATGATGATAACAAGTAGCCAAATCATGGAAACCTTTTACCTCACTTACATTCGTAGGTGCGGGCCAACTCCGGATAGTTTCCACCTTGGATGGATTCACATGAATGTCCTCAGATAGTGTTATGTATCCCATGAATGGTTGTAGTACCTCGTGCATGAATCTCATGAAAGAGCTTGGAGTATTACATAATCCAAATGGCAACACGAGCCACTCGTACAAACCATACTTGGCCTTGAAAGCCATCTTCCATTCACCTCCCTCTCGGATCTTCATTTGATGGTAACCACTCATTAAATCTATCTTGGAGAAAAACATGGCCCCACTCAATTCATCCAAGAGATCTTTCAAACTTGGCATATGAAACTTGCACTCCATTGTGATGTTACTGACCGTTCGACTATCAATACACATGTGCCAAACCTCATTTTTCTTTGGCACCAATAAGGCGGGTCCCGCACATGGACTAATGTCCTCTTGGACAATGCCTTCGTCTAGTAACTCCTTGGCCTCTTTTGGAATGCATCTATAGACTTCTATTTGCTGTAATTCGGATGCAAGATCATCTGAAAACACGTCTATCAATAGTTCCTTCAAGTCAGCATTTTCATCTGCATCTTCTATAAGACTTTCTTTCTCTTTGCACACCAATGCACCTATAGAACTCCCCTTATTCGATTCTTCTTCTATCTCTGATGCATTAATCAAGAGGGCCCCAGACTTTTCCATGCGTTTCTTAGCATTTTGGATCTTCATTTCCTTCATCTCACTAGGTGACAATGGTGCCAACCGGATATTTCTGTCATCCTTTTGAAAAGAATAGACATTATTTGGTATGATATGACTATCAAATGGTATGTAGGTATTAACGTTAAGAAATGATGGGTGGTAGCCTTCCAATTAGAAGAGTTAAAGCAATGATAAGAGCCGCCAGACATACATGACTCATAAAGGGAAACATGAGGAGTAACCAAGATAGTGGCATATGTAAACCCATGAGGGGTCATTCAGAATTAACCAATAGAATGGTAAGTCAAGTTATATTGAGAGATGATGTATGTGAAATCCTAGAAGCAGGCTATCCAGAAGGATGGACAACTCGTCAATTGATATAGAATTTTATATTATATGAAAGTCTCAGGGCCTGGAGTTCTAATTTCACAATAAGTAATCTCAGCTCTCAGGGAGTATATCAGATAGAAAGTAATGGCAAACAAAAGGACTAGTATAAAACAAATCGAAATAAAGAAGTATGAAACCTGGAGATAAAAGAAAATTGTTAGAGGTCATGCTCAGAGTTAGTACCACCAGAGCAAAAGTGAGAGTAAGAGTAAGAAGGATAACTGCCGGCAGTTAAAGGGCCCAAGATCCTGTAGGAATACATGAAGACATGATTGTTGTAAGTATATTGCTAAAAAATATTATCCAATAGACAAAAGAGGAATTTACTCAGAATATGAAGGTTTGAGTATAGATGTGTACCAAATAGGGGACGATGTCAATAGTTCATTGCCAACTATGTTGGTCAAATGAGACACCAAGAGTTGACCTCATTGTGGGATTTAAGCCAAGATGGATAAGAAACTCCCAAATAATAGGGGTTGAGATAACTTAATGCGTTGTAATGCACATATTCCAAATAAACAAAGAGATGAGGTTGTTTACACTTAAGAACGGTTGGGAAAGCCAAAGAGAATTCCAAACTTAAGATTCTAGGTCGGCAACAGTAATCACATATTGGAGGTGCGACGTGATATCTTTAGTGACCACGAAGACCTCTGGCACACCCTTAATGGCAATAGTCGAATTCTAAGATAATCTTCTACTATAGACAAGTTACAGTGATACAAAGACTTATGAGCCTTCTTAAAGAGAATAGCAATTCTCGAGCTTGAATGTAAATAAAGAATATTCCAGATGATACAGTATAGCATGATTCTCCTTAAAAGAGAGATATTTCAGAAATTAGACTTTAACGGAAGGATATTCCACGAATGCGATGAGAAGGCAAAAGTATAGAATTGTTCCTTCAACCATTTGAGAATCCAAGTATGGGACTCAATAAAGATAGAAATATTATACCAAAAACTCAGTGATGACTCCCTTAGATGATGAAATGGAGGAATAACCATATAGGGATCGATCCTATTGCAAGTTAAAGATAAAGTTTGATAGAACAAAGTGGCAGCCTTGCAAGGCAACATAAGATACAAGGTATAAGCAATTTAGCCCACTTAGAGGCCGGGGAGAGAGAAGATCCGCCAAAGAGCTTCAGCAGTTAGCAAGTTCAAGGGGTCCAATTTTAGGACTCCAATGATAATAGAGTTATAGAGCAGATTGTATCATTGTTGCCTATGTGCTAAAGTAAAGAAGTAACAATATGTGAAATTGGAGTTAATACTACCGGAAGAGAAGGTTCTGTGACAAAGAATGCCAATGTTTAAGTTAAAGGAGGACAGATTTCTTCGATACCTAGGTTGATCATGCATCCTAGATCTAGCTGATTGCAGGACAAGATTAGAGTAAAGGTACTTTGTTCTCTCTATTCTATTCATCCGGGTTCGACGAAGACGTACCACCCTACCCAAGACATGGATTCAGGTAATAATTAAAAAGTAAAGCAGTGCCAAGTTTTGGCATAGAGACCCCATGGTTAGCTAGTAATGCTAAAACATTAGAGGCCCAATGGGCTAGTGGAGAGAAATGCATATTTCCACCTGGAAAGGATAAAATGATTCAAAGATAAAGTACAATATGGGTTTATTCCTAATTTTATCAGAAATGCTGCTTGAAGTAATCAATGGTCAAAAAATTATATATGTTTGACCCACTTCTTGCCAAGATAAAGTGATCCGTACAATCAAGAATTATACTAGCTATACACTGAAAGGGATAGTATGATTTCGGGACATTTTAACTGTCTAATGAATAATGAAGAGGTTCGGATACAGTAAAATTCTAAGACTTCTCTAGGAAGGTTTAGAAACGCAGGGAAAGCACTGATATAGCTCATTCCTAGATAGGTGGTCAAGCAAAGCACATGATTTAGGCGCTCAATGATATGACGCGGGCAGGTATGATTGATATAAAAAGGAATTGGGATGGTCATTTACCCCATTACGAGATGCGTATTATAAAGATTATTATGTCTCCATCAGGACAGATCCTCATGAGACCTGTCTGGTTGGGAATAAAAATTGTCTATGGATTGACTTGCGGTACGAAAATAAGACTTACTTAAACATGTGTTAGTCTTGTTAATTCCCCATAATGTGGAAAAGATAAAGCTCCTTTAGAAATAAGTGTTAATAGTCTAAGATTTCCAGAAGTCACTTGTTGATGTGCGATGTCGAGACTTGAAGAACACTATTCATGATTAGGTATCCCTGAAGAATTTACTCACAAAAAGTGTAACGAGAATTAAACCGGAAAAACATATTTAAACCAAAAATATAGCGGATCATATGGTATTACTTAGAGACTTGGCTAAATGACCCTTGAGCTTGAGATTACCTCCGAAGCCAGAGGCAGTTATTCAGTTTCTCTCATAACGATATTACGAAAGTACATAGGAGATTCCTCTTGTGTACTGCATGTAGGAAGTGTTCAGATTACTAAAGACCTATCCTATGGGAAGGTCCCAAATATGATTCTTCAATATTAAGTCTAGAAGTTTTGGACTGAATAGATAGCATCCATTAAAGTGTTGTGGAGGAATAACAATACAAAATAGATGACTCGGGAGGTCAAAAAAGATATGAAGGCTAAATATCCTGACCTATTTCAGTCTTTAGGTGTTGATATTAAGACAGATATGGAAAATGCAGCTCAGAATACGACAGAGGATAGTTAAGGTGAGTTATAGCTAACCCTCTTGATACTTGCCTATATAGATGGTCGTGTGAGGCCAAGTTGTTCGTATTTTATAATTATGTTGCCATGTGTGGCATTAGATATATGTTTGGGTAGTTTACCAGGTTTTGGATAGTTTTATTTACAAAAGAAACTCTGCCAAAATTTCTAGAACTCTCAAAAGTTAAGAATATCTTTAACATTCGCAGACGAATGTTCCTAAATAGGGAAGGATGTTACACCCTATAGTTTTGCGTTCCGTCACGTCGTTAGTAAATATTGATGTCCCGGGTAGAGGTATGACATTACGAAAGGATAACCAAGGTTTATAACTTTTTTATGGAAGTTTCGGGGTACATGAAAGCTAAACGGATCAAAGGAAATATGTTTCGACAAAAAATGGGACTATGGAAGTTTGACGGGACAGTTGATGGACCATCAAAGGGATTGACGAACTATCAAACTGCCAAGGGAAGCCATCAAACTGCTTGATAAATTCTAATCTCAAGTGGAAGATCGACGGTCAGGATTGATGGACTGTCTATCATTCGACCGACCATCGATCCCACAGTCAATGTATGGCGGTTGAAAATTTTATGGGTTTAACGTCGGGTATTGCGTTATGTAAACCATTTTCCCCCAAAATCAGACTTAGAACACACCTAAATTCTCTCTAAGAAATTCCTAACACCCAAGATCAATCCAAAGTCAAATCACGCAAGATTAATGTGATAATCCCCATAGTAATCGTAGAAACCATATTTCTCATTTCGATGTTATTTTGAAAACCCTAGGTATTGGTTTGGGTTGTTGTTTCATGGAGTTTGGATCCCTAAAGGTAAGGATTTATCCTCCTCTATTTATATTGGTGATTAATTGATAATTTGGGATAAGTTGTGAAAGGATTTATGTAACCGAAACCAGTAAACTTATGAAGTTAAGATATGTTGAGTTGTGGGCTATTTTTTGGAATTGTAAGTTGATATTGGTTGATATATTAATTGTTGGTATTTTAAACCTAAGAGGGTATGTGTCGGAGAATCGTGGAACCAAATTACATGAATACCCCTTTCATTAAATAAGACTAAGAACCTTTTATGTTAAGATGACCGCTAAGATGCCTAAGTGAAGTTTCTTATGGAATATGGATTAGATGTTGATATCAATACTTTAATTGTTATGGGTAATCCGTCCTAAAGAGTACGAGAGCTTATAACACGACATATATCTTTGTGGATAAGGTATGTAAGGCTATCCCTTTCTTTCAAAAACATAAAATCGGGAGAGCTATCATTTTAAAAAACATAGAAACGTTGAGAACTCCACTCTGTTGTCTATCAAAGTCCTATGTTGAGACGTGTTTATCACTTATTCATATTCTTATGATCCTTTTTGTTGGTTACTGATCATATCATGTCTTTGAAAGGAAGCATTATAGAAAGATATAATCTTTGAGTCAACCAAGAGTCTCTATAAGAATAAAGTCAAAGAGTTATGAGTTTCAAAAAGGACCAAAGGGCCATTGTTATCATAAGTATGTTGTCCACACCCCTATTTTCATTGGTATTGACATGTTTTCATTAACATTAATATCATGCATATAATCATGATCATATAGAGGATTAGGTTGCACGTTCTGCAGCATACATATATATAAAGAGTATCAGGTTGCATATTCCACAACATACATATATATATAGATCATCAGATTGCACCTTCCGCAATATATACATATATTGGATCGTGTTTCACGTTCCTTAACATAGACATATGATGGATAGGAAGCATTCAATGTATATAGGGTATTCCTTATGCGGGAATGCCTTTGACGATTTTCAAAAACCTTTCTATTGTATTGCCCGACCAATCATGGGGTTTTATAAAAACTAGAATTTTCTTTACTGTTTGTGACCGAGTGTGGAGTGGAATGATTTTTCAAGCCCAAGTATAGACATTTTGACTCTCGTTGATACACGGTTTTGACTGGCTTCCCAAGATAAGATTCTACGTTTGCTCTGCATGCGTCTGGATTTGGTCTGCTTGATTCCCTCCTTCAGTAGCTTCAAACTTGTTTCATTTTGACAGGACCTGACATATTTGATTCTTTGTTTAGCCATACCAGCATGGCTATGTTTGTTGTGCCCTCTTGGGTGGCTACTTTTAAGCGGATGACACCTCTGACACCGTTTGGCTTCTCTGACCCCTTTAGTTAAATATTGTCAGTGCGGATGCCTCTTCCTACACCATCTGGCTCGTATGACTTTATTGACTAGAGCGGATGTTTCCTTCGGCACCGTCTAGCTCGTGCATATTTTTGTTGAGCGGATGCCACTTTCGACACCATGTGGCTCATGTATATTTTTGTTGAGCAGATGCCACTTGCGAAATTGTCTGGATCGTGTATTTTTTTGTTGAGCGGATTCCACTTGCGGCACCAACTAGTTAATGTAGTTTTTGTTGAGCGGATGCCACTTACGACACTGTCTAGCTCGTGCATACTTTTGTTGAGTGGATGCCACTTGCAACATTGTCTGGCTCGTGCATTTTGTTATTGAGCGGATGCCACTTGCAGCACTGTCTAGCTCGTGTGTGAATGGCCCTCTTGATAATATTTGTATGAATGACCCTTTCAGCAGTATTTGTATGAATGGCCCTATCAGCATGTTTATATGAATGATCCTCTTGGCATGTAATTTGTATGAATGGCCCTCTTGGTAGTTTGAATGAATGACACTCTCCATATGTTTGTATAAATGTCCCTTTCGATAGTGTTTGAATAAATGGCCCTCTCAGCATGCAGTTTGTATGAATGGCCCTCTCGGCAGTGTTTGTATGAATGGCCCTCTCGGCATGCAGTTTGTATGAATGGTCCTCTCAGCTTGCAGTTTGTATGAATGTCCCTCTCGGCATGCAGTTTTTATGAATGGCCCTCTCAGCAGTGTTTGTATGAATGGCACTCTCGGCATGCAATTGACAAATATGGCCCTCTTGGCTGAATTATCTTTCTTTCGTCCTTTATGTCGACCTCTCGATCGAATTATAGTTTTGTCCTTTGTATGGCTCTCATAGATAGATTATATTTTCTTCGTCCTTGTTGAAGCCCTCTCGGTCAGATTGCCATTTTTTCCTTTGTATGGCTCTCATGAATGGATTGTCTTTTCTTCATCCTTTTGTTAATTATGACCCTCTCGATCATATGGCTATTTTGTCCTTTGCATGGCTTTCATGGCTGGATTATATTTTCTTCGTCCTTTTGTCTATTGAGACTCCCTCAGTCATATGGTCATTTTGTCCTTTGTATGGCTCTTATGGCCGGATTTTCTTTTCTATGTCCCTTGTCGGTTGTCACCCTTGTTGGTCAGATAGCTGTTTTATCCTCTATATGGCTCTCATGGATGGATTGTCTCTTTTGGTGGCGCGTTGCCGCTTTAAATGGTTCTCTTGACCTGATTGTGTTGCACTGATAGCGCTTTGCTGCCTTTAATTTTTCCAATGTCATCTTCCGGTGTCAGAGTTTCTTTTTTGTTGTACCTGCTTCATGCATGAACAAATAGATTAGTAAAAAATCATGCCGTCCTCCTTACAATGTCTTGCGAACCTGCAAACACAGAAAAATTGTTAGTTCTTATGGGGTCGATCCAGACAGCTGATTCCCGCTTCATTATTTTTCTACTTTTCTATTATCGACCCCCATTTTGGGCTCAGTATTACAAAAGATGAAATTTTAAGTTAAAATTTGAAAATATTTGAGAAAACAATCTTTGACTAAAACATTTTATCATATTTAAAATTTATTAACTCAATGTCATGACATATGAACTCTAAGCGAGGTTCTCCGACCGTCCTTAGTGCTCTGGGCGTGCTCCTCGTTTGTCCTAGTGGAATTTTTGTGCCTCTTCGAAAATATTCCCTAGTTGAAGGTTTGAGACCAACTGACTTTTATGTTGATGCCATCAGTGGAATTTTTTAGACCTTCTCAAAACTTTTGCACCAGTTTGAAAATTTGGGTCGTCTGATCCTTTGTGTCGGGTTTATTGGTGGAATTATTGAGATCTTCTAAAAATATCTACCCCAGTAGTAAGTTAGGATATCTGTATTTTGTGAGGCAATCCATCGAATCCATATATCTCATAGGCTTTCTAAGGGTTTCTTTGTTTTTTTGTTTGGTGTGACTGAGCGCGAAGAGCGCCTACGTATCCTATCTTGGGAATCAGGTCGAACGTAGTTCGAAAATAGAGATGGTTGATTTTTTATAATGGTGTGACCGAGTCTTGAATGGACACCTATGTATCCCTCTTTGGGAATCAGGTCATTGCATAGTTGATATCAAAAATGGTAGTTTTTTATAATAATGCGACTGAGTCCTGAATACACGCCTACATATCCCTCTTTGAGAATCAGGTCATCGTGTAGTTCATACTACAAGGAGGGTGGTTTTTTCTATTGCGATTACAAGTAGAAAATGCAATTACAAGCAAAGCAAATGCGATTACAAGTAAAAATAATGCAATTACAAGAAAAAGATGATTACAAATTGAAAGACATGTCCTCATGCGTAGTATCTCTTGATAGCGTCAGAGTTTATGATCTTGGGACACTATTGGTCGTCCATTTATGCAAGATCACCGATGTTCCTGATAGTAACTTACGCGCCATGTAGGATCCTTGCCAGTTAGGTGCAAACTTTCCTTTGTACTCATCTTGGTGTAGAAACACGCGCTTGAGTAGCATTTGTCCTAATTGAAAGATTCAGGCCCTAACCCTCTTGTTGAAGGCGTGAGCCATTCTTTGTTGATATAGTTGACCGTAACATATGTCAACCATCATTTCTCATCAATTAGAGCCTATTGCGTATCTTTTCTGGACCCACTTTGCGTTATCCAGTTCTGTTTCTTGTATGATTCTGAGAGACGGTATCTCTACCTCGACCGATATTACAGCTTCAGTACCATGGACAAGTAAGTATGGAATTTCTCCAGTTGAGGTCCGAGTGGTGGTTCAGTACCCTAACAATGCGTAGGGTAGCTGTTCATGCCAACACTTGTAGTTGTTGGTCATTTTCCTTAATGTTCTTGTTGGCTACCTCTACAACTCTGTTCATTTATGGCTTGTATGCGGTCCAATTCCAATGAGTTATACGGACCTGCTTAGAAATGTCTTTCATTAGATGACTGTTCAAATTTGCTACATTGTCAGTTATGAATGACTCTAGGATGCCGAATCGACATATGATGTTGTTCTATACGATGTCAGCTACCACTTTCTTTGTCACAGACTTATGAGAAGTAGCTTCAACCCACTTTGTGAAGTAGTATATGGCAACCAGAATGAAACAATATCCGTTAGATATTGATGGCTCTATGGGCCCGATGATGTCCATGCCCCAAGGTACAAGTAGCCAGGGTGAGCTCATGACGTTAAGTTCACCTAGTGGGACCTTGATTAGATCTCCGTGGATCTGGCATTGATGGCATCTTTGCACAAATTTCCTATAGTTAGTTTCCATTGTCATCTAATAGTAGCATGCTCTCAAAATCTTCTTGGCTAGGATGAACCCATTCATGTGAGGGCCACATATCCCAATGTGTACTTCTTTTAATAGTTTTGCGTCCTCTGTGGCATCAACACATCTGAGTAGCCCTAGATAAGGCGTCCTCCTGTAGAGTACTCCCTTGTTCAGAACGAAACCATTGGTCATTCTTCTAATGTTCTTCTTTTGGTTGGCTGTGATATTCTCGGGATACTCTTTTTTTTTCAAATATGTGCTTATGTTAGTGTACCACCGCTTGCCATCAAGTTCCACTTCCACATAGGAATAATAAGCATGTTCTTCCCTAAAGTTGATCTCTAGCGGGTCGATGTGACATTTTGGATGATGTATCATGGATGCTATGGTTGCAAGAGCATCAACGAATTTATTTTGAGCCCTTTATGTGTGCCGGAACTCAATCTTTCTAAATATTTTGCAAAATCATTGTGCAAGGTTTACATACGGTAAGATCTTTTCATTCTTGGTGGCCCATTCTCCTTGAACCTGATGAATTAGTAGATTTGAATATCCTATTACTAGCAATTCTTGAATATCCATGTCGATGGTCATGCGAAGACCGAAAATGCAAGCGTCATACTTTGCCATGTTGTTCGTGCATCAGAAATTGATCTTTGCTGCCATTGGGTAATGCTGAACCATTTCTGAGACCAAGACTGTTCTGATCCCTGAACCCTTGTAATTGACTGCACCATCAAAGAACATTCTCCATCCTGAGTAGGTTTCGACTGTGCCTTATTCAATTGTCATTATTTCCTCATCCGGGAAATATATCTTCAGTCGTTCAAACTCATCATCGATCGAACTTTCTACTAGTAAATCGACCAATGCTTGTCCCTTGACAGCTTTCTGGAGCACATATGTAATATCAAATTAACTTAGCAGCATTTTCCATTTGGCCAATTTCCCTATAGGCATGGGTTGGC
Organism: Anisodus acutangulus; assembly: GCA_029783415.1. NCBI lineage: Eukaryota > Viridiplantae > Streptophyta > Magnoliopsida > Solanales > Solanaceae > Anisodus > Anisodus acutangulus. The sequence continues at coordinate 21,540,147 of CM056505.1, forward strand.
GGAAGATGTACTTCAAAGAATCCATTTTGGAGATTAGGTGGGTAGTGTAGAATGATAAGTAATGTCTCAGCTTTTGTGCTACTCATGTTAGAGCACAATACGTCTTTTCTACCAAGGTGTACCTTCACTCGCAAGCGGTGAAATTTTTACTGAGATAGTAAATTGCTCGATCTTTCTTCCTAGTTTTGTCGTGTTGTGCCAATATGCATCTGAATGCATTGTCTGAAACAGACAGATACAACAATAGTAGACTCCCTGATCTGGGAGGGACCAAAATAACAAATAGGAAAGATATCTTTTGATAGTGTCAAAGGCTTTCTGGAACTCATTTGTCCACTTGATGGGCACATCCTTTTTCAACATCTTGAGGATATGCTCCACAATTATCGTAGATTGCACTATGAAGCACCCGATGTAGTTCAACCTTCCCTAGAAAGCTCATGATGTCCTTCTTAGTTTCTGGTGGTAGCAACTCCTGAATGGACTTGATTTTTTTAGGGATCTAGCTCTATGCCCCTGCGGCTGAATATGAATCCCAATAATTTTCCAGTAGGCACTCTAAATGCGCACTTGGCCGCCTTTAGCTTCAAATTGAACTTGCAAAGTCTATCGAAGAACTTCTTCAAGTGTATGATGTCATCCAAACTTTCCCGTTACTTTATTATGACGTTATCCACATAGACCTATTTCTCTTTGTGCATCATATCGTGGAAGATTGTGGTCATTGCTCTCATATAAGTGGTGTCAGCATTCTTGAGGTCGAACGACATTACACGGTAGTAGTATACTCTCCATGGAGTGATGAACATAGTTTTCTGGGCGTCTTCTTCACTCATAAGAATCTGATGGTAACCAGTGACGCAATCCACAAATGACTGTAATTCGTGCTTCGCATAGTTATCAATGAGTATGTGTATTTTGGAAGTAGAAAATTATCCTTGGGACTAGCTCGATTGAGATCAAGATAGTCCACACAAATTTGGATCTTTCTATCTTTCTTTGGTATGGGAACAATGTTGGTCAACCATGTGGGCTATGGAGTTATCTGCCTTTCTACCTCAACTTTGATTCTTCTGCTCAGATCAGGCATGAATTGTCGAATTTTCTGTTTAACCTGGGTGAAGCCCTCGTTGATGGGTAGCTTGTGCGCTACTATGTTTGTGCTCAACCAAGGCATATCCGCGTATAATCACACGAATAAGTCGACCTATTCCCTTAATAGGTTTATCATCTCTTCTTTCCTAGGCGTGTCCAAATGCGCACTTATCTGAGTTTTTTTAACCGTTTCCCCATCCCTGAGGTTGATTGCTTCAGTTTCATCCAAATTAGGCGTTGGCCTATTCTCATACTGATCTTCTTCGTCAACGAGATCCTTTAGCGACTTGATTTCTTCGTCGTACTCCACATATTCTTTTTCATCTATAGTACTGTCTCACTCGTCTCGCGACATGTCATAACATTATGAGTTGTTCTATTATTATTACTGAAAAACAAGGCAAAGCATTGTTAGTGTATAAAAACATATTAATCTGAAATAAAATAAAGAGACTTTTTGCATAATTTGAGTCTTTCATTGATTTTGATAAAGAAATTACAAATTGTGGTCCTGACTCGGATCAATGTCGAGTCATTTCTATTTTTTCAAATATTACGTAGAAATGTAAAGGTGCAAATGGTGAATGCTCGGGCCTCAACCAAATTTCATCGATTTTTTAAAGCAATTTTAAAAATCATTCTCTCTACCGAGGAGCCAAAAGCGGGGTAGAGGTCCAATTGGACAGTTGCTCGTCTGGATTAGCATTGCGGATGGTGGGTGCTTTAGAGCATTCCTTTAGTCTCACGGCAAACTCTTCCTCTTGGAACAGCATCCCTTAACCATCTTTTGTGTCTCTACCATTGTGCATGGGCATTCTGACTAGGAATGACTGGTACAGGCTTGAAAAAGGCGTAAGCAACTGTGGTGGACCTCTTTTCTTTTCATCCATTGGAGGCTTCTTCAGTTCTTGGGATGTATCCAAGACCAAAACGGTACTCACTGTCCGACATTGACACCGATTCCTTGATACCTTGGAGCTCTCGACCAAGACCTTTGTTGAGCTCGAACCCATTCTGAAGCATGGTTGCAGCAATCATCTTGTAGACTAGTAGTGTAGGGATTTCTTTGTCGTTCCCTTGGTGGGAATCTCCCATGAGTTCCACCACGTGGAAATCAGTGTCTTTCGAGATTTTATCTATCACCGATACGGAGTTATTGGGATAGTTGTGAATACTACCCGCTCCGTCAATCACTACTTCATGATTCTCCCATAAAAACTTTAGTGATTGATGGAGAGATGATGGAACTGCTCCCACTATATGTATCTTAGGTCTTTCCAATAGTAGGTTGTAATTGGCATTGATGGCTATAACCTGAAACTCAGTAGTGACCTCGGCAGGCCTCATTTGTATGTTAAGGTCTACTTCGCCAATGGGGTCATGTTGTGCTCCATCGAAATCTGTTACATTGGTACGTCTCTGGCATATCTTCCCAATGTCATATCCCAACTACTTTAATGTGGATTCAGGGCATATATTGAGACCAGCCCCATTGTCGACAAGTACTCGAGATATGACCTTGTCTTTGCACTTGAAAGTGATGTAGAGAGCCTTGTTATAAGTCGTTCCCTCTCTTCGCAACTCCTCAGGAGTGAATGAGATTTGTTGAGCTCCAATAACAGGGCCTACTATGGTAGCCAATGTTTCACTGCTCATCCCGGTTAGGACATGAGCTTCGTCCAAAACTCTCATTAGGGCTTGGCGATGGTGTGATGAACTTAAGAGTAATGCCATTACCGATATTCGAGCTGACATTTTTTGCAAGTGTTCAACAATGGAATAGTCTTTTGGCTGCATCCAGCCCCATAAGTCATAGGCCTCCCCTTCGATTATAGGACTTCTTTGCTTTCCTTCTTTACGGGGTGCTCCTTGCGCCAACTCTTTGGGAGTATAACTGTCACACCCCAACCTTAGGGGGGTGGCCGGCACCTAGCACCCGAAGACCTGAGCGAACCAACTATAGTATCTGCAACTTATAATATGAATCCTGGGCCAACAACGCCTCCATATAACCATAATAAGGAAAGAATGTATGACAGATGCACACATAAGAGTCCCAACACGATATATATAGATAACCAAGGCCGACTAGGCCAAAAGAAGAGTACTACACTAACAAAGGGGGCCGACAAGGCCACGACATACATACACCCACTGTACACTAGTCTACAAGCCTCTAAGAGTGCTATAATACATCAACCAATCAGGATAGGGCCCCGCCATACCCCAAAATACTAGAAATATGTACAACAATACCTATCGACTCTTCTATAGAAACTCCAAAATAGAGGAGTGCAATAATCACAGCTGAATAGGCAACCTACTAAGGAGGATCGGCGCCCTGTCTAGCTTTACCTACGGGCATGAACACAGTGCCCCAGAAAGGGGGCATCAGTAAGAAAGATGTATTGAATATGTAAGGAAGATAATAAATGTAAATAGAAGATATAACATAAGAGATATGGGTACATAAGTCAACCTGAAACTCATAAGAAGCCTCTGAGGGCATATCTTGTCACAATGTATGAATATATATGCATGTCTGTAAAATCAAGTCACTCAATGGGGCTATATATAGTATATTATCAAGCCACTCTGTGGGGTAAATTATGTCAAAGTATATCATACCCGGCCTTGAATAGGACTTGGTTGTACCCAGCCTTAATAGGACTCGGAAATATCAAAACCAATTGCAGTGGTGTGCACATATAAGTGTTGTACTCGGCTGACTAAAGCATAGCTAGGTAATAAAATAGATGCATATAGATAAGTGCAATGCAAGACAACAATCAAAGGACATCACAAGCAGAGCCGGAGTGACCTATCGTCATTACCCTCCAACTATTGTTACTTGCGCTAGCTTCATAAATCTCAATACAGCCATTTTGGAACATACAAAATCTGAGAGATGCTTTGGATAAGAATTACATAAGGATTAAGATCAATTTTGTCAAGAAAGGCATATCGTTATTTTATTTTGTAAGATGCAACTCTATTTCAAAATAGTGTTTGTCAAGTCATGCCAAGAAGGAATGTTGCCCTACATACCTTGTTGATGAAGCTAGTTACATTTTGTAAAGCCTTAGACGTGCTAGGGATGATTATCTACATTATACGGGGGATTCGTATCAATATCAAGCTCATATCTTATAAAAGTTTTCATTTAGACAACTCATCGAACTAGTTGTGTGCAATACTTCATAGTCGCTATGTTTTTCAAGAAATCTCTTCAAAAATCCAACTTAATACTTATATAAATCTTGAGCTTAGGTTAAGGAAGATGAAATTTACCTTTAATACACTAAGTATCCTTTGTTCTAATCTTACTTCGACACCAATGTACCTTCTAAGTTGTTACAACGAACAAGGAAATATGCTAATAATAGCCATGGGGTTCTGAACGGTGATTTGGCAAGGTTTAGCCTTGGATTTGATCCCAAGTTAATGGAGAGCCTTTTAGAGGAGTTTGGGGTGTTCTAAGCTCTAGGAAATGAAGAAATGAGGACCCAATGTTGAGGAGAGGATTTATATACAAGAAAAGAAAATTGCATCGCCTAATTATGCGGTCCGTACAATTTTGTACGGTCCGTATAATCAGAGCTGCAACCTGAATTTTGCAGAGAAAAATACGATGAGGGTCCCAATTTGTACGGTACATACATGTTGGCCGTCAATTCTGGAAATTTCTAATTTTATCAAAATATATTTTCTTCGATCTGTTTAACTTTTATACACTCTGGTACTTCTATAAACAAGCTATGAACCTTCATTATACTTCTGATGAAAGAAAGCCCACAGACTTAAACTCCCAAATTAAGCCGAGAGGTGTTTTACTAGGAATGCCAACAATTGCATATCATTCTACACTTAGATGCCTAACATGGAATGGGAAATGGAATAGAGTTGGAGTTGTGACATGAATGTCTAAGTAGTCTTGTATTTTCAGCCTTCTTGTTGCTCTTGGCCGAGACTATGTTGTTTTCTTTTAGCTTATTGTTTTCCTTTAGTTCTTAGCTTAGCTTTTAGCTCTTAGCTTAGGGCATAGTATGATGTGTAATAACTAACATTATGACACAATTAGTAAGTCACAAAGGTGACTAGACCGAGAGTACACCATGGCAAGGACAAAGGATGACTTGGACGACAACTTGGCAAGGACACCATGGATGCATGTCATATTTTGTTGGGACAACCGTGGCAACTTGACACAAAGGCACAACATGATGAAGGGAGGAACACTTATTCCTTTCAAAAAAATAATAAGAAGATCCAGTTGGTGTCAATGTCACCTAGTGAGGTGAAGGCCATGAGAATTCGAAGTGCAATGAATCGCAATGCCGAGGCTCTTTCACTTGATGCACAAAGGATAGAAAAAAATCTAAGAAGGGGAGTGCCATGAATGTTGTGGCATGTGAAGAAGAAACCGGCCGAAGGAAACCTTAGAGGTCTCGGAAATGGCCAAGTCACATGGGCCAACAACCGAGCTACCACCTAACAATGATGTTGATACTTATGGTGAAGTAGCTCTCGGAATACCCCTTCCTCCATATGATGATCTAACTACAACAATCGAGCCAAATGTTCCAGAGGACCTTGTTCCATGTCAAGCCCCTAGCCATGATCATGAAGAAGCAACACGAGGGTGGACCTTCTTTACCAATCCCTTGTACCAAGTTGAGAAAATGGGCAGTACTTTCTTTGTCAATCCATTATATGAACCAAACCGCATAGATGAATATGCCGACATGAAATTCCCAAGGAACAACACATCCGGAACCTTACCAAAGGAAGATAATGAACTCACTCTTGATTTATTTTCTAGAGGTTCGTTATCCACAAACCAAGCCTATGGATCTGGAAGGCAAGACGTATTAGAAGAAGAGGATGACCAAGGGTACCTTAGCTCCAACATGGCATGTGTCTTATTAGCACCAAGGCATGATGAATATTGGAAGGTGTACATCAACAACCAATTGGCCTACAATATCATTATAAGGTATAAGTCTCCGTGGCCAATATGGAGTGCTCATTTCTATAATTTTTGTGGAGACAAAATATCTTCAAAGATCGGCTTGAACAAAAGAACTTCACCAATGTCGACCCAAATGAAGATTGAACAAGAAAAGGTTTTCAAGGACCTACATGGTAAGTACGAATGTCTTGTGGAGGCATTCGGAAGTTGTGACATCCAAATAGGTGAACCTTGTGCTACTCATATCACGGTATGATGGGGAAAGATAAGTATGAATGGTTTCGAGGAGCAATAAGATTCCCTGAATCCTTGGAGATTTGTGAAGCCCTGGTCCTACCCGTGTCAAGAAATGAAAGGACATTGAGCATCAAACACAAAACAAGTATAGGTGCCATATTTTATTCTAACACAAAGTTGAGTGGTGCACCATGTCATCATTCTACCTATGGCGAGGCAACATGTCTTATGGAATCCGAGATCCAATATGAACATCATGAGAAGTCAAAACCAATTGTCTTTTATTCGGATCCTTATTTGGAAAATTTTGAGGAAGGCGCCTATAAGATAAAACTTCCAAACCTATCTAATGGTGGAAATATTATATCAACACTTGTTGTTGAACAATTGTTTTTACATTTTGACAGCGCCAATTTGAGGGCAAATTCCTTCAAAGAATGGGAGATTGATGAAAGAAAGCCCACGGACTTAAACTCCCAAATTAAGCTGAGAGTTGTTTTACTAAGAATGCCAATAATTGCACGTCATTCTACACTTAGATGTCTAACATGGCATGGGAAATAGAATGGAGTTGGAGTTGTGACATGAAGGTCTAAGTAGTCTTGTATTTTCATCCTTCTTGTTGGTGTTGGCCGAGACCATGTTGTTTTCTTTTAGCTTAGTGTTTTCCTTTAGTTCTTAGCTTATCTTTTAGCTCTTAGCTTAGGACATAGTATGTTGTGTAATAATTAACATTATGACACAATTAGTAAGTCACAAAGGTGAGAGTACACCATGGCAAGGACAAAGGATGACTTGGATGACAACTTGGCAAGGACAAGAGACTTCTAGAAAGAAGAAGATTTCAAGGAGACTTTATGAACTAGCAAGTTCATGAAGTTAGCTATTTTGAAGACATCAAAGTCGTCCAAGGGGGATAAGAGGAGTTGGCCGAAATGATTCAACACACAAGCACCAAGAATAGAAGCTTCCAAGCACATTCCAAAAAGATGAGATCCTTGAGAAGCCCAATTCATTCCCTCTTCGACTTGGACTCCACAAAGGGATGTGAAAGGGATTGAGTTTACCCTTATCTCCAAGTAAATACCATTCACATTTCCTTGGTTTGGTCGAGAAGTTCCTTAGGCACCAAGTACACCCGAACTCGTTCACATGGCCGAAAGTACTAGTAGTTTGAGTCCTTTAGTTTTCTTCTATAATAGTCTATTCTCTACTATAAATAGGACCCTTAGGATATGTAAATATTAAGAGTTGATTGATAGAAAAACTTGAGTGTTTACTGATTTGCTAATTGTATTCACTTGTGTGTGTCTACTCTTAGTCGGTTCTTGTGTGAGCCAAACCCTTGGTGTAAGTTTAGCTATGACTGTATGACTTAGTTGAACCCAAACTAAGTTTTTCCTTCGGTGTAAGTTTGGTTAAGACTTTGTGACTTAACTAACCCAAGCTTGAGGAACCCCATTGGTGGTAAGCGAACATTGGAACTTGTGTAATCCAACCTAGCCTAAGCTTAGGGTCTATCTTAAGGTTTTCGGCTAACCTCACTTGGTTAGTATTTGGGCTTGTCCTTAGCAACCTCGGTCTAGTCCTTGTTAAATTGGTCATCCTCATTAAGGGGTCAACTTGGGAATTAAAACCCTTTTGTCATTATCCTTACCATATCGACCGTATTTCACTACAACCACAATAACCAAACACTTAACCAAAAATGTACCAACCAACACTTAGTCCTTTCAACCCCACTCTCCAGAATACATTACAACCATCTTCCACAAAGGCCAAGTCCCGAAGCAACCCACAAAGTCCCGTCCAATCCCAACAACAAACAAATAGTCCACTACAATCACTAACTGAGACCTCACTGCCTCAGTTTAGTCCCGCAGCATTTACACCATCAAACCACCAATTCCCGAGCATATTCCTGACCTTCAATATACCTGGAATACCTCCAGAAAAGGCCTCAGTCCATTTCCTACTACATCTACTCGAAATAGTCTTTCAATCTCATATTGCTCGGCGAAAATTCCCCAACTGAGAACCTTACTGTTTCAGTAAACGACACCTTCCACAACTGAACTAACCAAGCCTGACAATTAAAGAGACCCCCAACGTGTCTACAACAACCCCATAAAACGCCTTGACCCGACTCCCTTTGAATCCACCCGAAATATCCATCAAATACCCCCTCCATCCTGACAATCCGATAACCCGAGAACCCCAATATTGCTATCCCTTTTTGGGTCAACCCTACTATCTTTAACACCCAACCCGCTTACCTATCCAACCCGCTCCTTATATCCATCAACTTCCATAAGGTCATATATCTTCAAGGGACATCAGCGTCAATCGACGACACTATGAAACGTGAAAGTACGAGGCGTAACAATAACATCTTCCCGATCTTGTCATTTCCTGAGCCACGGCCGCTTTGACAACAAACTCTTTTCTAAGAACTGGGACCACTTCTTGTGGTACTTGGACAATGAATGATTTTCTTGGAACTAGGCCCACTTCTTGTGGTACTTGGACCATGAAAGGTTTTCTCGGGGCCAGGATCAACACCTTGAAATTAGGACGCTCTTGTAGAGAAAGAGAGGCGACTATCCATTCTAAGCTTTCATCAGATTCTTGGGCCAGTGACTGGCATATAGCCCAATCCTACTCTAGTTCAATTATGTGTGTATGATTGGAACCATGATTGGGGAGAGGATTTGTGTTTACGTTTGGCGCCGCTGCTTCCAAGACGATCTCTCATTTATCAATTAAATCCTATAACTTGTGATTTAGATTGACACAATCCCCTATATTGTGTCCAATGGTAAGCATAAGTTTGATTGGCTCTGTAGAAGTGACTTCTGGGATTAGGAGGTTTAGCGGAACAGTGTGGATTATTCTGGTAGCTCTTAGCTTTTCGAACAACTTTGTTCGGGTTTAGGGAAGTGGAGTGAACGTCCGGGGAGGCGTTTTCTCAAAATTTAGATATGGCAAGTCATATGTAGCCATAGGCGGCTGGTTTTGATGATTTTGTTTGTTAGGAGCTTGGTAAGTAGGTGCGGGAATTCAGTAATTTGGTGATGGAGCTTGGTAAGTGGGTATAGTGTTTGATAATTTGGTTGTGGAGCTTGATATGCTGGCACAGGGATGTGTGAAGATGGTGTGTAGTTGCTTGTGGGAGGAGATTGGTATATATCGAAGGAAGATTGTGATCCTTCTTTTCTTAGATTCCTCGGGCTAGGGCTATCGGAGACATTTGTCATATCCTCTTTCTTTTTCCTTGCGACCTCGGTAGCACTTGCTAATCCATCTTTGTTGGCTATGCTAACTATAACGCCCCAAACCATGGCCTAGGGAAACACAACACTGGGTGTCTGATTGCATGTGACCGAGCGAACCACATGGCTGCTGAATCAACATAGGCATCAAAAGAATGTAATAGTAATGATTTTAAAACATGTAACACATAGTTCTAAGACATAGTCAAAAAATATAAAAAATGAGAATATATCTAAAATTATGATAAATCTGAGAACTAATGCTAACATGACATACTAAACTACTCTAGTCTATAAAACCTCTAGACATGAGTCTGACTGCAATAATGTTTACTAGGAAAAGGCCCTGGCATACCTCTATCACAAAATATAATCATGCAATAGAAAGGCTGATACCCCGGAAGAAATGGGGCTTACCAAAAAGCTGATACAGGTGAAGTCCTAGCATGTAGCTCCATCATCCTAAAACTCAACACCTACACCGTGAAGTGCATGCCCCATGAAAAGAGACATTATTACATTTGAATTATGTCTTATGTAAAGCAACTGAAAGAATAAGCAGGAACATAAAATAATAGGACATAAAACTGAAACTGGAAAATGAGTATGAGCATGATCTGGCATGAGTATGAAACATGTGTAAAATCTATAATGTTGTGTATCTGTATATATGTATATCTATAGGGACAACAGTAGCATAACCGACAACATAAAACACCATGTAGGTACGTGGAGTCTCGTACCTAGCCCGACCAGCAGAGCAATTCCATACCTTGCTGGGGTATGACACATGAACATGGCATGAAACGATCCAATCTGTAATCTGAAGGTATCGTTCTCTGGGAGCGTGACCCTTATCCTATGGTGGCATACATAGTTTCAGACTATCTGAGCCTTCTCGGTAAACTATGCAACTCCCAAAAATATGTACTTGAAAATAGTGGCTTGTAGGCCCATGGTTTTCATGAAATCAACTTGTAAAGCATGACTAGTAATCATAATTTAGCATGTAAGTAGATATATAATAGAACTTGTGTGAAATGTGAAAAACATGTATAATTTTCATGAACTGAGTAACAATGGTAACAACATGTATTTAAGAACTCATGAAATTCGAAACATGCGTTCATGGATTATGGACAGGTTCATGACAATCATAACGACATATCATAAATACAATAAATGAAAATATGATATGGGTATGATATATATATATATATATATATATATATATATAGTTGAACATGTATATAGGGTTATCATGAATTTGAGCAAAAACCCTAGGTCTGAGGAAATTTGTGTTTCATGAATAAATGTAGCGTGGGGAAGAACAATGATGGTCACAAACGTGGATAGAAGCTCTACATACCTTGTTCGCTCCTAGTCTTGTCTTAAAAATTTGAACTTGGAAATAGAAGTTCAAAGATTGAATCTTGAGCCTTGGAATTGGGTTTATCTTGAAAACCTTAGGTTATGAACAGTGAGTTTCTACTTAGAATTCATGTATATACGTTAGAATCCAATTGGAATACTTGGAATAGGCTTATCTTGGTGTATGAGAGAGATGGGAGGAGAGAAACTTCATGCTAGGGTTTGAGAAGTGTGAAAACTGATTTTTTAGAACTAAGTCACGTATTTATATTGTTCCTAGTTGAAAGGATTTTACGGCAGAAATGGACGGTCCGTCAAACTGTTTACGGTCTGAGTTTGGACAGTCAGATTTTCTATGGTCCGTATAAATAGACCGTCAATCAAAATACAACTTTCTAGAGACTTATAAATCTTAGGGATTGAGACGGTCAAAAAGGATAGACCGTAACTTTTTATATGGTTCGTATAAATTACTGTGTACCATCAATTTCATAAAGAAATTGTACGATCAGAATTGATGGTCCCTATAAATTGGGTGTAACTAGTCTGCAGAACTAACTTCAAACTCCCCGTCTTAAATTCCCAAACTTCTGAATCGTAAAGATGGCTCAATTTAGAGGTACAAGGTGTTACACTGATGATCTTTCCATTTGAGGTCGTCTTCTATTGCCTCTCCAATTTTTACTAATTCAGATAATGGCCTCCCGGCCATAGACAGTATGCGATCATAACAATCTAACTCTTGTGATCGAATAAAGACCGAGACTAATTCCTCTTCGCTCATTAGTATCTGTACTCGGGTAGCTTTGGCCCTCTACTTATTCGTATACTTGCGGTAGGTTTCAGTAGATTTCCTTTTAATTGTCTCTAAATAATAATGATCAGGTATGATTTTCACGTTAACACGGAATCTATCCATGGTGGCCCCAGCCATTTCTTTCCAAGAATCCTAGTGATGGATGTCTTGAGCCGTGAACTATTTTGATGCCTCTCATGTGAGGCTTCGGCTGAACAACCTCATTATCAGTGCTTTATTTCTTTTAATCCCGACCAGTTGGTCGCAATACTCCCTTAGGTGGGCTTTGGGATTTCCTGTCCTGTTGAAGAGTTGAAACTTGGGCACCTTGAATCCCTCAGGCAGGTCACAGTCTAGATCCATGCACATGTCATCATATATCAGGCTCGTTGCTTTTCGAGAGCCCTTGTTGGATTTTTGAGCAGATATACCATTTTCCGCTCCATTTATGTGTCCCTTCAGTCATGTTTGGCTCTCCACTCTTTTTCCATTTCTTTGTAATGGTCAAGCTCTAGTGAAGAGTCAACGGGAGTAATTAGAGTGTGAAAGGATATTGTGGGGTGTGCTGGGAGACTTTTGAGAGTGCCAGCGGCTCTGGATGTTGTATGAGTAGTGTTATTTTGGTATATGCTAAGATCAACATAAGCAGGTGGTACTTGAAAAGAAGGTGCATAACCGAAAGTCCCGACTATGTGGGTGTCATTTACTGGAAGGGGTGTTTGGTACGAGGTACCAGCATGGGTATTTGGGAAGTGTTCGGGTATGGGTGAGTTCCTTGATGGAAAAGGCGGTGCAGGCCTTCTTATTTCAGTTGCTACCTCTCTAGCAGTGTTGATGTCTTCGTTCTTCATGACGTATTCTTGAAGGTCCGTGATCTTTTTTAACATCAAATTGATCAAATCCTCGTTGTGTGAGGAATTTTGAAGGTCCTGAGGCGCAGTATCCTCGATAATGAGAGCTTCTATATTGCATGTCTGTTATGAAGTACCAGCCATTTTCTCTTGATTCTGTTGGTTTAGGGATGTTGCGGCTTTCAATCTAGTAAAGCATGCCAGTGTGACGCAACACGGATCAACTATTTTCTATAAGAAAAGAATAACTCAAATATAAATGACGTTTGTACGTTAGTCGAAAGTTAATAATGGAAGATATCACATTCAAATTGAACATAAAGCACATAGATTCATGTATTCAATCCGAACTCTTGATTAATTTTCCATTCCAGGGTATTTTGAACATTATTTTGTTTTTTAGGGTTTTGGTTTGAAGGTCTATGTTCGATTTGCTACCACGACGCCGTTGAACCAAAAAATCTTCTATAAATAGGGAGAATTATAATTTATATTATATAGGAGCCGAGTCTTATATAGACTGCCTATGTATCCCTCTGTAGGAAATCAAGCCCGTACGTAGTTCGGGTTACATAGAAATTAATCTTAATTTCTTCTACCCAAATCATTCCCAGACTAGACCTGATATGGGCTTCCTACATATCCCTCCTCGGGATATTAGGTCGAACGTAGTTTCTTTTATAAAAAGAGAAAGGGAATAACATTTTGATTGAAATATAAAATGGGATGCCAAAACTACCCAAAAGATGACTTCTTCTTAAAGTCATGGTGGGTCGTCGTCCTTACGATCGCACATTTCCCGACAACTTTTCTAGAAGCAGTCGTGTATCACAAGCCAGATCTGACGGTGTTGACAAGATGCTCTAGCTCAAACTTGAAGGTTTCACATTCTTCAATGTCGTGTCTTAGTGCCCCTGAATGGTACAAGCAAATCCTCGTCCTTGAAGTGCTAATAGAGAGTTTCAAAATGTATTTGAGTAGGCAAACCTTGCCGATACGGGCTAAAATGGATAAGGTGTTTGCATATGAGTCTTCAAAAGAAGTGAAGTCGTAACGCCATAATTGGTTTTCCATGGTGATTCATTTACCAAGCATGATGGGGTCGTAGACTAGTAGGGAATGTGCCCCCCACAGGTTATGAATGACATTTTCGTCAATAAGTCTGATAATTCTTCTTTTGAAGGACATGCACTCGTCTATGGCATGGCCGGGCTAATTCTTATGGAATAGGCACCTCTTATGGGCATAGATGGATGCACAAGTTGGGAGGACGTCAGAGCTGGCACACGCCAATCCGACGTATTTCATTCCGTCATATACCTCAATGTTTTGCACCAACCTAGGTGCAACTCTATAGAGCGAATTACGAACTTTGAGTGCAATTGCCCACCACATAGGAGATGACGTACGGGGAGGCCCTTGTGGCATCCCGTAGTAGTTAACAGTTTCGTCAGAAGTTGGGGTGACTTTCTCAGGTACCCAACTTAATTCCTCATACGACATAGGATCTGCTCCAGGTAACTCTGATTCTTGTTTTGGTGTTTTGAAATGTGGGATGTAGTCATCAACTATTTTCTTGACCTCTTTAGGGAGGTTTTGATTTGACGCTTCCCTTCAGGAGACTCTTTTGCGAGATTTTCCATAAATTCCAGAATTTTTTCGACCTCTTTCATTTTAGCTCTAGCCAAGTCAATCTTGAGGATCTTTTCTCTAAGCGACTCCTCAGTCTCTTCATCGCTAACCAAATCAACACCTAGTGACGTGGCACTTTAGCTATCAAGAGTGTCTATTGTACAACTAATCAACCTTAAGAGGAGGTGCAAATTTAGTTTAGTTTTGATATTTTCTTATGTTTTTGTTTTTGATTGGTGTCGAGAATGTGGAACCAGTAAAGAGTTCAGGCGGAACACATGAAAATTCATAACAGTTTATATCACACAAGCACGTAAGCAGTTGTAATATTCGCATTCCTAAACCTCGTTACTCCAAGGCTTTCTAATCGTTTGAAGCATAATTGTGCCAAATGTGATTAAACCATTGCCCCATAATCATTTTCATTAATAATACATTTTCCCCAGTGGGGTTACAAAAGATGAATAAAGCAGTATAATTAGAAGAATTCACCTCCAGTGACAGATGATAAAGCTAAGTCTGTCCGAGCTTTCTTTTCCCTTTGAAGGGCGGTCTGAATCTTGAGTAGACATCAGTAATGAATAAACCCAATAATCTTTTTCTGTGAAGGTCATGGGTGCAATCTCGTCCATGGCTCTCCTCATGCGAGCGTCTAAGTATCCTAGACACTCGTGAGTAAATTATAACTCCTCGATCATGTTGGCTATGACAGTATTGTCATGCTCCATCTTCTCTAGATACCTAGCATCTCGATCATCAGCTTGTCTCTGAATGCGGTAGGCTTTGACCTCAACCTTTGAATCCCTGTCATGACTACATGAGTAGCGGTTGGGACCCGGTGTGAGGGTGTCTTGCAAATGTGTTCTTAGACAATCTATGTAGTCTTCATCACAACCCAAGCAAAAGACATCGTCGGCTAGTCTCTGGACCCCAATTGATTCGAGCGTTCCATTCTTGGATGATGTCAGCAACCCTTTCAATCTTGTCTCCTTCGTAGTGGACCACTTAATCCCCTCATGGTTCCTACTTGGGGTATTACATGTATCCTTCTAAACTATCTTAGGACCCTAATAGGTACGTATGTGGATTCCCCAAATGCTCATAAGTGGTAGGAAAGAGCATTTTCTACCTCTTACAACTATGGTCTCGGATATAAAGTCGGGAAATCTCCATTGGATGTTATCCTCTCGGAGCCTAGAAAAGGTAAAAACCCACCCCTCTTTGGTTTAATTCCCAAAATTTAGGTAAGTAACTTTATGGTTATCTTCTCTATATTCCAGATCTCGGTATGATGGACCCTCAATTTTGTGGAGGTGTTTAATGATCCACCATTGCCTAGGAGGTCACACTCTTGGAAGTACATATGTAGGTTTTGACATTGGCCTAAAGCTCAGTATATGTCGGATAGGATGACCGAAACTAGGTTGTAGTACTTGTCTCCCCGATTGTGGTTATGCCATCAAAGATAGCATGGGTGACAAAATGACCCGGGTATCTATGGCTTGGTGTCGATCTTTGAGAAATAACACGATTTCTAGAAGGCATATAGAAAAGGCTAGGGGTAGGGTGGATTCCAAATTCGCATAGGATCAGAATTCTACGGAGTGCTCTATGTACCCCAGTTTGGACCCAAATCGGTTATAAAGATCCCTACAGGCTATGGTTGGGCCAAATGTCCAATTGGAGCTAGGTAGGGATAGGAATTTCATAATCTCATCGGGAATAGTCTTATGGGGCACTAGAAGATTATGATCGGGGTTTCTTCCTCCTTCTCATACAGGTCCTAATGTTATCTATACAATCCCTTATCTCCTTTAAGGTCGGGGTCATCTCAAAATCTCCGAACCTAAACACAATTTTATCACAATCCCAATACTTGGTAAGGACTTCTAGGAGTTCTCTATTTCCTTTCATGGACATAAGGGAGGGTAGGTGTCCTAGATAGTTCGTTACATCTCTCTTTTGCGGGTCATCTAACCATGACCACCAAAAACTCAACAACACAGGTGCGTCGATAACCATGTTGAATTTCATATTTGTATGCATCTATAAAATAGAACACGGTTAATTTTCCCCTCAAGAGATAATGGTTGATCACATAAGGAACATTTAATGTTTCTACATATCAAGTAGTAGGATGCAGTGTCGGCAGGTCATAGACCGTCAAGGCATAAGGTAGTCAGCCTAATATATCATGATAGGTCTGAGATATCTGAACCCGTCTAGGTCAAGCATGCACTAGTTCAGTAGGGATTTGGCTCCGCTCTATCCTAGTTGTACTGGAGTGGTTTAGCAAATGACTAAGGGACCCGAACAGACTACCAAGGATGAACCGTTGTGGACTGTTGGACGACCGCGAACCTACTCCGTCTTCAGCGTGTTCCAAGAAAATGTTTTTGATTTTATACTGGAGGATGATTGTAAAATCCGCATAATCATCTTTGTGCACTGATGCGAGTGTGTATGCATGCCATTTGGCGGCGTATGAAATACATGAATTACATTTATAATTGCAAGTATTTAAACACATAAGCAATTCATATCATTTAAAATATGTTGTATTGGAACCCTTACGGTTAGAACCTAGGTTTATCCCCAGCGGAGTCTCCATCTGCTATGGTTCACTTTTACACGGAAGCATAAAAGATACTATGAATTTGTTGGTGCTCTAAATTGGATAATTGTTTTTAGAGTCGCTACCTAAACTATAGGTAAATTAGAAAAACCAAGTTGAAAGGGTTTATTCAAGTTAATGAAAAATCTTATTTAAACAAGAGTCTAAGTAATGGTTCTGGTGATTTCTGGGGAAAGTGTTAGACACCCCGATATTAAGAATCCGTAGAATATTATTGACCTTCGGGTTCTATAGCATACTTAAATGATGTGAATTTCTTAAAGTGTTTAAATTCTCGCAAAATTCTTGCCATTCATTTATTTCAAACACAGATTTTGAAAACAAGAGTTAACTTCCACAAAAAAAATAGTTTGCACAGGGGTAATTTGGGTCAACTTATTTTCAAAACACTCAAAGGTTAATTTGAGTAGAACTCTACTATTAGTCTAATAAATTGTCCAATATCACTTTCATATTTTGAAAATCTTTTAAAGTTTTAAGTGAGTGTAATTCATTTGAAATGATAAGTTTTGGGTTTTCTGAAAGGAGTACAAAACCATTATTTCCTTTTTTCAAGTTATGTCCCAAAGGTCAATTCATATTCTAACATTCCAATGCTCACACTCAACTAGAGTCCAAGATAAGTATTTCAATCTTTTTCAAAATTATTTTGAGTTGGGCTGAGCCCAAAAGAATAACTTCTAATGTCCAAATTCAGTGAGATTTTCAGAAAATTTTAGATTTAAATTATCAACTCAACAACCCATTTTTTTTATTCATTTTATGAAGCCCAAAACATTAGAAAGTATATGGTCAGTAAAAGAGTTTAAAGCATTCAGAATATTCATTTTAGTCCCAAATCGAGCTTGAAAATCATTTTTTGGTTCCAATCCCTTTTAAAGTACAAAATGGTCTGCTTTTCTTTTTAAATTCTAAAGTTAACGATTTTGTAAATTCCTTTCTTTTGGCGCTTCTAATCTAAACGATATATGTATCATTTGCATATCCTATCTTCACAACCGTAGGGGTTCCAGTATTTTATTACAAATAATATACAATATATATACATATATGGAAATGAAAGAGGTTGAGTTTAGGCTGGCGGGCTACCTAAGGCCACTAGTTTGATTTTTCACTCATAGTTGGGCCTTCAAATGCACTGCAACTTTCGCGGACTCCATCAAATAAGTTAGTTGGGAGTGGAGAGAAAGAGAAGGAAAAAGAAACCCAAGTAGGAAAGTACCTTGGACTTATCACATAACATAAATAAAATAATCATGCAAAAACAGTCTAAAGCGCAAGTTAAACTACTGAAAGCAAATCAGCACAGCAAAATGACATGGAGAGGAGATAAAGGGGACTCAGCCTAATTTCAAACAAGATAATGTATGGCATCGGCTAAGCCTAATTAACAGTAGTGGTTAACGAAAATAACATGAAAGAAGGTAAAATGGGCTAAGCCCAGAACATGTATTAAGTCAAACAAAAGATGACCTTGAAAAGTAAAGGGTTGGGCCAAACCCAAAGGCACACACAGATATTCAAATCACAGATGAGAAATATATTAGACATGTATATCTTGTATACTAAGTATACCTTGTATACAATATGTATATCTCCATGTATATCTCATATATACTATCAGCAAAGACTTAGTAGATAGTGGATGAAGGCAGAAAAGGTGAGTATGCACACATTCAATCATGACAGACTTTCAAACCTTATTTGTGGATAAATATTCTCAGAATCAATCCTAAGTACCCACCTAGGTTCACCAATTCATTCCTTTCTTCTTTTGACAAGACACAGAATTAAGCAACTTAGAATCTCAAGTTTTCTTACTAAACAGATGCCAAATTTCATGGTCTGTAGATCTTGTATCCTTAATCATAGCATGAACACATTATGGATATTCAGAAATAAGGCAAGCGTAGATGTATTCAGACATCCATCATATGAATAGGAGCAGGTCATGCTGGACATTTAAAATATTAAATGGTATCATGTTGTGGGCGGGGATGACACATAACACATGGAGATGGTGCAGACAATTTTTCTAAAACACAAGATGACTAATCATTTACTTAGCATTGGGCATGGATGCAGTGGTATGGTTATGCATGGCATGTGAATTCCGAAACAAGCAACATGACTCAAGAACAAAGCATACAACCAAAAGCTGAATCATACTAAGACACATAGGGGTTCATTCTTTTCATGAAATAAAGGGGAAGGTCCTTAAAATAGGCAAACATAAATTGCACACACATCAAACAGGTTGTTACTTTCTAAAAATGGTTCGACACATGTTCAACTAAGCCTTAATTAAGATGAAAAAAGTAAATAACAGCAGCTCATAAGCACACATGTATTTTAAATAAGTCACAAAAGATACCAAATCTCAGGACTCCCATTATCCCAAGAAATAACATCATATGAACTCAAACACATCTGATGCAAGAAAGCCCGCGGACTTAAACTCTCCACCTAAGTCGAAAGATGATTTACTAAGAGTGCCAACGATGGCCCGTCAAACTACACTTACATGCCTAATATCGCATGGAATATGGAATGGAATGGAATGGAATTGGAGTTGTTACGTGAAGGTTCAAGAAGACATTGTATTTTCGGCCTTCTTGTTGGTCTTGGCCGAGACCATGCATTTCTTTTAGCTTGTTTTCCTTTAGTTCTTAGCTTAGCTATTAGTTTTCTTTAGGACACATTTAATGAGTCATGTAATAAGGTGACAAGGCCGAGAGTTCTTCCTACAAGTTGACAAGGCCAGGAAGACGGTAAGAGGACAAGGTGGCAAGGACAAGAATGACCTAGAAGCTAAGGCTTCCAAGAAGACAATTCATAAACCAACTAGTTCATGAATTTGGCTACATTAAAAGTCTTCAAAATCGTCCAAGGGGAGATGAAGAGGTTGGCCGAAATGGTTTATCAAGAAAGTACAAAGAATTGAAGCTTCCAAACACATTCCAAGAAGATGAGATCCTTGAGAAGCTAAATCCATCCACTCTTCTACTTGGATGCCACAAAGAGGTGTGAAGGAGTTCTGAGTTCATCCTTGTCTCCAAGAAAAGCCAAACCCTTTCCCATCATTCACACCAAGAGCGAGAACACTCTTGGACACCAAGAAAACCCAAACCCTTTCCCACTTGGCCGAAAGGTTCAAGTTAGAGTTTATGTCCTTTAGTTTGTCTTCTAGAATAATTCATGTACTACTACAAATAGGACCCTTAGGATATTGTAAATAAACAGTTTGAGTTTGACTTAAATCTAAATTGAGTTTTCAATTGAAACATATCGATCATGTGTGGGTCACCCCTCCCTTTAGTGTAAGTCTTGGTTAGGACTGTGTGACCTAATCAATACCCAAGCTCGAGGAACCCCCTTAGTGGTAAGCGAACGTTGGAACTGTGTGGACCACCGTAGCCTAAGCTTCGGGTCACTAAAAGGGCTTTCGATCACCCTCACTTGACAGTTCACGGGCATTGCACTTAGCAAACCCCAATTTTGACCTTGTGGAATCGGTCACCTTATCCTTGATGTCAACTCGGGCAGTAAAACCCCATGCCTCTATCCTTGGGCCATCGACCGTACCTCACTACAACCACAACCACTAAACACTTAAACCATATCAACTGAACCAACACTTAACCAAATCAATCATCCTTCACTTGAGCTTGCATCTGGTAACTCGAGTTTAATCTTCACCCAACCTACTATATACCGACTATCCTTACCTCCCATAATACCTCATAAACATCCCCACCAAAGGTCACCATCCGAAACAGCCCAAAAATGCCCTTCCAATCCCGACAATCCCAAACAGTCTGCACCACACACTTAACCGAGAACCTCATTGTCTCGGTACTATTCTGTCGTACTGCCGTCATCCAACCACCAAAGTCCGAACATCAAAATAACCCTCAACGTGTTTACAACAACCTCATAAAATTCCTTGACCCAACTCTCTTTAAATCTACCCGAAATACACACCAAACACCCCACTGTCCAGCCAAACCGAGAACTCAAGACTCCCATTTTGGCATCCATTTTTGGGTCAACCAGAATATCACAAACACCCGACCCACTTACACAAATACACCCCTCTTACGTGCATCAAATTGGTTTCAAAGCAAAGCATTCCCGTCCCACGCAACAACGCTATGGCTAACATGAACGACGAACTTACGAGGGTTATGTCTGAGTTAGTTGCGGAACAAATGAAAGCCTTGAAAAAGGAACTTGCGGATCAGGCCGAGAGTAAAAATACTAAGCCAAGGGTTGTGCAAAGCAATCCAAGGTATGTGGAGAAATATATCTTGCGGAAGTGTGTGAAGATTTAATTCTCCGACATGTGTTAGGTGTTCAACTTGAATAACACAAGGAGACACAATGGGAACAACTCTTTTACACACGTTGTAAAGTAAATAATAAAGTGTGCAATGTGATTGTTGACAGGAGAAGTGGTGTCAACTTGGCCTCCGTAAAAATGGTGGACAAGTTAAAACTACCCACCCACAATCATCCGAAGTCGTATGATCTCCAACGGATAAGCCAAGACGAAAGGCTAAGAGTAATAAAACAAACTCTTGTTAGCTTTCAGATTGAAACATATGAAGATAAGGTATGGTGTGATAAACTCCTTATGGATGCATGTCATATTTTATTGGGGCAACCATGGAAACTTGACACGAAGGCACAAAACATGATGAAGGAATACTTATTCCTTTCGAAAAAATGATAAGAAAATCCGACTAGTGTCGATTTCTCCTAGTAAGATGAAGGATATGAGAATCCGATGTGCAAAGAAGCATGAAGCCAAGGCCCTACTACTTAATACACGAAGGGTAGAAGAAGAATCCAAGAAGAGGAGTCCTATGGATTCATTGACATGCAAGAAAGGGGAGAACATTGCAGAAGTTACATTGGAAGATGCCGATGTGAAGAAACTTGTGAATGGTCTTACATCGGGAACGCCACCAATGAAAGATAGTGAACTTCCTCTTGATTTATTTTCAGGAAGCTCATTGTCCACTCACCAAGAACAAGGATTGGTAGGCAAAGAACATGACCCAAAGTGTCTTAGCACCTACACAATACCCACATTGTTGGTCCCGAAAGAGACTTGGCACACATGTTACCGAGAAGTTAATGACCTCACCATGAAGTGCACAATTCCTTTGCCAAACTCGAATGATCTTTTGAATGAATTTGCAACCGAACCACCACCGATGGGAAGCATTCAACGTGCTCTTGGTTTATTTCCAAGGAGGTCGTTAACCAATCATCAAGCTTACGAATGCCACCTGGAGGAGACTAAAGAATTGCTCATCCAAGAGGACATTTTCCCACATACGGTACCTATCTTGTTGGTGTCAAAGAGAAATGAAACTTGGCACGTGTACATTGATGGCCGAGTGACTTACAACGTCACTTTGAAGTCCAAGTCTCCGATACCGAGAAGAGAGGTCAACTTGGGTGACTTGGGTGGAGCCTCATTACTCTCCGAAGTGTCTTGTAAGGGCGGCTCCCAACTAATGAAGATCCAAAGTGGGGTGAAACGAATAATGGTCATCAAGAGCCAACAAGGTGGGTGTGAATGCCTTGTGTTGTCACTCAAAATTTGTGGTGACCTAAACTATTCCATAAGTCTCATGCAAGGGATATGCTTAACCCAAGAACACAAGGAATTACCCGAGAACCTTTGTGTTAAACCACCCGAAGTTGACCAAAGTTTGTTCGAAACTACAAGTGTTATTCGAGACTATGGTTTGGCTTGTTCCTATTATCATATATTCCGAGGCCATGGTTCCTTCGCCACCTCTATCCAAATCATAAAGTACTATTTAAGATTGAAGATGAGGTTTGGGAGTTGGTACCGGTCTAATTCAAGAGCAAGAATCCATAGCTTCCTCTAATGGAAAATTAGGTGATACGCGGCTTCCCTATTCTACTTCCAACCCGGAATTTTATATGATGCAAAGGAAGTCAAGTCCAAGATATGATAAGGGGATAGCATGCTTCCAACCTTCCACAAAACTCAAAAATGATGAGTTAGATTTAATGTCGGATACATTTTCCCGAAAGCTCACGAGGTTGACCATGCTTGGACATGAAACTAGTGGGATCGGCATTGTCACCATCTTAGTTCAAGACAAGGGAACCGACCGGGGAAAATTGAGTGGTACATGGTTCGATTATGCCCCTCACGATAAGGACTATGATATGGTGGGACCCGTGATCCAATACGAGTATCATATGAAGTCAAAACCATTTGCCTTGTATGCGGATCCATATTTGGCAAGTTTCAAGGAAGGCTTCCACAAAATTAAACTTCAAGGCAAATATTAAGGTTCAACATGTTATGAAGTGTCCTCACATTTAGACCGCACGAATTTGAGGAGAAATTCTTTCAAAGAAGGGGAGATTGAGGCAAGAAAGCCCGCGGACTTAAACTCTCCACCTAAGTCGAAAGATGATTTAATAAGAGTTCCAACGATTTCCTGTCAATCTACACTTACATGCCTAATATGGCATGGAAAATGGAATGGAATTGGAGTTGTTACGTGAAGGTTCAAGAAGCCATTGTATTTTCGGCCTTCTTGTTGGTCTTGGCCGAGGCCATGCATTTCTTTTAGCTTGTTGTTTTCCTTCAGTTCCTAGTTTAGCTATTAGTTTTCATTAGGACACATTTAATGAGCAATGTAATAAGGTCACAAGGCCGAGAGTTCTTCCTACAAGTTGACAAGCCAGGAAAAGGGTAAGAGGACAAAGTGGCAAGGACAAGAATGATCTAGAAGCTAAGGCTTCCAAGAAGACAATTCATGAACCAACTAGTTCATGAATTTGGCTACATTAAAAGTCTTCAAAATCTTCCAAGGGGAGATGTAGAGGTTGGCCGAAATGGTTTATCAAGCAAGTACAAAGAATGGAAGCTTCCAAACACATTCCAAGAAGATGAGATCCTTCAGAAGCCAAATCCATCCATTTTTCTACTTGGATGCCCCAAAGAGGTGTGAAGGAGTTTGAGTTCATCCTTGTCTCCAAGAAAAGTAAAACCCTTTCTCAATATTCACTCCAAGATAGAGAACACCCTTAGCCACCAAGAAAACCCGAACCCTTTCACATTTGTTCTCACTTGACCGAAAGGTTCAAGTTAAAGTTTGTGTCATTTAGTTTGTCTGCTAGAATAATCTATGTACTACTATAAATAGGACCCTTAGGATATTGTAAATAAATAGTTTGAGTTTGAGTTAAATCTAAATTGTGTTTTCAACTTGTGTGTTGAAACATATCGATCTTGTGTGGGTCACCTCTCCCTTTAGTGTAAGTCTTGGTTAGGACTGTGTGACCTAATCAATACCCAAGCTCAGGGAACCCCCTTAGTGGTAAGCGAACGTTGGAACTGTGTGGACCAACCTAGCCTAAGCTTTGGGTCACTAAAAGGGCTTTCGATCACCCTCACTTGGCAGTTCACGGGCATTGCACTCAGCAAACCTCAATTTTGACCTTGTGAAATTGGTCACCTTATCCTTGATGTCAACACGGGCAGTAAAACCCCCATGTCTCTATCCTTGGGCTCATCGACCGTACCTCACTACAACTACAACAACTAAACACTTAAACCATATCAACTGAACCAACACTTAACCAAATCAACCATCCTTCACTCGAGCTTGCATCTAGTAACTCGTGTTCAATCTTCACCCAACCTACTATATACCAACTATCCTTACCTCCCATAACACCTCATAAACATCCCCACCAAAGGTCACCATCCGAAACAGCCCACAAATACTCGTCCAATCCCGACAACCCCAAACAGTCCGCACCACATACTTAACCGAGAACCTCACTGTCTCGGTACTTTTTCGTCATCCTGCCGTCATCCAACCACCAAAGCCCGAACATCAAAACAACTCTCAACGTGTCTACAACAACTACAGAAAACGCCTTGACCCAACTCTCTTTAAATCTACCCGAAATAGCCACCAAACACCCCACTGTCCAGCCAAACTGAAAACCCGAGACCCCCATTTTGGCATCCATTTTCGAGTCAACCCGAACCACTTACACAACAACAACACCACCCTCCGTTCAATAGAAGGATTTAAAAGGATACTCTCATTTCAAAAGGAGATAAAACATCATTCTTCACAAATCAAAAATAACAAACTCATTATTGTGTGACAAATGAGACAAAATCCAGGCAAATATATCTAGTAATGGGCTAGGACACATCATTTTCAACTTATTCAAAGCTTAAACTTAACTTAGCATTTCCTAAATGGTCTTCAAGAGTATTAAAACAGTCTAGTGACAAGACCTCCTTTTGAAACTATATTCAGAATCCAAAAACTCTTTCCAAGTTATGCTAGTATCAACTCTCATATCTTGTTAACCTCACATATTTATTTAAATACAGTACACATATAAGACATATACCATATTCACTTTTAGGAGTAGGAATGCATTAACTTACCTAAACACCAACCTATCTAATTTATTCTCATGATTTTAAGCTAACATTAGGTTGTATCAAGGCAAGGTATATTAACAAATTAACCACAATCTTGATATAGCTATTTTCGCTTAAACAAACTATTCTCAGTCAAAGCAAACCTCAAAACTAGTACATCAACCTACATAACTCATACCTAGCTAAGATAAACTTCAACTAACACAATAGCTATCATTATGTCCTAGACAGACCACACATAACCAAACCAGTTTCAACTTATCATTCTAGATACCATACTATCTTAAGCAATCTAAACAGTCACACATGCTCAAACAAACTTTAAGTTAACAACATTAGTCATTAAATTAACTAAAACAACCTATATATGATTAATATAAGTCTTAAATTAACACATTTTTAATATCATACGGCTTAAATAGCTTATACTTAGCTAAAGCAAACCTTAAATTGGTAGATCACCTTAACTATACATGTTAGTTAAAATCATCATATAAATTCTAAACCGTCTATAATGCTACATAACTACTCAAACAACATAGAACACATGTCTACATTGTCTATTGATCTGAAATTAAACTAGAAAATACAAAAGGATCTAGAATTGCCTCTTGTAGTGGCAGCCGAGTCGATTTGGGGCTTCAATCTTCAGCTCCTCCACTCGATTAAGCTCTCACACACACAAAAAGGAAGATTTTAAAACTGACAAATCTAAAATAACACTTAGGATTCCACCAAAGGGCTTGAAACCCCGATAAATCAAAATAGGTCTTTGAAACTAGGCAATTAGGTTAAACTCGTCGAATAACAAGTTCAAAACTCAAAATCGCTGACCAAAAAACCTTTGTTTGATAATGAGGGGAGGGGTTCAATTTATAGAACCTCTCAAACCCTAGAAATTGGAGGGAAATCGGTGTGGGAGAACTGATTTAGGAGAAAACTCCCCCCAAAAGGTTCTCAACCAGTAAAAAACGAGAATTCAAAAATAAAAGAGACAAAAACCATTAACATCGCAACATATAAAGCGTACGCAGAGGGGCTACCTCACCTTGGCGGCCTCGTGGTGGACGACTAGTGAGAGAGAAGGCAAGGGCCATTAATGCCCTTGCCAAAATTGGTCGAACACAACTGTGCGGAGTTCTATCGACTGGCATTTTTTCATTTTGAGCGTAAGGACGAAGGAGGCTCTCTAGGGCTCTTCATCGTTCCAAATGGAAAAGGGGAAGGGAATGAGGGATTGTTTATGCATATAGGGGTGTTGGGCCGGGTCTGGGTCATTGGAACTGGGCTTGGTCGATTTTAACAAGGGAATAAAGAGCCCAAGTCGTTTTTAATTATACAAAGCAACGAACATATTTTACAAATGTGACTATGTTTTAAATTAAGAAATGGTCAACATTAATTAAAATATAACCTATTAACTCAAGAGCTTTAGGTTAAGCCTAATTTTGACATTAATAAGAGATAATAATCTCTAGATCATGCAAAATCCTCTTAAACAAAATAATTTGAAATTGAGATGTAATTTAATTATTCTATTTAATTATACAAATTTTCCGATTTTGAACAGAATAAAATATTGGTTTTCTCTAAATTAAGAATTTTAAGGCAATTAAATTTATAATTATCCATTAAAATTCTAAAATCATATTTGATGATCAAAATATTATAAAGTTAGGATATGGTAGACAATAAATATACCAGATGATATTTGTCAAATGATATGACAAAATATTTTCAAAATAATTCTGTAAAATCATATTCGCCTGTAAAAAGTATATTTTACTTCGTCTGTGACTCAAGAATTCTGAATAATTAAATAAAATTATTAGAAAATAAAAATTAAGTGTAAACAGTGAGAACTTGAAAAACGGAGAGGATCCAAATCCCCTAGCCGGGAGCCATGATGCTCGGGGAACAAAGAAGAATCCAATTGCCATAGGAAATTGCTCTATGTCTTTGAACAATGATTAGAAAAAAATATTAACAAATAAATGTTTATGTACCGTGTTATTGAGGAGTTACCAACTGTGGCCAGGAGGATACTCAACATGGATAAGTCTCAAGTCTCATACATGAGAATTATTAAAGACTGATGACAACCATGGAGATAAAATAGAGGTTGCTTCTTGTAGTTATATATAGGTTGCTTCATTTCAGAGTATATACAACTTTTTAGAGATAGTTTAGCATTTTGTAAGACTGATTTGGTGATGTTTGCACCAAGTTGGTCATAGTTTTTCTATTTTCGTTAGTGGGTTGTCTCATGTATTCTTTCTCACTAGTATTCATAGCATTAATCCTGTGGCCCTTGTCCTTTGATTATGTTATTATTTGTTGCTTCTTGTATTTCGATTAGCCTATTATTTTATTGTAGTTACTATTTAGTATGGTATATCATGTCTTTTGTAGTATTTTGCTATGGCTTCGTTATTTTCGCGACTTTCTTTTCTGAACTACTTTGAATTATTTTTTCTCGAGCCAAGGGTCTATTGGAAACAACATCTCTACCTTCTAGGTAGGGGGTATGGTCTGTGTATACCCTACCATGCTCGACTCCACTTTATGAAATTACACTAGGTATATTGTTTTTGCTAGCTCAAATTTTAAATATTTTGTAGCCGTCTTTCTTCCTTCATGTTTTGCATTAATAAAATGTTTTGTTAGGTAACACTAACAAAACATAATTTTCAAAAAACAAATTGTACTCCAGTGAAATTTATTGTTTAAAAAAGCTTTATATGGTATAGCTTTCGTTTGTTGATGATTAATTTGAGCAATTTTCAGTCCTATCGCACTATATTAATCTATTTTGACAAAACTAAAGTATATAAGGTACCATCTTTCCTCATATCAAAAGGACAAAATAAAGTAGTCCTTCTACATTTTAGAATTTATATTATACTAAAAGGAGAGTAGTCAATTAATCTTGATATTAAGCCAATTGGTGTACGGAGAACAAGTCACTTTTAAGACCAAATTTAAAAATAATTTAGACAAATCTAATAAGGACTAGACAATTAATTAGATTAAAGATTGAAGAATTAATTAGATATGAGGAAGATTGAAGAATTAATTAGATACATAGGAGAATAAATTTAAATTTTTTTTAGGGAATTATCAAATCTATTCTCCTCACAAATCCTCTTTTAACATTAAGAGTTGCGTACACTTCAAAGAGGATTTATGGAGAAGCAAAAGAAAAAAATATTCTAAAATATAATTATGGAAACAAATCAATTAAAGAACTTATACTTTATTTTTAGATTACTTCAAAATTAAAATTTAGTGTAAAGTATGATATAATTTGGATTATATGTAAAATATTTGGGAAAATCTAATTAAAACATAAATAGTAGGTAAAATAATTTATAAGAGTATAACAGATTTAATATATACTTAAATTTCTCATATAAGGTATTTCAATAATTAAAAGTTCAAAATTTTATATTGATAATATAAAATAAAAAAATATAAATTCTTGTTGCACATAATTTAGATCATATGTACAATATTTGGGAAAAGCTAATTAAAATATAGATAGTAGGGAAAAGAATTTATAAGAGGAGAATAGATTAAAAAATATAGGAGTATTTAAATTTCTCATACAAAGTATTTCAATAATTAAAAATCAAAATTTTATATTGATAATAAAGAAAAGAAAACTTTAAATTCTTATTGCACATAATGCAAAAATAACAATCATTGAAAAATATATTTTGATAAATTAATAAAAACTTTTCCTTAATATTTTGGATGAATTCTAAATCGTAATTTAAATTTAGGTATGACATTATTTTAATGATAGATAAAATAACAAGAAGAGAGAAGTAATTAAAATATCATGGTAGAAAAAAGGTACAATGAGGGGGACAAAAATAACGTGCGGATATTTATACTTTTGATTAATCTTAAAATAAAATAAAGTAAGTAAAAAACATAAGAAAATACTATTGATAAATTAACATAATTGAGAAATTGAGAAATTGTGAAAAATAAAATAAAGTTAATAAAACATAATCACATTTTTTTAATGATAGATAAAAACAAGCAGAGAGAAATAATTAAAATATCATGGTAGAAAAAAGGTACAATGAGGGGGACAAAAATAACGTGCGGATATTTATACTTTTGATTAATTTTAAAATAAAATAAAGTAAGTAAAAAACGTAATAAATACTATTGATAAACAAAATAAAATAAAAACATAATTCAGGAATAAGAAAAGTATTCATCTATATTATATTTAAAAGAGTATAATGGACAAAAATATTAAAACAAGTGAAGAGCTAATATTAGCCGTGCATCGCACCAATACTAATACTAGTGTTATGAACACTACCAAGGGGATACTCACTAAATCTCGAATCGATTCCATAAATATCTTGTTTTAACATCATTAAATATGAATAATAAGTTGCGGCACATAAATATAACACAAAATATACAATCCAGCTCCTCCAGTGGTGCGCAAAAGTCAGTCATTATAAGAACGAGAAGGAAAATAAGTGATCCCTCCATTTTAATTTAAGTGTCATAATTTGACTAAACACTAAAAGATTATTTCGGTGAGCTAAGCTCTCTCATGAGTGGACACTAAGTTAAGAAATAAAAAAAATTGAATATTGCAGTTCTAAATTTAAAATGTGTGTAATATACTAAAATGTCTTTTGAATCTTGTTGTTTTAAATTTATCATATAGGATGTTTGAACTGTCAACTTAGTAAATATAAAAAAAATACTATTTTTGGGATATACCATAAAAGAAAGTAAGACGGATGGAGTAAAATTTGGTACCGAAATGAACAGTACTAACGTGTAATATTGAAAGCTTTTTGTTTTCTGATATACACTAACAGTAGGTCCTGAAGAATTGGCCACTTTGATTATTCCATAATTAGAAATATAATACTTCAAAAATGTCTAAAAGTCGATAGTAATAATGTTGAGAAGGAAGACAATCTTAAAGAGATTTTCTATTTCTGTTTCTTATTCATACCTTCACTAGATTGTTAATGATTTTAGTAAAAACAACTCCTTTTAAATTAAAATAATTACGACTATAACATATTGAGAATCTATATTAAGCCTCTTTTATAAGATCACTGCAATTTGGTTCTTATGTTGTGCCTTTAAGAAAACTTTACCACTAGCCCGAACCAACAGTTTTTCCTTTGTCTTAAAGCCACATGCCCTTGTCGAAAGATAGGAAAGTAGCTACTCTTCTACCAATGTTGTAAACTTGTAATTATAGGCTACTTTAAAATTTTGACCATTTTTTAATGCTTACCCCACAAAGAAATGCAATTACACTTCCTTTACTCCTGGTTTAAATGTCATGATGATGTAAATATACATTAACGGTGTATATTATTTAAATTCAATTAAATTTACTGTTTTCAGTTTCAAAAGACAAATAAGCCTTTTCACCCTTTCCTTTTCTTCAAATTCGTTAAATACTACACTTTTTTTTAGAGAAAACAAAAACAGTTATTTTGTCGGATGAACATTACTTAATGTAATTTGTTGTTAATATTTCAGTCCAATCACCCTTAAAGACCTAATAAAGTAGACAACTTCTAAATCGTCTGCCTACTGAAGTTTAACTTTTGGTTTTAACTTGAGAAGGGTATAGCGTAGGACATACTCCCATTAAATCATGGGGACTAATCCAAAACCCACCAAACGCAAAATCTTTTTTTTCTTCTAATAGTAAAATCCATATTCTAATTGAGAAAACAGCTAAAGGAACAATGCTGTCCCAAAGAAAAACCCGCAACACTTTTAGTTAAGGGAAGGCTTGAGAAAGAATGGCGTATCCATAGTGAGGGCCTGAGGGGTATGTGTTAACCTAAATTAATGTATCTCTTCCTAGACTATGTATAATAATGTTATATTTTAAAAATTATATATATATATGTGCACTCAAGCTCAAAAAATCTCTTGACAGTGATTATTGTCCTTATAAAATTTGGGTTTTCAAATCCCACGTCTATCTGATTATTTTTTCCTTTTTTTTCTAGAGTTGTTCCATGAGTTTCAAATCTCAAGCCTGTCTTATTGTTTTTTTTTTTCCGAATTGGATCCACCCATGGGGGTGGGGCATGTTTTGTGTCTTCCTTTGAGTTTTAGTTAAGTACTTTGTTCTTTTCTCTTTCTTTATTTGTTTGGTTTATTCTTTCAAAATTTTCATGTGTAGCACGTTAAATTTTCTTTTTTTCTTTTGTCACCTTCGATAAATGCAGGGTTTAACTGGTCCCAATATTTTTGATATAGAATATAGATATATATGTGAAAAATCACTAAGATTACAATATAAAAATAATAATTTTGAATCTATAATTACAAAAAATGTAATGAATTCATGGTACGAATCTAAAAGATGAACACGTCAAATATAAATCTTGAATTGTAAGATTGTATTAATCTTTCTTTGAGGGTCTTTCTCATTAATACAAATATATATAGTGTACAATGTGGAATCCTCATACAATAAAGATTATATATCTACCTTAATTATACAACACTAATAATTATAAAATATATGGGGAATATTTTCCAATATTCACTAATACACCCCCTCAGTATGAGCGGGAGGAGGTCGGACGCTAAGACTGGTCGGATGTCGAGGAATAGTTGTCTAGGAAGATCTTTGGTGAAGATATATGCATACCGATACAAAGAAGGCATGTGCAACACCTTAACATGACCGATAGCAACCTTCTCACGAACAAAATGTATATACATCTCAATGGGCTTGGTTCACTGATACTGAACTGGATTATGAGATAAATATATCGCGGATATATTATCACAGTACACCATAGACGCCTTACGCAAGGGACACTGAAGCTCCAAAAGAAGGTTTCGGAGCCAGTAGATCTCAACAACAACATTTGCAATTCTTCTATACTCTGCCCAATCTGCATCTGTATATGATAGAAACCTGGTCGGTGCAGAGGGGTATAGATGCAATCCATAATCAAGTGTACCCTTAACGTATCGAATGATACGTTTAAGAGCAGTGAAATGAGGCTCACGGGGGCATGCATAAACAAACACACCTGATGAACAACATAAGCAATATCCGGCCTGATGAAAGTAAGATACTGAAGTGCACCTGCAAGACTCCTACAAAGAGTGGGATCAGACACTAGATCACCATCAGTAGCATTGAGCTTTGATTTAGAGTCAACTGCAGTGGGCATGATCTTGTAGTTCACTATTTTAGCCCTGTACACAATCTTCTATGCATACTTAGGCTGACATAGAAACATAGTATCTGCAGATCTAGTCACTGAAATCCCCAAGAAGTAACTTAACTTTTCCAAGTCAGTCATAGCAAATTCGGTTTTAAGCAGTGCAATGATCTCATTTTTAATACATCAGATAAGACAGTAAGGACAATATCA
This sequence comes from Anisodus acutangulus, assembly GCA_029783415.1. Classification (NCBI taxonomy): domain Eukaryota; kingdom Viridiplantae; phylum Streptophyta; class Magnoliopsida; order Solanales; family Solanaceae; genus Anisodus; species Anisodus acutangulus. Next base: position 21,572,890 of record CM056505.1, read on the forward strand.
TCCACATATAACAACAAATAAGCAATGTTACTACCTCGATGAAAAATAAAGAGAGAATTATCACACTTGCTGCATAAAAACACAATCTGCATAATGTAATTAGCAAAGCATTCATACCACACTCTGGGGGCCTATTTCAAACCATAAAGTGACTTACGAAGACGACATACATAATGAGGGGCCTCCGGATGGACAAAGCCTGGCGGCTGCTGCATGTAAACAGTTTCTTTCAAGTCCCCATGAAGAAAAGTATTATTCACATCAAGCTGATGAATCAGCGAATGCTTACCCATAACAATGCTCAGGACTGTGGTATGAATGGGTGCCGTCGGCCGAATCGGTAGGGGGGATCGGCGGTGGCACTAGAGGAAGAGAAGAAGGATTTATGTGTTTTTAGGATTTGGATCTGATACCATTTAAAATTGTACTAATCTCCATTGAAAGTCCTTCTCATTAATACAAATATATATAGTGTGTACAATGTGGAATCTTCATACAATAAGGAACATATATCTACCATAATTATACAATACTAATAATTACAAAATATATGGGGAATATTTTCTAATATTCACTAATATGAATGAACCTCTTTGTAAATTACACTCATCTTCTTGAAATTCTACATACGCCTAATGATAATTGTTTTTTGTTTTTGAAGTCTCGTACTCCAGATGAAGTTATTATCTTATATCTTAGATACAAAATTTAATTTTTTTCGATCTTCTCTATCTTGGATAAAGTCATTTACACCTCTCAACTTTATTTGAAAAATCAAACTCCCTCTCAAAATTTAAATAACATATATTCCGCTTTTTCATAGTAGTCATTCAGCAAAAAGGGGAAGATCACTTAGCTCAGTGGAATAGAAAAGTTAGCGTCGAACACAACTTTCGTGTCACCATATTATTTTTCCTTTATTGGGAGACTGAATGAAGAAGACTTTGTCAAGCAGACATAATTGTCACATCGATCGACAGTTGAGAAATGCTATCTTCGGGCCCTCACTTTAGGGCTATCTTTCACCGTTGACATACATGGTTCAACATGCTAACTGTGCTCAAGGTCGTCTTAAGGCCAAAGCAACTAAAGCTTTGGCTTTAGGCCCACAAATATTGGGGGCCCCAAATTTTTAGTAGTTCTTAAAATATATATGTGGAGAAAAAAGTTCTAATTTTAATCTAGTTGATGGTAACAAAAAACAACTTTAAAAAAAGAAGCAAATATGGGTATATTGAGTCTCATATATTGATTTATTTTGACACTAATTATCAAGTTATCGAATCAACTTCATCAATTTCTATTACTCTAACTTTCTATTATCTTAAAAAATGATACTCTCTCTATCCTAAAAAAAATGTCTTATTTTTCTTATTAATTTGTCCTAAAAAGATGACTCATACAAGAACCAAAGGCCCACACAAGGACCAACTAATGTATACAACACACAAGTTGAATACCTTAGGTTTTGAGTAAAACTCACTTGTTGTATTTCATCAAACTCTAACTTTACAATGGCCCAGGCCTCTATTTATAGTATAAAACAGACTATTCTAGAAGAAAAATAAGGGACACAAATTGCTTGGGAGTTTGTCCAGGTGTGAACGGTTTTGGGATTGACTTGGTGGCCAAGGTGTTCGGCCACCCCTTCCTCTCCCCAAGGTCGAGTTTGAGTTCTTCTATGTGACCACATTCATGAGTTTGTTATCTCATAAATCCTTCCTTGAAGTCTTCATCTTCTAGAAGTCTCGTCCTTGCCACTTTGTCACCCAAGTCATTCTTTGTTCTTGCCATGGTGTACTCTCGGTCTAGCCAGCTTTGTGACTTTCTAATTGTGTCCTAAGATAGTTATTACATGGTACATTAACTATATCCTAAGCTAAGAAGTAAAGAAAATCTAAAAGAAAACAACATGGTCTCGGCCAAGACCAACAAGAAGGCGGAATAAAATATCCCCTCCTTAGATCTTCACGTCCCAAGCCCAATTTTATTCCATTTTCCATGCCACAATAAGCACATTATCATAGGTTGATTGACAATCCTTGGAATCCCGGGATTATCAACTCGAGGATCAAATTGGAACCTTGGGCTCACGGAGATTTTTACATCAATCTCCCATTCTTCAAAAGAATTCGCCCTCAAATTCTCATAATCTAAATGGATTAACAACTCTTCCATATGAAATCCCGAACTTTCATCCTCATCCAGAAGTTCTTTCTTGTAATCGTCTACTCGGAACAAGGTCAACAATTTGAGAGGGCCATACCTCAAGTAGTCTTCCCGTTGAACCAATGAGTCATATGCCAAAGGATTGAGATGTGAACATCTCAACTTCTCACCACAAGGGACTATGGGTTCTTGCTTTTCGACTTAGTTGGTACCAACTTCCCAAACCTCATGTTCAACTCTAAATGTCACCTTCATAATCGGGATAGGGGCAACAAAAGGACCATAGTTCCGCAACATATGGAGATATGGATGAGCCACACCATACTCTCGGGTGAACCTTGTACCCTTGCACCAAATTTGATTTACCTCGGATGGGTTGTTGGGCATTACCTTGTATTATTGGTTCAAACCTTCCTTGTGTGTGATATTTACAGACAGGTTTAGAGCATTTCATAACTCAAATGGCCTCATAGATTCTTCATACAAATCATGCTCGATTTTGACGGTCAACATCTTGCAAGGACGATCCGCTCTTGGTATTCAATTGTCCCTTCCTTCTGCAAGTTTAGTCAAACCACACGATCCGAGTACAAGCCATGTTAAGCCAAGCCTAACAAAACGTTCCCTTTTGTCCCAAGGCCTCACCATATAAAATTCCTCGTGGTAGATATAAGAATCTATTCGTGCATCATCCAATCTTCCACTATAGAAGGCCATGGATTCCTTGCCTTGCATTGAGCCGGTACCAATTCTTTTAACATCACGGTTAGCTCCACCTCATACCTTGGATTGATACATAGAAAAGTCCTAGGGTGATACTACGTATGGCTGTAGTAACGTGTGCATGGAACCCATGGATTATGCTATCCCATGCATGAAATTCTTGGGAGGGCTTGGAGCGTGACATACTCTACGTGACATCACACGCTCCCTATACACATCATGCTTGACCTTGGTAGTCTTCCCCCATATACCTCCTTCTCGGGTTCCCTTTAGATGGTATCCTTCTTTTGAGTCTATCTTGTAGAACCATTTGGATCCACTTGATTCCTAAAAAGAAACTTTCCACCTCGGCTTGGAATACTTGCATTTCATGTTGTTGTCGATCGCTTGGATGCGAACACATGTGTGCCAAGCCTCACTTCCTTTTTGTACTAACAAGGTAGATATCGTTTCCCCTCCCGGATGGTGTCTATAGGAATGGCGGTTAGGGAATGAGCTTCTTGAAAATAAACCAAGAGCATGTCCAATATCTTCCGTCGATGGAGACTCAGTTGTAAGATTACCCGACAACATATTTTCATGTTTCTTCACGGGTTCCCTCTGATTTGCATCTCCACTCGTGTCTCCTTCGAGACTTTCCTCGCATACCAATGAGTCCATAGGACTCCCCTTCTTTGATCCTTCCTCTGTTCTTTGTGCATTAAGTAAGAGAGCCTTGGTCTTACGCTTCTCAGCACTTTGGATTTTTATTTCTTTCACCTTACTCGGTGATAATGGAACCAATCGAATTTTGTTGTCATCACTTCGAAAGAATAGGTATTCTTTTCTTCATCATGATGCACCTTCCGATCAAGTTTCCAAGGTCATCCAAATAAAATATGACACATATCCATAGAAAGGATGTCACACCATATTTTATCTTCATACTTCCCAATCCGAAAGCCATCAAGAGTTTGTTTTTCTACTCATAACATTTCGTCTTGGTTTAGCCGTTGGAGATCATATGACTTCGGATGATTGGGGTGGGTATTTTTAAGTTTTCCACCATTTCCAAGGAGGCCAAGTTGACACTAATTCTTCCATCAATAATTATGTTACACACCCTATCTTTTACTTTACATCGGGTGTAAAAGACTTGAGCCTTTTGAGTTTCCTCAAGTGTTTCAAGTTGATCCTCCAACACATGTTGGAGTACTAAATCTCCATGACTTGGGATGTTTTTCACAACTCCGAATTCAGCATTATTATAAATGGAATGATCCGCAAGTTCCTTTCTTATGGCTTGCATATGGTTGTCCAAAACTTCACTTGCGATCCACCAAAAATCCTTCTTTGTGTAAGGAATCGTGTCAAGGCGTGGGACTGGAGCGTCTTGCTCTGATACCAATCTGATGTATGTATGGACAAGTGAGAGAGGGTTAGTGGAGCTGAGTTCAGCAGGGAACAAGTTGACTTAAAAACAAGACACAAAGTGGGGGTTCTCGGCTATTGTCGGGCATTGGCTATTTGAAGGCTGTTTCGGGTGGATTCAAGGGGATTTGGGTCAGAGCATTTCGTGGGGTTATTATGGACACCCAGAGGTTGTTGTGGTGGTCGGGTTTGATTGTTTAGTGGTTCTAAGGTGATAGGGATGGCATGAAACTATAAGGTATCGTAAATAGGTGTTTAGAGGACGGTTTGGTATTGTTTGGATTAGACAGAAGAGTACACTTAGTTTCGGGTGTTGGCCTTTAAAGAGAGTGTTCATTAGGTGTTGTGGGAGGTGAAGGTGATCAACATATAGTGGATTGGGGTTTGATGGCCCACGCGTTACAAGATGTAAGCTCGGGTGAAGAATGGTCAACTTGGTGAAGTGATGGTACGGTCGATATGGTTTGGATAATGACAAAGGATTTTTAATGCCCGAGCCGACACCAAGATGAGGGTGACCAATTTCACAAGGACTAGACCGGGATTGCTAAGTACAAGACCGAATACTAACCATGTAAGGTTGGCCAGAAACCTTAAGATAGACCCTAGGTTTGGGTTTGGTTGGGTCACACAGTCCTAACGTCCACTTGCACCAATGGAGTTCCTTAAGCTTCGACTTAGTTAAGTCACACGGTCTTATCCAAGCTTACACCGAAGGGGAACCTTAGTTTGGGTTTAACTAGGTCACACAAGTCCTAGCTTCAACTTACACTAAGGGGTTTGACTCATACAAGAACCAAAGGCCCGCAGACGGAGGTGCATCATTTCCTTATCACTATTTATCAAGAGAAATATCAACCGTTCATGAGGGACTTTGTTACACTTGGCCAAGATTTTCTAGACAAAAGAATTGATAGGATGAGAAAACAATTGGAAGGGGAAACAACAATAACAAGGGCAGAAGCTGCTAGAGGTGTAAGTGATGTTTTTGGTGGAGGCTCAGGAGATGGAGTTTTTCCATTTGGTTCAGTTGATGTAGAGGGGGTATCAGCAGGAGGTGTTGGTACCTCAAGGCATACAATCAGTTGTAGTCATTATGTCCATGAGTCACCTACCTTAAATAAGGTGCTAGAAGAGGTGGAAAATATCTGAGTGGCACATGATACCATTTTTCATAAAGTAGACCAGTGTGGGAAGAGTAATTTGAAAGGAGGTATACATAATCAAAGTCCTGAGGGTTCAGTAGTTAAAAATGTGAAGACACTTGACCTCTTCAAACTTGTTGACATTGAGAAGAAGAAAGCTTACTTTAGTTAGATCAACATGAGGTCAAATGAATATCACATTGGTTATACCGTGAATATGGACATTACATGGTTCAAGTACCTCAACAGACCCAACAACTGGTTAACAAATGATGTAAGTTAACTTTCTATTAGTCATCTAAACATAATTTTTGAAGCATGTATTTGGTGATAGGAACAATTTTTTTGCAGCACGTTACTAAAATAATGGCACTGATGCAGAGTCGTAGCATAGATTACCCTAAATACTATGATCCATCAGATGTCATTAAGGATGTATTTTTTTGTTGTGCCTTGATGGCAATATATGATGATATTGTGTTTAAGAGTGCGGCAGAACAGAGAAGTATTGATGACGTGTTGAAGGAGTATGAATTCAATGATTAGATCTTGGATTATGTGACATGTGATCATCCGCAACCGTTTGGTATGTCTTGGGTAGGTGCTAAAATAGTGTTTTGTGTATGGAATGTTGAAAACCAACATGACTGCACCTTTGTATTTTTCATTAATGATGTCACGATTGAGGTTTACGACTGCAACAGGAGAGTAAACTCAATTAAAAAGGTTGATGGTATAATAAAACCCATTCAGATGTTGTTTTCAAAGTTGCTCAAAGACTCCGGCAAGTTCAACCATTTGTCCACGGATAAACTAAATCGTGGAAGGTTAAACATGTTGTTGAGAGTGTCCCACAAGACAAAATAGGTGAAGCTTGTGGTATCTACTAATTGAAGTTCATTGAATTCATCATGGCTGGACAACATAGAGGGTTTGCGTGCAAATAAGATACATGCTTTCAGAGAGAAATTTCCCATCAAATTATTTCACGAGTGTATTGAACCACCCATCATATGAAGAGCAATGTGTGTAGTTCTTGTACTTGGTTCTTAAGATTACCGGCTGTATTGGCCTTGCTAATGTTTTTTTATAATGGCTTCATTTTGTGATTGAAACAACAAGAACATGAACATGTAATTCGAGGGGAATTATTCTCGCAAACAATTGTAGTTGACCCATTGAATGCATTCATTTGATAGTTCAACTAGATGTCATATAGGCCCCCGTTCAATCTACTCACTTAGTTGACTCATCAAATGTATTCATCTGGTTTAACTAAAAGTCATATTAGGCAACCGTCCAGGTTATTCACTTAGTTAATCCATTGAATACATTCATATGATGGTTCAATTAAAAGTCATTAGGAAACCGTTTAGGATATTCATGTCACACCCTAACCTAGAGGGGTGTGGCTGGCACTCGGTACATTACTAGGTCCGAGCATACCAAGATGAAGTCAAAGTCTAAGCCCTGTAGGCAAGCTAGGCCCTTGAGGTTATATTGTAAAAGTAATCTCAAACAAGGCCAATAAGGCCGAACTTGTTCTTATTAAAGGCTACTGTGTGCCAAGGAGGCCTCTATAACACTTATACCGATAATCGTGATAAATCATAAAATGAGGGACAACAAGGCCACTTGACAAACTGTACATATTGAACATGTGTCTACAAAGCCTCTAAAGATAACTGCCATCAAACATTGTTAGGATATGGCCCCGGCCTACCCATAGTCTATACAAAATAACTGCTATCTAACCTCTAGATTCGGCTGCACTCCAGAAGAGATGGAGTCTTACCGATCCTTCGTTGAATCCCAATCTGCTCCACTGGGCGAACTCATCGAACTGATTACCTCTATCTACAGACATGAAGTGCAGCGCCCCAACAATGGGATGTCAGTACAAAGAAATGTACGAAGTATGTAAGGTAAAAAATAATCTGTATATAAATAAATTCTAAAATTGAAGAACATGAATAAATATGCTGGAAGTCTCTACTTAAAGAAATGGGCGGGACTGTACTGACCACAACGTCTCGGTCAACCTACCTAGTCGTTGTTGCTTGGACGGCTTGTCCCCTTTGTTTATCTATACAATCTATTTTGTCTCAACTTTATGTACTATCTTTACTATATCTGAGTTCTAACCTTTATTACATTACTATCTAGCATACAATCTGAACATTATATTTTGGCCTCACAAGAAATCCAATGTGTAATATTTAGGGACCTTTCCTTTCTTACACATGTAATCCACCTCACCAAACCGTTATCATATGTCTCCTACACTATATACACTTGTAATCCATAAAGCTTCACTTAAGATGTTAAGAGATATGTATGTAATGTCACAACTTAAATATCACGTTGCAACACCCTAAATTTATAAATTGAAAAGTTAATCAAAGTAGCATAATAGCTTTAGAGAACTTTCCTTCCTTTCCTCTGATTCATTTACTCTAACTTTGAAGACATTACCTCATCAATCATTTTAAACCATCATTATCCTCATACAACTCCTTAATATCATCGGTTACATCATAATTTGTCACGATGTAATCTAGATTGAATAATCGGGGCATTTCATCTTCTCCCCTTAGGGACATTCATCCTCGAATGTTGTACTTACACGCGTATTGGACTAATCTAATGACTCATCAAACAATCAGCTAAATAACTATTATAAGAACATATACTATGACATGCTATCCTTTAAACCTTATTCTTATATTAAGGCATATTACCTGGAACTCATCGAGGTTGCGAATGTTATAACATTCCATTTCGTAGCTTGTATAACTCTATCTTTATGGTACCCCTACACCAAGGTCGTTCATTCTATCTCATGACTTATAATTTGTTTTGATAACTCTAATCCCCAGTTCGTTCCTCAAAATATAGGTATAACCTTATGGCTTATACTCTCTTATGACCTCAAGATATGTCTTATATTTTATCCTACTGTACTTGGATACGAACTTTGTCATCCTACCATATTCTAACTTACTGTTATCATCCATTTACCACATTTTACTTGTATCCCTTCACTTATACTTCTATTATCCTCTTACAATTGTTCCCACCTCGTTCTTTATTCTGAATACTTCAACAAGGTACTCGATATGTTTTTGCTCCTCTTGCTCTGTCCCACTTTGTTCTTTTGGTCACCCAATATTTTACTTTACTGGGGATGGAACCCATGCTTAGGTTAGTGCTTATCTCTTCTTGGATTAAATCACCTAGCTTCTACACTTCCCAAATATTTTGGTAATCATATCTGATTGTACTATTCTAGAGTACACCACCTCGGTGCCTCATCATGGGAACTATTATTAAGTTCACGATATTATTTGGGAATGTCATCTACTGCTAACAATATGTTCACAGTTCTGGGTCACTCTAACCCCAACTAGATCTCACAAAGCATAACTAAAATGAGTGAAGCTAATTGTACGCACCTATATTAAAGTTAGAAGAGGATTCAAAATGCTTATATTTCTCTGCCTGAATTGTAAATACTTATAATCTTCACTGAATGGGTATCTCGTATCCTTTTCACCTTGCATATTTTGCCTGCTGAAACTCATACTTTTATTTACTGATACATTTATAACCTGCTATTCATGGGGTGTGTTAGATATTCCCATCTTAGGGTCTTAAGTAGGAAATTTGCACATCCGGTATGCACAATTTGATATGGCCTCAAATAGGGCCACATTATCAAGAACTCTCTCTACTAGTGCCCTTATCTACTACTTTTTAGTCCTCTGTCTAGCTATAATATTTCTAATTGCAAACATCTCTGTATCATTCGCAAACATAAGTCTTGACTAAAATTATTATGACACACTTCGATAGCACGATTTAGATTTGAAAGAAAGGTAACAAACTTCTAAATGTCCTGTAGTCTCATGTTTATACATGTGGTGCACAACACATCCATAAATAAGCATCTACTAAACACGACTTTATAGACTCCTCTAAGACTAAACTACTATGATACCACTTTTTAACACCCTAACCTAGGGTTGTGTGGCTGGGACTCAGTACCTTGCTAGGTCCGAGCGTACCAAGATGAACTCAAAGTATGAGCCCTGTAGGCAAGCTAGGCCCTTTAGGACATAATATAAAAGTAATCTCAAACTAGGCCAACAAGGCAAAACTTGTTCTTATTAAAGGTTATTATGGGCCAAGGAGGCCTATATGAACAGTTATACTAACAAGCATGATAAAACATAATGTGAGGGCCGGCAAGGCCACTGTCAAACTGTACATGCTGAACCTGTATCTACAAAGCCTATAAAAATAACTGACATCAAATTTGGTCGCAACAGGGCCCCAGACTACCCATACTCTGTACAAAATATCTATTATCTGACCTCTAGACTCGACTGCACTCTAGAAGAGATGGAGTCTTACCGATCCTTCGTTGAATCCCAATTTTCTCCACTGGGCTAACTCGTCGAACTGATTAGCTGCATCTATAGGTATAAAATGAAGCCCAGCAATGGTACGTCAGTACAAAGAAATATACTATGTAAGGTAGAAAATAATCTGTATATATATAAATTCTAAAACTGAAGAATTGGAATAAATATACTAGAAGTCTCTACTGAAAGAAATGGGTGGGACTGGACTGACAAAAATGTCTCGGTCAACTTACCTGATCAATGTTGCTTGGACCGCTTGGCCCCTTTATTTGTCTATACAATCTATTATGTCTCAACTCTATGCACTATTTTTACTATCTCTGAGTTCTGACCTTTATTACATTGCTACCTAGCATACAATCTGAACACAATATTACGTCCTTACAAGGGATCTGGTGTGTAAGTTCATAGCCCCAAAGGCAAGTGTATTTGAATATCCCGAGAGGTATTCTATATTTGTATGGCCCCGAAAGCAATCACACGCCTGATAGCCCCGAAGGCACATGCATACTTTTATGAACTTTGCAATCATCCTTTCTATCTATTAAATATATAAGCAACAATTATATACTAAAAATAAACTCCTGACAAGGGGAAACTACTACTAATTTATCAATAATAATATAGAGATGGGATCTTTATGGAGGCACTTCTTTGTGCTCTTGTTCAGGACTCGCTCGGTTGAGGATTCATGCCAAAACAAAGAAAGGGAATATGCTTAACATACCTTTCGTCGATCCATTGATGATATTGAAACCAACCTCCTCTTACACGTTAATCTTAGATGCTCGTATGAGCTCGTCAAAGGTCATGGATGACGAGTCGTACTTTGGTTGTCCTCCTTCGAACTCTCTGTCACTTTACTTTACTATGAAGTAATGTTCGATCCGCTTTAGATGGGAAAATGTTGCTACACATTGAACTAACATTTTTGCACAATTTAATTGACGTTATTACTCTTGAAATGAAATGTTGCTACCCATGACTAACTTGAACCAAGAAAGGGGAAAATAATTATCTTCATTGAATTCTCCATACGTGTTTCCCATGATGGGTAAATGTATATGTATATAAATGTTGTTGCATAGATCTTATAAAGAGGTTGTATCCATTTAAGATGTTAAGAGATATGTATGTAATGTCTCAACTTAAATATCACGTTGCAACACCCTAAATTTCTAAAATTGGAAAGTTAATCAAAGTAGCATAATAGTTTTTGGGACCTTTCCTTTCTTACACATGTAATCCACCTTATCACACCTTTATCATATGTCTCTTACACTATATACACGTGTAATCTATAATGTTTCACCTTATTTGTCATCACCGTACTTATCTATACACTAATTACCACTAGCACCTTAAAAATAATTTGTCACTAACTAATCTCCCTCCTATTGCCACGTGGACATGATTTCCCCTAGTGTATATCCATAATTAATTCTTTTGTCTCTCAACTCACTTAAATAATAATCATCTTTAACAAGCTTCATAAATTTGTTATCATAATCATGTGATATAATACTAGTCCATAACCTCTTTTCAAATATTATTTCGGGCGTTTATCCCTTTTCTATACTGAGCTCTTGATTTGCATAATGAGTATGACCAAAATTCCATACAATCCGTATAACTAGTTCAACATTACGAACTTCGACAAAATTTATTTCCTCCAATTCATTTAGACTCTAACTTTGAAGATATTACCTCAACACTCATTTTCAACCATCATTATCCTCGTACAACTCCTTAATCTCATCGGTTACATCCTAATTCTTTGAGACGTAATCTAGCGTGAATACTTGGGGAATTTCATCCTCCCCTCTTAGGGACATTCGTCCTCAAATGTTGGACTTACACGCATATTGGACTAGTCCAATGACACATCAAATAATCAGCTAAATAACTAATATAAGAACATATACTATGACATGCTATTCCTTTAAACCTTATTCTTATGTTGAGGCTTATTACTTGGAACTCATCGAGCTTGCGACTGTTATTAAATTCCGTTACGTAGCATGTATAACTCTATCGTTATGGTACCACTACACTAAGGTCATTCAATATACCTCATGACTTATACTTTGTTTTGATGAATCTAATCTCCAGTTCGTTCCTCAAAATATAGGTATAACCTTTTGGCTTATACTCTCTTATGACCTCAAAATATGTCTTCTATTTTATCCTCTTGTACTTGGACATGAACTTTGTCATCCTGCCACATTCTAACTTACTGTTATCATCCATTTATCACATTATACATGTATCGCTTCACTTATACTTCTATTATCCTCTTACTAATGTTCTCACCTTGTTCTTTATTCTGAATACATCAATAAGGCACTAGATAGTTTTTAGCTCCTCTTTCTTTGTCCCACTTTGTTCTTTTGGTCACCCAATTTTTTTCTTTACTAGGGATGGAACCCATGATTAGGTTAGTGCTTATATCTTCTTGGATTCAATCACCTAGCTTCTACACTTTCCAAACATTTTGGTAATCATATCTGATTGTACTATTCTAGAGTACACCACCTCGGTGCCTCATAATGGGAACTATTAGTAAGTTCACCATATTATTTGGGAATGTCATCTACTGCTAACAATATGTCCACAGTTCTGGGTCACTCTAACCTCAGCTAGATCTCACAAAGCATAACTAAAATGGGTGCAACTAGTTATACGCACCTTTATTACAGTTAGAAGAGGATTCACAATGCTTATATTTCCCTGCCTGAATTGTAAATACTTATAATCTTCATTGAATGGGTATCTCATATCCTTTTCACCTTGCATATTTTGCCTGCTGAAACTTATACTTTTACTTACTGATACCTTCATAACCTGCTATTCATGGGGTATGTTAGATATTCCCATCTTAGGGTCTTAAGCAGGAAATTTGCACATCTGGTATGCATGATCTAATAGGGCGTCAAATAGGGCCATGTTATCAAGAACACTCTCTACCAGTGCACTTACCTACTGCTTTTTAGTCCTTTGGCTAGCTGTAATCTTTTTAACTGCAAACATCTCTGTATCATTCACAAACATAAGTCTTGACTAAAACTATTATGACACACCTCGATAGCACGATTTGGATTTGAAAAAAGTTTAATAGACTCATAAAAGCCTTGTAGTCTCCTGTTTATACATGTGGTGCACAACACATCCATAAATAAGCATATACTAGACACGGCTTTATAGACTCCTCTAGGACTAAACTACTATGATACCACTTTTTCACACCCTAATCTAAGGGGTGTGGCTGTCACTCGGTACCTTGATAGGCCCGAGCGTACCAAGATGAACTCGAAGTGTGATCCCTGTAGGCAAGCTAGGCCCTTCAGGCCAGACTATAAAAGTAATATCAAATTAGGCCAACAAGGCCAAACTTGTAATTACTAAAGGTTATTGTGGGCCAAGGTGAACACTTATACTAACAAGCGTGATAAAACATAATGTGATGGCCGACAAGGCCACTGACAAACTGTACATGCTGAACTTGTGTCTACAAAGCGTATAAAGATAACTGACATCAAATTTGACAGGGACAGGGTCTCTGACTACCCATACTCTGTACCAAATATCTATATCTGACCTCTAGACTCGACTGCACTGCAGAAGAGATGGAGTCTTACCGATCCTTCGCTGAATCCCAATTTGCTCCACTAGGCGAACTCATCGAACTGATTAGCTGAATCTGCAGGCATAAAATGAAGCCCTATCAATGGGACGTCAGTACAAAGAAATATACTATGTAAGGTAGAAAATAATCTGTATATATATAAATTCTAACACTGAAGAATATGAATAAATATGCTGGAAGTCTTTACTGAAAGTAATAGTCGGGACTAGACTGACCAAAACGTCCTGGTCCATTTTGCTTGGACCGTTTGGCCCCTTTATTTATCTATACAATCTATTATGTCTCAACTCTATGTACTATCTTTACTATCTCTGTGTTCTGACCTTTATTACGTTACTATCTAGCATACAATTTGAACACAATATTCCGTCCTCACAAAGGATTCGGTGTGTAAGTGCATGGCCCTAAAGGCAAGTGTATTTGAATGTCCCCGAAGACAATCTATATTTGTATGGCCCCGAAGGCAATCACACGTCTGATAGCCCCAAAGGCAGGTGCATACTTTTATGAACTCTGCAATCATCCTTTCTATCTATTAAATATATAAGCAACAATTATATACTAAAAATAAACTCCTGACGAGGGGAAACAAGTAATAATTTATCAACAATAATATAGAGATGGGATCTTTATGGAGGCACTTCTTTGTGCTCTTTTTCAGGACTCGCTCGGTTGAGGATTCATGCCAAAACAAAGAAAGGGAATATACTTAACATACCATTCGTCGTTCCATTGATGATATTAAAACCAACCTCCTCTTACACGTTAATATTAGATGCTCGTAAGAGCTCGTCAAAGGTCATTGATGACGTGTCATACTTTGGTTGTCCTTCTTTGAACTCTCAGTCACTTTACTTTACGACGAAATAATATTTGATCCGCTTTAGATGGGAAAATGTTGCTACACATTGAACAAACATTGTTGCACAATTTAATTGACGTTATTACTCTTGAAATGAAACGTTGCTGCCCATGACAAATTTGAACCAAGAAAGGGCAAAAGAATTATCTTCATTGAATTCTCCATACATGTTTCCCATGATGGGTAAATGTATATGTATATAAATGTTGTTGCATAGATATTTATAAAGAGGTTGTATCCATTTAATAAGTTAAGAGACATGTATGTAATGTCTCAACTTAAATATCACGTTGCAACACCCTAAATTTCTAAAATTGGAAAGTTAATTAAAGTAGCATAATAGTTTTAGGGACCTTTCCTTCTTACACATGTAATCCACCTCACCACACCTTTATCATATGTCTCCTACACTATATACACATGTAATCCATAAAGTTTTACCTTATTGGTTATAACCGTACTTATCCATACAATAATTACCACTAGCACCTTAAAATGATTTGTCACTAACTAATCTAACGTGGACATGTTGTCTCCTAGTGTATATCCATAATTAATTCTTTTGTCTCTCAATTCACTTAAATAATAATCATCTTTAGCACACTTCATAAATTCATTATCTTAATCATGCGATATAATACTAGTCCATATAACCTCTTTTCAAATATTATTTCGGGCCTTCATCCTTTTTCTATACCGAGCTCTTGATCTGCATACATGTGTATGACCAAAATTCCATACAATCCATATAACTTGTTCAACATTATGAACTTCGACAAAATTTATTTCCTCCAACTCCAACAGTATGTGTATGACATACTATTCCTTTAAACCCTATTCTTATGCTGAGGCGTATTACTTGGAATTCATTAAGCCTGCAACTGTTATTAAATTCCGTTACGTAGCTTGTATGAATCTATATTTATGGTACCCCAACAACAAGGTCATTCATTTTACCTCCTAACTTATACTTTGTTTTACTGACTCCATTCTCCAGTTCGTTCCTCAAAATATATGTATAACCTTATGGCTTATACTCTCTTATGACCTCAAGATTTGTCTTCTATTTTATCCTCTTGTACTTGGACACAAACTTTGTCATCCTTCCATATTCTAACTTACTGTTATCATCCATTTACCACATTTTACTTGTATCCCTTCACTTATACTTCTATTATCCTCTTACTAATGTTCCCACCTCATTCTTTATTCTGAATACTTCAACAAGGCACTCGAGATGTTTTAGCTCCTCTTGGTTTGTCCCACTTTGTTCTTTTGGTCACCCAATATTTTCCTTTACTGGTGATGGAACCCATGCTTAGGTTAGTACTATCTCTTATAGGATTCAATCACCTAGCTTCTAGACTTTTCAAACATTTTGGTAATCATATCTGATTGTACTATTCTAGAGTACACCACCTCGGTGCCTCATCATGGGAACTATTATCAAGTTCACCATATTATTTGGGAATGTCATCTATTGCTAACAACATGTCCACAGTTCTGGGTCACTCTAACCCTAGTTATATCTCACAAAGCATAACTGAAATGGGCGCAACTAATTGTACGTACCTCTATTACAGTTAGAAGAGGACTCACAATGCTTATATTTCCTTGCTTGAATTGTAAATACTTATAATATTCATTGAAATGGCACCTCGTATTCTTTTCACCTTGCCTATTTTGCCTGCTGAAACTTATACTTTTACTTAATATTACCCTCATAACCTCCTATTCATGGAGTGTGTTAGATATTCCATCTTAGGGTCTTAAGCAGGAAATTTGCACATCCAGTATGCACGATCTGATAGGGCCTAAAACAAGGCCACATCAATCAAGAATTGTTTCTACTAATGCCCTTACCTACTGCTTTTTAGTACTCTGGCTAGTTGTAATCTTTCTAATTGCATACATCTCTATATCATTCACAAACATAAGTCTTGACTAAAACTATTATGACTCAGCTGGATAACAAGATTTTGATTTGAAAGAAGGGTAATAGACTCCTAAATGCCCTATAGTCTCCTATTTAAACATGTGGTGCATAACACATCAATAAACAGTACTATACTAGATACGACTTTATAGACTACTCCAGGACTAAATTGCTCTGATACCATTTTTTCACACCCTAACTTAGGGGGGTGTGGCTGGAACTCAGTACCTTGCTAGGTCCGAGCGTACCAAACTGAACTCGACGTCTGAGCCATGTAGGTAAGCTAGGCCCTTTAGTCCATACTGTAAAAGTAATCTCAAACTAGGCCGACAAGGCCGAACTTGTTCTTATTAGAGGCCATTGTGGGCCAAGAAGGCCTCTGTAAACACTTATACTGATAAGCATGAGAAAATATAAAGCGAGGGTCGACAAGGCCACTAACAAACTGTACATGCTGAACATGTGCCTTCAAAGGCTCTAAAGATAACTGATATCAGACGTGGTCGGGATAGGGCTCCGGACTACCCATAGTCTATACAAAATATATGCTATCTGACCTCTAGAATCGGTTGCACTCCCAAAGAGATGGAGTCTTACCGATCCTTCACTAATTCCCAATATGCTCTACTGGGCGAACTCATCGAACTTGATTACCTGCATCTGCAGGAATGAAATGTAGCCCCTGCAATGGGACGTCAGTACAAAGAAATATACTAAGTATGTAAGGTAGAAAATAATTTTTTTATATATAAATTCTAAAACTAAAGAACAAGAATAAATATGATGGGAGTCTCTACTGAAAGGAATGGGCGGGACTGGACTGACCACAATGTCTCGGTCAACTTATCTGGTCATTTTTTCTTGTACCACTTGGCCCCTTTGTTTATATCTATTATTTCGCGACTCTATATACTATCTTTACAATCTCTGATTTATGACCTTTGTTATGTTACTATATATCATACAATCTAAACACAATATTTCGGCCTCACAAGGGATCCGGTGTGTAAGTGCATGGCCCCGAAGGCAAGCACACGTCTGTATAGCCCCGAAGGAAATATGTATTTATATAGCCTCGAAGGCAATGCACATATCTATATAGTCCCAAAGGCAATTTGTATCATATCCCCAAAGGCAACATGTGAATAGATAGCCTCGTAGGCACGTGCACACTTCTATGAACTCTGCAATCATCTTTCTATCTATTAAATATATAAGCAATAATGCTAGACTAAAAATAAACTCATGACAAGGGGAAATTACTAATAATTTATCAACAATAATATAGAGATGGGATCTTTATGGAGGCACGTTTTTGTGCTCTTGTTCAGGACTCACTCGGTTGAGGATTCATAACAAAACAAAGAAAGGGAATAGTCTTAACATACCTTTCATCGATCTATTGATGATGTTGAAACCAACCTCCTCTACACGTTAGATGCTTGTATGAGCTCATCAAAGGTCATGGATGACGCGTCGTACTTTGTCTATCCATCTTTGAACTCTCTGTCACTTTACTTTACTATGAAGTAATCTTCAATCCTCTTTAGATGGGAAAATGTTGCTACACATTGAACTAACATTGTCACATATTTTAATTAACGTTATTACTTTAGAAATGAAACGTTGTTGCCCATGACAAACTTGAACCAAGAAAGGGGAAAATAATTGTCTTTATTGAATTCTCCATATATGTTTTCCACGATGGGTAAATATATATGTATATAAATGTTGCTGCCTAGATCATTATAAAGAGGTTGTATCCATTTAAAATGTTAAGAGACATGTATGTAATGTCTCAACTTAAATATCACGTTGCATTACCCTAAATTTCTAAATTGGAAAGTTAATCAAAGTAGCATAATTGTTTTAGGGACCTTTCCTTTTTTACACATGTAATCCACCCCACCACACTTTTATCATATGTCTCCTACACTATATAGACATGTAATCATAAAGCTTCACATTATTTGCCATCACCATACTTATCCATACACTAATTACCACTAGCACCTTAAAAATGATTAGTCACTAACTAATCTCCCTCCTATTGACACGTGGACATGTTGTCCCCTACTTTATATCCATAATTAATTCTTTTGTCTCTCAATTCACTTAAATAATAATCATCTTTAACCCACTTCATAAATTCGTTATCATAATCATGCGATATAATACTAGTCCACGGCCTCTTTTTCCAAAAACTAAATATTATTTCGGGCCTTCATCCTTTTCTATACCGAACTCTTGATCTGCATACATGAGTATGACCAAAATTCTATACGACCTATATAACTTGTTCAACATTCCGAACTTCGACAAAATTTATTTCCTCTGATTCATTTAGCCTCTAACTTTTAAGACATTACCTTAGCACTCATTCTAAACCATCATTATCCTCGTAGAACTCCTTAATCTCATCGGTTACTTCCTAATTCTTTGCGATGTAATCTAGCGCGAATACTTGGGGAATCTCAATTCAATTAGTTGATTGATTATATTATACTACTTGAAGCTTCAATCATTTAATTATATGGACAAGAGATTTCCAAAAATTAGATCTTAATCATGAAAATCACAAAAATTAGAGGGACAAACTATTCATGATTCTGTTAGTAAATCAAAATTACAAAAATTGGACAAGAGTTTTTCAAAAATTAGATCTTAATCACGAATATCCAAGTACAAAGTGAAGTTGACCCTTCATTCATTTATCTTCATACAAGAAGCCCCAACAACTATTCAAGCTATAAAGCCTATAAAATATGGATTGATTCAGCTTCAACATTTTCAACAACATCAACTTTGGCAGCATGCTCTTCAACAACATCAACCTTACCTTGACTTGTATTAGATCTCTGGTAATCGATGTAAGCTTCAAGGGCTTCCTTATACGTTCTGTACAAGTTGTAATGGTTTTGACTAAACCCTTTAACTATTGATTCACACTCGCACCATGTCGTGTATATACCGGGTACCCTACCACAAAATTATTGCACCTCATTGTTTTACATCCCGTTGTGATGTCAATTTATGAAGTTAAGATATGTTGAGTTGTAGGCTGTTTTGGTTGGAATTATAAGTTGATATTGGTTTATATATTGGTTGTTGATGTTGTAAACCTAAGAGGGCATATTTCAGAGAATCGTAGGGCCAAATTACATGAATACCCTTTTGTTAACAAGTCTAAGAACCTTTTATGTTAAGAGGATCGCTAAGATGCCTAAGTGAAGTTTCCTTGTTGAATATGGATTAGATGTTGATATCAACCCTTTGTTTGTTATAAATAATTAGTCGTGGAGAGTATGAGAGCTTATAGCATGACGTATAACTTCGTGGATAAGGTATGTAAGGCTATTCCTTTCTTTTAGAAGCATGAAATCTACAAGATTATCATTTTAAAAAAGAAACGCTATGAATTCCATTTTATTGTCTATCGAAGTTTCATATTGAGAAGTACTCATTGTTATTCCAGTTCTTACGATCATTGTTGTTGGTTATTGGTCATATCATAAGTCTTTGAAAGAAAGCTTCTAAAATATAGGCATTAAGTCGACCAAAGAATCGTTCTAAGAGTAGAGCCAAAGAGTTTATCAGTCTCTAAGAGGGCCAAAGAGTCATTGCTATCATAGTCTATTGTTCAAGCCCTAAGTCCCATTTGGTATTGATATAGTTTTCATTGGCATTAATATCATGCATACAATCATGATCATATATAGAGGATCGGGTTGCATGTTTCGCAATAACACATATAGAGGATTGGGTTGCACATTCTGCAACATATATTTATAGAGGATCAGGTTGCATGTTTCATAACATATATATTTATTGTATCGGATTGCACATTCCACAACATATACATATGGTGGATCGTGTTGCGCATTCAGAAACACATACATGAGCTAGGGTGCAAATTTCATTGCATATTTATACATACACCCAGAATCAAGGACATGTTATACCTCGCACATTAATATGAGGATAAGTTATACAGTAAAAAGACTACCTAGACAGGTTATATTACGTTTCAGAGTTTCATTATTCTCAACTCCATGTGGCTCAGATTGCCTATGCTTTCCCTTACATCTATTAGCTTTATATTGCTTATATGTTTTTTCTTATAACTTATAGATTTATATTGTTATTCATAATTTATATACTCAGTACATTATTTCATACCGACATCCCTTTTACCGAGAGCGATGTGTGTTCATGTTGCAGGTTTTGATAGAGACTCTGCCAGGCAACCTCAGTAGGAGCTGTCGAGTTCAGCCATCAGTAAGTGAGCTTCATTTTCTCAGAGCTTTTTAGTCATATATGTATAGAGCATTTTCAAGAGTTATGTATAGTATGGGTAGGTCGTGGCCCTATCCCGACCATATGTTAGTTCAATTACTCGTAGAGGCTCACATACTTATTTTGGCATGTATAGTATTGGTGTATAGCCTTGTCGGCTAAGTTAGCATTTGTTAAACCAGGTTGTGACCTTATAAGGGCCCGTTCTATATATGTTTGTTGGGTTAATACCTCTTATCCAAAGTTTTTGTCATGATATATCTCAGTACAGCCTTGTCGGTCGGAAGTTCTGTTTGCATAGGAGACTGGTCATCATAGTGGTATGCTCGGGCTAGTAGGGCAACGGATGTCGGCCACACCCCTTAGTTTGGGGTGTGGTAGAAATACAACAAAAAGATCTTAGCCATTAATTCATAAAATAATAGAAGGTACAAAGTATGAAGAAGAATATGGCGGGAAATGAGATCCAAATAAAATAGAGTGCAATAATATACTAGGGTTCTATTCTACTATATACGATAGGGGAAATAGTGAGGTGTGTTTTTTAGAGAGGTGTACGGTTAAAGTTGTTGAATTGAATTAGCTGCCGTGTATGGCATGCTTCCTCGTGTATGGGTGTTTGGGGTTTAATAATTATAAGTCTAAGTATTTGATGCCAACTACTACTATGGTCAGAAATGTAAACTATTCCATGACTATTGTCTAGGTCTATGGAACTATGTGCATTTGTGTGTTGTCTGGTAATTAATCGTGTGACTGGGTAATGAGTCTAGTAAGGAACCTGTGATAAGTGTCACAAGTAGAAAGGTAGAAGTGGAATAATATGTGTGTCAGATCATAATGGTATAGGGACTTAACTAAGTGCAAATACTAAGGTTAATAAAGGAGTTAACATCGTCATGTTTAACTTAGGTGTAACATTCTTAGAAGTGTTATAAAATGATGGTTGTGATGTAAGTTTTACTCGTTTAGTTAATGTGATAAGTTGGGTAAGTAGGGTTAATCTAAAATATGACTTGAATAAAAGAGTACTAGTCGGTGGGTACTATGATAGTAAGGTCCTTATAAATGTCAATGGATTGATTGTACTTGATTGTGATTGGAACCTTATGTGAACAATATGACTTGATGAATCAGTGAATTGATACGAGTACAACGTGACTCGTATGAGCTATTGAACTATCTAGTACATGCTTATCTGGAATGAGTAAGGTATCTCATCGAGAAATTAGAGGATTTGGATTCAAAGCAACATGAATTCTTGGGTTAGGAGTGGATTATGGTGGCTTTAATTTTGCACCTTTCAGATCAGGTGAAATTGTTAGTATGCTCAGAGGAGTAGGTCTATGGTAATTAACTAAATATTATGATAAATGTTCCATAGGGTTTGCGATTGGCGACTGGTGGTAGACTGCGTTGAAGTGTTGTTGATTAATAGCATGGGTGAGTATTTCAGGTAGTAAATACTTGGAGGTAATTGTGCAAGGTAGGGTGCATGGATCGTATAGTAGATGCGTTAGGATTTGGTAAGCCATGAGGGTTGCAGAATTTGATGCCTTCTGGATTGATAAAGGATAGTGAGGTCTTATTATTAGAGACTTAATGGGTGGAGGTGTAGTAAATGAGGTTGCATGCTTTGCGTTGAAATGTTCAAAGTTGTTGGCGAGTTAAGAGAAAGTACAAATAGGATTTGGTGTATTTAGAGTTCATGAGGTCCTATCAGACTTGCATATCGGGCGGAAGTTCAGAAATATGAAGGTTATAATAAAAAGTATACATCTTCGGTACTAAGTTGATGACTTGGATGGAATCCATCTTTTGGTGTCATGTGTGATGGCACATGATTGATTACAAATGATAAAGGGGACGAAATAGGTCACCGCATGCTTATGAGAAGACTATTAGTTATGTATGGAATCAATTTGGATGACTATCGATGATTTAGAGATTCAACATTTTATTTCGAGTCAGATTTGTTCATTTAGGGCCGGGTGGCCATGCTTATATTGCCTGAAGGACATATGGTATTCTAGTAAACTACCGATGGGGTTTCGATGGATTTTAATTCAGAATGGAGGTATGACAGTGTTACCAATTGTCATTGAAGTTTGCATGTATTATTCATGATATTTTTCAAATAACAATGATTCGTGCAGTTCTAATGGTTTACATAGGTACTTGGCGATGTATTAAGGAGGTACGAATGGTTATGGAAAGTCTGTAGAGTGATCAGTTGATTTTCTATGGATCTGGCATGATAAGGTAATCAATAGGTATGCTTATAGTATGGTGATTTGGAGATTCGAGGAAAATTAGAGTTGTGACGTGTGCATATGTGTTTCTAAGAGATTTTGCGCAATGATGGACTTGATAGTTAAGAAGGAAGGATGGTATAATCAGACTATGTTATCATGTACATGTTGGATTTTGGTTTGGCTATAACTAAATGATGATAGTGATTATGGTGATAATTGCATATTTAATCGGATGCGTAAAGAGGTATAGTGGTGATCAATTAGGGAATTTAGGCTTAGTCAGTTCTTACATTGAAGAATCTGTTGTGAAAAAATATTGGTTATGAAGGAATGGAGACTTGTGTCGTTGAGCTAAGTGAATGGCAGTTTGAATGTTATAGTGAACAAGCAGTAATATCTGTATATTTCTTGCTATAATGGATATTCCTTAATTACTTGTCACCTTTCGTACTTTCCTTTTTCTGTTCGAGGAAGAAGTTTGTTTAATTGATATATGATGTAACATCTCATTTGGTTATTTAGGCAATTTACCCTTTCACCCCTATTGACCCTTATCCTAGCATCGTTAGAGTGTATTCGACTTGCGGGATGGGTGGAGCCATTCCCGAGACTTTCAGAGGAGTTTTGGATAAGGAAAGGGATATTTTGGAAATCCTTAAGATAAGAAATGATGAAGTTTGACCAAAATTCAACATCGGGGGCAAATGTATATTTTTCAATGTATTGTCGATTTCATTAGCTTCGGAACGCCATTTATAACTTAGTCGAGTCATTAGTTCAGTTCCTGAGAGGTTTAGATGTGATTAAGTTGGTTGATTGAGAAACCAGATTTTAAGATGATTTGGAGTTGACTACGGTTAACATCAGGTCAAGACAGGTCCTTTTAGGTGTTTTGAGAGTTTTAAGCAGCTTCGTATGATCATTTGTGACTTATAGGAACTTTCAAAATTATATTTTGACTTTGTTTGGTCAAGTTTAGGTGTTTGAGTCGTTGGCATAAGTTGCTCGCCTTCGACCCTTCAATATACCATTATATTAATTTGATGTTAGAATTGAGTTTTGATTATTGGAATAGATGCATATCAAAATTTGTAATTCGTAGCAACTTGAATCGTCGAATTTCGACATTATATAAGGGAGTTATGCCTATTTTAGTTTTAGGAAAAATTGATGGTTTCTGGTGTCCGCCGGGGCGGAAATTAGTTCGCCGGAGTGGAATCGATTGTGTATTATGGAATCAGACTACATCCATTTAGTACTTTGCACATAACTTGAGTTCTAGAGCTTCGATTGAGGTGATTTTTATAGGGCTGTTTTCGTCTCAACTGGGGGGGAGGGGAGGGGGGGCTCAACTGGGGGGGAGGGGGGGGTAAGTATCCAACCTTTATTTTGACATTTCTTTATGATATTTCCGTTGGTTATCAATTTTATCCTTGTTTGGTTTGGAAAAATTGGAGGTTTTGAACCCTAAGTTGAAATTTGAGTTTTCTTCAATTAATTATTGTTGGATTTGAGAAAACTCTAGGTTTTTGGCTTGTTTAAACCTTGGGTAAACTATTTCTAACATAAATTTTGATTTCAATCCGGATTGCGAACATTCGATTTATGAGTTTTGACACAAAGAGAGTTTTGACAAAGCCATAATATTGGAGGCTCAACTGGGGTTAGAATTCCATGAAACTTTGGATTATGAATATTTAGATTATAGGTAACATGTTTCTAACTTAAATTTTTGATTTTGCCCTTGTGGGCCCGGGGTTACTTTTTGGGTTTCTGACTAATGTATAGCAGTATGGGTGTTGTTAGATTCGTATGAACTCGTAGAACACTATCTCATTTTATTAATAAAATTACCATTTTGACCCTTGGGGTCCGGGAAGAGGTTTTAGATTTACTTTTGACCCTGAGTTTCTTACAAGACATGTTTGGTATCATTAGAATCATGTGTATTGTAGAATTGGTCCTTATGTGTTGATTGAATGTGTGTGGTAACATAGGAACTTCATGCACTTATTTGAACTACGGTCATCTGATATTCGCTCGGAAGGACTTGTGGATTAGGATTTCATGGCTCTTGCTCGGCTTTGAGGTAGGCTACGGTTTAGTTTTTTCGAGACTCCGATAGAAGTACATAGTAGTTATAAATGTTGAAGGGAATAGGGTGTATTTTGGGTTCCTAGTCAAACGGTTGTGATAAACATTTGAGTGGGTACCAGTGTTGAACTATGATAATGAGTGATTTGGGGGATCAACCTTATGATAATTCTGACTGCTGTTATTTGGTCTTGTCGCCATATTTGATATTATTGTGTTTATTCATCACACATGCTTGATATGACATCCTGATGGTGCTAGGATTATTGTTGATGGACTGTTTTGATATGAAATCCTGTGTATTGGATTATATGTGTGTTATTGAACTCTTGAAAGCATGTGATAATTCATCTCTTTACTTGGTTGCATCTCATTATATCATGATATCTTGCCTTATATTGTCATTTGCATTCATACACTCGTGGTTCTATGATATTGATATGAATATGCTATGGGCCCAAGAGGCTGGAAAGGTAAGAACACTTATGAGATTATGGAAATATTGAGATGATGATGATATGGATGGCTCGAGTTTCACGCTGCAATGGATATTTGTACGCGGGGAATGGAGTTGCATGCTTGCAACTTGATATTATTCAGACAAATAAGTCTGGGGCTCTAGGTAGATTTGTGTGTGGAATTTGGGCTGGCTAGGAGCGGTATATAGACTTCACGGGTCCCCCATGGGTGTACGAATCATAAATAAACCTTGACGTACAGTATACCAGGTTGAGAAAGGTACCTTGCATATAAATTGAATTCATATCATACATATATCTATACATTGATTAATTGTGTGTTGGTAATGTGATATGGTTTGTTATTGGAACTTGGGTGAAACCTTGATTTACTTGGATTGAATTGATTGTATTGTACCGGAATGGTCGCTATGATTGAGCTTGTCTCTGTGAATACTTAGAAATAATGATTATGCTGGTCTCTATCAATACTTGGATAAATAGTTGAGGTTGTTGAATTGACTTGGCTGTCGTGTGTGGATTGCTTCCTCGTGTATGGGTATTTGGGGTTTAATAATTGTAAGTCTAAGTATTTGATGTCAACTACTACTGTGGTCGGAAATTTAAACTATGCCATGGCTATTGTCTAGGTCCAGGGAATTATGTGCATTTGTGTACTGTGGAATGGTAGATGTGGAACGATATAAGTGTGTCAGATCGTAATGGTATAGAGACTTAACTAAGTGAAAATGCTAAGATTAATAAAGAATTAACGTCATCATGTTTAGCTTAGGTGTAACACTCTTGGAAGCGTTTTACAATGATTGTTGTGATGTAAGTTTGACTCGTTTAGTTAATGTGATAAGTTGGGTAAGTGGGGTAAAGCTGAAATATGACTTGAACAAAAGAGTACTAGTCGGTGGGTACTACGATAATAAGGTCCCTGAGCATGTGAATGGATTGATTGTACTTGACTGTGATTGGAACCTTATGTGAACAATGTGACTTGATGAATCAGTGAATTAATACGTGTATAATGTGCCTTATATGAGCTATTGAATTGTCCAGTATAGGCTTATCTGGTGTTAACTTGATATTTATCTCTGTAATGTATCTTCCGTCGTTGTCGGCCCGTGATGTCTACAGGGGTATGTTGTATACTCATGCTACCTTAATCAGATTGGTATATGGAATGTTCGAATTGGTATCTGATCCTTTTCTATTCTCTCACAGATGGTGAGGACATGAGCTGATATTACGAGGGACAGCGCACCCGAGCGCGCTGCTAGGGCCGGTGCTAGAGGATAAGGACAGGCAAGAGGTCAAGCCCGAGCTAGAGGTCGTGGTACTGCACCGACTAGCAGCAAGTATCCTGCATATGGACAGATATGGGCGCACTCAGCTTCTCCAAAGCGTGATCCCGAGACAAAGCACGCAGTTGGGGGAAGGTCTGGGGTGTCTCTCTAAGTTACACTACATCCCAACCTGAGTCCCCACATCTGTTTTCCTCCGCCCGCAACCTAATAAGTTGTCAAATCAACCATAAGATTAGGGTCGTTCCCTTTATTCTATGCTGACCCTCGACTCGGGCTGGATTCTTAATAAGAGAACTTGGACTAAATTGGTATATCAATATCGATACTATTCGAGCTCTTAGAATTGGAATAAATTCGACAGCAGATCACGAAATCTTGGTGATCTTTATCTAATAAATGGGGAGTCCGCTTTGCTAGGTCCAAAATCTTCCCACAAGATCTGATCCAACAGAAATCCCGCATTGAGCCCTTTCTACAGGGATTCCAGCTTCAAAGGGGGTCCTTGAGCAGTTGTAAAACATGTTAGCTAACATTTGGTGAGGCGGTGATCTTGGTTGGTCTTCACGTAATAGCTCTTGGTTTTACTGACAACCCAGACTCACCCCGAGGCTATGTCCGACCTAGCACTTTGGATACATTGGCTCGTATACTTTTGCATCTTGATGCCTAGCAGGCCATGGGCGGTGTCACTTCAGGTGTTTCTTAGACAAGATTAGGGTTACATACTCCAAAGCAGGGACAGACACAGAGAATGCAGCCAACTGCTACCATGGCCCCGCGTATTGATGGTCTACTAGTCCCTGAGGGTGTTTCTAGGCCAGTAGCAACCTATAATTTGACACTTAAATATCAGGAGCTCATAGACAGGTTCCTGAAGATGGAGCTGCCTAGGTTTCATGGTACCCACAATGAGGATGCGTATGAGCTTATTATGGACATGCATGAGATTTTGTACAAGATAGGTATTGTTGAGTCCCATAGTGTGGATTATATGTCTTTCCAGTTTCACGATGACATAAAGACGTGGTGGAGGTATTATTTTGACTCGGTAAAATAGACCTTTGATGGAAATTCTGAGACTTCGAGTGAATCCGTAGCATGTTTTTACGTGTGTATGCATGTTTGGTTTGTGTTATTTGGCTTCCGAATGATTTTCATGAGTCGAGTTGAAGTTGATGAGAAAATAGAAAAATCTAGTTTTTGTTCTTCTTTCCTTCTTCGCTATCGCTAGGGAGGGAGCACTATCGCAGGCCTTGGTGAAACCAAGATCTCACGATCGCAATGGCATAGGTCGTGGTCGCGTGGACGCACGTCTGGGGGAGGCGAGTCATGGTATTTCGCAGTCCTGAGGTCTCTTTCGCAATTGTGAAGTGTACTCTGGGTGGGGTCGGGATAACCCTTAGCGATTGCGAGCGGGGTCTCGCAAACACAAAGTAGGCACTATAGCAGCAAGATAAAAAGCCCTAGACGAGTTTTAGGCCTCATTTTCCATCCTCCAATTTCTTAGTTCGGTTTTTGGGAGATTCAAGGTATTCCTTCAAGGCTCTTCTCATAGATAATTCCTAAATCGTAAACTTAGTTATTTCTATTAGTATATTCCTTAGTTTTATACCTTAATCTATGTTTTAGGTGCGGAAAAAGAGGGTTTGACTTGTGGAGAATAAGACAGCTTTAAATGGGGAATTGGGGGTTGTGAATTGAATTTTGGCTTTTGATATTGTATATTAGTGATGTAATGAACTAGTAGATGTTAATTTATTGACCAACTTCATGCTTAAACCCTTATGAGATTTGGGGGAAATTCTAGAGTTTATATCAAATTGGGGGTTTTGACTTGAATTATGTATTTGACCTATTTGTGACCTAGTCTAGCAATTGGAGAGTAGAATTGAACTTATAGAACGTTGGTTTACCAATTTTATCCTTTAATGACTGTTTTACCCTCATGGGCCCAAATTCCATATTTTTCCATAGTTGGTTGGATTCATGGAATAGTCTAGCGTTATGGGTATTGTTAATTTCTGTTCTAACTTAGATTTCAATAATGATTAGACTTTGAGAAATATCGAGACCCGCAGAGAGGCAAGACTCCTTTGTGATCATGTGTGGCTTCCTCTTGACATTCAGGTAGGTTACGTATTACCTTCTGGTTAGACTTCGGTTAGTGAAGCATATGTATAGTTAATTACTGTCGGAGAAAGCATATACGTCTTCTGGTATGAAGTTGGGATGGATTACTTAGGTTAGTATTGTTGACTGATTTGTGAGCTTGTCGTCATATTTGCTATGTTTGTGACTTGTATTGCATTCATCTCTCTCTTGATACCTCACTTATCATCGTAAATGAAAGGATAATGAAAATTGGCTTGAAATGGTGAAGTGTACTTTATGACAACTGTAATTGATATCCTGCATGGCATACATTCTTATTTAATATGATGATTTGTTATGACCTGTGATTGAAAAATGATGGTAAGTGAGAGAGTGTAGCCTCGGAGGACTTTGTTGGAGAGCGTAAAAGAGAGATGAGTGTCTGATGCACGAGGTCTTTGCCGAGATCGTGAGAGTGTCCGATGTTCGAGCTCTTTGTCGGGATTGTGAGAGTGGTACATGGACTTCGCGGGTCTCCCATGGGTCATGACTGCCGAGACGTAGAGATATTCCGCCCGGAGCATGTGTGTACAGAGATTACATTTGTCCATTGCATTGCATTGCATCACATATTTACTCATCCTTACATTCGTATACTCTTGGATTCTAACTTGATTCTTTATACTTTGGTTGTGTATTCTTGGAATATGCTATTACTTGTACTTGATTGCGAGCATGTCTATTCTTCAATTTCTTCCTTTATATACGTTAGCTAACTATTGTCGGTCTATGATACCTATCAGTACATAGTGCTTGTACTGATACTACCTTGCTGCATTCTTTTGAGTGCAAAGTACATGACCAGTTCCAAATCCACTCTCGAGACTAATCTCGAGGTTGTTATTGAGTCTTCTATGGTGAGCACTTCTTGATGGATCCGCTGCTCGGAGATCCTTCGATATTACTTGTCTTATCTTATTTCTGAGAGAGTATTTCTACTTTTGAGACTTATGTATTATCTCCAGACTTGTATTGATGATTAGTCGCTCTTGTACTGTTTCAGACCATTCCTTGGGGTATTATTAGTATTGTACTTCCGCACCTACGATATTTATGATTTAGACTTCCGTTTATCTTGTTTTGTTTATTTATTTTTGTTGAATTATTGATTAGGGGATGGGTTCACCTACCGAGGTGGGAAATGGTAGGTGCCCGCACGACTTAGTGATTTTGGGTCGTGACACATGCTACACTTGCTGCATCTTTTCCTGATGCAGATACAAATTCCTCTACCAGTTCGTGAGCTCGAGTGTGAGTCCGAGCGAGCATACTTCCAGGGTTCGGGGTAAGGATGCTTCCATTCAGCATGCCCTGGAAACTCTTATCTTTACTCTTGTCTTTTATTGTATTCGAGAGATATGTACGACCTTTCAGTTGAGTATTTAGTTTTGGCACTTGATGCCTTTGACTTTCAGACTTGTATTCCGCATTAGTGCTCTTGTATCACATATCAGATTTTGGTGGTTGTATTGATGTTTTGATTATATTTCCGCATTTCTTTCATGTTGTTTTATTTATATAGGAAGTGGTTCGCCTACCGATGGGAATATGTAGGTGTCACGATGATTCCTGAAAAGGGGTTGTAACAATATCTCTCGAAATTGTGCCAAATAGAAATAGTTGTTTTGCAATTAATGTTTCATATTATAAAAAATTTAGCCGAAATAAGGATCAATAGAGATTCAGCCAACAAACCCCCTACTTATCAGGAGATGTTATCTAATATCGTTGGGATTTTGGTTTGTCAAACTTTATCTCCTTTACTTTTTTTTATGGATTTGAATTTATAGTAAGAATCCATCAAGAAAAGGAATAAACCAAACACTTAAAAGAAATTATTATTCTATATTGTCCTTGAAATTTTTTGAAGAGTATCAATCATAAGTTGTGTGGATTGCGGAAGAATGAAGGAGCAAAATGTAGCAAATGTTTGAAAAGGAGTATTAGTTCTCTAGTGTTTTTATTTTTTGAAACTGAGAAATATTTATTTATCGTCATATGTAATTAAACGTTAAATGATTTGAAATAATTCTAGGGTGATAATATTTTATAAGAATTTGGGTTATCCTCTATATTGTTTAGTTTTGCTTTATTATTACTGAATTATGAATCTCTTTTAAATTGATTTTATATTACTATTATTTCATCACTGTATTACTCTGTTAATGTTCGATTTTGCTTTATTGTACTTTGTGTGGATACCCGTATATAGAATTTATGTTAAGTGTACTTTCTCAACGAGCTTTTTTTTCTTCTATTTTATTTATTTTTTATTCATTGGTGAGGGTTATAATTTTTAAGTATGACATTATATGGTTGTATATGCATTGAAGTTCACCTATATAACACAACTATAGTAGAGTTCTCTATAGGATCCGCTAAGATTCCAACTTTGAGAAGGTAAGCATAATTAGTTAGTAGTTTAAGGTACGATTCATTCTTCTCCTGTCATGATTTTTGTGATTATTATAATTTTATTTTCTGTATGCTCAATTTGAATCTTTATGCATCACAAAAGATATTAGATTTTGTTTCCTTCTTCGAGTGATTTTACAACTTTTGATGAGTAGGTTTGGATTATATCTTTTTGTTAATGAAGTGATTATTGAACATTATACATCTACATTAATAATTACTTTTAAAATATGAATACAATTAAAAATTTATATCTATCTATATAATTTTAAAAGCATGAATATAAATGTTGGTTGACCAAAATATCCATTAAATATTGATAGACTTTTATGCCCTTAAAAGTTAAAATATCTATCTACTGACTAATTTAAAGGTGGATCTATGGAAGTGGGGGCTCGTCCCCGTTCAATATTGGATCAAACAATAGGGGGCCGTAGCACTGACCTCTTTTTTTTTATCGCAAATCCGAAGAAGTTATCACGGATGAGCAACATGCAGGGAAACTTGCACGTGTGGTTCTGGCCGGGCTTTCCTGAGGTATCTACTAACCTTGCTTCTGCTCGCCACTGGCGCACCTCTCCTAACTATTGTTAGTAATCTGTATTCCAAAAAATCAGTAAATAATAAACACTGAAAATAAACAGAATCAGTGTTGCAAAAATAAGAATAATTTTCAGAATATAATCGAGCACACTTAGTTCAAAGTGTGTCCTTAAGGAAATTATTCCCCTCACAGTACTCGAGGTTGATGGAATATCCCCTCCCAGGATAGAACGATTATCTTACCAGAATAGTAGTACTCCAAACTCTGGTAGCGGCGAACCACTCAACAGTAGTATATCACACAGAATTTATTCGTGCAGAAGAAGAAGAAGATTTTGTAGTTCAGAAAATTAGTAAGTAAAATTCTGAAGAATCAAATGAATTTATAGCCATGGAAGTACTGTTTACGAAGGTTTGCAACCCTTACGAACAATCACTAAAGCGGTGGGAAATTTAAATGTGGGAAAGAAACCGGTCGCGAATTGAAGCGGATCCGTCAGCGGGTCGTGGTCACTAACGGGTAGGATTGGATAAGTTAATTAATTTAATTAAATAATAATTAATTAAATAATTAAAACTTAAAGAAAATTTGGTCCAAAAAGATTATCAATCAATCAGATCATTTGACCAAATCCGATCCAATCGAATCCGAACTGAATCGAATCGAATCCAATCCGAATCCGAATCCGAATCCGCCGGGCCGGCCGGCCGAGCCGAGCGAGCGACGACGACGGCGCGAGGGGTCCTTGCCCCCTCAACCCTTTTTCTGACAAGAAGGAGTAATTCTACTTATAAGTAGAAGAACTTTTCTTTCCACTACCGATGTGGGACAACTCCCACTTTTCTTTCCACTACCGATGTGGGACAACTCCCACTTTTCTTTCCACTACCGATGTGGGACAAATGATTATTTTATAGAGCAAGAGGGAACTCCCTCCATTTCCCATTCAATCTATCATTTAATCCCAACAATCCCCCACATGAATGGGGAATTACTATAAGATAAAGGAATGCGCTGACAAGTGTGATATACAAGCGAGAATTGACTGCATCTGGATAAGTAGGTTTCCCTTTGAACTTTCCGTAGTGAACTTATATCGGATATACTCGATCAATCGGTAGATTTGATATCTTTGAACCGTCGAACTTTGTTGTATACCTAGACAACATAAGTCACACAATCAACCCTCAACCGTTTATGGTTCTCACGGTTGTGTTCGTTTGACCATGAACACCTCCTGGTTTCATGAGTGTGTAGAGAATGGGCCTTTCTTGTCATTCCCTTTAAAGCGGCTTACACTTAACACTCACATAGGTGATTTCTAAACATGTGGTCCTATATCCACATTATCTGGTCATACACGCCAGATTTAGATAATCATTAAAGAACCTTAATGCTTTATTAACTCATTAACAAGCCATAAGGTTTTATCCTTATTTCGAACATTGTCTTCATCCGAAAATGGGTTGAGTTATTTGACAATGTTGAACCGTCGACCACAACTTTGTTTGATCTCCTTGAACCTAGCTCTTGGGATCTCCACACGCTAGGTAGAGTTACCGCCATGATGACTTGTCCTCGGCCTTAACCCCATTCCCATTGATAATCTACTAACTCCCTCTCTAGATAAGCCTTTTGTAAGCGGATCCGCCACGTTATCTCTTGACTTTACATAGTCAATCGTGATAACGCCACTAGAGAGGAGGTGTCTAACGGTATTGTGTCTTCGTCGTATGTAACGAGATTTTCCGTTATACATTACGCCCCCGCCTCTACCTATTGTCGCTTGACTGTCACAATGTATACATATAGGAGCCAAAGGTTTGGGCGAGAATGGAATATCTTCTAAGAAATGCCGAGCCACTCGCTTCTTCACCGCCTTGTCTAAAGCTATAAATTCAGATTCCATTGTAGAGCGGGCGATGCATGTCTGTTTTGATGATTTCCAAGACACTGATCCACCCCCAATTGTGAAAACATAACCACTCGTGGATTTAACTTCAAATGACCCGGTGATCCAATTTGCATCACTATATCCTTCGATCACGGCGAGATATTTGTTATAATGCAAAGCATAGTCTTGGGTGTGTTTTAAATACCCCAAGACTCGTTTCATTGCCATCCAATGAGTTTGATTGGGATTACTCGTGAATCGACTCAGCTTGCTTATAGCACATGCTATATCTGGTCGTGTACAATTCATAATATACATCAAACTTCCCAAAACTCGTGCATAGTCCAATTGTGAGTCACTTTCACCTTTATTCTTTTGAAGTGCAAAACTTACATCAATTGGAGTCTTTGCAACATTGAAATTTAAATACTTAAACTTGTCAAGTACTCTTTCAATATAATGAGACTGCGATAATGCTAGACCTTGTGGAGTTTTATGAATTCGATGCCTAAGATCAAATCAAAGAACTCCTAAGTCTTTCATATCAAATTTGCTAGCCAAAGATACGCCGTAGCATTTATATTGGTAATATCTCTACTCATTATCAACATGTCATCAACATATAAACAAACAATGACTTCATGATTTGGACGATTTTTAATGTAAACACATTTGTCACACTCATTAATCTAAAAACCATTTGCCAACATTATGCGGTCAAATTTAGCATGCCATTGTTTGGGTGCTTGTTTAAGTCCATAAAGTGACTTAACAAGTTTGCACACTTTCCTTTCTTTACCAGGAACCACAAAGCCCTCAGGTTGTTCCATGTAAATTTCTTCCTCCAATTCTCCATTTAAGAAAGCTGTCTTGACATCCATTTGATGGATTTCAAGACCATATCTGACGCTTGATGCCACTAACACCCGAATAGATGTTATTCTTGTTACCGGCGAGTATGTGTCAAAGTAATCAAGGCTTTTTTTTGTCTATAACCTTTGACCACAAGTCTTGCCTTATATTTGTCAATAGTGCCATCAACTTTCATTTTCCTTTTAAAAATCCATTTTGATCCTAAAGGTTTATTTCCAGGAGGAAGATCAACCAATTCCCATGTATGGTTGTTCAAAATTGATTCAATCTCACTATTGACTGCCTCTTTCCAAAATGCTGAATCAGAAGAAGACATCGCTGCTTTAAATGTTTGAGGCTCATTTTCAAGCAAGAATGTCACAAAATCTGGTCCAAAGGAAGTAGATGTCCTTTGACGTTTGCTACGCCTTGCATCCGCTTTACTTGGTGTATTTTCCTTTGGTTCTTCCCGCGGTCGTTTAGCTCTTTCACTTGACG
Source organism: Anisodus acutangulus (assembly GCA_029783415.1). Taxonomy (NCBI): domain Eukaryota; kingdom Viridiplantae; phylum Streptophyta; class Magnoliopsida; order Solanales; family Solanaceae; genus Anisodus; species Anisodus acutangulus. Next base: position 21,607,981 of record CM056505.1, read on the forward strand.
ACTCACGTTCAGTTTTATACGGATAAATATTTTCAAAGAATTCAGCATTATCTGATTCAATTACCGTATTTACATGAATTTCGGGATTGTCCGATTTGTGAACCAAAAACCGACAAGCTTTGCTGTTTGTAGCATAACCAATAAAAACACAATCCACAGTTTTTGGTCCGATTTTTACCCTTTTGGGCAAAGGAACTTGGACCTTTGCTAAACACCCCCACACTTTGAAATATTTCAAGTTGGGTTTTCTTCCTTTCCATAATTCATATGGAATAGATTGTGTTTTGCTGTGGGGCACCCTGTTGAGTATTCGGTTAGCTGTAAGGATAGCTTCCCCCCACAAGCTTTGCGGTAAGCCGGAACTTATTAGTAAGGCATTCATCATTTCCTTTAATGTTCGGTTTTTCCTTTCCGCAATTCCATTTGATTGTGGTGTGTAAGGGGCAGTAGTTTGATGAATAATTCCATATTCTAAACATATCTCTGCAAAAGGAGATTCGTACTCTCCTCCCCTATCACTTCTAATCATTTTTATCTTTTTATTCAATTGATTTTCCACTTCATTTTTGTATTGCTTAAATGCATCAATTGCTTCATCCTTACTATTAAGCAAATACACATAACAATATCGAGTGCAATCATCAATAAAAGTTATAAAATACTTTTTCCCACCGCGAGATGGTATTGACTTCATATTACATATATCTGTGTGAATTAAGTCTAAAGGATTTGAATTCCTATCAATAGACTTATATGGATGTTTAACAAACTTAGATTCGACACAGATTTCACATTTAGATTTATTACACTCGAATTTAGGTAACACTTCTAAATTAATCAATTTCCGCAAGGTTTTGTAGTTGACGTGTCCTAAACGAACATGCCATAAATTATTTGACCCCAATAAGTAAGACGAAACTGAATTCTTATTAATACTGTCAACAACCATTACATTGAGTTTGAAAAGGCCCTCGGTGAGGTAGCCCTTTCCTATGAATAAATCATTCTTACTTATTACAATTTTCTCACTAACCAACACACATTTAAACCCGTTCTTGACGAGTAGTCCGGCTGAAACTAAATTCTTCCGAATTGTTGGAACGTGCATAACATTGTTGAGAGTCAGGACCTTGCCGGAAGTCATCTTCAGAAGTATCTTCCCATATCCTTCAACCTTGGTACATTGCAGTATTTCCCATAAACAGTACCTCTTCGGGTCCAGCGGGAGCATAGGTTGCAAATGCTTCTTTTGTAGCGCAAACATGTCGAGTGGCACCAGAATCAAGCCACCACTCCTTTGGGTTTCCAACCAAATTGCACTCCGATAACATTGCACACAGATCATCCATATCATCATTCTTTTCCACCATATTGGCTTGTCCTTTTCCCTTGTTCTTTTTTGGGAGACGACAATCTGGGGCTTTGTGGCCAGCTTTCCCACAATTAAAGCAGTTGCCCTTGAACTTTTTCTTGTTGGAATCCTTCTCCTTTCCAGAAGGCCTCTTCCTTTTCTTGTTCTTTTTCAGAGCAGCATCTTCAACGATGTTTGCCCCTTCAATTGGTGAAGTCTTACGGTACCTCTTCTCAGCGATTTTGTTATCTTCTTCGATCTTGAGACGAATCACAAGATCTTCCAACTTCATTTCCTTTCTTTTGTGCTTAAGATAATTCTTGAAATCTTTCCATGAGGGCGGCAACTTCTCAATCATTGCGACCACTTGAACGCTTCATTTACTACCATACCTTCAAAGAATAAGGTCATGGAAGATAAGTTGAAGCTCTTGAACTTGGGTTCCAACAGCTTTTTCCATCCACCATTTTGTAGTCTAGGAATTTGGCAACCACAAACTTCTTCAAGCAAGCATCTTCAGCTTTGTACTTCTTTTCAAGTGCACTCCATAGTTCTTTGGAAGTCTCTACTGACCGTAGGCGTTGTACAAGTCATCTTCTAAGGCACTCAAAATGTAGCCTTTGCACAAAAAGTCGACTGTTTCCAAGCCTCAGTAACCATGAACTTTTGGTTGTCAGGCATGTCGGCGGCAGGCACGGGAGGGTCCTCATTGGTGAACTTTTGCATACCAAGGGTGGTAAGCCAAAAGAACATTCTTTGCTGCCATCCTTTAAAGTTGGCACCGGTGAACTTCGCATGTTTCTCAGCCGGTGGCACAGTGCAGTCGTAGGAGTAACCGCCGTGCAGAATTCTGAGGTAGTTCAGTCTCTCAATGGCCATTATTCGTTTGTCACTGTCAAATTGACAAACTGTTTTAGTTAATAAAACCAGAATAGCAATTCAATCACAGACTTAAACGATGAAGATTTTATTTCTTCAAATTGCAGTATAATTATGAAGCTTTAGTATTCCAACGAAGTTTTTATATCTTCGAGTCAGAATACTAATATTCATATGGAGTAGAAAACTGCACAAGTTTTAATCTCCAAACCGGAATACAACAACGATGAAGTTTTTATGTTCTTCAAATCGTTGTACAAGTATGAACTTTAATATTCCAACGAAGTTTGTATGTCTTCAAGTCAGAATATGAAATTTCACACGGAGTAGAAAACCACACAGGTTTTAGTCTCCAAAACAAAATCTGATTAATCAAAAATATAATTTCCTTAAGATTGTTAGTAATTTGTATTCCAAAAAATCGATAAATAATAAACACGAAAATAAATGAATCGGTGTTGCAAAAATAAGAATAATTTTGAGAATATAATCGAGCCCACTTAGTTCAAAGTGTGTCCTTAAGGAAATTATTCCCCTCATCGAGGTTGATGGAATATCCCCTCCCAGGATAGAACGATTATCTTACCAGAATAGTAGTACTCCAAACTCTGGTAGCGGCGAACCACTCAACAGTAGTATATCACACAGAATTTATTCGTGCAGAAGAAGAAGAAGATTTTGTAGTTCAGAAAATTAGTAAGTAAAATTCTGAAGAATCAAATGAATTTATAGCCATGGAAGTACTGTTTCTGAAGGTTTGCAACCCTTCTGAACAATCACTAAAACTGGTGGGAAATTTAAATGTGGGAAAGAAACCGGGTCGCGGGTCAGAAGCGGATCCGGCCGGGTCGCGGGTCAGGGTCACTAACGGGTAGGATTGGATAAGTTAATTAATTTAATTAAATAATAATTAATTAAATAATTAAAACTTAAAGAAAATTTGGTCCAAAAAAATTATCAATCAGATCATTTGACCGAATCCGAATCCGAAGCCGAAGCCGAAGCCGCCGGCCGGGCCGGCCGAAGCCGGGCCGGCCGGCCGAGCGAGCGACGACGACGACGGCGCGAGGGGTCCTTGCCCCCTCAACCCTTTTACTGACAAGAAGGAGTAATTCTACTTATAAGTAGAAGAACTTTTCTTTCCACTACCGATGTGGGACAACTCCCACTTTTCTTTCCACTACCGATGTGGGACAACTCCCACTTTTCTTTCCACTACCGATGTGGGACAAATGATTATTTTATAGAGCAAGAGGGAACTCCCTCCATTTCCCATTCAATCTATCATTTAATCCCAACAACTATTGCCCATTTATTCTGGAATGACTGCCTGAACATACTAGTCTACGCTCAACCAACATTCCGAACTTGTCTCGATACTGACAGTTCAGTGGATGGGATAGCAGAGAGAAAGGAAAAGAAGTAGTTCCGAAAGGAGACTCCACCAAGCTATGCGCTCCTCTAATTGTAATACGAGTCAAATAACTCTCTAAATTGTGCAAAATAGAAATAGTTGTTTTGCAATTAATGTTTCAAATTAGAAAAATTCAGCTCCCTGCTGGATATCAGGAGATGTTATCTAATATCGTTGGGATGTTGGTTTGTCAATCTTTATCTCCTTTCCTTTTTTTCTGGATTTAAATTTATTGTAAGAATTCATCAAGAAAAGGAATAAGCCAAACACTTAAAAGAAAATATTATTCTACATTGTCCTTGAACTCTTTTGAAGAGTATCAATCATAAGTTGTGTGGACTGCGGAAGAATGAAAGTGCAAAATTCAGCAAATTTTTGCAAAGGAATATTAGTTCTCTATTGTTTTTATTTTTTGAAATTGAGGAATATTTATTTATCGTTATATGTAATTAAACGTTAAATGATTTGAAATAATTCTAGGGTGATAATATTTTATAAGAATTTGGGTTATCCTCTATATTGTTTGGTTTTGCTCTGTTATTAATGAATTATGAATCACTTTTAAATTTATTTTATGTTACTGTTATTTCATCAACGTATTACTCTGTTAGTGTTCGATTTTGCTTTATTATACTTTGTATGAATACTGTAAATTAATTTTATTTTAAGTTTACTTTTTCAAGGAGCTTTTTTTTTTCTTCTATTTGTCTGTGTTTTATTCATTGGTGATGATTATACTTTTTAAGTATGACATTATATCGTTGTATATCATTGAAGTTCACCTGTAGAACACAACTATAGTAGAGTTCGCTCTAGGAAGGTTTCAACTTTGAGAAGGTAAGAGTAATTAGTTAGTAGTTTAAGGTACGTTTCATTCTTCTCTTGTAATGATTTTTGTGATTATTATAATTTTATTTTTGTATACTCTATTTGGATCTTTATGCATCACAAAAGATATTAGATGTTGTGTCCTTGCTCAAGTGATGTTATAACTTTTGATGTTATGTTCCATTTTGTTCTTTGATTGTGTTCAAACATTTTGAAAAAAATAATCACTTGATTATTTTCATTAATTGAAAGAATATATACAATTTACATATTTTCATAATAGAAAAATCATTTTCCCATTCTACTCCTAAAACCCTATTCTAGTAGTACAAGACTTCTATAATTATGGTAAGTGTACAATGCTAAGTAATACCAATATTCTACATTAATTACAATACTAAAACGGACCCAAGTCTCGTGATATACACTATGTATATCACGGGAATATACACTGTCTAACACACCCCCGCAATCATAGCAGGAGGTCTTCGAACGCTGAGACTGTCCCTAAAATCTTCAAAAAGAACCGAGGGAAGACCCTTTGTAAAGATGTCTGCAATTTGATACCTGGAAGGGACATGACGGACGTGTACTTGTCCACGAGCTACCTTTTCGCGAACAAAATGAATGTCCATCTCAATATGTTTAGTGCGCTGGTGCTGAATCGAATTCCCAGACAGATAGATGGCACTAATATTATCACAATAAATCAATGTAGCTTTCTGAATAGGACAATGAAGTTCTAAAAGAAGATTACGTAACCAACATGATTCAGACACCACATTGGCTACCCCTCAATACTCGGCCTCTTCACTAGAGCATGATAAAGTTGACTGACGCTTGGCAGATCATAAGACCAAGTTATTACCAAGAAACATACAATATCCAGACGTAGACCGTTTGGTGTTTGGACATCCATGCCAATCAGCATCTGTATATGAGACAAGTGCTGACGTCGAAGAAGGATATAAATGCAAGTCATAGTCAAGTATACCATGAATATACAGAATGATGCGTTTGAGCAGATTCATGTGCTCAACTCGGGGATCATGCATAAATAAACACACCTGTTGTACAGCATATGTAATATCTGGTCTCGTGAATGTAAAATACTGAAGGCCCCCAACAAGACTGCGATAACTGATCGGATCCTCGTATGGTGCGCCGGCCGCAGCACAAAGCTTAGGCTTAGTATCAACGGGAGTGGAAGTAGACTTACAGGATGACATCCCAACCTTCTCAATAATCTCAGCTACATACTTCCGTTAAGATAAGAATAACCCACCTGCATGACGAGTGACAGTAATCCCCAAAAAATAACTCAAAGGTCCCAAGTCTTTCATAGTAAACTCAGAACTGAGCATTGTCATGATAGACATGCGTAATGCATCGAAAGAGGCAGTCAAGATAATACCATCCACATATAAAAGTATATAAGCCAAGGACGACCCACGATGATATATGAACAAGGAATTATCCGACCTGCTGTGAGTGAACTCAATAGTCGAAACATAGTCGGCAAACCTCTTATACCAGGCCCGCGGAGACTGCTTAAGCCCATATAAGGACTTCTTCAACAAACAGACATGATTAGGATATTTGGGGTCCCTAAACCCCAAGGGCTGATGCATATACACTGTTTCATTGAGACCACCATGTAAGAAAGCACTCTTTACATCTAACTGATGGATGGGCCATGCTTTCGAAAGAGCCAGGCTGAGTACAGTGCGAATGGTAGCCTACTTGATCACCGGACTAAACGTCTCCCCACAATTCACACCAACCTGCTGAGTCTTACCATCCCCGACAAGCCGAGCCTTATGCCTTGCAAACGAACCGTCTGAATTATCTCTATGAGCAAAAATCCACATAGACCTAATAATATTAATACTAGATGGATGGGGCACCAACTCCCACGTCTTATAATTCATAAGAGCATTATATTCATCAGTCATAGCAATTTTCCAATTCGGGTCATTCAAGGCAGACACATGATTACGGGGTAAGGGTGATTTACGAACATTAAAATTTAAATTAAAATGCCTTTTTGGTTTAAAAATACCCCGTTGCCTACGAGTGACCGGTCTATGACTTGAAGAAGAATTGGGTGGCTTTTGGGAATTTTCTAGGCTCGGGACGGACTAGACAGCAGGCAGTGGGCCTGCTGGCCCAACATGGTAAACTAAAGCAGGAACTGGATCCGTTCCAGAATTGGGCTGGACTGGCCCAATTGCTGAAACTGGCCCAGTGACTATACTGGGAATCGTTGCTTGTGACGGACCAGTGGGACCAGCGGGAAGTGGACCCGCTGGAGAATTTTGGGTGCGAGACATGTCCGAAAAATGGTGAATAATATACAAGGATATACCATCATCCAAAAAATTATACGAACTAGGCACATGATTACTCACCTTATCAAACGGAAATTGGGATTCATCAAAAATGACATGGCGACTAATGATGATTTTATTAGAGGATAAATCAAATCATTTGTAACCACGATGATTAGATAGAAAACCCAAAAACACACACGGAGTAGACCGGGCATGAAGTTTGTTAATTGTGGTGGACGAGAATAACGGATAACACAAACACCCAAAGACCCTAAGATGTGAATACGAAGGAGTCTTATTATATAAAATTTGAAGGGGGGAAGAATATGTAAAACCTTTGCAATGAATTATGTTAAGGAGATATGTAGTCATTTGTAGAGCATGATGCCAAAAAGACGGGGGTATGGAAGATGAATTAATAAAGTGCGGACAATGTTATTAATGGTATGAATTTTGCGTTCGACTTTCCCATTTTGTGAAGACGTATGAGGACAAGAAAAATGAAAATTGATCCCATTATTAGCACAAAATTCCCGAAACACCCCATTGTCATATTCTTTGCCATTATCACATTGAATACTTTTTTATTTCCCGTTCAAATTGAGTTCTAATGAATGCTCTAAATTTTAAGAAGATGAAAAAACTTGAGATTTTTTCGCTATCGGAAAAGTCCATAAAAATTTAGAATAATCATCCAAAAAAAGAACATAATACCAATGACCCAAAGAACTAAGAACAGGAGACGTCCATAAGTTGCTATGAATAATATCAAATGACATTAAAGTATGAGAGGTAGACTCTACAAATGGCAACTTAACAATTTTTTCTATAGAACAAGATTGAAAATTCAGAGTGCGATGCTCACCCTTACAAGAAATAAAATTGTTTTTCTCTAAGAAAGATACAATAGACGATCCCGGATGACCTAGACGAGCATGCCACGACGAAGGAGCAAGGGCTGCAAACGCTGACAGCAAGGCTTGACTCGATAGACCGGAACATGACGTGATAGGATAAAGATCTCCCCTACTATCACACCTCTTGAGAGGACTCCTCGTTTTGAAATCCTTCACAGAGAACCCAAATGGATCAAATTCTATGGACATGGAATTGTCAGTGGTGAATTTTCGGACAGACACCAAATTTTTAATCAATTTTGGAGCGTGAAGGGTATTTTTCAAAATAAGAGGTGGATTGGGGGGAGACAATGTTTTATGACCATAACCACGAATTTAAATTGAATTACCATTACCAATAATTATACCATGATTGTTGCTCAAATTGTAATAAGACGAGAGATTACCTGAATCGGATGTCATGTGAGTAGTGACGCCAGTGTCCATGTACCAATTTGGGTCCGAAGGATTTATTCCAAACGTGTGCATCGCGGCTTCGATGTTGGTAGGAGTGGAGCCCGCTGCATGATAGTCCTGGTGGGGCCTAGGCCTGCCTCTCTCACGACCCAGACCATTGGATCGGGCCGGACGGAGACCGGGCGGACAGTGCAAAGTGGGCCCACCACGTGGGTGGAGGCGCTGAAAAACTGAGATTGTTGGGCCATTGCCCATTGGCCCAGGCCTACGGCCAGGGGGCCCAAGGCAGAGACCAGTGGGGCTGCGGTCCACTGTTGATGGGGCGGGGCCCACTGCCGCCGGTATTGTTGACGTTACCACTGTGTTTGCCACTGCGGTTTCTTCCATTATTTTTCCTAGTATTCTTGTCGCCACCGTGCGCATAGTTTTGGCCCAAATTATCACCACACCCTGGAGAATTTGTAGAGGACGTCATCACGACCACGAGACTTGCCCCGGTAGCCGACTTCTTAGCCAATCCGGCTTCTTCCAAAGTAAGCATGGAGCGGGCTTAATAGAACTTTGGGAGAGGGTTACTTTGACGAAGTAGGGTCCCAACACCACTAAATGCCTCGGAGAGGCCAACAACCATCTGTAGAACCAGACGATCTTCACTAACGGGCGCACCAACGTTGCAGAGTTGGTCCGTCAATTCCTTCAACCTTTTGCAATACGCTGAAACATTCTGGAAATTTTCCATGTTGACTTGAAAAAAATCCTGCTCTAAGAGTAACAGCTCTGGAATTTTGATTATCTTAGAATATGTCAAGCAGCCTATCCCAAGCAGCCATCGACGTAGCGTCTAGCTCAATAATCGTCTGCAATAGGTCAGTAGAGATAGTGGAATAAATCCACTGAAGGACGGTGGCATCAAGCGTTGTCCATAACTTAGGATCATCCTCACGTTGAGGCACCTCCGTATCCTTAGGAGCCACGAGGATTATGTGATGGATGACTTGATGCGAGCGAGCGTGAATTTTAAACAACTCGGCCCACGTCGCGTATTTGACGTTTTCTATTTCAAGAATGAGAGGTATGTGATTCTTGATGTTATAAACAACACAGGCAAAAAAATAACCTAGACTTCTGATACCATGAAAGAAATAAAGACTTGATTATTTTCATTAATTGAAAGAATATATATACAATTTACATATTTCTATAATAGGCTATTCTACTCCTAAAACTCTATTCTAGTAGTACAAGACTTCTATAATTATGGTAAGTGTACAATGCTAAGTAATACTAATATTCTACACTAATTACAATACTAAAACGGACCAAAGTCCCGTGATATACACTATGTATATCACGAGAATATACAATGTCTAACACTTTTTTATAAGTTGGTTTGGATTATACCTTTTTGTTAATGAACTAATTATTGAACTTTATACATATACATTAATAATTACTTTTAAAATATCAATTAAAAATTAATATATATCTATATTATTTTAAAAGTATGAATATAAATGTTGATTGACCAAAATATTATTTAAATATTGATAGACTTTTATTCCCTTAAACGTTAAAATGTCTATCTACTGACTAATTTAAAGGTGGATACAACTGTAATATCCAGAATATTACCCAAAGATGGAATTCTTTTCCGATTTAAAGTCGAGTTCACACTAAAAAACGGCTACATTAAGCTGCTAGAAAATTGCTTTACTTCAAATTGTAATACGAGTCAAATATCTCTCTAAATTGTGCCAAATAAAAATAGTTATTTTCAATTAATGTTTCAAATTATAAAAAATATAGCCGACGTAAGTATCATTAGAGATTCAGCCAACAAACACCCTGCTGGATATCAGGAGATGTTATCTAATATCGTTGGGATTTTGGTTTGTCAAGCATTATCTCCTTTCCTTTTTTGTATGCATTTGAATTTATTGTAAGCATTCATCAAGAAAAGGAATAAGCCAAACACTTAAAAGAAATTATTATTCTACATTGTCCATGAACTTTTTTGATGAGTATCAATCATAAGTTGTGTGGACTGCGGAAGAATGAAAGAGCAAAATTCAGCAAATTTTTGAAAAGGAATATTAGTTCTCTATTGTTTTAATTTTTTGAAATTGAGGAATATTTATTTATCATACTAGAACCACGATGATTCAATAAAAAAACCTAACCTAAATCAAATCAAGGATTCTCTGAGTAAGAATCCTCGAATCCAACCGCTATTCCATCCCCTTATCCATTGAACCTGCTCTGAATAATCATCATTTTCCCGTTCCGTGAATAGCCGGGTCATTGGGAATGTCAAGAATGAGCATTCTAATTCTACATTTCTCAAAATACTTATGTACGTAATTACGTTAAATGATTCGAAATAATTCTAGGGTGATAATACTTTATAAGAATTTGGGTTATCCTCTATATTGTTTGATTTTTCTTTGTTATTACTGAATTATGAATCTTTTTTAAATTGATTTTATGTTATTGTTATTTCATCAACGGGAGCGGATTATTGAAATTTATACATCTACATTAATAATTACTTTCAAAATATCAATAGAATTAAAAATTTATATCTATCTATATTATTTTAAAAGCATGAATATAAATGTTGGTTGACCAAAATATTTATTAAATATTGATAGATTTTTATGCCCTTAAAAGTTAAAATATCTATCTACTGACTAATTTAAAGGTGGATACAATTGTAATATTCAAAATATTACCCAAAGATAGAATTCTTTTCCGATTTAAAGTCGAGTTCACACTAAATAAACGGCTACGTTAAGCTGCTAGAAAATTGCTTAATTTCTAATTGTAATACAAGTCAAATAACTCTCTAAATTGTGCCAAATAGAAATAGTTGTTTTGCAATTAATGTTTCAAATTAGAAAAATTCAGCCAACAAACTCCCTGCTGGATATCAGGAGATGTTATCTAATATCGTTGGGATGTTGGTTTGTCAAAGTTTATCTCCTTTCCTTTTTTTTTTCTGGATTTAAATTTATTGTAAGAATTCATCAAGAAAAGGAATAAGCCAACCACTTAAAAGAAAATATTATTCTACATTGTCCTTGAACTCTTTTGAAGAGTATCAATCATAAGTTGTGTGGACGGTAGGGATTTGTTGGGTTCAAAACACATACGTAAGACATAGCGGAAGTTTAAAATTTTGTTCTTACTTACCCCAACAATTACTTCTGGTATGATTATATGACAATCAAAACCTGTAACATAAATCAAAACACTTACAGGTTGTATTATCTGGAATCTTTACTAAAGGGTGGACACGCGACAGCCCTTTCAATTGCAAGCTCCAAGCTTCAATGTACTTCTCCTTCGGAAAGCTAGAAAATCCGGCAGAGGTTCGAGAGAGTGTTTAGATTGATAATTTGAAATTAGTGTGTTGAATAATGAAATGAATGTCTGTATTTATAGGTTAAAATTAGATCAAACTGGATTAGGGTTTGACCTTGGGCCAGACCCATACATCGAGACATATTAGGTTATTAGCGCCGCGACCCTATGGTGTGGGCGTCGCAGCGCTTGACGTGGCCCTACTCCGTCTTGATTTATTTTCCACACATTCTTAATTAAATCCAAAATCCAATTTTGACTTAATTAAAACAATCATTATTCATTTAAATATCTCGGTTCTAAATCGAATATTTAATACTCTCTCAATACATCCTTAGATCGAAAAGACAATCGACATAGTGTGACTCTACAAGCCTTCACATATCGACATTAATCAAATTAAGGTCTACGCGGAACTCCTAGACGGCGCCGCAAGACGAACTCACTATGAGAAATACGTTTACATGAATCCAGTAAACTTAACCTCTATGTGGTAAGATAAAATCCTTTCATTCACGACACACCCGATCAAGCTTAGAATTTGTCAAGTGCCTATCCAAATGGCTTAATCATTGTATCTCATCTATATTAGTTGACAACTAGACCATATTCTAAATATGTCTATTGCGTTGGCCAACGACTTAGTCAACCTAATATTACTGAGAATCTGAGTGTTCTCTCGAATATACATTCGAGGAATGAATCCTAATCTTGGCTCAACTACCACATTTAATCCAAATCGTAATGTACCCAATACAAGCCGTATCTCAACCTATAAGGTATTTGAGCTTAGGATAAGATCAAAGTATATTACTTTGTAGACAAGGTGCATATTGACCTCAAGTCTAAGGACTTCTATCTCCCACACGCTGATCATACCTTAGACAAGTATAACAAACAGCATATCAGCAGGGTGTACCAATACTTCCAAAGTATCCATGTGTCCATCACGAGTAGTCATTACTCGTAGCAGGTGAGACATACAACATCATCTAAGGACGTGATGCATACCACATGTCGACTTATCACATATCATCGATATCCATTCTTGATGATCATTAGTCGAGGCTATTTTAAGAGTTACGTTATAATATTAATATCTCACACTATTAATAACAGTGTACCCTCCAGGAATGCATATTATAGAATATTATAAACAATAAATTAATAATTCAATAATTGTAAATGCCAAATATTAATCTCCATTAATAATAATACGAATGTGTATAAAGTACATTTGTCCTAATGCAGATTGTCTCTAGGACATAAATATATTTTCATGGACCGCAGAAAAATGAAAGAGCAAAATTCAGCAAAATTTTGAAAAGGAATATTAGTTCTCTATTGTTTTTATTTTTTGAAATTGAGGAATATTTATTTATCGTTATATGTAATTAAACGTTAAATGATTTGAAATAATTCTAGGGTGATAATACTTTATAAGAATTTGGGTTATCCTCTATATTGTTTGATTTTTCTTTGTTATTACTGAATTAGAATCTTTTTTAAATTGATTTTATGTTATTGTTATTTCATCAATGGATTACTCTGTTAGTGTTCGATTTTGCTTTATTGTACATTGTATGGATACCTGTAGATTGATTTTATGTTAAGTTTACTTTCTCAATGAGCTTTTTTTTTCTTTCTATTTTATCTATTTTTTATTCATTCACGAGGGTTATAATTTTTAAGTATGACATTATATGATTGTATATGCATTGAAGTTCACCTATATAACACAACTATAGTAGAGTTCTCTATAGGATCCGCTAAGGTTCCAACTTTGAGAAGGTAAGCATAATTAGTTAGTAGTTTAAGGTAGGTTTTATTCTTTTCATGTGATGATTTTTGTGACTATTATAATTTTATTTTCTGTATGCTCAATTAGAATCTTTTTGCATTACAAAAGATATTAGATGTTGTTTCCTTCTTCAAGTGATTTTACAACTTTTAATGTCATGTTCCATTTTGTTCTTTGATTGTGTTGAAACAATTTTAAGAGTTGGTTTGGACTATATCTTTTTTGTTAATGAACTGATTATTGAACTGTATACATCTACATTAATAATTACTTTCAAAATATCAATAGAATTAAAAATTTATATCTATCTATATTATTTTAAAAGAATGAATATAAATGTTGGTTGACCAAAATATTCTTTAAATATTGATAGACTTTTATGCCCTAAAAAGTCAAAATATCTATCTACCGACTAATTTAAAGGTGGATACAATTGTAAAATTCAAAATATTACCCTAAGATGGAATTTTTTTCTGATTTAAAGTCGAGTTCACACTAAATAAATGGCTACATTAAGCTGCTAGAAAATTGCTTAACTTCTAATTGTAATACGAGTCAAGTAGCTCTCTAAATTGTGCCAAATAGAAATAGTTGTTTTGCAATTAAAGTTTCAAATTAGAAAAATCCAGCCAACAAACTCCCTGCTGGATATCAGGAGATGTTATCTAATATCGTTGGGATGTTGGTTTGTCAAACTTTATCTCCTTTCCTTTTTTTTCTGGATTTAAATTTATTGTAAGAATTCATCAAGAAAACGAATAAGCCAAACACTTAAAAAGAAAATATTATTCTACATTGTCCTTGAACTCTTTTGAAGAGTATCAATCATAAGTTGTGTGGACTGCGGAAGAATGAAGGAGCAAAATTCAGCAAATTTTTGAAAAGAAATATTAGTTCTCTACTGTTTTTATTTTTTGAAATTGAGGAATATTTATTAATCGTCGCATGGATTAAATGTTAAACTATTTGAAATAATTCTAGGGTGATAATATTATATAAGAATTTTGATTATCCTCTATATTGTTTGGTTTTGCTCTGTTATTACTGAATTATGAATCACTTTTAAATTTATTTTATGTTACTGTTATTTCATCAACGTATTACTCTGTTAGTGTTCGATTTTGCTTTATTGTACTTTGTATGGATACTGTAAATTAATTTTATTTTAAGTTTACTTTTTCAAGGAGCTTTTTTTTTTTTTCTATTTGTCTGTGTTTTATTCATTGGTGATGGTTATACTTTTTAGTTATGACATTATATCATTGTATATGCATTGAAGTTCACCTATTGAACACAACAATAGTAGAGTTCGCTATAGGAAGGTTTCAACTTTGAGAAGGTAAGAGTAATTAGTTAGTAGTTTAAGGTACGTTTCATTCTTTTCTTATAATGATTTTTGTGATTATTATAATTTTATTTTCTGTATACTCAATTTGGATCTTTATGCATCACAAAATATATTAGATGTTGTGTCCTTGTTCAAGTGATTTTATAACTTTTGATGTTATGTTCCATTTTGTTCTTTGATTGTGTTCTAACTTTTTTATAAGTTGGTTTGGATTATATCTTTTTGTTAATGAACTAATTATTGAACTTTATACATATACATTACTAATTACTTTTAAAATATCAATTAAAAATTAATATATATTTATATTATTTTAAAAGCATGAATATAAATGTTGATTGACCAAAACATCATTTAAATATTCATAAACTTACGTGCCCCTAAACGTTAAAATATCTATCTACTGAATAATTTAAAGGTGGATACAATTGTAATATCAAGAATATTACCCTAAGATGGAATTCTTTTCCGATTTAAAGTCGAGTTTACACTAAAAAACGGCTACATTAAGCTGCTAGAAAATAGCTTTACTTCAAATTGTAATACGAGTCAAATATAAGAATTTGGATTATGCTCTATATTGTTTGGTTTTGCTCTTTGGATTATGCTCTATATCATTCGATTATGCTCTTTAAATTAATTTTATGTTACTGTTATTTCATCAACGGATTACTCGGTTAGTGTTCGATTTTGCTTTATTGTACTTTGTATGGATACTTATAGATTGATTTTATGTTAAATTTACTTTGTCAGCAAGCTTTTTTTTCTTCTAAATTTTCTGTTTTTTATTCATTGGTGAGTGTTGTAATTTTTAAAAATGACATTATATCATTGTATATGCATTGAAGTTCACCTATAGAACAAAACTATAGTAGAGTTCGTGTTAGAAAAGATTACAGTTCAAGGACAATGAATTGTGTATCTTAAAGCAACAGAAGACTAGTCGTAGACCTTGCTACCGAAATTCACCCCAAATCGAGCTTTGAATCTCTTGGAAACAAAGTATTCTTCACAATCTAAATGTTACTTTTTTGTGTGTGTTGATGAACTCAATTTTCTCTCTTGTATAGAGAAAGTACTGGTTATATCTATTGGAAGTGAAGAGAAGAGGACAAAACGGAAGTTACTACGTGGGAAAAACTGTTTTGCAACCACAGTACATGTAGAGAGTGGGGAGTTTCTCTATTGTACAATAACTTCCTCTGCAGTAACTTCTTATGTAGTTATCTATTTTAACTGGGTTGGATTTGTCCACATGGGTGACCCACAACCCATATTTAATAATCAACATCTCCCACTTCGCACATAGTGGACTAAATCTAAACCAGTGCCATGTCAATAACACACGTAATTCATACAGATAAATAGTTTGTGCGACCTGCGAGTATCATGAGCTATAAAGAGCTCTACATAGGAATTCAATCACATACGAAAATAATCCACCATAAATATAAGGATAATATTACTCGCAATACCCCAGACATCATTAGCTACTCTAGTAGCTAGTTACCCAATCCTTCACCCTCGAAAGAGGTGAATTCGAGTTCATGTTTAATTTTATATCCACTATTACAATTGACACCTTTATGGTTAGTGTAATGGCCGGCCTGTGTATACAAGTTAAATTACTAAATTTTAATTTTCTTCCTTTTCTACTCGAGACTATCCATCCCATGCACTACATTGCCGAATCACTCATAGCTATTAGTGACATCCTAAAGTAGCAACATTGATCTGTACTTCAAGAAAAATTAAAAGGTCAAGGGTATACCAGTGGATAGTTAACATTACTTTCTGGGTCTCACACAATGAAGAAGTTGAGATCCATTCCTCCATTAACCCATTGGTCACTAAGCACACATGATATGAAACACGTGCATCAGTGTTCTCACCCTATATTGGTGCGTGTGTCTCATTATTATACTCATTCAACACCGTACAGATCTTGTTTAAGACACCTCTAGATGTCTAACCCGAACTTTTCTCTTCAGTGATTCTCAAATCCATCTTCTTAGAGAAACTCACATCCGACTTACAAAATAAGTCATAATATAGTGGTGAAATTCATCTCTTCACGTTTCTCAACGTAAGAGATGATTTCTCGTGTGAGAGACCCAATCTCGTGACTTTTTTGACACACTTTATCAATACAAATACTTCATCACATGCATACAAGATATGAACATAAATTCAAGAGTCAAATATTGATGATAATATTATAAGAATCAAGTCATTTTAAAATATAGAAATATTATCATATTCTATGCAAACCTAGAGCCATAATATGTTTCTCAAATAGGTCTCTATATATCTCCTTTGTAAAAGGATCGGCTACCATTTCTCGCGTAGATATGTATTGTAAAGTTACTTCTCTACTTGCTACTATACCTCTTATAAAGTTATACTTGATGTCAATGTGTTTGATTTTGCTGATATACGTAGGATCATTTGTGTATGCAATAGCCGCTTGACTATCACAATATAAAATCATTGATGCTTGATAATTCTTTACAACGCCCAAATACTCAAACAATCATTTTAACGAAACAACTTCTTGTACTGTAGATGCACAAGCAACGAACTCAGCTTCCATAGTCGAAAGGGTCGTGCAAGTTTGTTTCTTACTTGTCCATGAAATAGCACCACTATTAACCAAGAAAGCATAGCCGAATGTCGATTTTCTATCATTCCGGTCATGGCCCAATCATCATATGTATTCCTTGTCAAGTGTAGATTATTTTAACTATAACATAGTGAATAATCAACAGTTCCTTTTATGTATCGAAAGATCCTCTTCACAACTTTCCAATGATCTCTTCCAGGATTATCTGATACCTGCTATACCGACCTACGGTATAACAAATGTCCGGACGAGTACACATCATAGCGTACATCAAGCTCCCAACAACACTTGAGTATGGAACTCGAGAAATCGCGATCCAAATCACATAGTCGTGCGGGCACCTACCTTTCCCCACCTCGGTAGGGAAACCCTTCCCCTAATCCTTAAATCAACAATCATAAGTAATAATTTAATGGAATAAAAGTCTAAATTATAATTAATTATATGTGCGAAAATACAAATTCTACCCAAGGAGTCTGGCCTAGAACAGTACAAGAGCCACTAACATACGAGATACAAATTTAAATATAATAATAAGAAATGTAAGTACAATACTATCTCGAGAACAAGTGAGACAAGTAACTAAAGGAACACCCAGGTTGTGCCTGTCCATAAACTCTTCATGAATGTTTCATAGCAAGCCACATAAATCAGCCAAAAGTACATGAAGTAGACACTGTCATAAACTCTACACTCATGAAAGAATACATAGAGGTAGTATCAGTACAAATACTATGTACCGGTAGATATCATAGGCCGACAACAATTAGCTAACATATGCATAGAATGAACTGAAAGATAGACATGCTTGTAATCAAGTACAAATAATATCACAAACTAAGAATAACTACTCAAGTACAATAATCCAATGAAAAAATCACAGCCTATGGTGAAGCTCCTATACCCAAGTCTGCCAAGTTCTCCAACCTCTTTTCAGAATAATCACAACACGAGTACCATAAACAATTTAGAATCATAGATGAAAAATGTAAGAATGGGTAAACAATGCAATGCAAATACAAATGCAATGGCCATATATAATATCCATACATACATGATTTGGGCAGAATATATCATCATCCCAATAGTCATGACCCATGGGGTACCCATGACATTCATGTACTAGTCACTCCGTATCACACAACCTATATATGACTCTTCCACCAAACACCTCGCTAGCCACTCTGTATCACATATCATAAAGATGGCTATACAATATAGTATATCGTATGAATCATTATTGTTCCCTTCTCCATTATCACCATCATGCTAAACATAGCTAGTAGCAAATATATCATGGAAATGAGGATGAATGCAATGACCATATCAAGTATCCAATCGTGCCACACAAGGACACATATCTTAGTATTAGTATCCAATTAAATCCTTTCCCCCACCTATGATAATACCAAGACAAATGAGATACAACTACATCACAAGTACAGTATGACACTACGTGCAAGTCCAGTAAT
This sequence comes from Anisodus acutangulus, assembly GCA_029783415.1. Lineage (NCBI taxonomy): Eukaryota > Viridiplantae > Streptophyta > Magnoliopsida > Solanales > Solanaceae > Anisodus > Anisodus acutangulus. Next base: position 21,626,706 of record CM056505.1, read on the forward strand.
CACAAAGAGGCAACAAGTCATAATTAATGAATAGTAACCAGCCTAAGTAATTCATTCCAACTTCATACTCGAAGGCTTACATGCTTTCTCCAATAGAATCTAACTACACATACGCTTCGCTAACCGATCTCTAACCAGAAGGTAAGCTGTAACTTACCTGGATGCCAAGCAGAAGTCACAACAATCACACTTGAGCCCTGTATCTCCGCATATCGCAGTAGTACTCAAAGTCTAGCCAATGATAGAAATCTAGGTTAGATCGGACACAACAAGACTCATACATTTAGACTACCCCTTGATTCTATCCCAATTATAGAAAAAGGGTAAAACAGTAATTTGTTAGCGAATCAGGTAATCGAATGTTTTAAAAGTTCACATCTTCTTTCCAAATGATATGTTAGCTAAGGTATTGGTCAAGTACACCATCCCGAGTAAAAAACCCAAATTTAGGCCCTAGCCCTAGTTTTTCATAATCAACTTCTCAACTATACTGGAGGACTCAACCCATAGGTTATTGTCTAGGTAATTTCCAAGCTTACATTATTCAAATCTAGTCATAATATCAATTTTTAACCATTGAATGCTAAGTAGTGAGCTAAACAAATAAACCCATCTTTCTACATTTAGTCTTCTAGGTTTCCACCGTGATGAACACCCTAGCATTAAGGTCCATTAATTTCAACAAGTCATTATTATCCTCATTACCCAACCTATGACTTTACAGGCTAAGAAACTTCCGCCTTTGTTAACCCTAGGATTTAGCACTACTAAATAAAGTAATTAATTGGAGGAAATGAAGATGTTGAGGTTTAAGAGATTACTTTCCCAAGACTCCATGTGGCTTCCTTCATTTTTGACCCTAAAGTCAGTTGGAAATGTGGTTGGGGTGAAAATGAGTTTAAATCCCAAAAATAGGCTCTAAATACTAGGTCTGCCCAGTAGTACCTCACTGGGGTAGGTTTTGTCCACTGCGGTAGTTACCGCTACAGCGCATATCGGTTCGCAGGGGCAGACTCCAGAGAAATCCCTTCCTCTATTAGGATGAAACTGCGGGCGCTGTCCGCCCTTCGTTGGGGTAAATTTAAGGGGTTGGGTCACCCTAATTTGATTTTAATCACTTCGTAATTCATCTAAGGGTTCACATAACTAAAATATCCCCGCATACGACTGTTGTGTACAACTGGTCAAGGATGATTTGGTCACGAGGTAAGGGAATTTAAGTGATGTCCAAATGGCTTATCACATGAGACATGTATTCTTTTTATTTTTCACTATTTGGACACATTTCAAGGCTTAAAGTCTCACCTCTAGATATAGGTGAAAGTATTCCAAAATTTTCTTTACATACGTTTCTTGAGATAGACTCAAAAACATCTTAGAACAATATCTTTGGATCTTGACACCCAATATATAGTTTGCTTCACCCATGTCTTTCATGTTAATTGACTTTGAGAGCCATGACTTGATAGTTTTCACAAACTCTAAATTATTTTCGGCTAATAAAATATCATCCACGTAAAGGGAAGGAATTACAAACATTCTATTGGACTTCTTCACATAGATGCAATTGTCTTCATTGATAATGGTGAAATCATATGAAATCACCTCCTTGGGAAATCTCAGTTATCACTGACTTGAAGACTACTTCAGGTCATAAATAGATCTTTTTTTAAATTTGCAGGCTTTGTTTTCTCGGCCTTTAACAATGAAACCTACAGGTTGTTCCATGTAGATTTTCTTATTTAGTTCTCCATTGAGAAAAGCTCGTTTCACATCCATTTGGTGTAATTCTAGATCCAAACATGCAATAATATCCAAAGTTAAGCGAACTGAGGTAAAAGTCTATTCTAGCTTGTTAGGTAAAACCTTTTGCAACTAATCATGCCTTGTATCTTTCTATTGACCCTTCCTCTTTTCATTTAACTTTGATAACCTATTTTCCCCCAATAGCTCTACGCCCAAAAGGAAGGTCAACCAGATCTCAGACTTTGTTGGTTCTCATGAACTCCAATTCTTCTTTCATTGCTTTCATCCATTCATCTTTTCCAGGACTTGCCAAATCCCAAGTCATAGAATTAGGCTCTTCCAATTCTATGAGAGATACCAAGAAAATGTAATCTTCAATCTCATAAGATCGTTTGGGTACACCTTTTCTGGTACTCTTACGTAGTAGCAATTCAGATTCCTCTAAGGGATTTTGAGATTCAAAACTGCTACTTGGACCAGGAACCAATCCTTGATCTATTTAATTGTCAAACATGTCTGAAGACATTGTCTGATTATCTGAATTAAACATTCCGTAAAGAGGCTCTCCTTACTTAATTGAGCCCTTTTTTGGAAAATCATTTTCTAGAAATGTTACATCTCGTTATTCAATTTCAGTTATACTTCCATCTTTTAATTCACCAATGAGCACATACCCTTTGGAGTGTTCGGGTTATCTTATAAAGATACATTTCTTCCATTTTAGAATCAATTTTTCAAACTTGGCAAAACGATCTTTTATATATAAAACATAACCCAAGGTCATAGATCATTCAAGTTTGGTTTATGACCAGTCCATAGCTCATAGGGAGTGGAAGTAACTGATTTAGAAGGCAATTTATTCACTATGTAAGCCGCAGTCAACAACGTATCTCCCCATAATGAGATAGGTAAGTTTGACTGTGCCATCATGGACCTTGTCATGTCAATAGTGTTCCATTCCTTCTTTCTTCTACACCATTTTATTGAGGTGTGTAAGGAGTAGTTAATTGTCTCGTAATACCTTTTTCATTACATAAGTCTTTAAACTGTTTTGATAAATATTCACAGCCTCTATTGGTTCTTAAAGTCTTTATACTTTTATCTAATTGATTCTCAACATCATTCATATATCTTCTAAAACATTTAATTGCTTCAAATTTATTATAAATCAAATAGACATAACCAAAGCCCGAGGAATCATCAATAAATATAATGAAATACAAAGCACCAGACCTTGCCCTCACATTTATTGGACCACAAATATCATAATCAATTAATTGCAAATGGAGAATCAACTCTCTTAGGCTTCCCAAATGGTTTACGTGTAATCTTTCTAGCAAGAAAATTTTCACAAGTTGGCATTTAAATTTTTGAGAAAGGATCTAAATGCTATTCCTTTTCTAATATATTCATTTGGTCTTGCCTTATGTGACCTAATCTTGTGTTCCATGTAATATCATCAACGTCATTGTTACTAGAATAACATGTCATTACAAAATGGTCAACATAATAGTTATAAGTTGAAGTATTACAATACAATATGATAAAACCATCATAACGAAGTCCAAAACCATAAAAAACATTGTGTTGAGTAATTCCAACACCTTTGTGACTAAAATTTAAATAGAAATAAAGATCTAGAATAGAATACACAAATACTAAGTTTTGTCGAATCTCTGGAGCTTATAGGACATCATGTAACATCATAGATCGGCCATCACACAAGTCTATTTTGCAAGTGCCTATCCCTTTGACTTTAAGCTTTTCATTATTTTCTACATATATCCACTTTGATCCATGTGAGACTCGACGGAACATCACAAACACTTCTTGATCATGAATCACATGGTCAGTGGCCCCTGAGTATACAATCCATACATGATAAGATTCAGTTAGTAAAAGAGTGATAGAAACTTATGTAGCACTTAGAGATGTGTTTGGAAATTCTACCATTTTCAGCTCGAGAACATGGCAGTTGTAACACTTCATCTTACTCTTGTCTTTCTTCTTAAAAAAATGTTTCCCTTCTTGGGATTTGATTTATTCTTTTTCTTGGAGGATTCTTCTCTAGTCTCCTTACCCTTTCCGTCATTTTTCAAATTCTTCTTGCGCTTGAGCTTGAATACTTCCTACCACTTAACTCTGCCACATAGGTACTAGATACAGTTTTAGCAGCACCAAGCCGCTCGTCTTCAACCTCGACATGACGAGAACATCAGTAAAATTTTGATGTTATTATTATAGGTTAAGTTAACCTTAAAGTGGTCCTAACTATTGGAAAGAGATTGGATCACTGCTTGGACTTGTTGCTCATCAGAGTTAACATGACCGACACTTTTGAGTTGAGCAATCATGTTATACATCACCCTAAGGTGTTGTTTGACATTAGGATCATGATGTTTCTGGTAAGTGCCAAATTTGATAGTCAGCTGTCTAAGGAGGGTCACAGTAGTACCCCCTATTTGTCTCTCATAAGTGTGACCACATAGCATGAGCAGACGGGTATTCCTCACATCCATAAATGAGATCATCAACAATAAAACTTACAATAATTTAACGTATAGTGGAATCTTTCTTTTTCCATGCATTGTAAGCTTCAAGATCTCTTTTGTGTTGAGCAGTGTTACCCTCTCTTAGGTGAACCAAAGTGTGGTTAATGCCTTCCAGAGCATCTTGCTATTCCATTAATACCATATCTTATGACTCCAGATATCGTAATTCTCACCGTTTAGTTTCTCACCCTAATTTAAATCAGTAATGATGCTTTTCGATGCTATGTCTGTTAAAATGATACAATTTAAGCAAGTTTTACTCATCAATATTTACTTTAATAAATTTATGCATGTGATATTCACACTAAAGCAAATTAATTTCCATATATGACTACACATTTAGTATAAAATCGAAAGGTCACAAAATTTCCAATCATCATCTACAATCTAAACGTTTAATCAAAAATAGAAAAAATTTCTTAGTGTGAATATTATTTAATAACTTTCAATTAAGTCTCAATCCATTAAAAAAAATATGTAACCGAAGGAGAGTTAAACAACATAATTTCATATATTGAAAAGAAATTTACAATACAAATTACAAGTTCATAAGGATATGATTCTCCCACTCATATTGAAGTATCCGAACATAAACCTCAAAAGGTTGGCTAGGCTAAACCTTGTGATAAATATTAATTAAAATACTACTCCAAGGTTTTCAGAGGGAATCTACTAAAATTGCTAAAGCTTCCCAATTCGAGATTAAAATTGGCTAGTTCATCTCGTTTTAACCAAAAACATTAAACATGTTCAAACATGTAACAACCCATTTGGTTATTCTTGCTAAAGACCTTTATTTTCTTGTTTTACCATTCTCGTAGACTCTTTGTGGGGTTTGTGATGCACAGGGATAGGTGGCACAAATCTCGAGGTCTATTTATATGAGTTTCAGATGAACAACCCGAAACTAGAAACTTAGAGTTTGGTAGTTTGACTCAAAGTTGACTTGTGCCTAGATGGGTTCGTTTCCAAATTTTGTCACTTTTGATAGTTCTGGAAGGTCATTTATGACTTAGTTGAGTCATTGGTTCACTTCTTGAGATAATCGGATATATTTTGTGGCCTTATTTGTTAAGTTTAAATTTTGGTTTTGTCCCCAATGGTTCTTTAGAAAAGTATGTCTTGACTCGATTATTTGTGAAATACGAGGGTACGAGCGAGTTCGTATCATTGTTTACCATAGATGAGCATATTTAGTTTGTGTTCGGGGGTTTCGGGAGTGTTTCGAGTGTTCAATGGAGGATTTGGGATATTTGTCACTACTGGTGTCTAGTTTCCACCACGGCGGCACACACATCTACTTTGACGTGTCTGCCTTGGTGGAAGGTTGACTCTCTGAAGCAGAAGATAGGAAATTAGGAAGTTCCACCACAGTAGAGTCGGGTCCACTATGGTGAGGTATAAGGTGTTAAGTGACATTCGCTCCAGCATAGGCTTTTCTGTCGCAGTGGGTCCTCTCCAGTGGAGTTGATTCAGTTGTGGTAGATCACTATTCATGCATCTTATAAATATTTCTAGGTCCGAAAATTCTTTCCCAAAATAGCTAACTTCGAAACCAGCACCGCATAAGGGTATTTTCTTTTGAGCTTTAGGAGCATTTCTAACCTTGAGGTAATAGATTTTTTTTACGGTTTAAGTTATGATTATAAGTCCTTTTAATGGTGGTTTAGCATATTATGTAAGTTGGGGAAGATGAGATGCTTATTTTGAGATTAAGAGAGTTGTATGGTTGATTTTAATGGTTGTTTATGGATTAAATGATGTTAATATCATGAATTAGAATTGGATTATGTTAGAGTATCATGTTATAAGTCTTAATTTGGTTATAAAAGCATGTTTTCAATTGGGGGAAATTTCTAGGGTTTCAAATTGGGGCTTCTGATTATTATCCAATTGAGGGATCAAATGTGAATAAATTTTCAATTAATTTAAGGATATGATTATCTAGTATATAATCTTGGATTTTGTGCATCAAAGTTCGTGTCTTTGTGGAATGCGCCCAGGATGGTTATTTAATGTCTTGCTTTTATTGTGTTAAGCCTATTATTAACTATGTAATACGCGTGAATAGACTTCGATTGCCATGAAGCAAGAAGGAAGGGCAAGGTTATATTTGAGACTTGATTTGTTAGTGCTCCCACTCAATTTCGAAGTAGGCTACAATTTAGCTTTTTGAGACTTTGATAGAAGTACTAAATTAGTTATAATTATTGAGAGGTATTGGGAGTGTTTGGGGGTCCCATTCAGCTGGTTGTATTAAATGGTTGAGTGGGTACTGATGTTGAACTGTGATGTTGGGGTTTGGGGAACCAGCCTTGTGTTGGTTCCGAATGTTGTTTATTTGGGCTCATCGCCATATGTGAGGTTGTCGCCATGTTTGTTATTGTTTGGTTAATCATCACACATGCTTTCATTTGATATCATGAGTTGACTATATTTGCTTATGTGTTGTTGAAATCTTGAAAGCATGTGTATATAACCTCTAGACTTGATTGCATCTTATTATATCATAATATCTTGCCTTGTATTGTCATTGTATTCATACACTCATATTTTGTGACTTGATGTGAGAGTGGTATGGAGATGATGTGGTATAAGGGAGCGGAAAGGTAAGAGTAATACGAGATTATGGCACTTGAGATGATACTAATATGTGGAGAGCGGAGTTACACGCCTGCAACATGATTTATACTCAACAATGAGTCACGGGCTCTAGTCAGATTCGTGTGTGGAATTCTGGATGGCTAGGAGCGATTTTGCGTGTCCCCTAAGAGTGTACGGATTTTAATAAAACCTTGATGTACTATATACCAGGTTGAGAAAGGTACATTGCATATGTATTGCATTCATATGATACATACTTATGCCTTATCTTGATGTACAGTAAATGGAAACTGTCATTGGGTGATATTGACTAACTTGGTTGAATTGTGAACTTGAAAGGAATTATTCTTGATACTTGATAGTTGAGATATCGTGGACTCTATGAATATCATGGTGATTATTTTATATACCTGGTTATTGAAATGCTAGTGTAGGATTATTTGGTGTCAACTTGGTTATTGAAATACTAGTGTAGGATTATTGTCGGCTTATGATGTCTACAAGGGTACATTGTGTTCTCATGCTACAATTGTTTCATTCTTTTTTGATACAGTTTCAGTACTTTCTACCTCCACAGCACTGCGTGGCTAATAGTTTGAGTTGTTGGTTCTAGGCATTCAGGGTGAGGATGTTATCTCCAGCATACCGTTAGATACTCTTCTGCTACTTACTGACTTTTATTCGTATTTGAGAGATATATTTAGAGTATTTGATATGTTTTGGCCTACGTGGACATTCTTAGACTTGTTTCATGTTTGTTAGTGCTCTTGTATCTAAATAATAGATTTGGGGGGGGGGGTATTTATTGATGTTTCAGACTTATTACTTATTCCGCATTTTTAGTACGAGACAACTTATGTAGTATTTATTATCTTCTGCTTTCACTTATGCTTTTTCATGTTAGAGATTTGGGAGTGGTTCACGTACTGGTGGGATTGTATATGTGCAACCACCATTCTTGAAAAAGGGTCGTGAAAAAGTTGATATCATAGCCCTAGGTTAAACAGTCTCAAATACAAAAGCAATGTCTAGTATAGTCTTGTGGATCAGTGCGGATACGTCCGTACTTATCTTTAGGAGGCTATGGGACATTTAGGAAATTTCACTTTCTTCATTCCTTTCATGTTAAGTTGAATTAAATTAGTATCTAACTCTTGTTTCTATTGTCTAACGGATAGTGAGGACTCGTGCCAATATGGTGAGAGATAAGGCATATGCTCCAGCATCGGCTGTGCGAGGACATGGTAGATCAAGCACTCAAGTCCAGGGTAGAGCCAAAGTAGTAGCATCAGCTAGAGGTGGAGTATAGAGGGTCGGTTAGTCTCATACTAGGTCAGAGTCCCCAAAGCCTTATATTGAGCCTTAGGATGATGTGATAGAGAAAAAGGTGGGACTAGCCTAGGATCAACTTAGATTTATTGCTACACCAGTCCTTCAGGACATGTTGGTCAGGTTATTGAGTGTTCTCGATGGTTTTTCTCAGACAGACGCACATTCTAATACTCCGAGTGGTTCTCAAACCCGTGCAGGAGGGGGTAGACTCAGACCCTCAAGTTTCATATGACAGGTATTTAGTCTGCGGCTATGTCAGCACCGTATATAGATGAGGTTCATACTTCAGAGTTTGGTCCCGGACCTGTTGGTGGGACGACTATGACCCGCGATGAGCAGAAGATTTGGGAGAATTTCTCGAACATAAAGCTTCTAGCATTTCATGGTCAGCCTGAGAAGGAGGCGTATGAGAATATAGTGAGCAGCCATAAGAAGTTGCATACTCTTGGTATTGCTGAGTCGCATGGAGTTAGTTTCGTGGCCCTCCAGTTGTTAGGGGACACGAAATAGTGGTAAAAGGCATATGTTGATTGTTTGCTCGTAGGGACGCCTCTGTTATCTTGGGTTCGATTATATAGAGTATTTTTTAAGAAGTATGTACCTTTCAGCTTGAGCTTGAGCAATTGAGATGAGTTTCAGATGATTGATCAGGTTCATTCTACTATGGCATAATATGAGACTCGCTTCCATGCATTATCGCGCTATGCAGTATTATTGCTTCATACTGAGGTGGAGTGAGTGAGATATTTTGTCAGAGGATTGACTATTGCACTCCAGTTGGTGTCTTCTGGATCCTCTTTTAAGATCGTTGTTGATCATGCTAGGATAGTAGAGAATGTGAGGGGCAAGTTGCCCAGATATGAGCCCGACAAGAGGCCTAGGCTCTATGGACAGTTCTGTGGTTCTACTTCTCATGGTTATGGTTATCGGGGGAGATATCAGCATTTGTAGCCTAGTTGATCGATTCAGACAACTCTCTAGATTATCGACGGACGTAGTAGGGGCCAGTAATCGAGGGGTTCTTAGCCTCGGTATTCAGACCATGACAACTCATTTTCTTCTATCTCTATTCAACAACCTTCAGTGGCCAGAGCTTGTTATACTTGTGGAGATGTTGGGTACTTTAGCCGAGATTGCTCCAGGAACTTTCGGGTGGCTCTCGTGCACTTAGGACCCCAGAACAAACATCTAAAGGTGGTAGTCAGATTAGCCGGGGAGGAAATCAATCGTGTCATGGTGGATCCCAATCGGGGAGAATCTAAATCGAGTCATGGTGGATCCCAATCGGGGAGAATCTCAATTCGGTCATAGTGGATCCCAATCGGGGAGAATCTCAATCGGGTCAAGGTGGATCCCAGTCGGGCAGAGGTAGAGCTCATTAGAGCTGAAGTGGCCAACAAGGTATAGTTTGAGATAGGTCACACCCATTTCTATGTATTCCCTGGTAGGGTTGAGGCTGAGGCATAAGACGCAGTCATTATTGGTATCATCTTAGTCGATCATCGAGCTGCTAATGTGTTATTTGATCCAGGGTCTAATTTCTCTTATGTGTCTGCCTACTTTTCTGCTAAATTGGAGATGTGGTATGATATGCTTGATATTCCTATTCGTAATTCTATACCAGTTGGTGATTTTATGTTTGTTGATAAAGTATATCGCATGTGTGTAGTTACTTTCATGGGTTACAACACTTGGGTAGATCTGGTTATCTTAGATATGTTAGATTTCGATGTTATATTGGGTATGGATTGGCTATCACCATATCATGGAATTGTGGAATGTTATTCCAAGACGGCCATACTAGTTATGCCTAGTCTTCCGAGGTTAGATTAGAGATGCACTCCTAGCCCTACTCTTAGGAAAATGTTTTTTATATTCAGGCTAGGAAGTTAGTGGACAGAGGTTGTTTGGATTATCTAGCGCATATTCGGGATACTAGCGAGGAGACCCCTTCCTTTGATTCTGTTCCGGTAGTTAGTGAGTTCGTGGAGGTTTTTCCTTTAAATTTACCGGGTATGCCGCCAGGTAGAGATATTGACCTTTTTATCGATCTTGAGCTAGGTACTCGACCCATTTTTATTGTCCTGTACTGTATGGCTTTAACTGAGTTGAGGGAATTGACGGAGCAACTTGATGATTTGTTAAGTAAGGGCTTCATTCAACCAAGTTTATCTCTATGGGGTGCTCCTGTCTTGTTCGTAAAAAAGAAATATGACACTATGTACATGTGCATTGATTACAGACAGTTGAACAAGGTCCCTATCAGAAACAAATATATGATTTCGCGTATTGATGACCCGTTCGACCAACTTCAAGGTGCTTTTGTGTTTTTGAAGGTATCACCAACTGAAGATCCGAGCTGAGGATGTGCCTTAGACGACTTTCCGAACTCATTATGGGTATTATAAGTTTTTTGGTGATGTCATTCAAGCTTACCAATGCCCCCATCGTGTTTATGAATTTTATGAATGGGATATTCAAGCCGTACTTGGATTCTTTTGTTATTGTGTTTATTGATGACATTCTGATATATTCGAAGAATCGGGAGGACATGAGCAATACCTAAAAGTGGTTCTTCGGAATTTGAAGGAAAAGAAGTTGTATGCTATGTTCTCAATGTGTGAGTTTTGGTTGAGTTCTATGACATTCTTGGGGCACACGGTGTCTAAGGATGAGATTACGGTTGACCCTAAGAAGACAGAGGCAGTCATTGACTATCCTAGACCGACTTCTGTGATAAAGATTCGAAGTTTCGTGGGTCTTGCTAGCTACTATCGCCAGTTCATCAAATGATTCTTTTCTATTTCTTCTCACTTGACGCGTTTGACTCAGAAGGAGATTCCTTTCCAGTGGTCTAATGAGTGTGAGCAGAGCTTCCAAAAGCTCAAGACTTTATTGACCACAACCCTAATTTTATCCCTTCCGGTGGAGGGGAAGGACTTTATGGTGTATTGTGATACTTCTAGGATTGAGTTGGGCTATGTGTTGATGCAAGAGGGTAAGATGATCACTTATGCATCGAGGCAGTTGAAGGTGTATGAGAACAACTATCCTATTCATGATTTGGAGTTTGTTGCCGTTGTGTTTTCTTTGAAGATCCGGAGGCACTATCTTTATGGTGTATATTATGAGGTCTATACTAATCATCGCAGTCTTCAACACGTGTTTAATCAGGGGGACTTGAATTTTAGGAAGCGTCGGTGGATGGAGTTGTTGAAAGATTAGGATATGATCATTTTGTATCAATCAGGCAAGGGTAATGTGGTAGCAAATGCTTTGATATGAAAGGCAGTTAGTATAGGGAGTTTATCTTGTTTGGCTATTTCCGAGCATCCTTTGGCATTAGAGGTCCGATCTCTAGCCAATCATTTTGCGAGACTTGAAACTTTGAATCTGAATAGGGTTTTGGATTGTGTGGAGTCGAGGTCGTCTTTCTTGGATCAGATTAGGGCGCACCAGTATGATGTTATGGGGTTGTACAAGATTCAAGACAAGGTAATAAGTGGCGAGGCCAAAGAGGTAATGATTGATAGATAGGGTGTTATGAGGATTAGGGGTAGAGTGTGTTTGCCTCATGTGGGAGATTTGACTAGATTGATTATGGAAGAGGGCTTCAACTCTATAAATTCGATTCATCCGGGTGCTACTAAGATGTATCGTGATTTGAGGCAGCACTACTGGTGGGGGAGAATAAAGAGAGACATTGCTGATTTTGTGTCTCGATGTCAGAATTACCAGTAGGTTAAGTATAAGCACCAGTGTGCAGGTGGTATGTCTCAAATGATGCTCATTCCCCAGTGGAAGTGGAAGAGGATCGCTATGGATTTTGTTGTGGGATTGCCCAAGACTTTGGGCAAGTTTGATGCGATTTGGGTTATTATTGAAATATTGACCAAATCCGCGCATTCCTTCCAGTTCAGACGACGTATAATGCAGAAAAGTTGGCTAAAATCTACACGTGGGAGATTGTTCGTCTTCATGAGGTTCTTATTTCTATCATCTCAGATCGGCGTACTCAGTTTACTTTTCATTTCTGGCGAACTTTACAGAGAGAGTTGGGTACTCGCTTGAATCTCAGTACATCATTTCACCCACAGACTGATGGTCAGTCCGCGCGGACTATTCAGATATTGAAGGACATGTTATGGGCCTACATGATTGATTTTAGAGGTCATTGGGACCATCACTTACCCTTGGCAAAGTTTGCATACAACAACAACTATCACTCCAGTATTGATATGGCACCATTTGAGGCATTATATCATAGGAGATGTCGATCTTTAATTGGTTGATTTGGTGCATTTGATGTCCGTCCTTGGGGTACTGATTTGTTGAGGAAGTCATTAGAGAGAGTGAAAGTGATCTAAGACAAGCTCCTGGCAACGCAGAGCAGAAGGAGTATGCAGATCGGAAGGTCCGAGATTTAGAGTTCATAGTGGGTGACAAGGTTCTTCTGAAGGTTTCACTCATGAAGGGTGTGATAAGATTCGACAAGAGAGAGAAGTTGAGTCTGAGATATATCAGACCATTTAAGGTTCTTCAGAGTGTGGGAGAGGTGGCACATGAGATGGCTCTGCCACCGGGTCTTTCAGTCGTTCATCCAGTCTTCCATGTATCTATGCTAAAGAATAATCATGCCGATTGTTCTTACATTATCCAGTGGGATTCAGAACTGCTTGATCAAAATATAGAGTTCATAGAGGAGCTTGTGGCTATTTTGGACAGGCAGGTGAGGAAGTTGAGATCGAAGAATATAGCTTCAGTGAACATTCAGTGGAGGCATCGTCCTATCGAGGAGGTGACTTGGGAGACCGAGTCTGATGTGCGATGTGGATATACGAGTTTGTTCACTACTTCCGGTACATTCCCCAACTTCCGGTAATTGATATATGATATAATGACCCATTTGGTCGTTTCTTGCTAAAGACCCTTATTTACTTGTTTGACCCTTCTCGTAGACTCTTTGTGAGGTATGTGATATGTGGGAATTGGTGGCACAAATCCCAAGGTCTATTTATATGAGTTTCAGATAGAACACCCAAAATTAGAAACTTAGAGTTGGGTAGTTTGACTCAAAGTTGACTTGTGGCTAGATGGGTTCATTTTCGGGTTCGTCACTTCCAATAGTTCTAGAGGGTCATTTACGACTTAGTCGAGTCATTGATTCCCCGAGGTAATCAGATTAAGTTTGTGGCCTTATTTGTTATGTTTGATTTTGGTTTTGTCCCGAATGATTCCTTAAAAAAGTATGCCTTGGCCTTTTACTCGCATTATTAATCATACAAATAAGGTTTTGTTTTTCATCCGATTTGCGATTTAAAATGACTTCCATAAAACTTTAGGAGTTCCTAGCAGTATTTACCATTGGAAGTGACGAACCCGAAAATGAACGAGTTCCTAACACTATTTACCACCCGAAAATGAACGAGTTCCTAGCACTAGGAACTCGTTCATACCCTCGGAACTCAGAAAATTCTTTCCCAAAATATCTAACATCAAAACCAGCGCCGCATAAGGGTATTTTCTGAGCTTTAGGAGCATTTCCAACCTTGAGGTAATAGATTCCTTCCCTTTTATAGTTTAAGTTATGATTATAAGTCCTTTTAATGGTAGTTTAGCATATTATGTAAGTTGGGGGAGATGAGTTATGCTTATTGTGAGATTAAGAGATTGTATGGTTGATTTTAATAAAGGTTTATGGATTAAATGATGTTAATACCATGAATTAGGATTGTATTGTGTTAGAATATCACGTTATACGTCTTAATTGGTTATAGAAGCATATTTTGAATTGAGTATTAAAGTTCGAGTCTTGGTTGCATGGGCTCGGGATGGGTATATAAAGTCTTGCTTTTGTTATGTTAAGCTTATTATTAACTCTGTAATATGCGTGAATAGACTTCGATTACCGCGAGACAAGAAGGAATGGCAAGGCTATATTCGAGACTTGATTTGATAGCGCTCCCGCTCGGCTTTGAGGTAGGCTACGATTTATCTTTTCGAGACTTTGATAGAAGTACTTAATTAGTTATAAATATTGAGGGGTATTAGGAGTGTTTAGGGGTCCTACTTAGCTGGTTGTGACGAATGTTGAGTGGGTACTGGTGTTTAACTGTGATGTGGGATTTGGTGAACTAACCTTGTGTTAGTTCCAACTGCTATTTTTTTGGGCTCGTCGCCATATGTGGGCTTGTCGCCATGTTTGTTATTGTTTTGTTACTCATCACACATGTTTTCGTTTGATATCCTGATTTGACTGAATTTGCTTATGTGTTGTTGAACTCTTGAAAGCATGTTTTACCATTTCTATACTTAATTGCATCTCATTATATCATGATATCTTGTCTTGTATTGTCATTGCATTCATACACTCATCATTCTGTGACTTGATGTGAGAGTGGTATGGAGATGATGTGGTCCAAGGGACCAGAAAGGTAAGAGTAATATGAGATTATGTCACTTGAGATGATACTGATATGGGGGGAGTGGAGTTGCACGCCTACAATATGATTTAGACTCGATAATGAGTCATGGGCTCTAGTCAGATCCGTTTGTGGTATTTCAGCTGTCTAGGAGCGGTATATGAACTTCACGGGCCCCCATGAGTGTATGAATCATAATAAAACCTTGACGTATTGTATATTTCAGGTTGAGAAAGGTACTTTGCATATGCATTGCATTCATATCATACATACTTATGCCTTATGTTGATGTAATGTGAGTGGAAACTGTCATTGGGTGATATTGAGTAACTTGGTTGAATTGTGAACTTAAATGAGATTATTCTTGCTACTTGATACTTGAGATATCGTGAACTTTATGAATATCGTGGTTATTATGTGATATACCTGGTTATTGCAATGCTGGTGTAGGATTATTTGCTGTCAACATGGTATTTATCTCTAATTATGTATTATGTCGTTGTCGGCCTATGATGTCTATGGGGGTACGTTTTGTACTCATACTACACTTATTGCATTCATTTTTGATGTAGAGTCAGTACCTTCCACCTTCGCAGCACTGTGTGGCAGAGAGTTCGAGTTGTAGGTTTCAGGCATTCAGGGTGAGGATGTTATCTCCAGCATACCTTTGGATACTCTTTTGCTATTTACTGTCTTTTATTCGTATTTGAGAGATATATTCAGACTATGTGATCTATTTTGACCTCGTGCCCATTCTCAGACTTATTTCATATTTGTTAGTGCTCTTGTATCTACAGACTAGATCTTTGGGGGTATTTATTGATGTTTCAGACTTATTACTTATTCCGCATTTATAGTACTAGACTACTTATGTAGTATTTGTTATCTTTCGTTTTTACTTATGATATTTCATGTTAGATATTTGGGAGTGGTTCGCCTACCGGTGTAATTGTGTATGTGCCATCAGGATTCCTTAAAAGAGGTAATGACAAGACAATGAAGCATTAGGAGGCATCTTAAAAGTCTTAAACTCTATGAATTTGTTCTCTCCTTACCTTCGTATACCCTTTGATTCCTTAGTAGATTTTGCATCGCCCTTGGAACATTATTCTTTATGACTTCACATCCTCGTGAATATGTTCTACAAAGACGTACTCTTCTACATTGTCTCGAGATTGTCTCTGTCCAACCATATCTGAAATAGGAACAATTAAAGAATAAGACCATACCATTCAATATGACAACATGTCACAGTACTTGTAGAAGACAAAATTACGTTTAAGGATCATATACCATTGTATAGGGGTGAGCGGGTCCGGGTACCCTAACTTTTTTGAACTACCCAGACCCTACCCAGTAAACGACCGGTTCCTAAATATACTACCCGAAACCTACCCATAGCAATCATTACCCGAAACCTACCCGGACCCTGCGGTTCCGGGTACCCTGTAAACCATTTATGTCATAAATACTACTATGCATAATCAATGACTAAAAATGGAGAAAATCAGTGGCTGAAATGGAGGAAATCAGTGACGAAAAATCTGAAATGTGTCTTCCGTGATTGAAATCAGTGACAAATGGAGGAACATGACACAACACAATTACTAAATGAAGAAAACATTGCAAAACTACTTTGCATAATCCAAAAAGTTAGCATAATCTAAAAATTTAGTGACTGAAATTGCAGATATGTTTTTGAGCCTAAATTGCAGATTTGCTTTTGAGCCTAAAATGGAGGAAATCAGTGACTGAAAATCTGAAATGGGTCTCCCGTGATTGAAATCAGTGACTGAAATAGAGGAACAGGATACAACACAATCACTAAATGAAGAATACATTACAAAACTCCAAATAAACATAAAACAAAAATACATCTTCTAAAGAAACAAGAGATGCCAAAAAATTTAAATAAACGCCCATAAATGTCACACATCCACTTGCATACTAATCCACAATTATGTCTTCAGTGACACAACTAAGCTCTACAAAAATAAAATGAAACTATTGTGAGATTCCAAGACAAAAGATAATACACAAAATAAAAATTCTAAATAACCCAAATCCATAATACAAAAATAAAGAAAGACTTAGTGACTTACCTTCCTCAAAATAATGAAAACATAAAGTTCATTTTAAAACATCAATCAATTATAATATTTTTAAATAACATTTACTTGTAAAGTAGAAAAACAAAAACAAAATGAATCTTTCTTTTTCATTTCAGCTTCAGCATAGTAGAACATGTGTGTTCAGCTTCAGCATAGTAGAACATGTGTGTTCAGCTTCAGCATGTTAAAGAATCTTCCTTTTTGTTTTCATTATTTTGGAAGTTTGATGGTAAAACTTGATGATTCTTACTTCCTTTTTGTTTTCATTATTTTGGACAGGTTGGAGCTAAAGATAAAGCAGTATTAGATAAAATTGTTGATTCTTTAACTTCCCTTGCTAATTCAAGTAACTCTTTGGGATCTCAAGACAAGGAAAATAACATATCTTTGAAGGTTGGGGAATTCCAAGAAACCATCATGGATGATAAATGTAATGCAAAGAAGGTCTTAATTTTAGGTGTTGGTCGGGTTTGCAGACCAGCTGCAGAACTTTTAGCATCAATAGGTAGAATGCCATCTAGGCAAGGGCTGAAATCATCTATAATTGTTGATTTTGAAGAGCAAAATTGTGTCCAAGTGATTGTTGCTTCATATTCATCTGTGTCTTCAATCTTTATTGTCCTAATATTATATTCTTAAAGATAGTGTAAGATTTATATCTTCTTATGTTCTTGTCTTTTTTCCACATCATATGATTATCTTGAGGTCACTTATCTGATTCTCCTCTCCATTTTCTCTTTTATCAGCTTCAACCCAAACTAATTCCATCTAAACTAATAGAAATCAACCCAAACTAATTCAATCTAAACTAACAGAAATCAACCCAAACTAATTCAGACTATTCTCTATTGAATCATTAGAAAGCTGAACTATTTAACATACACAATACCAGATCTATCTCATGCAGTTTTGATATTAAGCCAATACATGCAAAAACCTAATGTTCTTCACTATGCAACAACTTTAAGGGTTATTCACTACCTTTAACTCAACGCAACGCCGCAACCTTTGTCAAGCTTCTGGAGTGAGGAACAGTGACAACAAGAGAGAGAGGAGAGGCTGCGAGTGCGAGGCTACTGCAAGCTGCGTAATGGCGAGGCTGCGAGTATGAGCTGCGTAATGGCAAGGCAGCCGAGGCTGCGTAGTGCACTGCCTCTGCTTAATGATAAATTGGAAAGTGGAAACTGAACGAACAATGAAAATTAGGGTCCGGGTATCTGTTCCGGGTCAGGGTACCCGATTTCTATTTTCCGAAACCGAAACCAGACCCGATATTGATCGGTTCCTAATTTTACTACCCGGAACTTACTCGTTATTATAATATATCTACCCGGAACCTACCAGTTAGTGTCGGTTCCAGTCGGGTATTTGGGTACCCTGTACCCGTGCTCACCCCTACCATTGTAATGGTGTGGCTATTAGGAGATCAATTTTTTTTTACTTAACAAAACTTAAACACGACATAACTAACTCATTTTAATCCATTTTTAATGGATAATATATCAACGGAAAGCTTGTAATGAGTACATTCTGGAAATATATACCACACATTATAATTCTTAAAAAACAATTTCAAGAAATCAAATTACAGAATATAGTTTTCATAAAATTGTCACAATTTTGCAGCATCTTAAAAAAAATCTTATCTCACTCGCTTTTAATTGGTTTTTAATGGATAACATATCAACTTAAAGCACTAAACAAATAGATTCTTAAAATACAAAGTGTCATGCCAAAAATTTAAATGTGTGATGAACAACTATTTCGACTACAGAAACTTAAACGAACGTTCCTTTAGCCTCTTTGCCTCTTGTGCAAGTGTTTTGTGTTTATCCCAATTCTCATAAAACAATACCATTATAATAATGAGAAAAGCAAACAACGAACATGACAACAACAAATGATTGACTAGTCAATTTTCATAAGACCAACCACTTGGTTCAACTTCAGAAGTGAATAGAAGTAAATCAAATCATATATTACTTTCTCAACATTATCTCTATAACGTAGACAAAAAGAAGAAAATTGAGAACAACTAATTCCCTTTACTATCGACACTTGTTGTCAACACATGTATAATTTTCCTTAAAAAACATGACTTTTTCATTGGTCAATCAAAATGAAAAAGTTTTAAAAACAATATTCACTTGTCTTTCTCTGTCAGTTTACAACACAAAAGGAGAGAAAAAAAGAAATCCAACAAAATTAAAATCATCTCCACTGTCCTTTTCAAAGTATATTACTACTTGTAATTTGTTATTCAACTTTTAACTCCACTTCGTTTACAAAATGGCTTTTATCCCAAACGAATTTCAAATTCTTCCAAAAAGATAACAGCGAAGATGCAGTGCAAAACACAAACAATAGAAAGAATTGATACAACCGTGTCCTCAAATTAGAATACACAATCTAGGCTCTACTGTTATTGTTACAAAAGATTACGCAGCAAAGAAAACGAATTGTGTACCTTAAAGAAACAAAAGATAATTGTCGACCTTGCCATCAAAATTCGCCCCAAATCGAATTTTGAATCTCTTGAAAATTGATAAACAGTGTAAATACCCGTGATATATCCTTATCATACATAGTCTATATCACGGGTCTTTGGTACGGTTATGGACTGTTTTAGTGTAAGAAATTTGTATTATTTAGTATTGTACATTTATCATAATTGTAGGATTCTTGTATTACTAGAATAGGGTTTTGGAATTAGACTAAGAATATGATTTTCCTATTATGAAAATTGTAAATTATATATATTCTCTTTCATTAATGAAAATAATCAAGGGATTATTTCTTTCATGCTATCAGAAGTCTAGGTTGAGAAATTTTCTCCCCAAATTGCCGTTAGGTCCGAGCCTTCTTACCTCGATTTCCGAGCAAATTTTCGATCCCCAATTTCTTTCTTCCCAAATCCCTCAATCACCTATTATTCTTTCATTATGTCTACCTCCAAGAACACGTTTCACCCTGCCCTTGTGGTTTCTAACATCAAGAATCACATCCCTCTTATTCTTGAAATAGAAACGTCCAATATGCGACATGGGCCGAACTGTTCAAAATTTACGCACGTTCGCATCAATTCGTCCATCACATCCGCGGCTCCTGAGGACACGGAGGTGCCTAAACGCGAGGATGATCCTAAGTTGTGGACGACTCTTGATGCACCGTCCTTCAGTGGATTTACTCCACTATCTCTACGGACCTGTTGCACATGATTGTTGAGCTAGACGCTACGACGATGGCTGCTTGGGATAGGCTGCGTGACATATACCAAAATAATCGAAATTCCAGAGTTGTTACCCTTGAGCAGGAATTTTCCCACGTCAACATGGAAAGTTTTCCGAATGTTTCAGCTAATTGCAAAAGGTTGAAAGAATTGGCGGACCAACTCCGCAACGTTGGTGGGCTCGTTATTGAAGATCGTCTCGTTCTGTAGATGGCTGCTGGCCTATTCGAGGCCTATAGTGGCTTTGGAACTCTCATTCGTCAAAGTAATCCTCTCCCAAAGTTCTATCAAGCCCGCTCCATGCTTACTTTGGAAGAAGCCGGTTTGGCTAAGAAGGCGACTACTAGTGCTAGTCCCGTGGTCATGATGACGTCGTCCACCAATTCTCCTGGGTTCATCGATAATTCGAGCCAAAACCGTTCTCATGGAGGCGACAAAAATAGTAAGAAAAAATAATTCCACAAATTGCGGGGGCAAACGCGGTGGTTCCGGTGGCCAAAACAGTGGCAGTGGGTCCCGCCCCAACAGCAGTGGGCCACAGCCCGACTAGTCCAAGCCTTGGTGGGTAAATTTCTTTAACGAATGATGAATTTTTCTCATCTTGGGCCCCCTGGTTTTGGGCTTGGGCCAGTGGGCAATGGCCCAACAACCTCTGGTTTCTGGCGCCTCGACCACTGAGCAATTGGGTCGCCAGCGACGCCAGCGACTGATTCGACCTGGCCCAACTATTCTGGACCAGCAGGTTACTGCCATCATTCTGGGCTGGGGCAGCAAGCAGGTGTGCTTGGGCCCCGGCCTCCACAGGCCCATCATGCAGTGGGCCCCACCCCAACTGACACTGAGGCTGCAATGCACACTCTTGGATTAAATCCGTCAGATGGAAATTGGTACATGGACATCGGTGCAACCTCTCACATGACGTCCGATCAAGGTACTCTCTCGTCTTAATCCAATTTGAGCAACAGTCGTAGCATAATTATTGGTAATGGTAATTCAATTCCGATTCGTAATTATGGTCATAAAACTTTGTCTCCCCCCCATCCACCTCTTATCTTAAAAAATACCATTCATGCCCCTAAATTGATTAAAAAGATTTGGTGTCTATCCGTAAATTCACAATTGATAATTCCATTTCTGTTGAATTTGATCCGTTTGAGTTTTCTGTGAAGGATTTCAAGACGGGGATTCCTCTAATGAGGTGTGATAGCAGGGGAGATCTTTATCCTATCAAGCCATGTTCCAGTCTCTCGAGTCAAGCCTTGCCATCACCTTTTGTAGCCCTTGCTCCTTCTTTGTGACATGCTTGTCTAGGTCATCTATGGTCGTCTATTTTGTCTTTCTTAGATTAAAATAATTTTATTTCTTGTAAGCGTACGCGTAGTACTCCGAATTGTCAATCTTGTTCTTTAGTAAAAAATGTTAGATTACCGTTTGTAGACTCTAATTCTCATACGTTAATTCCATTTGATATATTTCATAGCGATTTATGGACATCTCCTGTTCTCAGTTCTTTGGGTCATCGTTATTATGTTCTATTTATGGATGTTTATTCTAATATTTTATGAACTTTTCCGATAGTGAAAAAATTTCAAATTTTTTCCACTTTCTTAAAATTTAGAGCTTTCATTAGAATCCAATTCGAACGAGAAATAAAAAATATTCAATGTGATAATGGAAAGAATATGATAATGGAGTGTTTCGGGAGTTTTGTGCTAATAATGAGATTAATTTTTATTTTTCTTGTCCTCATACGTCTTCACAAAATGGGAAATCTGAATGAAAAATTCATATCATTAATAACATTGTCCGAACATTATTGATTCATGCTTCCGTACCCCCTTCTTTTTGGCATAATGCTCTATAAATGGCTACATATCTTCTTAACATTCTTCCTACCAAAGGTTTGGCATATTCGTCCCCTCTTCAAATCTTATATAATAAGACTCCTTCGTATTCACATCTTAGGATATTTGGTTGCTTATGTTATCCGTTTTTTCCGTTCACCACAATTAACAAACTTCCGCCCCATTATACCCTTGTGTGTTTTTGGGTTATCCGTCTAATCATCGTGGTTACAAATATTTTGATTTATCGTCTACTAAAATCATCATTTGTTGCCATGTTATTTTTTATGAATCCCAATATCCATTTGCTAAAGTAAATAGTCCCGTGCCTAGTTCGTATAATTTTTTGGATGACAATGTCTCCCCATATATTTTCCACCATTTCTCAGACATGTTCTGTACCCCAAATCTACCGGGCCAGACCTTGCTTGATTCTCGATCCGTCGCCCGCCACCATCGTGGGTCCAGAAATTGGGCCGCATCCCCAGCCTAGTTCTGGCCCAGATTTTTCTCCTACTTCTACGTTGTCCATAGTGCCTAGTTCCCGTGTTGGGCGGCGACCCTCTTGCTTGGCGATCACATCAGTCCCGATATTTTCCAAAATTCACTCAATTCTCCCCCGAGTCATAGACCAGTCACTCGTAGTCAACGGGGTATTTTTAAACCAAAAAGATATTTTAATTTAAATTCTAATGTTCTTAAATCACCCCTACCCTGAAATCCTGTGTCTGCTTTAAATGACCCGAATTCAAAATTGCTATGACTGAGGAATATAATGCTCTTATTGATTATAAGATGTGGGAGTTGGTGCCCTGTCCATCTGGTGTTAATATTATTCGGTCTATGTGGATTTTTGCTCATAAAAATAATCTGACGGTTCTTTTGCGAGGCAGAAGGCTCGTCTTTTAAGTGATAGTAAGACTCAACAGGTTGGTGTGGATTGTGGTGAGACATTTAGTCCGATGGTCAAGTCGGCTACCATTCGCACTGTGCTCAGCTTGGCTCTTTCGAAAGCATGACCCATTCATCAGTTAGATGTAAATAATTCTTTCTTACATGGTGATCTCAAGGAGACAGTTTATATGCATTAGCCATTGGGGTTTAGGGATCCCAAATATCCTTATCATGTTTGTTTATTGAAGAAGTCTTTGTATGGGCTTAAGCAGTCCCCACGGGCTTGATATAAGAGGTTTGCAGACTATGTTTCGACTATTGGGTTCTCTCACAGCAGGTCCGATAATTCATTGTTCGTATATCGTCGTGGTTCTTCCCTGGCTTATATTCTATTATATGTGGATGATATTATCTTGACTGCTTCTAATGATGTGTAGCGCAAGTCTATCATGACCATGCTCGATTCTGAGTTTGCTTTGAAAGACTTGGGCCCCTTGAGTTATTTTTTTGGGATTGCTGTCACTCGTTATGCATGTGGGTTATTCTTATCACAACGTAAGTATGCAACTGAGATCATTGAGGGAGTTGGTATGTTCTCATGCAAGTCTACTTCCACTCCAGTTGATACTAAACCCAAATTGGGTGTTGCAGCTGACTCACATTACGAGGATCCGACCCACTATCGCAGCCTTGCAGGGACTCTTCAGTATCCAACTTTCACGAGACCAGATATTACGTATGCCATACAGCAGGTGTGCTTGTTTATGCATGATCCAGGGTTAAACATATGAATGCGCTCAAATACATTATTCGGTACATCCAGGGGACACTGGACTATGACTTACATTTATATCATTCGACGACGTCTACACTTGTCTCGTATACAAATGCTGATTGGGGTGGCTGTCCAGACACCAGACGTTCTACGTCTGGCTATTGTATGTTCCTTGTTAATAACTTGGTCTCCTGGTCTGCAAAGCGTCGATCAACTTTATCACGTTCTAGTGTAGAGGCCGAGTATAGAGGGGTAGCCAATGTGGTCTCAGAATCCTATTGGTTACGTAATTTTCTGTTAGAGCTTCATTGTCCTATTCAGAAAACTACCTTGGTTTATTGTGATAATGTTAGTGCCATCTACCTTTCTGGTAATCCGGTTCAGCACCAGTGCACTAAGCATATAGCTATGGATATCCACTTTGTTCGTGAAAAGGTAGCTCGTGGACAAGTAAGCGTCTGCCATGTCCCTTCCACGTATCAAATTGCAGACATCTTTACCAAAGGTGTTCCCTCGGCCCTTTTTGAAGATTTTAGGGACAGTCTCAGCGTACGAAGACCGCCCGCTATGACTGCGGGGATGTGATAAACATTGTAAATACATGTGATATACACTTACCATACATAGTGTATATCACGGGTCTATGGTACGGTTTTGGACTGTTTTAGTGTAAGAAATTTATATTACTTAGTGTTGTACACTTACCATAATTGTAGGATTCTTGTACAACTAGAATAGGGTTTTGGGATTAGACTAGGAATAGGATTTTCCTATTATGAAAATTGTAAATTGTATATATTCTCTATCATTAATGAAAATAATCAAGGGATTATTTCTTTAAAAAACAAAGTATTTTTCACAAACTAAATGTCACTTTTTTGTGTGTGTGTTAATGAACTCATTTTTTCTCTTTTATAGAGAAAGTACTTGAAAGAGAATAAACCCTCTAATTATTTTCATTAATGAAAAGGTATATATACAAATATATAATTCCTAATATATGGAAAATAACTCTACCTTTTTCTACTATAATTCTAATAATTTTTCCTAATACAAGACTAATACCATAATTATACTTGTACAAAAATTCTACACATATGGTAAAAGAATATACAAAACCCAGTCTTTGATATACACATTTTGTCCATGTATATCGTCTTCTATCACACACCCGCAGTCATAGTGGGCGGTTGTCGTACGTTGAGATTGTCCCTAAAATCTTCAAACAGAACCAAAGGAAGACCCTTAGTAAAAATGTCAGCAATTTAGTACCTTGAAGGGACATACAAGACACGTACTTGTCCACGAGTTACCTTTTCGCGAACAAAGTGAATATCCATCTCGATATGTTTAGTGCGCTGATGTTGGACCGGATTTTCAGATAGATAGACAACACTAACATTATCACAGTAGACCATGGTAGATTTCTGAATAGGAAAGTGAAGCTCTAATAAAAGATTACGCAACCACCATTACTCAGACACCACATTGGCTATTTCTCGATACTCGGCCTCCGCACTGGATCTGATAAAGTAACCTAGCATTTTGCCGACCAAGAGACCAAGTTATCACCTAAAAACATAGATTAACAAGATGTTGAACGTCTGGTATCTGGACATCTACCCTAATAAGCATCTGTATACGACACGAGAGTAGAGACATAGGAGGGATATAAATGCAATTCATAATCAAGTGTGCCCTGTATGTATCGTATAATGCGTTTGAGCGCATGCATGTGCTCAATCCATTGATCATGTATAAATAAACACACCTGATGTACTGCATAAGTAATATCTAGTGTCGTGAAAGTTAGATATTAAAGAACCCCTGCAAAACTACGACAGTGGATGGGATCCTCATATGGTGTGCTAGAAGTAGCACTCATCTTCGATTTGGTATCAACTGAAGTAGAAAAGGACTTACAAGAAGACATGTCAGCTCTCTCAATAATCTCAGCCGCATACTTCCTTTGTGATAAAAATAGACCACCTGCATGACGAGTGCAGCTATACCCAAAAAATAACTCAAGGGTCCCAAGTCTTTCATAGCAAATTCTTAATTGAGAAGGGTCATGATAGACTTGCGCAAATTATCAGAGGAGACAGTCAAAATTATATCATCCACATATAACAGAATGTATGCTAGAGCAGTACCACAATGATAGATGAATAGAGAATGATCCGACCTGCTGTGAGAAAACCCAATAGTAGACACATAATCTGCAAACCTCTTATACCAAGCCCGTGGGGCCTTCTTAAGCCAATACAAGGACTTCTTCAGCAAGCAGACATGGTGAGGATAATTGGGGTCCTTAAAACCCAAGGGCTGATGCATGTATACTGTCTCCTTAAGATCACCGTGTAAGAAAATATTGTTTACATCGAGTTGATGAATGGCCATGCTTTCGACATAGCTAGATTAAGCACAATGCAAATGGTTTCCGGTTTGACCACTGGACTAAATGTCTCTCCACAATCCATGCCAACTTGTTGTGTTTTACCATCACCTATAAGATAGGCTAAGCTTATGCCGCTCACAAGAACCGTCATAATTTTCTTTATGAGTAAAAATCTACATAGAACGAATAATATTGACATCAGGCAGATGGGGCACCAACTCTCACGTCTTATTTTCAATAAGAGCATTATATTCGTCATCCATGGCTATTTTCCAATTCGGGTCATGAAGGGCAGATACTGGGTTTTATGGTAGGGGTGATTTAGTGACATTAGAATTAAGATTAAAATGTCATTTCGGTTTAAAAATACCCCGTTGGCTACGAGTAATGGGCCCTTGACTCAATATAGAACTGGACGGGATTTGGATATTTGTCGGGTAGGTAGTGTACTGGCCAGCAGGCAGTGGGCATGCTGGCCCAACATGAGGTGGCTGAAAAAGTGGATGCTGGAAAGAATCCATTGGGCTAGAAATTGGACCCAAACTGGACCGAGACACGGAGGCAGACGTTGGGCCGTGACACTGGGCCATAAATTGGAAACAGTCATGAGACTGGGATTGGGCCAAGACACGAGAATATGTAGGCTAACAGAAATTAGGCCAGTAGGCAGTGGGCCTGCTGGTCGAGATTCATGGACTTGATCAGTCGTATGTGGGCCAGCTGGCGGATTTGGGTTACGAGATAACTCAGATAAATGATTGATAATATACGGTGATATCCTATCATCCAAAAACTTATACGAACGAGATGCAAAACTATACAATTTAGCAAACGGAAATTAAGTTTCATAAAAAATAACATGGTGACTAATTATGATTTTGTTAGAGGATAAATCAAAACATTTGTAACCATGATGATTAGATGGATAACCCAAAAATACACAAGCGGTAAAATGGGCTTGAAGTTTGTTAATTGTAGTAGACGGAAAAAGTGGATAGCATAAACACCCAAACATCCTAAGATGAGAATACGAGAGATCTTTATTGTAAAGAATTTTAAGTGGGGATTAATATGCTAAACTTTTGCTAGAGAGTATGTTAAGGAGATAGGTAGTGATGTATGCACAGAGGGGTGAGTGAGGATAAGTGGGGCTGAATTTGGCATGGAACTAGTTGACGCGACAATGGATGTGAAATAGAGGTTCTTGGGTTGGGTGTTACTGTCGGGTAGGTGGTGTTTTAGGACTGTTTCAGGTAGTTTGGTGAGGAGTCGGGCTAAGACATTTTGTGTGGTCATTGAGGGTGTGTTGAGGGTTATTATGGTGGTCAGGGTTCGGTGAGTAGATGGTGGAAAGGCCACAGAATAGAATCTGAAATAGTGAGGTTTCGGTAAAGTGTGTTATGCGGATAGTTTGTTGTTGTTAGGTTTGGACGGGCAGTTGGGGATGGTATCATGGGTTGGCCTTTGGGGTGGATGTTTGTAAGATACTGTGGGATGTGGTGGTTGAAAGACAAAGTGGTTTGGATGAGGAATGCACAAGGGATGTAAAGTACAAACCCGAGGACACACCAAGTGTTGGACGGTCGATAAAGACACGGTCGATATGGCTTGGATAATGACAAGGGGGTTTTAATTCCCAAGTCAACACCAATATGGGTTGACCAATTTAATAAGGTCTAGTCCGAGGTTTATAAGTGCAATGCTCTTGAACAAGCCAAGTATGGGTGGCCGGAAACCTTAAGATAGACCCTTGGTTTGGGTTTGGTTGGACTACACAGTTCTAACGTCTACCTATGCCGATGGGGTTCCTTAAGCTTAGGCTTAGTTAAGTCACGAAGTGTTAACAAAACTTTAGACCAAAGGGAAAATCTTAGTTTGGATTCAACTAAGTCACACAGTCTTAGTTAAACTTACGCCAATGAGTTTGGCTCACACAAGAACCAACTAAGAATCACAACCTTGGGTTGAAACACTTAGCAATGAGTAAAACTCAACTTTTATATATCAACAAACTCTGAATTTTACAATGGACTAAGGCCTCTATTTATTGTACAAAATAGATTATTCTAGAAGAAAACTAAGGGACACAAATTTCTTGGGAATATGTGAACGGATTTGGAGTGACTTGGAGACCAAGGTGTTTCGGCCACGTCTTTCTCTTTCCTAGGCCGAGATTTAGGTCTCTCATGTAATCATATTCATGAATTTGTTAGATCATAAATTCCTCCAATAACATCATCTTCTTGAAATGTATTGGAAGCTTCTATTCTTGGTATTTGTTTTGATGATCATATCGGCCCACTCCTCTCCCTTTGGACGACTTGAAGTCTTCAATACAGTTAACTTCATGTATATTCTTCTAGATGTTCCTTGTCCTTGCCACTTTGTCGTCCAAGTCATCACTTATTAATTGTGTTAGTTATTACATAGCATACTATGTCCTAAGCTAATAGCTAAGCTAGTAAATAAAGATAAGCTAAAAGAATATACATGGTCTCGGCCAAGACCAAACAAGAAGGCCAAAAATACAAGACTTTTTAAATCTTTATGTCACAACTCCAATTCCATTCCATTTTCCATGCCATGTTAGACATATAATTGTAGAATGATGTGCCATTGTTGGAAACTTTAGTAAAGCTCTTCTCGACTTATGTTGGAGTTTAAGTTCGCGGGTTGATTTACATCAGGTAGCCAGTTGTAACACATGATGCCAAAAAGATGGAGGTAAGGAAGCATGGGCTAGTAAGGTATGGACAATATTATTAATGGTACGAATTTTTCTTTCGGCCTTCCCATTTTGTGAGGACGTATGAGGATAATAAAACCGAAAATATATGTCTTGAGTGTCACAACATCCCCGAAATGGCCCATTATCATATTCCCTACCATTATCACATTGAATGTTCTTAATTTCCCCTTCAAATTGGGTACGGATGAAAGCTCGAAATTTTAAAAATGTGGAAAAAACTTGAGATTTTTTAGACAAAGGAAAAGTCCACCAAAAATTAGAATAATAATCCAAGAATAAAACATAATAACAATGACCCAAAGAATTTAAAACGGGAGAAGTCCATAAATCACTATGAATAATGTCAAACAAAATCAATGTACTAGAAGTAGACGCTACAAAAGGTATTCTACCATATTTCCCTAATTGACAAGAAGGACAAATCAGAGTACTATGCGTATCCTTACAATCAATAAAATTATTAATTTGCAGAGAAGAAATAATAGACGACCCCGGATGACCTAAACGTGCATGCCACACAGAAGGAGCAAGAGCGGCAAACGTTGAAGGTGTGTCTTGACTCGTGGAAATGGTGGTGGTGGTGATTGGATAAAGCTCTCCATTACTATTATATCCCATTAGAGGTATCCCCATCTTGAAATCCTTCATAGAAAATCCAAAATGGACAAAATTAACAGAAACCCAATTATCAGTTGTAAAGTTTTAGACATACACTAAATTTTTAATTAAGTGAGGGGAATGAAGAACATTTTTTAGGACTAGAGGTCGATGTGGGGGAGACAAATATGTGTGACCATAACCATGAATTGAGATTGAATGATCATTACCAACAATTATACCACGATTGTTGCTCAAATTGAAATAAGAAGAGAGATTACCTGGTGCGGATGTCATGTGAGAAGTGGCACCGGTGTTCATATATCAATTTGCGTCCGGGAAATTTAATTCAAGTGTATGCATCACGGCCTCGATATTTGTGGGTGTCAAAACTGCCGCTGGGCCTGCAACAGTGAAGGCCTGCTGAGGCCGAGGCCCAAGCAGGCCAGCCTGCTGCCATGGCCCAACAGGTTATGTGGATGCATTCTGGATTGGAAAACTGGGCTTGGTTGTATTCTGGAATTGGGCCCAATGTCTTGGAAAATTCTATGGGGGGTAAGGTGAGTTGGGCCACTAGCCTATATCCCAGCCCCACGGCCAGTTGGCCCAAGGCTCTGGCCAGTGGGTTTGCAGCCCACTATTCCGACCACCGCCTCTGCCACCGACACTGCCGCCACTGTTCTGACCACCGCCACTGCCACTGCCACGGCCGCCGCTGCGGTTCTTGCCACCATTTTTATGATTTTGACCATTTTTGCAGCCACTGTTGTTACATTTTTGGCTAGAATTATAAGAGAATGAGTAAAGGTCGTCCGACATGGACATCATCATGACTGAATTTGCTCCGGTAGCTGCCTTTTTAGCCAAGCCGGCCTCTTCTAATATTAGCATTGAATGGGCCTGGTAGAATGGTAGGAGAAGATTACTTTGACAAAGAAGCGTCCCAACACCATTTTAGGCCTCAGATAGGCCTGCAACCATCTGAAGAACAAGACGATCATTGATGACGGGTGCACCAACATTTTTGAGTTGATTCGCCAATTCCTTCAGCCTTTTACAGTAGGCTGAGACATTCTGAAAATCCTCCATGTTGACATGGGAAAATTCCTACTCAAGAGTGACAACACGAAAATTTTTGTTATCTTGGAATATATCACGCACCCTATTCCAAGTTTTCATCGCCATGACGTCAGGTTCAATAATCGTCTGCAAAAGGTCTATAGAGATAGTGGAATAATTCCACTGGAGAACGGAGCATCAAGAGTTGTCCATAACACAGGGGCATCCTCGGGGGTAGGCACCTTTTCCTTTCCTGTTATCGAGAGGATGAGTGATGAAGGACTTGATACGAGCGTGCGTGAACCTTAAATAATTCCGCCCATGTCACGTATTAGGCGTTTTCCATCTGAATAACAATAGGGACGTGGTTCTTGATGTTGGAGACTGTAAGGGCTAGATGAAACATGTTCTTTGAGGTAGACATAATGAATGAACAAGAGGAGAATTAGGTATTTGGAGAAAAAAATATGGGAAGCAAAAAAAAGAAGGGTGGCCGACGGCCAGGTAGGGCAGCGAAATTGCGGGGAGAAGGAAAATATTGGCCCTATACATCTGATACCATGAAAGAGAATAATCTCATGATTATTTTCATTAATGAAGATGTATATATACAAATATACAATTTCTAAATATGGCAAATAACTCTACATTTTCCTACTATAATTCTAATAGTTTTTCCTAATACAAGACTAATATCATAATTACACTTGTACAAGAATTCTACACATATGGTAAAAGAATATACAAAACCCGGTCTTTGATATACACGGATTGTATATCGTCTTCTATCAGTACTGGTTACATCTATTTGAAGAGAAGAGAAGAGGAGAAAACTAAAGTTACTACGTGGGAAAAACTGTTTTTCAACCACAGTACTCATAGAGAGTGGGAAGTTTCTATATTGTACAATAACTTCCTCTACTGTAACTTCTTATGTAGTTAACTATTTTAACAGGGTTGGGTTTGTCCACATGGGAGACCCACAACCCATATTTAATATCCAACAGTTCGCTATAGGATCCGTTAAGGTTCCAACTTTGAGAAGGTAAGCATAATTAGTTAGTAGTTTAAGGTAGGTTTTATTCTTTTCATGTGATGATTTTTGTGACTATTATAATTTTATTTTCTGTATGCTCAATTAGAATCTTTTTGCATTACAAAAGATATTAGATGTTGTTTCCTTCTTCAAGTGATTTTACAACTTTTAATGTCATGTTCCATTTTGTTCTTTGATTGTGTTGAAACAATTTTAAGAGTTGGTTTGGATTATATCTTTTTTGTTAATGAACTGATTATTGAACTGTATACATCTACAATAATAATTACTTTTAAAATATCAATAAAATTAAAAGTTTATAATACATAATACGCTTTTGGTAATATTTGATAGAAAATATTGGTGTGAGGCTACATTAAAACTAGTTATTATAAAAGCATCAATATAAATGTTAGTTGACCAAAATATCTTTCAAATATTAAACGACTTTTATATCCTTAAAGATAGAATTATAATATTTAAGACTTTGAAATCAAGTAAAATTGTGATAAAAGACTTATAAAGACTAAAGTGCGTATAATAAGGACTCTAATATAGACACAACATATATGTAATGCAATCCTTAATGCGGAACCACTTAAAGATTTAGATAATATTAATTAATGTAGATAAATCTTAATACGAAGATGACCTACCTGTTGAAAGTATGACCAAAAGAAATTAAAGACTTAGATAATATTAATTAGTGTAGATAAATCTTAAGACGAAGATAACTACCTGTTGGAAGTATGACCAAAAGAAATTAAAGATTTAATGTTGATCTCTTACGAAGAAGAACAAAAAAAATATTAAGTGAGATGCAAATATGCTATAATGTTGAAAAAACTTTTTACTTACGTGAAATTGTTGAAAAACCTTTTTACTTGCTCATCATCATTCAATACATAAAAAATAAAATTAGCTACAAACTTTATCGCTATATTGCTCGTAGCTAACATAATTTTTTGATAATTCATTGCTAATCAAGATTAACGACATGTTTTCTATATGGCGATAAAGAATTAAAAAATATATACCGAAAACATTAATTTCAAAGAAGTATTATGTAGAAACAATCTTATACTATGATGATCTTTTGTAACTCAGATATAAATGTATCTAATTACAAATAATATTATCTAATATTTTTTAATATGATTAAGTTTGACTGGAATAATGTGCAACTGCACGTTTATAGAGATTAGTCTATCTATATCTATATAATATAAAAACATGAATATAAATGTGGATAGACCAAAATATCTTTCAGTTATTGAATGACCTTTCTAGCCTTTGAAAATAAGTTTTCTCTTCATCATTGATGTACAAAATCTTAAAAACATTTATAATAAATTACAATCACTATTAAATTAGACATTGATCACAACTCTAATTAAATTACCCTACCCTACTTTCTTTCCTGTTTGAAAAAATCTGTGAGCATCTATCTAAAGTACAAAAAAAGAGGCATACTCCTACTAAAAGTCTTGCTAAGTGATAAAGTTTCGATGGTTACATCTTTACGTGGGAGACTTTCTTTTTTTAAAAAAAAAACTTTTTTCCTTTAAGATACTATTTTCTCCAACAAATTACTTCATATCTGGTAAATAGGCTAAATACTTATATTTATCTACAGTACTTTAATTTTTTATTAAAAGTAACTAAAAGATAAAAATCAATCAGTGAACTGACACATCATAAACCTTTTTAGATTAATATAACATAATATGAAAAATCAATTCCCAAATAAACTTAATTATTTTGATAATTTTTCCATAGACGCTCTCTAGGTAACCGAAAATAACGGTAACCCTAATCCCTAACATCCAAATCAACGGCGATGGCCGTGGTGGCCACCGGACAGCCACCACCGGAGGCTGTTCCGTCACCTAACCCGGCACAACAACCACCAACAACCTCATATTCTAATACACTAATTCCCAATCCTCCACCAGTTGCCAAACCAATTTCATTAAAACCCATTACCTATCTTCATGGAGAACCTCGATGTATTTGGGATGAATCATAAATTGAACAGATGATAATCAGAGAAAACTTATAATATGCAATTGTTGAAAAGTTTTTGTATGAATGGCCGGACATCAAATAACTACGCACCTTGATTCCTAAACAATGTGAATTAAAGGGAGAATGCCTTGTGGGATTATTGCCTAACAGGTATGTGCTTCTTAGACCATCGTTTTTGGAAGATTGTCTAAAGTTGCTATCGACACCGGCTTTCTATATCACATACCATAATTGGTCTTATCCAATGAGGACTTTGTTCTCAACCCCAATTTCGCTATCTGCCGTTGTATCGGCTGATGAAATCGGGAGACAAATTGATTCCTTGACTTAAGTGATCTGGGCTGAAAATGGAACTCTAATCTCCAGTAATGGGTTCCCCAACTACTCTAGAAAGCGTTAGGACAGTGGTTATGAGTAAACTAAGAGGTAAGAAACATGAATACAGTAAAGTAAAGTAAAGGATAAAAAGATAGATAAGATTTGATTTGTTTGATTGATTGTGTGTTGTATATACAAAGAATGAATATTTATAGTACAAAAGGAAGAAAAAATTGTACAAGCGTGCCCCCCCTCCCCCATGTCGGCAATCAAGTAACCCACTAAGCTCAACGGCTGACTATGGGTGAAGTGGTGCCGATTTTCTCGCCCTCTACTCGTTTTGCTCGGATAATGACCCTTTCTTTTAGCTGTTATTGGCCGTTATCACTTTTTAGGGGTCTGGAAACCCTTTTGACTTGGTCGTTGAGGCGTCTGCATCTGAGTGGGTCCTAGTCGTACCTCTAACTAACAACTTCAGCTAAGATGCCTAAGTAGCCGATGAAGTTCTTATAGTCGAAGGCTAGGAGTAAATTCGGCTCCGGAATAGTTCGGTTGTCCATGAATTCGTCGAAACACTTAAATTATTTTTGAGTGTTAACAATTGCCCCCTACATTAACTCGAGCATGACTGCTGAGTTGATGTACCCAAAAGTAGCCGTCGTTTCAGTCTAACAGCCGCACATGTCACTTCAATTATCTCATCTCCAGTGCATGCAATGATGGTCTTTAAAGAAGCTCTTCTTTCATTCCACAGAAACACTTCGGCTTCCACAAACATTTTCTGACGGAATCTTAGCCGCACGCTTTGGGCGAAAAGACCTTTAACAGAGTGTCAATCATATCTTCGAGAAAAAAGAAGTACTTTAGGAGAGGCATTCCACACAAGGTTTTTTCATTCGATCTTCTCGGCCATTCCCGAATTCCTTGCCTTTTTTCCAGAAGAAGAAAAAAACTTTGTTTCTTCCTCAGAAAAACCATGTCTTCATCTTCTTTTCTATTTCTGGGGTCGGATAGTTCTGAGTTGGCTGATAATGACCTAACCCCCACTTTTGCCTTCACAGATGAGCAACTAATTCTTGCCCCTTTTGGTACATCTGAACAAGGTGACCTCCTTCTTTCTCAGCATCTAAGCCCGGTGAACTACGGCATTCCGATTACCTATGACTGGTTTACCGGCGACCATTATCCGGTTAGTATGTGCACCTGGCCGACCAAGCTTGCCAACTATTCTATTTGGTTGGATCGAGTAAAGTTGGCCAAAGAAGCCGAATGGAGGTGCACGGGTCTCTATGACGTCATTACGCTGTCAGGATTTGACTCCTCCTGCAACATAGGTCTTATATATGCCTTTCTTGGTTACTAGTCGACCGCTGCCAATGCCTTTGTTTCCCCTTGGAGAATGATAACCCCCACACTGCTTGATGTGACGATGATACTTGGCCTTTCGATTCCGGGAACTGAGGTGCATGTCTTAAGCGATATAGATATTGCCGATTTGGGCATCAAACTCTCCAAGACTTCTTTAGGATACAACTAGTTTATAACTAATAACCGCCGGATGTCGCCTCTTCCAGTCGAAGATGCCGAGCATCATGCTTTTCTGTTTTTTGGTTTAGCCGATACTTTGTCTGTACGGGCTCTTGCACAATTATGAAAGAGCTAGAAATTTATGCGGCGTTAGCCATTTCGGGAAAGCATATTAGCTGGGCATCTATCTTTTTGACCTATATTTACATGGCTCTGGGTGATTCCCAAGCGAGGTTAAAGGATTCCAGAAATCTGGATACCTTGGCCGGTCCCCTGTGGTTCTTCAATTGTGGATCACCCTCTATTTTACTGATTTTATCCTCGATAATTTTGATGACCTCCGCTTTCCGTTAAACCCACTAGTACTAGCCGACACTCTTCAAAGAACACCCCTTGTGCCCCAGGATGCTTTTGTCGTAGTTTTCACCCTGCATGGTCTATCTAGAGACCATTACATAGATTGGCAACCGGTCCTAGAGAGATGGGCCACCCCTGATTGGGTTCGTCAAGTAGCCGATGAGGATCTTACTTTCTCCCAACGAAGACTATGGCTCTCATATGGGGACATATTCTTACAGCTAGGGACCTGTTGGGCGGTTTGAAGCCTAATTCCAGGAATAATAAATTGACCGCGGAGCCATATCGGCTGAATTTTGTAGCAAGACAATTTGGCCTTACTCAGCACGTGTCGTGGCCTCACCGCAGTATTGTCAGTTCAACCGAACACTGCTTCCTTGATGCAGAACAAGCAAAGAAATTAGTCGATCATAATCTTGACAGTCTTGGCCTGCTTGACTGGTAGTCGTTTCCCCTGAGAGCGAATATTACCATCGCTTTTGATGCTTGGTGGGATACGGCTAATGAGAAGTTTTTTTAATCTCCTGTAGATGTCTATTGTGTTCGGCTGATTATGTCGAGAAAGAAGAACCCGGAAACCCCCAAACTGTGGTCAAAAGAAACCACTCGGAGAACTGCTTCCTCTCATTCGGCTAGCCCTGTTGCCTCAACGTATTCCATTCGGTTGTGGCAGACGATGAAGAGAAAAGGTAAATTTCATTCTACATATGTGTCGGCCAGATTATTCTTGTGAATATTCGGCTAACATCTCTTATGTATATGTCAGCACCCACATCTCCTCCAGTGTTTGTTGATCTGGAGACTACTTTTGACACCGAGTCCTTATCACCCATGAAACCAGCGCTTAAGTAACCCCGACGTAGTGGAGGGGTTATCATTCGAGATTATAGTAAGGAAGGCCCTCACGGATTCAGAGTTCCTGTTCCTACCGAGGAAGATGAGGAAATCGAGGTATACCACTCGGCTGGCTAAAACACCTTCGCATCGGCTACTAATATTTATGTTTTCTGTCTTTCCCTCCAGGGATCACAACCGACAAAGAGCAGACGGCTTCATAGAGCATCTGATGCTCCCCTTTATTTTGGCGGATCGTCTTCCCGGGCTCGTGCTCCCGTGTATTCACAGGACCAATCATTGGCTGCCCTTAAGGTCACAGTTTTTTCTGTCATGGCAGCCGATGCTTCCTATGCTGGGGCAGCTATAGAGGTATACATTTTCTCTTGTGTTGGGTCATTCACTGCCTCCAGGCTTCTTCCTTTATACTAAACTTGTCCTTTCTGTACAGGAGACTGTTGGCGGTAATCTCTCGGCAGAAACCTACCCAACCGTCAGCTCAGAAGTTCCAACCGAAGTCATCCCAGAAGACGTAACTTAGTAGCCGATGAAGTTCTTGTAGTCGAAGGCTGGGAGTAAATTAGGCTCCGAAATAGTTCGGTTGTCAGTGAATTCGGCTAAACACTTAAATTACTTTTGAGTGTTAACACCGACTTTGACATTCTCTATTATTGTCAGTCAATTTTCATCCAACTGACCTAACTCCATTAGCATTGCCTGCTGATATTCTTCCAAATTTAGAGAAATTTGGTTTGACCATCCGTAATGATATTAACTTTTGAGGACAACATTGCATTTTGGCCATAGATTTAGCTGATATGATGTCGTCCTTGTAGCTCTAGATTTGGAGTTTTCTGATTGCCTATTTCATTTAAGACCTGTCTTTGTAAAATGAGTTTATTCAAACTTTGCGTAAAACATACATAACACTGGGTATTGAATAATACTCGAGTTTTGTACAAGCGTAATATAGATAAACAAAGCTAGGCATAAAATTCCTATCGACAGGTCCAATGTTGTTGGCTGCCAGATCTGGTTTTCTGTCGTGGTTTCTCATTTGCGATGCCTTGACTATCCTTGCCTCAGAACATAGGGCGGTCAGAAGATACCACAGGTCACGCTTGAGCTGGGTTTCCTCAACCACTTAGATCCTCCACGGTAAACCGTAGTTCGGCTAATTGTTTTTTTTCAAACCCTCGCGAGGTAAAGTTACAGGATTCCCAAGATCCTTTTTCATATTGTTCCGGCTATGGGTGCCACATAAGGTGAATAGAGGACAACATCTATGTTTTGAACCTCTGGTTGGAATGGGTTATCATCCGCTGGGATGATTTCAATCTTGTCTCCTTCCCAAAAAATGAGCTTCTGATGTATGTTGAAGGAAGGCATCTGCTAGTGTGAATCCAGTTCCTACCCAGCAAAATGGTGTAGGATGGCTTGCCATCTATAACAAAGAATGCATATCTGACCGTCTTGGGACCCACAATGATTTCTGTTACTAAAATCCCCAAAGCTTTAGAAGCCTCTCCCATAAAGCTAGCCATTTTCATGTTAGTTGGGATGAGATCTTCTCTGGTTTTGTTGAGGTTTTTCAAAGTAAGCAGTGGCATCACATTAAGCACAACTCCATTGTCGATGAACACTCGGCTAATAATTTTGTCGTTGATGTAAGCCTTCACATAGAGGGGCTTGAGGTGTTTAACTATCTTTTCCGTAAGTGCACCAAATGTAGAGCTTAAAGTGTCCCTAGCCATGGTATCGCCTATTGTTTCCCATTTTACATCTTCTAGGCAAACATCACCTTCTAGGTTATCCAGCGTGGAGCGGCTGGCCCAGAACTCACATGGGATTAGGCTGAATATTTCAATGTCTGCCCACATCTCATCAACCAGATCCTGGCTAAATAAATCAAGGATGGAGTCTCCCACCTCGTTGAATTTGGTTGAAGAGAAATCAATACCTTCCATATCTTGGAGACAAATGAAGATCGGTTGGGGATCCTCTGACTAAGTCCTCTGCACGATCTATGGGATTGCCTCGGTTAGAGCTCCATCCGGGGCCACGTTCTCTTGCTATGGTTCTTGCGTTGGGTTATCGGTAGGTTATTCATCTAGCTCTGGTTGACCCGATGCCTTTCTTTTAGGCAACATTGCCTCTAAAGCAACTGAGCCAAATGCTCTCTCGATAGCCTCGGCTACGGCAGATTCGGGAATCTCCTGATTTTCAGTTTCCTTGGTGTTGGAAATTAGATGCAATGTCCGTTGCATCTTACTCAAGGCCTTGGCGCATTGCATTCTTCTCTTCTGGGTTCTGGATGCGACTCTTTCTTTTTAGGAGCCTGATTGATTGACCACTTCCCCTTCTCTATTTTGGCAGCTGGTTTAATCATTCTCTGGCCGACTATTTGAGGCAACCAATCGACCACCCTCTGTTTGGTTTTAGGGAGCGGTTCTTCATCTATTTGAGGCATGCTCGGATGTCGATTGGTTGGCATCCGTACTTTCCCCCCAGGCTTATATCTGGCGTCGATAGGGACCCTTCTGAACATCATGCTTTGTTCCTGAAGCTCTCGTTAAAAGTCCCTCGAGTATTTAGGGCGGTCAAAAAAACTGCTCCTAGCCAACTACCTGTCATCACGAATGTCATATAGGCTGCCTAACCGGTTGAACACAGAAGTCCTTGTGACTTTCTTCCCTTCGGTAGGTTTCTTTGGGACCCACACCCTTTTCATCAGTTGTTTCCCTTTGGTGTCCCTTGAGTCACTGGGCTTAGCAAAAGATACCATAGATATTAGTACCGCGGGAAAGGGGTCGGTATCAATAGACATTTCAGCCATGCTCTTGTCGGCTAACTTGAACCTCCCATCCCTGATGCCATTTTGGATCGCCTTCCTGAAGACCACACAATTAGAAGTAGAGTGACTGTATGAATTATCCCACTTACAGTACTTCATATCCTTGAGTTCTTCGGCAGGCGGAATCCTATGACCATCAAGCAGCCAAATTTGCTTATCTTTGAGTAGTTGATCAAAGATCTGATATGCCTTCGTGATATCAAACAAGTAACCAACCCTGTCATCGGATGAACTAGTTTCCTTGCCTTTGACGGCTTTCAAGGTTGGGCAAGAGTAAACCTTACCCCTAATAATCTCGACCACCATTGCGTCTGCCGTGCAGTCGGCTGACTCTGAGTCAGACTCTTCCACTTTAATGATGGATACCAAGTGGGGGCCTCGATTTTGGCTGGCTCTTCTCCGCTCCTTCTCCGGGACATACTGCTCTATTTGGTTAGCATTTTTGGCTAACTAGCTCAGGTTAGAGCAAGATTGTCCTACCAGCTTCTCTTTTAACTGATGGAGCATATTGTTGATCATCATGTGGGCACACTCATACTCGGAGAAGTGCATGGTGCATTTCCCAACCTTCTTTTAGAATCTCTCGATAAAATCGGTAGTCGATTCATCGACCTGTTGTTTGAGATTCGTTAGATCGGTCACAGTAACTTGAGGTTGGGGCTAATAGAACCTCTCATGGAAGCAACCCTCCATGTTGCCCAGCTTTGCATGGAATTAGGACCCAAAGAGATGTACCATGCAAAGGTTATTCCTGTTAGAGAGAGAGGGAATAACTGCTACTTGTGATATTCATTCTGGCCAGCTTCGCCGCATTGGGCAGTAAATCTCCCGATGTGCTCGATAGTGGATTTGTTGTCGTCACTAGAGAAAATGGCAAACTTCGGTGTTTTGAAGCCCCTCAGAAAATGTGCTAGGCAATCGGGGTAGGGCTTCTTATAAACAGGTGTGTCCAAAGGTTTCAGTTGGATGCCGAAGTACCTCCGGGTTTATCAGTTGTGAAGTCCCCTGCCAATTCTCAACTGGATTCGGCTGGTAGGCGTTCTGCACTGGCGGCCTCTATTCTGCACTTTGTTGGACAGAGTTTTGAAGGTTGTAGGTGGTCTGCTGGCCATTACCAATAGTTGGAGTAATGCCCTATGGCTGATGTTGGGTATGGCCACCAAAGCTTCTGGAACGGCAACGAAGTCTTAGGATAAGGTGGAACAGTGTTCCATGGCTGCTCTCCTCAGACGTTGGCCATTCTTAGAAAATCTATGCTTTCTGGAAGGTATGGATTGGGTACTGGAAATGACTGCTAGAATGGTAATCCGATGTAAACAGCGTCACCAGATAGCCGAGCTAAATCATAGCCAGGGGCCATCGACTGCCAGTTCAGCTGGCCAATATCGTTCGCCTGCATCGTAAGGTCGTTCGTATAAACGTACGACATAATGGGTAGCAATCCAATGTGTCCTAGATCCTGAACTTGTCTCTGAGCCATGTTGATCTGCCCATACTGCAGACTCACTTGGTCAAGTGTCATATTTTCCCCCCTAAGGTTCGGCGGTGACCATGTAGTGTGTTGGTTGCTAGGCGATTGGGCTTGTGTTCCTAGGTGTGCTATCTGTTGCGCCTGAGTGGGAACTGGCTGCTATACATGTGGCTGAGTAACAACACCAGGAGTCACGGTCTCATGCTGAATAACACCGCTCGTTAGAGGGATGGAAGAACTAGCCGAACATTCTCCTTGGTGAATTCGGTTGGTTTCCATCTCCCCCGCTTGCTGAACTTCATTATGTACCATTGGGTTCACAATGTCAGCCAACCATTTAGAAACTTGGTACATAATGTCCTGGATGCCCAAGTCGATCTGTTGTCTAATAAAAGACGAGGTCATTATGGTTGGACCTTCAGATTGACTAGATTCTTCTACGGCTTGGGTTGGTGGAGGAAGTGGAGGGCTATCCACCGATGTAGGCATACCCGAGGAGGATGCTGATTCGTTGTTCCTTCTGAGAGGATTTTGTTTAGGATGTGGACTGGACCCGAGGTTCATTTTCTTACCGGACCTTAGGCGTATACGCCAAGAATGATCCTGACCTGGAGAATCAAACTTTGCAATTAATTCACCTATGGTCCCACTGGGCGCGCCAAATTTGTTATCGGCCCCAATTGCGCTATCTTCCGTTGTATCGGCTGATGAAATTGGGAGACAAATTGATTCCCTAACTTATGCGATTTGGGCTGAAAACAGAATTCTAAGAAACATGAATACAGTTGAGTAAAGTAAAGGATAAAAAGATAGATAAGATTTGATTTGTTTGATTGATTGTGTATGTTGTATATATAAAGAATAAGTATTTATAGTACAAAAGAAAGAAAAAAATTTAAAAGCGTGCCCCCCCCCCCCATGTAGGCCATCAAGTAACTCACTAAGCTCAACGACTGACTATGGGGGAAGTGGTGCCGATTTTCTCGCCCTCTACTCCGCTCGCTCGGATAATGGCTCTTTCTTTTAGTTATTGTTCGTCGTTACCGCTTTTAGGGGTCTGGAAACCCTTTTGACTTGGTCGTTGAGACGTCTGCATCTAAGTGGATCCCATTTGTACCTCTAATTGGCAGCTTCGGCTAAGATGCCTTAGTAGCCGATGAAGTTCTTGTAGTCGATGGCTAGGAGTAAATTCAGCTCCGGAATAGTTCGGCTGTCAGTGAATTCAGCTAAACACTTAAATTATTTTTGATTGTTAACAAACTTTAAAGTGGAATTCATGGTTTAATCCGGAAGAAGAAAGATTGATTGCAATTTCATGGATATCTTTTCCATATTTGCCTCTCAATTACTTTGTCAAAGAAGCAGTGTTTTCTCTAGCTGCAATAGTAGGTAAACCTCCAAGTTGATGTGGCTACTAGAAACCAAACTCGACCTAATTGTGTTAAGGTTAAAGTTGTGGTGGTCTTGTTGAGTGATTTTCCAAAAAGAATTAACATTGGGATGAGAAAAAAAATGGAGATATTATTGATAAATGAATTCAAATCAATTATGATCATGTCCCTAAATTTTGTAAAAGGTGTAAACTGCAGGGTCACATTGAACAAGAATCTTTTGTCATTGATCCAGAATTATATCCAAAAGATGAGGGTGAAGATGTAGAAGAAAACAAAGAAGAGGTAGGTATCAATAAGAAAGATGATACTAATAAGAAACTTGAGGGGAAAAAGGCAGATGACAAAGGTAAGAAGGTTGATAAAGATTCAACTATAGAAAAGCACAAGTCTGAAAGAACAAATGGTGGTGAGAAGAATATGAACTATGGTGGATATCAAAGAAATAACCAACAATGGAATCCAATAGTAGAAAAAAGATCTGAAAAAAGCAAAGGTCAACAGGCTAAAAAGAACAAAGAAATACAAAAAATGGGGTTGAGATTGAGAATAAAAATCAATTCACAACACTTCATAACAATGAGGAGGTGGAGACAATCAATAATGATCAGCTTTCAGTGAATAATAAGGAAAACAATAAGACTAAGGGTGAATTCAAGGTGGACATAGAGAAATGAGAACAATCAAGAAATATGCAGAACAAGGAGAATAATGATCAAGTAGCAAACAAGGGTACAGAGTCAAGTAAGGCCTGGTTGGGGCAGGTTTTTGGTAAAACTTGTCAACAAAATACTGAAAGTCAACCAGGGGATGCACATAAAGATATTACTACAGAAGTAAGGCAGACTCAACAAAGTAAAGATGATCATGAAAAATCAGCAGAGAAGACAAAAACAGAAGGAGAAGCAAGGGGTATAGATAATCATGTTGAGGATAACATATTGTCTCAGGTAAAGCCTTTGCAAATCATGTATCCCTAGAAGAAAACAAATGGTATGGAGAAAAAAGAGTATTTATTAAAAGTTAAGCTCCCAAAAAGTATAGCAGCACAGAAAGAAGAGGCTTAGTTACTTGAGCTATGGGATAAGATTGAAGATAAGTGTATGGAGCAGAATATCACCAACATAACTCAAGAAGCAGACTTATCACCTAGACAAGAAAAAATATAAGAAGTGCAATGAAAAAGCAAAAAGCAAATTCAATCCTGCACTTCAGGTTAATACAAGGAGTAATAAAGTGAGAAATTCTACCCATTCCCAAAGATTGATAAAATATTATTTTGAAATATAAGACCAGTTAACACTCAGAACTCTTTTAAGAGGTTGATTCATCTTAATAGGAGGCATCATTACACTTTAATAACTTTTATGGAGCCTTTTCAAGATTCAAAGGATGTGGAGGAGTATAGAAAAATGTTACGCTTAGAATATGACATGACCAATATATCAGGGAAGATTTGGGTGTTCTGGTCTACTGACTGAAATGGTTAAGTAATTGCAGATAAAGCTCGGCTAGTGACTCTTAAACTTAGTAATTCTTTTCTCTAAAAAGAAGTGATGATTAGAGTAGTATATGCAAAGTGTACAAAAATAGAGAGGCAAGATTTGTGGGAATTTGTTGAACATGTAGCTGTAAACTGTCACCTTCCATAGATAGTGGGTAGGGATTTCAATTTCATTTTGTTTGAAAAATAGAAACTTCGAGGTTTTCCAGTTCATCATCAAGAGACTGCAGATTTTCTCACTTTAACAATAATTGTGGATTGATAGAGATGAAATATTCAGGCAGCAGGTTTACTTGGTGGAATGGTAGAATAGAAGATAATTACATATTCAATAGACTAGACATGGTATTTGGTAACTATGAGTTTATGCAAATACTATCATCTAGTGAGGTTACACACCTTATTAGAAGTGGTTCTGATCATGCACTTTTCCATATAGTGTGTCATAGCAATGAGAAAGTAATTATCAAGCCTTTTAAGTTCATCAATTTCTAGACTAAACACAATTTTTTTATGGCCTTGGTGGAGAAATATTGGAAGCTAGACTATGCTGCTAATCCATTTTTTTGAATTGAAGGCTAAGTTAAAAAAGGTAAAAAGGGCTTTGGCAAGGTGGAGTAAGGAGACATACATAAATATTTTTCAACAAATTTCAATAGTTGAGGATGTAATCTAAGTTAAAGAGATACAATTTGAGTTGAATCCTTCAGGCTTGAACAGAGAAGAGCTTCATAAAGCTCAAGTTGAGCTAAATAGATCCTTGCATCTTGAGGAGGAATACTGAAAACAAAAATCTGGTATGAGGTGGTATAATAATGGAGATAGAAATACAAAGTTGTTCCATTCTTATGTAAAAGGGAGAAGAATGAAGTTAACTCTACATGGTATACAAAACAGGCAAGGGAATGAAGATGTTTAATTCTTTCAGGATCAATTCACTTAG
Organism: Anisodus acutangulus; assembly: GCA_029783415.1. NCBI lineage: Eukaryota > Viridiplantae > Streptophyta > Magnoliopsida > Solanales > Solanaceae > Anisodus > Anisodus acutangulus. Next base: position 21,671,281 of record CM056505.1, read on the forward strand.
CAAAACAGGCTTGATGACTTTGAGATGTTAGAGAATATTCCTTCCCTTGTCACTGCTGAGCAAAATTCAGAGTTTGTTGCTTTACCTACATCAGAAGAAGTGAAGGAGTTGTCTTTGGGTTAAATGGAGAAAGCACAAGTGATCCTGATGGGTTTTCAGGACATTTCTTTCAGGCTTACGGGGATATAGTTGGAACAAATGTGATAAAAATGGTCAGAGCTTTCTTCTGTGAATAAGAACTTCCAAGATTTATTACTCACACCAACTTGATTCTTTTTCCAAAATAAAGGTAATAAATTCATTTGTTGATTTGAGCCCAATTAGCTTAAGTACATTTGTGAATAAAATTATCTCTAGGGTGACACATGAAAGAATGGTGAAAGTTCTTCCTTTTATTATTTTTCCTACTCAGTATGGATTTGTCAAGGGTAGAAGTATTGTTGAGAAGCCTATATTAGCCACGTTACAATACCTATGACACACGGAAACACGAGGTGTAATATCCTTCCCCCCTTAAGAACATTCATCCTCGAATGTTGAGGAATATTCTAACTCTCCAGATTCTTGAAATTTTGACAAATTTTCCTCTGTACACAAGACTATCCAAAATACGTCAAGCAGCCGAAACACATATCCAATTCCACATTAGGCAACATAATGGAATAACAATATCAAATTTGCCCCACACGACCGTCTATTTATGCATTAATCCAAATGGGTTAACCATAACTCACCTCAATTGTCGTCTGCTAAAATTTGGGCTGCACCTGCCACATTTGTCTCAACAATATCTTCTAAATAAGTTATGTTCGAAAGGTAGAATAGGAATAAGAGAATCGTATCGCATGAATATCGATATAAACCTGAAGTCTAAAACAAATGAGGATATTTGGACCTTATATACTCTTCTGCCTGCCATGCCATTTCCTGTACGTTGTTATTCCTCTAAAGTACTTTAACTAGTGACATATTTGGTTCACAACTTACGGACTTGGTTATCTAGGATAGCAATCGGGATTTCTTCGTATGACAGATCTTCTATGACCTGAACATTCTCAATGAGGGTAAGGCGGGAGGGATCACCCATGCACCTACGAAGTATAGACACATGAAATACTGGATGAAATGCTTGTAACTATGGGGGAAACTCAATCTTATAAGCCACTTGGCCAATTCTCTAAACAATTTTATATGGTCCGACGTACCTGGGGCTAAGCCTACCTTTCTTGCCGAACCTCATCATTCCTTTCATAGGCGATACTATTAAGAATACCAAATCTCACACAACAAACTCTAAATCTCGATACCGGTTATCTGAATAGGAATTTTGTCAACTCTAAGCTGTCACAATCGCTCCTAGATTAATTTCACCTTTTCTACAGCTTGCTGCGCCAAATCAGGCCCTAATAATTATGTTTCGCCAACATCGAACCGACTGATAGGAGACCTGCACTTCCGCTCATACAAGGCTCCATATGGTGTCATCTGGATACTGGAATGGTAGTTGTTATTATAGGAAAACTCAATGAGCTGTAGATGGTCCTCCCAATTTCCCTTGAAGTCTAAAACACAAGCTTGCAATATATTCTCGAGCGTATGAATAGTGTGCTCGTCCTGCCCGTCTGTTTGTGGATGGAAAGTTGTGCTAAGGATAATATGAGTACCCAAGCCATTTTGAAAAGACCTCTAGAAGTTATTTCTAAACTGGGCACCTCTTTCAGATATAATAAAAATCGGGACTCCACGAAGTCAAACTATCTCCTTCATATATAGCCTGGCATAACCTCAACTGAGTAGGTAGTTCTGACAGGTAGAAAATGAGCTGATTCTGAAAGCCTATCCATGATGACCCAAATAGAATTGAATTTTCAATGAGAATTAAGTAATCCTAAAATGAAATCCACTTTAATTGTCTCCCATTTCCAAGTCAGAATCTCAATATCCATAAGAAATTTTCCAGGTTTCTGGTGCTCAATCTTAACTTGTTAGTAGTTTGGACATTAAGCGACGAATTCCGCAGTATTCTTCTTCATATCATTCCATTAGTATATTTTTGGAAGGTCATGATACATCATCGTATACCTAGGGTGAATAAAATACATGGACTGGTGAATCTACGTCATAATTTTCCCTTGAAGTCACCCAATATTAGGCACACACATCCTACACTTATATTTATGAACTCCATCATCTGACAACTCAAACAACTGCTCTTCTGAAAATGAATGCTTTCTCTGATTCTTACCAAATCTAGATCATCGAATTTCCATGCCTATACTTATGCCACTAATGATGATTCGGCGACATTCTGAACTATATCACCCTGTCACCTGCATCAAGCAATCACAAACTTAAACTGGCCAATCAATACAGATCTTTAGTCATCTCCAACTTGTAAACTCTCCCATGCCTTAGGCTGCCCATAGACATCTGACTTAACGCGTCGGCTACAATATTTGCCTTATCGGGATGGTACAAGTTATCACAAACATTATCTTTCAGCAACTCAAGCCATCTCAGATTCAATTTCTTCTGCCTGAATATATATTATAAGCTCTTATGATCTGTAAACATATCAACATGAACCCCATATAAATAGTGGCGTCATATCTTCAGATAAAATATAATAGCCGCCAACTAAAGATCATGAGTCGGGTAATTCAACTCGTGCTTCCTCGTTGTGTTGAAGCATACGCAATAACTTTGTTGTGCTGCATCAAAACACAGCCACACCCAACTCTAGAAGAGTCATAATATACAACATAACCTTCTGATCCTTCAGGAAGTGCTACAATAGTGTTGATATCAATCTGCTCTTTAACTCCTGGAAACTCATTTCAAAAGAATTCGACCATTGAAACTTAATTGCCTTATGCATTAACTTTGTCAATGGAGCGCCAATTAAAAAGAAATTCTCCATAAACCTCCGATAGTAACCAGCTAAGCCCAAGAAACTACGCACCTCAGTAGGAGTTGTGGGCCTCGACCAATTCATAAATGCCTCGATCTTTTGATTATCAACTTTAATACCCTCATCTGATACTATATGTCCGAGAAAGGACACCGACTTCAACCAAAAATCACATTTATAGAACTTAGCATAAAACTACGATCCTGGAGAATCTGTAACACCACTCGCAGAAGATCCGTATGTTCTGCCCCTTATCGAGAACACATCAGAATATCATCAATAAACACTATCACAAAGCTATCCAGATATGGATTGAACACCCAATTAATCAAATCCATAAAAGTAGTTGGTGCATTGGTTAGACATAAGGAGATAACCAAAAACTCGTAGTGGCCATATCTGGTCCGGAAAGCTATCTTCAGAATATCTTTCTCCTTAACTATCAACTGATGGTACCTAGATCTGATATTGATCTTTGAGAAATACTCAGCACCTTGCAATTGATCAAAGAGGTCATCGATCCTGGGAAGTGGATATTTATTCTTAATAGTTACCTTGTTCAACTGACGGTAATCAATACACATTCTCAATGAACCATTTTTCTTACGAACGAATAGCACTGGGCACCCCACGGGGAAATACTGGCCCTGATAAAGCCCTTTTATAGAAGAACATTCAACTACTCTTTAAATTCTTTCAATTCAGCAAGGGATATTCTATAAGGAGGAATAAATATAGGCTGAGGATTGGGAAGCACGACGATAGGGACCTACTGAAGGGCTAGAGGCTTTTCCTCGACATCCTGTACTTGCACTAGATGATAGATATATCCCTTTGAAATCATCTTTCGAGCCGTAAGGTAGGAAATAAACCTCTCTTTAGGTGTTGCTGCATTGCCCTTCTATTCAATAATGTGCTCGCTTAGGAAATTTAAGCGAATAACTTTCGTCCAGCAATCCATGTTATCATAAGAAGAATCCAGCTAATCCATACCCTAAATAACATCAAAATCTGCCATATCTAATTTATTTAACTCAGTTAAAGTGTGACGATCATAAATAATCACATCACAACCCCGATATACCTTTGCCTAATGATCACAGACTCGCTAACGAGCGTAGACACTTCAAATGACTTATGCAACAATTTAGGTTCTTTACCACGATTGCTAGCAACAAAGGGAGTAATATACGACAGAGTAAAAATTGGATCTATGAAGGCATACACATCAAGGGAAAATATAGATAATATACTTGTAACCACATCTGGTGATGAATCTAGGTCATATTGACCCGAAAATGCATAAATGCGGTTCTGATGACTTCCTATGCTAGATGCTCCACCCCCGCCTCTACCTCTATCAACCAAAATTTACATACCTTGTCCAGGTAGGTGTACAAAAGAAGAAGAAGCTTCTACAGATCTTGTCGGCTGCGCCATACAACCCCTGCCTCTCATCAGACAAAACCGCATAATATTATGGAGCTGCCCATATGAATAAAATACATCTGAACCCTGACGGTATTACCCGGAATGAGATCTACCATACTAATCACAATAGGGCAATGGAGTTCTCATCAGACTAGACTCACCCCTATTATGCGATCCTGATGTCCGCAAATTATGACCCTGACTAGAATAAGTGGTTCGATTATGATCTGGCTTGGGAACTACGGTGGTGAACTGGTTCCAGATAAGATGGAACCTAGAGAACTATGGCCTGAACCCTCCCCTGAAGTCTCTTGTATCACCCGTGGATAGGGCCCTCTAATGCTGACTCATATCCCTCTCTCGATTAACCCACTGCTGCCTTTTATGATCCTCCAAGTTCTGTGTATCAGTATGAATGTGAGAAATTTTTATATTCAGATTCAAAGAGGCTGTAGTACATTCACTAACCAAGTGTCGTCCCAAACCACCAACGAATCGATATAGTTATTCACTCATCTCAATCGCAATTGTAGGAGAATACCTAGCCATAGAAACATGTCTTGTCTATCTCGGTGGAGCTTAACAGGCAAATACCGCTATAAGAATACCTCAGAAAACTCTATCCATCCTGTTGATGGGGCACAGGGTCCCATAGACTACTCCTATATCTCATACTAAGTGACAACAATATCCTACAATCTATTAGAGGCAAGCTCTACCAACTCAGTTGTTACACCCTGCCTTTTCGCGCTCGTATGCATCCTAAGTAAAGTCACATAAAGCCCGGTGATGCTAACATCCTATTTTTGGATGGAAATAAGTTATACAAGTGTTACATATATTTCATAAGAATTTGGGGTTAGACATATTAAAGAAATTAAGTTTGTTGAAACGCGGGGAAAGACAAGCAGAATTTCAAACCTGATTTTTGGCCCAACTTGTCGGGGTATATATCCTAGTATATGAGAAATTATGGAGTTCATAACCTATTTAAATTCAAGTACAGAGAGTCTCTTTTCCAATGCAACTGCCAGTTCATCAATTTGATAAATACGGTGGAAAATACGATCCGTAAAAAAATATATGGTCTGTACAAAATTTAGCTTATATTTATATCATTTTCTTGACCAAAATTCATTTCTTCTTTATTTTCCAAACCCTAAATAGTTCCTAAAATATTTCCTAAGGTTCTCTAATGGTTCTATGTAAGAATCAAATATTAACTATGCTAAACTGATATAGCGAATCCTATAATCATCATCATCTTTCTGTATGTTGTGGTGGTTGTGGAATCTTCTTGAGGTTGAAGTAAGCTTTGAATTGAGTTGATTCTGTGGATATAAGGTAAGTTTCATCTACCTCTTCTTGATTTTATATGTGTTCAAGTCATTGGAGAGTTGTAGTTGAAGGATTCTTTTAAGAACAACTTGTAAAATCTTGAAGCAAGAGTCTATATGACTGTTGGGCTGTTTTACATGAAATTATGGACCGTGGTGATAATTAAAACTTGTTGTATGTGTTGTGGAGATTTAGAAAGTAGGATTAAAGAGTTTTTAGTGTTTAAATTCATATGGAATTGGATATAAAATCTTATGTAGACTTCATGGACGTAAGTTGTTCGGCAAAATGTCTAAGTAAACCTCTACATAAGCAATGGATTCGATATTGGTACAGTTATAATGTAGATAATCATTCGTAAGACGTACAAAGATTTGTGGACCTTTGATAACTACGATGGTAAGGTATGTAAGGCTTACTTTCTTCACTTTTGGCATGATCAACATACCGATGTCAACCACAAAATTCTCCCCAATAAGAACTCTATCCCTAATCGCTTAGAAGATACTTAGGTTCTATTATGTTGATTGATTGTTGTACCCTATATTTTCACTATCGGAAGTATGCCCCACTCTCAACACTATCATTTTCATATTGATAAAACAAGGTTCATTGGTCTTACACTAAAAATCTAAAGATAGTAAAATTTTACCTTCTCATTGATTCATATGCAAATAAAAGACAATAAGTAATCCGCATAAGGATAGTCGGAGGTGTAACGACCTTACGTCACTCTGAAGGGACTAGTAAGTATGATATATATTTCAGTTGGTCTTCATACATAATACTATGCATCTATACTTCCCTCAGAGGCCTAGAGCGTTATATACGCAGCTATATAAATATAATATTGATTATATTGCCCACAGAGGCCTATGGCGTTATATACACATCTATATAGATATGTCATTGATTATATTTCCCATAGAGGCCTAAGGCATTATATATGCATCTATACATATATGATATTGATTATATTTCCCACAGAGGCCTATGACATTATATAAGCGACTATATTTTATTTTTGTACATTATGGTTCACAAAGGTACATCTGAGTTAAAAGTTGTTTCTTTTAGTTTCCTTTACTCATTGATGCTTCCATTTATATTTACTCATGTTTTCTATATTCAATACATTATTCGTACTAATGTCCCTTTTCTAAGGCACTGTGTTTTATCCCTGCAGGTACAAATAGACCAAGGGATGCCTATCTCTAGTAGGACCTCAGCTCAACGATGATGTCAGAGCTCTCCACTTGTTTTGGAGATGCCAGTCAGAGTCGGTACACACACACACACACATATATATATATATATATATATATATATATATATATAGATATAGATATAAGAATGGCGGGGCACTGTCCCGACTTGATGTGTTTATGTACTCCTAGAGGTTTGTAGACAATTGTCCTGTGTGTCGGAGTCATATATGGCCTAGTCGTCCTTATTCATATTAGACATGTTGGCTTTTTTTACTTCTACATGTTATGATGTCTTGATTGTCTCATTAGGGTCATATTATGGCCTTGTTATCCAAAATACATGTGTATCCAAGGTAGGGACGAGATGTGGTATGCTCAGGCTACAAGGCACTGAGTGTCGGCCACCCCTAGAAGGTTGGGGTATGGCAAACTTAGTATCAGATCCAGGTTTATTCAATAGAGTCTACAAGTTGTGTATAGTAGAGTCTTGTTTATGGGTGTGTTGTGAACCACACTTATAAGTGAGAGGCTATAGGACATATATGAATAGTTTCCATTCTTTTATCTCATAGATCGTGCAATAGAGTTGGGTCGTAAGAATTCGAATCTAATTACTTGTGCTTTATACTGTTTCCGTAATACCAATTACTAGAAAGATGTCAGCTTATTTGTATTAGTAGTAATTGAATGAAAGATCCATATCGGGCTGATGAGATGCAAGAGGTGTAGTTATTAAAAAGGATTTCAGAATGTGAGTATTTGTCTCGCACATATACATGGAAGGTAATATGAGCGTAAAAAGGTGATGTGTTGATTTTACTATAATTAAGGAATGTTGAGTATGTTCTGGAAGAGTTTAAGACTTATCAGATCGACAAAAGTATGTTAAACAAAAATTCGTCAAAGATTGTTTGTTTTGGAGAATGTATGAACCGTACAATTGGGGTACGGACCATACCTTTTTGGGATAGTACCATACTTGGTCGGAAAAGTCTGGGAACTTGCTATTTGGGAGGTTGCTGGTATGGTCCAAAAGGTACGAACCATACATTTTGTATGACCAATTATACGGATTGTACAAAGTTGTACGGACCATACATGACCGGGGTACAATGTGGTAGTAGAGACCTTTAATTCCATGTCTTTTCAATGAGCCATGATATAGACCTCATTTCTCAGTTCATATAACCCTAAGTAGCTCCTTGATCCCCTCACAAGTTTCTCTATGTGTTCTTGATGATTCAAGAAAGGTTCGGAAGTAGAACAACCCGATTCTCTCCCTTGGATAATCATAAGCCTAGCCTACTATTTATCCTCTCTTCTTGGTGTATTGTGGAGGTTTTTTTGCACAGGTAAAGAGTGATAGAAGGACTGAATTTAATCCATAAAGGTAAGTTTTATCATCTCTTTGTTGGATTTTGAACTTCTATAAGTTGTAAATTTTTTTGCTAAGAGCTTGTAGCTCAAATATTTTGTTACAAATATTTGGACTAAGGTAATAAGTGAGATTTATAGCAAGGGAATGATATGAATATAAGTGGGACACCTGAACGAGTATGTAAAATGATTATGAGGTCTGAAAAACTAAATGTTAACAGGATGTATCGATCAAATTATTTAGCTCTCTTGATCAAGAAAATCATTGATATTGGCATGATCACTTGGTTGGACGAAAAAAGAGTTGGAACTTCAAAAGATTGTTATGATAAAAGATATTGAAATGCAAGGTAAGCAATCAGACAGTAAAAGAACAAACTGCAAAGGAAAGGGGAATCCTGATAGGTTATTAAGAAAGGAGACCTTAAGATTTACGTCATAGCTAGAAGATAAAAAGTCTATCAAGACTGAGTATGTCAGTTACGAATGCATGACCTTCTATCGGTGTAAATGATTTAGTAATCTCTAGTATGAGGAATTGGGTTGGAGCAAAAATGCAAGTTGTTAAAGGATCATAAAAGTATGGGAGGAGTTGAGACAATAATATGATTTTCACGGCAGAAAACTCTTAAGAATAGGAAGTGGTTCTACTCTTATAGAGGAGGTAGCATGATGAAGAATTGATACAAAACTCATCTGATGGTTTAATGAGAAGATGAGGAGGTTACGATGAAGGATTTCAAGATGAACCAAATCGTGTCATTCAGATTTAACGAATGTGATCTGAGTATGACATTAGATGTAAGTGTCAACGCTAGGAAAGGAATGGCAGCAACCTTCTAATTAAAGAAAGTAAGCAGTGAATGAAATGGGTAAGTTGAGGTTAGACGAAAGATGGTATATGAGGCCAGAAGAGCCTCTAGTCGATATGAATTTTACAGTATAAAATGGTCTTAGAGACTGGAGTTTTAATTTCCCTGATAAGTGATCACAACTTTCAGAAAGCAATCCAAATGGAAATTAAAGACAAAAAGGCCCAACAAAAAGCGAGTCAAGTTAAAAGTCTAGGGATGCCTGGAAAGGGAATCCAAGCAATTAAGTATGCACACAGAATTTGCATTGTCAGAATAAAAATAGATATCAAAGATAAAATAGATAATGGTGGATAGTTAAAGATACCCAAGATCCTAAAGGGTATGTGAGGACGACATTGCTAAAAGTATATTGCTAAGGGATGTTAACCAAGACTCAGAATATATTGATTTAAGTATAAGTATATCCCGTAGGGAAGTACGTCAACAACTGTCATTTGGTATGTTGGTTGAATAAAAATGAACCAAAGTTATAACCTTGAGTGAAACTTAAGTCCAAGTATGCAAAGAACTCATAGACAGAAATTGAGATAAATCAATGCATTGCAATGCACATGTTCAGGATGGATTAGCGAATGAGTACTTTTATGCTTAAAAGGTGGTTGAGAAGCTAAGAAGGCATGCAAACACAAGACTTAAGGTATGCAACTATCACACCCCAACCTAGTTGGGTGAGGTTGGCACTCGATGCCTGACTAGGACAGAGCGTACCAAACTGAACTCTCCATCTGAGCCTTGAAGACAAGATACGCCCTTAAGGCCATACTGAAAAAAACCAAGCTTAACATAGGCCAAAAAGGCCAAACTTGTTATTACTATAAACTGGTGTGGCTAAAGAAGGCCTCTGTAAACTTTTACAGTGGGTAAATCCAATAGAATACAAAACAAGGGTCGGAAAGGACACTGATATACTGAACATACCAGACATATGTCTACAAAGCCTATAAAGATAACTGACATCAAACATAGTCAGTATAGGACCCTGTCTACCCATAGTCTGTAAAAATAGTCTGGTACCTGACCTCTAAACTCGGCTATACTACGGAAGAGATAGTATTTTATTGATACTTCATTAAATCCCAATTTTCTCCACTGGGCGAACTCGTCGAACTGATTACCTGCATCTGTAGGAATGAAATGCAGCGTCCCAGCAATGGGACATCAATACAAAGAAATGAACCAAATATGTAAGTTAGTAGATAATGTGTAAATATATAAAATCTGAAGCTGAAGAATATGAATAAATATGCTGGAATCTCTGTTGAATAGAAAGTGCGGGAGTGGACTTATCAACCACTCTATCTTTCTTATTTAATCACTGTCACTTGGGCCGCTTGGCCCCTTTGTCTACCTATACTATCTAACATATTCTTGGCTCTATGTACTATCTTTGATTTTTGATATTTATTACATTATTATCTAGCATACAATCTAAATGCAATATTCTGGCCTCACAAGGGATCTGGTGTGTAAGTGTGTAGCCCCGAAGACAAGTGTATTTGAATGGTCCTAAAGGCAATCTATATTTGTATAGACTCAAAGGTAATATGTATGGTCAATAGACTCGAAGGAAAATCTGTATCTGTATAGCCCGGTAGGCAATATGTATGGCTAATAGCCCCGAAGGCAAATATGTATTTGTATAGCCCCAAAGGCAAATCTGTATCATAGCCCCAAAAGCAGTGTCAATAACTCTGAAGGCAACATCATATCCCCGAAAGTAGTGTCAATAGCCCCGAAGGCAACATTATAGCCTCGAAGGTAGTGCATACATACAACAACAAGCAACCCTTTATAAGTTATGTACTTACATCTTTAATTTATAGCTCGTACTTGTTTATACTCATCTAGTACTTTTCGTAACTCACACATTATACTTATTATCTCGTTATTTATTTTTTTGTCTTAGGAAGTCTTATACTATCTTATCTCTCGCCAGACTATCTCATTATACTGCTCAATTCATTCTTATAATCCGCATATCTCTATCTCTCTCAAGTCTGAGAAGTACCTTATACACTCGTGTTCTATATCCTTTTAAGTGACTCATTGTGTCATACCTTGTAATGTATTTCTCTTCGATTTAGTAACTCTCTTATACGTATACGCCTATCTTTCTAGGCTATTACAACATGATCCTCTATCTAGTATAATCTCATTATCTCTTTACTTATGTTCTGCTACTAGTTTACTAGCTCATTCCTTCGTATAAGTTCTATTCGGAACACATAGCTTACATCTAGATAACTTACGAATGTCTTAGAGGAGCTACTAACTCTGCTTCTTAGGACTTACACACAAGCTCTACTAAAAATAACTTCTTAACTCTTAGATGATCTTACTCTATCGCTAAAAACATATAGGCAAACTAGCCCCCTTCGAATTCTGATAAATGAGGACATATCTACGGATTCATGCCAGAAAGAAAAAAGGATAGCCCTTACATACTTTAGGAGGCAATAATCGATGATGACACTGTAATCCGTCTTCTCATCATCTATCTATTGCAACATTAAACACTTATGTTAACAACGCGGGACATACTTCTAGCTATCAAGAGATAAGATCGTTCTACGGCAAGTCAGACAGTGCCTCCCCTGAATTCATACTTCCTCCACATCAAGGACAACAACCACAACAATAAAGACAACTTAGGCTTCATTATTTCCATCCATCACATCTCAAGAAATTACTTCCAAACAACTCATACTCCTAAGATCATAAAACTCAACTTTCATATGCTTTCTAGTTACTCTTTCCTTTAACTCGTGATGAAATTCTCAATCTTCAATACCAAAAATCAATTTACTAATCAATATCAACTCATAATTCAAGCAAAACAGCCCACAACTCAACATATCATGATTTCCTAGGTTTACAGATTTTTATTATGAAAATACTTTCACAACTTACTTCAAATCATCAATTAATCACATATAGATAAAAAGGATAATTATTACCTCAATACAACCTAATCTTCTTACAACAATAGCTTGCCTCTAATTTCAAGTGTTTCCAAACCCTACTCAATACACCTTGGAGTAATCACGGTGTGGTCTAGCTATGTCCGGTAACACAGATGGATGTTTAAACTGCTTGTATGCACTATCAGGTCGTCAGGATACAGAGGCCCGTGTAGATGTGGTCACAACTATTAAACCATTTTCACTTTTGACATTTATGCCCTTATGGATCCTGGATCCACTCTGTCATATGTAACTCCTTTTTTGCTAAGAAATTTGGGATAGAGCCAGAAAAATTACATGAATGTTTATCATCGGATTAACGGTGATAATTTGATGTAATTTGCTTTCAGATTGATCTTGGATGTTCGAATCCTTAGAGAGGATTTAGGAGTTGTTTACAATTTGATTTAGGTAAAAATCAACTCAAAATCGCATAACCTGAATAAATACCCGACTGAAAATATCCACCGCCGTACTTTGACGATAGGATCGATAGTCCATCGAATAATCAACAATCCATTGGTCTACCACTTGACATCATAAATTCTCAGGCATTTTGATTGCTCCCCTTGGCAGTTTGACGGTCTGTCAATCCCTTTGATAGTCCGTCAACTATCCCGTTAAACATCCCTAGTCCCCGATTTCATCGAAATATATTTTCTTTGATCTGTTTAACTTTAAACCACTTTGAAGCTTTCGTAAACAAGTTATAAACCGTTGGTTATCCTTCATAAGTTCATACCTCTTCTCGAGACTTAAATATCGATCGGCGACACGACGGAATGCGAAACTATGAGGTGTAACATCCTGCCCCCTTAAAATCATTCGTCTTCGAATGTTACGGTTTATCCATTTAGCTATCTCATGAATACGAATGTCCTCACACTAAGGTCTCTTATATATGGTCATCACCCACGTATGACTATCACTTCTATATCTATTCTTAATACTTTCTGATTCAATCATATGTAGTCCATTCTAATCTCACTTAATATTTATAAGTCAGACCTCCGATTGGCCCTCAACGTGAAGTCTCTTATTGGAAGTCATCATCTGTCCCTCGCTCTCTTAATTTTACACTTTTTGTGCCCTTATTCCCTGATTTATATCAAATCATCTACTCTGGTCATTCCTATTCCCTTTGAGGTATATTACTGCCTGATGGTCCTTTACTAACTGGATACCTCATCTTCTTTTCACCTTGCTCCTTTCATCTGTCAGAACTTCCACTTCTACCTTCTCAGCCTCAGGACTCAACATCATCCATAATTATTTCTACTAATGTTCTTATATGTTGCTATCTAGGATCTCTGGCTGGCGTAATCTTTCGTCTATGAACATTTTTTCACACAACTTATCGAATAGGAGTTCGACATTGATTCCTCATGACTCAGTTCTATATAGCATGATCTGTATCATAAAGAAGGGTAACCAATCCTAAATGTCCTGTAGCCTCCTATTTATATGTGTGGTGCACAACACCATAAATAAGGTTCTACTAGGCACGACTTTGTATACTCCTTAGGACTGAACTGCTCTAATACCACTTTGTCATACCCCAACCTAGGGGGGTGTGGCTGGCACTCGGTGCCTGACTAGGCCTGAGTATATCAAGTTGAACTCTCCATCTGCACCTTGAAGGTAAGCTAGGCCATTGAGTACATACTGCAAAATCAAGCTTAACTTTGGCCGATAAGGTCGAACTTGTTATTACTATAAACTGTTGTGGCCAAAGGAGGCCTCTGTAAACTTTTACACTAGGTAAACCCAATAAAATACAAAACAAGGGTTGGCAAGGATACTGATATACTAAATTTACCTGACCTGTGTCTACAAAGCCTCTTAAGATAACTGACATAAAATATGGTTGGTATAGGGTCCCGACCTACCTATAGTCTGTACAAATAGTCTAATACCTGACCTCTAGACTAGGCTACACTCCAGAAATGATGGAATCTAACCGATCCTTCACCATAACCCAATCTGCTCCACTGGAAAAACTCGTCGAACTGATTACCTGCATCTGCAGGCATGAAATACAGCGTCCCATCAATAGGACGTCAGTAGAAAGAAATGTACCAAGTATGTAACGCAGAATATAATTTGTGAATACATACACTCTAAAGCTAAATAATATGAATACATATGCTGGAATCTCTGCTGAACAAAAAGGGCGGGAATGGACTTACCACCCACTCTATCTTACTTACCCGATCACTATTACTTATGATACTTGGCCCATTTGTATATGTATACTATTTGACCTGTTCTCAGCTTTATGTACTATCTTTACTATCTTTGATGTATGATCTTTATTACGTTATTATATACGATAAAAACTAATGCAATATTCTGGTCTTACAAGGGATCTGGTATGTAAGTGTGTAGCCCCAAAGGTAAGTGTATTTGAATGGCACTGAAGGCAATCTATAGCCCCGAAAGCAATCTTTATGGCTAATAGTCCCGAAGGGAAATCTGTATCTTTATAGCCCCGAAGGCAATACAGATATGTGTATAGCCCCATAGAAAAATCAGTATGGCCAATAGTCCCGAAGGCAGTGTCAATAGACCCAAAGGCAACATTATAGCACTAAAGGCAGTGTCAATAGCCCCGAAGGCACATTATAGCCTTGAAAGTAGTGCCTACATACTACAACAAGCAACCCTCCATAAGCTATGTACTTACGTCTCTAATTTATAGCTCGTACTTGTTTATACTCATCTAGTACTTTTTGTAACTCACGTTTTATACTTATTATCTCGTCACTTAATTTGTTAGTCGTAAGAAGTCTTATACTATCTTAGCCTCGCCCGACTATCTTGTTATACTACTCAATTCATTCTTATAACTCGCATATCTCTATCTTTATCAAGTCTGAGTAGTACTTTATACATTCGTGTTCTATATCCTTTTAAGTGACTCATTCTGTTGTACCTCGTACTCTATTTCTCTTGGCTTTAGGAAGACTCTAATAGGTACACGCTCATCTTGATAGGCTATTACAACATAATCTTCTATTCTAGTATAATCTTATCATATCTTTACTTATGTTCTGCTACTAGTTTATTAGCTCGTTCCTTCGTATCTCTTTCTATTCGAAATGCTTAGCTTACATGTGGATAGCTTATAAATATCTTACATGCACTACTAACTATGCTTCTTAGGACTTACACAAGAACACTACTCAAACCAACTTCTTAACTCCTACACGGTATTGCTCCATCACTAAGAACATAGAGGTGAACTAGCCCCCTTCGAATTCTGATTAAGGAGGACATATCTACGGATTGATTCTAGAAATAAAGAAGGATAGCCCTTACATACCTTAGGAGGAGAACTTTGATGAAGATTCTGCAATCTGTATTATTATCGTCCATCTATAACAACAAATAACACTTATGTTAACAAGAAGGGACATACTTTTAGCTATCGAGCGATAAGCTCATTCTACGGCAAGTTAGACAACACCTCCCTTGAATTCATACTTCCTCCATATCAAGGACAAGAACCACAACAACAATAACAACAAAGACAACTTAGGCTTTATTATTTCTAGCCTCTCAAGAAATTACTTCCAAACAACTCATACTCCTAAGATCCTAAAACTCAACTTTCATATGCTTTTTAGTTACTCTTTCCATTAGCTCATGATGAAATTCTCAATTTTCAATACCAAAAATCAATTTACTTATCAATATCAACTCATAATTCAAGAAAAATAACCCACAACTAAACATATCATGATTTCCTTGGGTTACATGTTTTGTTATGAAAATCCTTTCACAACTTACTCCAAATCATCAATTAATTGCATATATATATATAAAGGAGGGTAATTTTTACCTCAATGCAGCCAGATCTTCTTAAAAGAGTATCTTGCCCCAATTTTAATGGTTTCTAAACCCTACTTGATATGACGAAGATAGTTCTTATGATTATTACTGGATTAGCAGTATTAATCTGACTTAATTTTCTTTGGGATTTTTCTTGGATGTGGAATACTTAGAGAGGATTTAGGATTTGTTTACATTCTGATTAAGTGAACAATTAACTAAAAATCTCATAACCCAAATAAACACCCGACTGAAAATCTCCACCGCCCTACTTTGACGGTGGGATCGATGGTCCATCGAACAATCGATGGTCCGTCAATCCTGACCATTGATCTGCCACTTGAGATCAGAAATTGTCAGGCATTTTGATGGCTCCCCTTGGAAGTTCGACGGTCCATCAATTTTCCCTTCAAAATTCCCCAGTCCTCGATTTCGTCAAAACGTATTTTATTTGATTCGTTTAACTTTCAACCACTCTAGAACTTCCTTAAACAATTTATAAACCTTTGTTATCCTTTCGTAATGCATTACCTCTTCCCAAAACTTAAGTATTAATTAGCGATGAGACAGAACACAAAACTACGGGGTGTTACAACAACATTGAGTACGCATTAGAAGTACGATGTGATATTGTTAATGTTATACCCCTTTGTTTTGTGTCCCGCTATGGCACTAATAGATGTTGAAGTCCTGAGAAGAGGTACGAACTTATGGAAGTATAATGAAGATTTACAGCTTGGTTATAAAGGTATCAGAGTGTTTGGAAGTTAAACAGATTGAAGGAAGTACGTTTCGACGAAAAGGGAAACTGGACAACTTGATAAGACAGACGACGGACCATCAAACTATTTGACTGAACGTTAAATACCCAGTCTAAGCCGTCAATCTTCCAGGAAGTTTGACAGGGACGATTGACGAACTATCAGAACTTTGACGGTCCGTCAAATCTGCCATCTTTTTAAGGTGGTACAGATCTATTATGGGTTTATATTGGGGAATTTCGATTATTAACTCATTTCCCCCAAAGCACATCCTTAATACTCTCTCTAAATCCTCTCTATCTTACCCTAACACCCCAAGTCAAAATCGAAGCCACAAACTATAAGAATCTCGTAATAAGCCCCGTGATTATCGAAGAGATTTCCATCTTTTTTAGGAGTTAATTCTTGAAAACCCTTGGAGCAAGATACTCCATTGTTTTGAGGAGATTTTTGCACATAAGGGTAAGTGTTACCCATCTTTATTTGTGATTATAATTAATTGTTAACTTGGAGAAAGTTATGAAAAATCTTTCATGATCAAAACATCACAAAAATTATGAAATCTTCTTAATATGAATTATTGAGCCATTTTACTCTAAGAATAAGTTGAATTGGATGATGGAATAAATTGTGTATGTTATGGATTAAGGGAAGTTCATTTTGAAGGATTGTGAAGTTGAATCACATAAGATTTTCAGATAAGAAAAGCTTAAGGGAGATATATATGCTAAAATTGTCGAAGAACGCCTAAATAAGTTTCTATGGAAATTATATTTTTTGATTGAAACCATGGGATTGTGTTACATAAGTATTCCTTCAAAAAGGATCTAAGCACCCGAGATGTTCCAAGATTATCGATGAGATACCTACATGAATGTTTCTATGGAATTTGGATTCGATCTTGATATCAATTTTTATGTAATATAGATAATCACTCGTACGAAGTGTGAAGACTTGTAGGACAATTGTTGCATCAAGGATAAGGTATGTTAAGGCATACTCTTTTATTCTTTTTGCATGATCGATGAACAAGTATAACTATAACGATCTCCCTTCAAAAGGAACTCTTCTACTATTATATTTAAAGCATGTGATTACTTGCATACCATATTGTTACAATTCATAACTCTTGTTGTTCTACTTTAGAAGAATTATCCCGATTTGACAATCTCTTGAACCTTATGCTTCTCCTTATCATTGATTACTCTCAGTTAATGTTATAGACACATTACATAACGGTAATCGAAGGATAACGACCTCAAGTCACTCCGATTGATTTTATAAGTCCCTTCAGCATCTGGCTTGAATTGCACTTATATATGTAGCTATTTACTTACTGAGTTGTGCTATATATGGCAGGGTATGACATGTAGATATTCACCCAGTTGTAGTTGATTTTGATATTACTGAGTCCCACATTTGGGTATGGTACGACCAAGTCCTCATCGAGGTCGGGTATGATATATATGTATTATGACATGATATTCCCCAAAGAGAGGCTGGATATTACTTTATATGGCCCCGCTAAGCTGCTCAATTTTTCCAGACATGCATACATTTTCATAATTGTGTCAGGTAGGCCCTCAGAGGCTTTTTATGAGTTTCAGGGTGACTTCTGTACCCGTATCTCTTATGATATGTCTATTATGTATATTGGTTATCTGCCTTACATATGCAGTACATCTTTCGTACTGATGTCTCTTTTCGGGGACACTACGTTTCATGCCTGCAGGTACATATAAAGATGCAAATGATGTTCTCATAATAGGACTCAATTCATCTGGAGGTCATCACGCTATGTCCTGACCAGTAGTTGTTAGTATACTCTTCAAAGGCTTGTAGACAGAGTGTTAGGTGTGGTAGTCATGTGTGGCCTTGTCGGCCTCTGCAGTAGATTTATTATGCTTATGTTGGCCTTATTGGCCTTTTTATAGATATGTATGGTTTGGGCCTTTTCTAAGTGCAGATGGCTATGCCCTTATTCAGTTGAGTATGTGTCAGAGGCCTTGTCGGTCCCTAAGTTGTAGTATATCTCTCGGGTATCAGAATCAATATGCTCGGGCCTTAGGGCACCGGGTGCCGGCCATACCCCCTAAGATTGGGGTATGACAGTTAATAACCATAAATACCTCCAATACACCTTTAGGCGATAGTTAAAATATTGAGATAAGTTTCTCTTACCAATAGTAAAGGCGATCTCTCAGACAAATAGCGATGATATAGAGGACAATGAGTCTCCTAAGAGAAAATAGCGCTTCTTGGGATTAAAAAGTAAGTAAAGGCGAGATGAAATGGTATAATAGAGTATGACCCTTGACGATAAGGTGACGTTTCAGAAGCTAAATTACAACAGATGGAGTCACTAACTTGAACTCAATTGTAGCATTCTTAGTGGTTGAAGTAATGAACAAGGATAAAAGAGAGTTTAATAGAATAGGATAATAGCCTTTAAGGCAATTCAAAGTAATAGAGTTGAGTAGCTTAGCCTATCTATAGGCCGAGGAAAGAAAAAAGTAGCCAAATGAGATTTATTAGTTAATGTGTTTAAGAGTTCAATTTCAAGGCTCCCATGATAATAGAGTCATCGTGCAGAAGTTATCAACGTATGATAATACAAAATTGGTACTATCGGCAAAGAAAACCAGTATATGAGGGAAAGAGAGACTGAGATCTTCGATACCTAGGTCGATTAGATGTTCCAAATTTAGCTAATTTATAGAACAAGATTTGGGAAGAAGCGCATTATTCCCCCTATTTTACTCACCTTGGTTCGACGAAGGTGTACCATGGAATGAGAGATAGTCGTGATAATACGGTGAGGAGAATTTCCAAGCTTTAGTGTAAAGACCCAATGACAACAGGCAAAGACAGAGTATCTAGGCCTAGTGGGCGAATATAGAGAATGGATTTCCCAATATCGAAATAGAAAAGTGTTTCAAGGATAAAGTTCAATAAGAACTCACCCTGTTCTTATCAGAAATATTACCCAGATGGTTAATGGTTGATATATTTATAGGGATGACCCATTTTTGTCAGAGTGAACTATCCTCACAACCAAGGACTATGCATGTAAATTATATTAAGAAGACGATACGATTTCAGGACATTCTAATGTTTATCGACTCAGGTAAAGGGTCTTAGCTACCATAACTTCCAGAGATTCATCCAGAAAAGTTTAGGAGCATGAAGAAATCCCATCATATCGTTATGCAGAATATAAAGTCAATCCATACGCGTGATTTGGACATTCATTGATAAATGGAAGGCATGTATGCTAAATTTCGAACGAGAGTGGGAGGATCTCTCATCCCAGAAAGAATTACGTATCATGGTGTCTATCATTTTATCATCTAGATGGAACCTTATAAGACCATGGGAGTGTGAAGGCCAGATTTAAACTACCAAATGGTAAATAAAGTAAAGCCTCTTCAAGGGCAAGTGTTAATAATTTAGGATTTTCCAAGAATCACCTACTGATGTGCGAAGCTGAGACCTAAGAAATGTTGCTTATGATTAAGTATTTCTAAAGGTTCTTGCCCATAAAGTGTAATGCGATTCGACCACTAAAACAAGTTTATCCCCAGAGGTATTGGATTGTATAAGGTTACTTAAAGGTCTAGCCTAGCTACCTTTGAGCTAGGGTTACCTCTGTGAGTTACAAATAGTCTAAATCGGTTTTCTACGTATCGATGTTACAAAAGAGTATAGGAAATTTATTTCACATATCCCTAATGGGGAATGTTCAGAGTACGAAGAATTTCCTTATCAATATACCCTAGTTACTATGTTATATTATTGAGTCTGAAAGTTGTGCACTAGAGAGACAACCTTTGATATGGGGCATTATAAAGGGAACAATAGCGTAAGAGAAATAATTTGAGAAGCTAAGAAAGACATAAGGCTAGGTATCTTTGATTCATTCCAGTAAAAAGATTGTATCGACACCCGTGCGATACCTTTCCCCATTTTCTATTCTGTAGTAATGAAGTTTATCTTGTATGCCTAATATAGGCGATATTATCGACACAGAAGTGACATACGCAGCCCAGACTATGACACTTGATAGTTGAGGTGAGTTATGGTTAACCCTTTTGATATCTGGATAGACAGACAGTCGTGTGAGGCTGATATGTTATGTTATGCTAGTGTATAGCCCTGTGAGGAATTTGATACTTTTTTTGGCTGTTTGACAGGGTTGGATAGTCCTGTTTACATAGGAAACTCTGCCAAGATTTTTAAGAATCCTATGGGTAAGAAATTTTGAAATTCAGTTACCCAACATTCGAGGACGAATGTTCTTAAGGGGGGAAGGATGTTACACCTCATATTTTGCGCTCGTATGAATCGTAACTAAAGTCACGTAAATCTCGGTGAGGCTAACATCCTATTTTTTTATGGAAATAAATTATACAAGTTTTACGTATATTTCGTAAGAATTTGAGGTTGATAAGAGAAAAATATCATATATAAATTATGTTGTTATTTAATATTTTGTATTTTCCTTCCGGGAAATACCACAATTTAGTAAATAAATTAAAGGAGAAAATCATAAAAAAGATTGAGAAAAATAAAGCAAGAATAGCAAAATGGAAGTGTTGCAAGACATGAAACAAATTACGCAAATTTTCCCTTGGTGTGGGACCCATCAAACTAAAATAAAAATACTAAAGGAAAAGAAAAGAACTTGCCTGGAAAGCCAAATTCAAAACATGAAGTGCACATGGCCAAACTTGGAAAAAAGCTACGTGACCTCAACAACAAGTCTTGAGAATTTAGCATTGAGTACACAAGCCTGAAGAATAAAACCTATAAACACATCTTTCCTGAGATGCTTGAGTGGGAGAAAAAAATTAAGAGGAGAAGCTAAATGATATATTATTTTCATTTATGAGCTTTAGCTTTTTTTTTATTATTCAGCGTAGGAAATCATTCTAGTTCTTGCTTTTAATTAAATAGTGGAATTAGTCGTCTTGAATATTTCTCCTATTTTCTTATTTCATGGATCAGAATATTTCCCTTAGTAGTACTATCTCCACTATGGAGTAACTCTCTTTTATATTGGGAGAATGACGAATCTTGATATTTCTATATAATAGTATATATTGCTCTTCAATTTTAAGTGCTCGAGCCGAAGCTTTTTTTTTTTAACTTTTATCTGCTTTACAGTTAGATGTTATTTAATTTGTTAACGTATATCTAATTTATATTACAAATTATTTTTTTACTAATTCAGTAATCGAGAGAGGCGGAAGAAGTAACATAGTTAAGTGTGGTATTGATAGAGGTTAATATTTATTTAGTAACATCTATCTCTTTTATGTTATAATTAATTTTACACTTATTTGTAATCGAGAGAGGCGGATGGTGTGGTAATTAGTTATAGAAAGTAAGGTAACCGAAAGGAACTTATTAAAAAGAGCATGATTTGGTTCAAGCATATATTTCTGGCTCTTTAATATTATTATTTTGATAATTAACTTGTATAACTGAGTGGGATGAAATTAATTGTTCAACTTAACTAATAATATATAAATATAATTGTGAGAGGCATTTATACATATATGAGAAATAGAAATTGAAGAATAAATAAATCTACTATATAATAGACATATAAAGTGAAGTCAGGATCCCAACACCTTTTATTATATCTGTGAAAAAATAATATATTTCTTTATTTACGCATTTTTAGTTAATTAACTCGCAACTCAAATCTTTCTGATTTTCCCCGAATAGTAATTAAAATAAGAAACGTCTGTAGAAAAGATAAACCAATATTTGTGGGTTCGACATCTTTTATACTATAATTTGACAGAGTACGAGTTAAAAAAGTTATATACGCCAGACACTCGTCGGGGGTGAAATGGATGAAAGAAGTTAAGTTCGTCGAAACTCAGGGAAAGATAGGCAAAATTTCAGACATGATTTTTGGCCCACCTTGTCGGAGGTATATCTCCTATTATATAAGGACTTATGGATTGCATAAGCTATCTCGATTCAAGTTCAGAGAGTCTACTTTCTAATGCAACTAATAGTTTGTAAATATGAGAAATAATATGGAACATACGGTCAGTAAAATACAGTCGTAGGCAAAATATTTCTTCTTCATTTTCCGGACCCTAAATAGTTCCTAAAACATTTCCTAAGGTTCTCTAATGGTTTTAAGTAAGAATCAAAGATAAACTATGCTAAACTAACATGGCGAATCCCGTAATCATCATCTTATCATCTTTCTCTATGTTGTGGTGGCTGTGGAATCTTCTTGAGGTTGAAGTAAGCTTTGAATTTAGTTGATTGTTGGGATTTAAGATAAATTTCACCTACCTCTTCTTCTTTATAGATGTATTCAAGTAATTGTTGAGTTATAGGTGAATGATTCTTTTAAGAACAAGTTGTAGAATCTTAAAGCAAGAGTTTATATGACTGTTGGGTTGTTTTAGATGAAATTACGGACTGTAATGATAATCAAAACTTGTTGTATGTGTTGTGGAGATTGATAAAGTAGGATTGAAGAGTTTGTAGTGTTGAAATTCATACAAAATTAGATATAAAAGCTTATGTAGATTTCATGAACATAAGTTGTTCAATAAAATGTCTAAGTGAACCTCTCCATGAGCAATGGATTTGATATTGATAAATATTATTCGTATAATATAGATATTCATTCGTAAGGTGTACGAGGATTTGTGGAACTATGATAACTACGATAACAAGGTATGTAAGACTTACTTTCTTCTCTTTTGGAATGATCAACGTAACGATGACAACAAAAAAATGCTCTCCAATAAGAACTCTATCTCTAATCACTAAAAGATACTTAGGTTATATTCAGTTGATTGATTGTTGTACTCTTTTTGTTCACTATCAAAACTATGTTTCACTCTCTACACTATCATTTTGATATTTATAAAGCAAAGCTCATTGGTCTTACACTAAACAACTAAAGATAATAATGTTTTACTTTCTTAATTGTTCATAAGCAAATAAAATACAATATGTAATCCACATAAGTATAGTCAGAGGTGTAATGGCCTTAGATCACTCTGAAGAGATTAGTAAGTATGATGTGTACTTCAGTCGGTATTCATACATATATACTATGCATTTATACTTCCCTTAGAGGCCTATGGTGTTATATACATAGCTATACATATATGATATTGATTATATTGCACACAGAGGCCTATGACGTTATATACGTAGCTATACATATATGATATTCATTATATTACCCACAGAAGCCTACGACATTATATACACGCCTATATTTCATTTATGTACATTATGGTCCACAGGTTGTTTCTTTTGGTTTCCTTTACTCATTGATGCTTTCATTTATATTTACTCATGCCTTACATATTCAGTACATTATTTGTACTTATGTCCCCTTTCTAGGACACTGCATTTGATGACCGCAGGTACAGATAGACGAAGTGACGCCTATCTATAGTAGGACCTCTGATCAGCGGTGACGTCAAAGCTCTCCACTTGTTTTGGAGATGCCAGTCAGAGTCGGTATTATTATTATTATTATATATATATATATATATATATATATAGGGGCCCTGTCTCGACTTGATCGTGTTTATGTCCTCTTAGAGACTTGTAGACAATCGTCCTATGTGTCGGAGTCATATATGACCTTGTCGGCCTTATTCATATTATACATGTTAGATGTTTCTGCTTCTACACGTTATAATGTCTTGATTGTCTCATAAGAGTCATACTGAGGCCTTGCTTGCCCAAATGCATGTGTATCCAGGGTACGGACGAGACATGGTATGCTCGAGCCGCAAGGCACTAAGTATCGGCCACCCCTCCCAAGGTTGGGGTGTGAAATCAGTATCGGTGGAATGCATAACTCGCAAGATCCGATGCATCTGATCTAGAAAGCTCTGTGGATTCGCTTTTGGATCTATCCCTGTGAATACCATGGGGTCCATGTTGATGAAATCCTGAACTCTCGCGCTAACTGCTCTATCAGAAGTGCCAGGGGTATGACGCTGGACCTGAGAGGACACTAATTAAGTCAATAGTTGCATAACACTCCACATATATAAGTCCTAATCAGGGGCAACCGGGGGAGGATTTGGAGGTACATCAGCTCCTCTATGCCCCTCTGGAGGTGGTTGGGGTGGTGTCCTGGAGGCCCGAGAGACAACCTCATCATGATGCTCTTATTTCCCCAGATCATCGGATGGTACCTGACTGGCACCCTTTCCTGCCTCTATATCTAACCGCCGCATAGGCTCATATCATCTAGTAGTAGCAGGGATCATTGAGAATGTAAACAAAATAAATGTTCAGAGTGAACATTTACAAGTTAGCTCTATCACACGATCTAGATCAAGAAGAAAGGTAACCATCCTAAATTTACCGTAGCCTCTTATTTATAAATGTGGTACACAATACACCTATAAACAAGACTATACGACTTGCAGACTCCCTAGGATAGACCTTCTTTGATACCAAGTTTGTCACACCCCAACCTTGGAAGGTGTGGCGGCTGGCACTCGGCACCTGAAGGCTCAAGTGAACCAACTATAGTACCTGAAATATTTGACACTAAACCTGGGTCGATAAGGTCTCTGCATAACAATAACATGACTAGAATATACAATAACTTACAAGTAGAAGAGACCCAACAACAGTATGTATACATGAATGAGGCCGACAAGGGCATAACAAAAGTATCATCAATTAACAAGAAGTCTTGCAAGCCTCTAAGAACGCTACAATACATCAACCGGTCAGGAAAGGTCCCCTCCATACCAAAAACTCTATAAATATATACAATAGTACCTATCGACTCTATATAGTAACTCCAGAGAGGGGAGTGCAACAACCAACAACTGGAAATAAGTACCCTACTGAGAAGGTACATCTCTATGTCAATCAGTACCTATGAGCATGAACACAGCGCCCCAGAAGGGGACGTCGGTATGAAAGATATACGGAATATGTAAGGTAGGTAATATATGTAAATAAGAGATGTGATACAAGAGAGAAGGGTACAAAAGTCAACCTGAAACTCAGAAAAAGTGTCGTTGTGGGCATAAAACATGAATATATGTAAGTAAAATCGGGCCACTCTATTGGGCCATATGGTATAATATCAAGTCCCTTTGTGGGTTAAACTCATAATAAATTGCCCAACCATATAGGATACGGTAATATCTGCCCAACTGATCAGTGGTATGCACTTATATGTGCATACCACTGATCAGTTGGGCAGATATTACCGCATCCTATATGACCGAGCAGTTTATTATGAGCATAACCCATATAGGGACTTGATATGATACTATATGGCCCCATAGAGTGGCTTGATTTTTACTTACATTAATACATTCATGGTGGTATTAGTTGTACGCCCTCAACATCATTTTTTCTGAGTTTCAAGTTGATTGTATACTCTTTTGTCTTATATTATGTCTTTCATTTATATACTTTACCTGCTTTACATATTCAGTACATCATTTATATTGATGTCCCTTTTTTGGGAACTATGTTCATGCATGTTGGTAAAGATAAACAAGGAGACGCACATTCTCAGTAGGGTACCTATTCTCAACTGTTGATAGTCATACTCCATTTATCTGTAGTTGATGAACAGAGTTGATAGGCACTATTATGTATATTTCTAGAGTTTTGGCAGGGCCCTATCCCGACCATTTGATATATTGTAGCACTCTCAGAGGCTTGCAGGCCACTGTTTAGTGTGTATTCGTGTTGTTTGGCCTCACCGCCATTCTTTTTGGTTGACGGTACTTGGTATCAAAGCAGGTATGTCCTAGGAAGGCTGCAAGCCATGTCTAGTATAGCATTGTTTATGGGTGTGTTGTGCACCACACTTATAAGAATGAGGCTACATGACATTAGGATGGTTATATTTCTGCTTGATCTAGATCGTGCGATAGAGCTAAGTTGTAAGTGTTCACTCCTAATCTTTATTTTGTTTACATCTCAGTGATGCCTGCTACTTCTAGATGATAGAAAGCTATGCAGATATTAGATGAGGGGGAAGGAGTAGGTGCCAGTCAGGTACCACCAGTAATCCGGGGAGACAAGAGCATCAGGATAAGGTTGTATCCTAGGCCTTCAAGACTCCACCCTCACCACCTCCAGAGGGGCATAGAGGAGCTGATGTATCCCCAATTCTTCCCTCAATTTCTCCTGACTAGGATTTAGATATGTTGATTGTTGTACAACTGTTTACTCGACTAGTGGCCTCTCAGGCCCAGCCTCAGACCCTAGCACTTTTGATAGAGCAATCAGCGTGAGAGTTTGTGATTTTAGCAACCTAGACCCTTCGGTATTCATAGGGACTGATCCAAATGCAGATCCACAGAGTTTTCTAGATCAAATATAGTAGACCTTGCGAGTCATGCATGTCACCAATATTAAGTCAGTAGAGCTTGCCTATTATAGATTACAGGATGTTGCCTAACTTGGTATCTGACTTGGGAGCTGTCTAGGGGACCCCATTTCCCATAAGTAAGGTGGAGAGAGTTTTTTAGGCATTCTTACAGCAGTATTTTCCTATTGAGCTCCGTCGAGCTAGACAAGACAAGTTGCTACAGTTGGAACAGGGTAATATATGTGTTCGGGAGTATAATATGCAGTTGAACTCCTTGGCTAGGTATGCTCCTACAGTTGTGGCTGAGATGAGTGAACGAGTATATATATTAGCGGGTAGTTTGGGACCACACTTGGTTAATGAATATACTACATCTTCTTTGAATCTAAAAATGAATATTTCTCGCATTTAGGCCTACACATAGAACTTAGAGGATCGTAAAAGGCAGCAGCGGGTTGATCAAGAGAGTGATAGGGGTTAGCATAAGAGGTCCTGGTCCGCTGGTGATACAGGAGACTTCAGAGGTATGTTCAGGCCACAGTTCTCTAGCACCCATTTTATCCAGCAATTAGTGCAGCACCGCAATTCCAGGGTCAGCGTCTTGATCGGACCATTTTTTCTACGCAGGGACAGAGTTCACGTGTATCACGAGTCCAGTATGATGGAACTTCTATTTCCCTACTATTATCAGTGTGGTAGATCTCATTCGAGTAATGCATCAAGGTTTGGATGTATGTTATTCGTATGGGCATCCCGATCATATTATACAGTTTTATCTAATGAGATGCGGGGATGGTATGCACAACCAACAGGGTCTATAGCAGCTTCTTCTTCATCAGTACGCTCTTCTAGGAAATGTACACAAATGTCAGCTGGTAGAGGCAGAGGCAGAGGTGGACCGTCTAGCTCAGACAGTCATCAAAACTGCATTTATGCATTGGCGGGTCAATAGGACGTAGAGTTATATCTAGATGTGGTTACATGTATATTATCTGTATTCTCCCTTGATGTGTATGCTTTCATAGTTTTAGGTTCTACTCGGTCGTATATTACTTCATTTTTTGCTGGAAAATATGGTAAAGAACCTGAATTATTACGTAATGTCATTTGAAGTGTTTATACCTGTTGGTGAGTCTGTGATTGTTAGGCGGGTATATCGGGGTTGCGATGTGATAATTTATGATCATCACACTTCTGCTGATTTAAATGAATTAGAGATGGTGGATTTTGATGTTATTACGGGTATAGACTGGCTAGCTTCTTATTATGCTAACATGGATTGCTGGACGAAAGTTGTTTGCTTTAAACTCCTAGGCGTGCCCGTGATTGAATGGAAAGGAAATGATACAACACCTAAAAGGAGGTTTATTTCCTATCTTATGCCGCGAAAGATGATTTCGAAGGGGTATATCTATCACCTAGTGCAGAGGTAAAGCTTCCCGTCCTCCAGTCAGTTCCAGTTGTTAATGAATTCTTGATAAACTTCTTGGCACTCCTCCCGAAATGGAAATCAATTTTTCTATCGACGTGCTTCCAGATACCCAACCTATATCTATTCCTCCGTATAGGATGGCCCCTGCCGAGCTAAAAGAACTGAAAGCTCGGTTGAAAAATCTTCTAGAAAAAGGCTTTATCAAGTCCAATACCTCCCCATATGGTGCACCAGTGTTACTCCTTTGTAAGAAAGATTGTTCATTGAGAATGTGTATTGATTACCGTCAGTTGAACAGGGTAAACATTAAGAATAAATACTCGCTTCCCAGGATCGATGATCGATTTGATCAATTGCAAGGCACCAAGTATTTCACCAAGATTGATCTCAAATATAGTTACCATCAGTTGAGAGTTAAGGAGAAAGAATTCTGAAGACAGTTTTCCTGACCAGATATGGCCATTATGAGTTTCTTGTTATGTCCTTTAGTCTAACCAATGCACCAACATCTTTTATGGATCTTATGAATTGGGTGTTCAAACTATTTTTGGATATCTTTTTTTATAGTGTTTATTGATGATATTCTAGTGTAGTATCGATCAGTAGCAGAGCATCCGCATCATTTATGAGTGGTATTGTATACCCTCTAGGATCGTAAGCTATATAAGTTCTTTAAGTGCGAATTCTGGTTGAACTTAGTGGCCTTGGGATATAGTATCAGATGAGGGTATCAATGTTGATAATCAGAAGATTGAGGCAGTTAAGAATTAGATGAGGCCCACAACTCCTATGTAGGTGCGTAGTTTCTTTGTCTTAGCTAGTTACTATAAATGATTTGTGGAGAACTTCACTTCTATTTTCGTTTCACTGGAAAAGTTGATGTATAAGGCGGCTAAATTTCAATGGTTTGATTCTTGTGAAAAGAGTTTCCAGGAGTTAAAGAGCAGATTAACATCAACACCTATTATAGTATATCCTGAGGGATTAGAGGGTTATGTTGTATATTGTGAAGCTTCTAGAGTTGGGTTGGGTTGTGTTCGATGCATCACAGCAAGGCTATTGCATATGCTTCAAGATAATTGATGAAGCACAAGTAGAATTACCCGACTCATTATCTTGAGTTGGCAACTGTTATATTTTCCATGAAAATATGGCGCCATTACATATATGGGGTTCACGTTGAATTGTTTACAGATCACAAAAGTTTATAATATATATTCAGGCAGAAGGAGTTAAATCTGAGGCAACGTAGATGACTAGAGTTGCTGAAAGATTATGATGTTGTTATCTTGTACCATTCCGGTAAATAAAATATAATGGAAAACACGTTGAGTCGTAAGTCTATGGGTAGCCTAATACGTGTGGGAGTTGACAATTTAGAGATGACTAAAGATCTATACCTATTGGCCAATTTAAGTGTACAATTGCAGGATGCAGGAGATGGAGATGCCATAGTTTAATAGATACATGAATATTGGATGCATAGACTCCAATTTAAGAGGCAACCTTAACTCATAGGACACTTGGCCTATTCCTCGAACAAGTTTGTATGGACCAATTTACCTTTAGGTTAAGTTGGCATTTCTTACTAAATCTGATTATGCCTTTCACTGGCGACATTCTTAAGAAGACCCAATAATTTATAAAAACTCTAGATCTCAGCGTCGCACATCCATTAGTGATTTCTCGTGACTTTGGGCTGACTTTTACTATATCTTAGTGGGCCAAAAAAGGTCTAGGTAACTCTTACCCTCCTGCATCAAACCACTCGATAGAATATCCGCACTCTCGGTCATACAAGGTCTCATAAGGAGCCATCTTGATACTAGAATGATAATTGCTAATATATGCAAACTCATTAAGGAGTAAATGGTAATTCCAATTTCCTTGGAAATCTAGCCTACCTGCCCGCAACATATCCTCAAGCATTGGAATCGTGTGCTCTACCTGGCCACCTACCTGGGGTGTAAACTATACTAGG
Organism: Anisodus acutangulus; assembly: GCA_029783415.1. Lineage (NCBI taxonomy): Eukaryota > Viridiplantae > Streptophyta > Magnoliopsida > Solanales > Solanaceae > Anisodus > Anisodus acutangulus. The sequence continues at coordinate 21,701,749 of CM056505.1, forward strand.
GTACTCTTGCATCCCCAAACCTTTCTGGAAGGATCACTAGAGGTCGTTGTAACAGAGCTCCTCTATTTGAAGTAATAAATATTAGAATATCATAAAGTCGCACGGTCTCCTTAATATACAACTTTGCATAATACTAGGCTGTGTGAATAACTCTGTCTGGGACAAAATGTGTCAACTTTGTGAGTCTATCGACCATATCTCATATGGAGTCATACTTTTGATAAAATGGCGTGACCCCGCAATGAAATTCACATCAATCATCTTTCATATTCAAGTTTATATCTATACTTTGTACTAGCCATGTAAGTCTCTGATGCTCTATTTACTTACTGATAATTGGGGCATTGTGCCACAAACTCGGCAGTGTCCTTCATCATATCATTTCACTAATATATATATCTGATATCATGGTACATATTCATTGAAAAAGGATGAATAGATTAATAAGACTAATGTGCCTTCGTCATAATTTTGCCTCAACACCAAACTATATCTGGGAATATATTCAACTTCTGTGTCGGAGGACACCGTCACCCTTAAGCTCAAACATTGGCTTCTCTTGTCATCGGAACTTTTTATTTTAATACTGCTAACTCGGGATCCTCATATTGTTGTTCCTTTACCTCTGTCGAAAGGGATGATCTAGTTACATTCTGAATTATAGTTCTACTATCATCGAACTCCCAAGCTTGTTAACTGATGGATATCTTTGGCAAACTTGCTCTCTTATCGACTTCTAGGTAAGCCACACTACCCATAGATCTCATCGTATGGTGCCCTGAAGGTTGTCATCTTGTTGCATGAGCCTCCTTTTTAAGCTATATTAGGATAAAATATGCATACTACTACTCTTACTCTTTGGAAGAGGAATCGTGTATCTCTGCACTTTAAAGTTTTCACGTTATATCGCACACGCGTGCAACACTATTGTGGACCCTAAGTCATGGGTCCATAATTCTCCTTAACTTTCCCAACCGATATTAAGTGTAAAGAAATCATTTCCTTATTCATTCTAAATATGTGCATTACGACTGCATTATCTCTTCTTAGTCTTTACTAATCTAGAGTTCACTATATACATGACTTCAGGTATAATTATGGGTTCTGATTTGGTTCCTTGTCCAACCAGTATAGCTAAGAATAAGTTGTGGACGTACTCCCTTATTGAGTGCATACCTATATTCTGAGAAGATTGACGTTATTGGTCAATTTATATGACCCGCACTTTAAACCACTATACTAAGAGTAAATTCTCCTCCTTTGTCTCTTAGATATCACCTTTTATCAATATACTCTTAGAGTGAAACTTCTCGTTCATGGTAAGATGCAAGCTTACTATTATATACCTTGTAGGATCTTAGGCACCCTCAAACTGTCCATACTTATTATGATTTTTTCCCACTTCCTTCCTTATTCTGATAGTATCAATCTTGTACACACTTTTTAAATATATGTGTTAAGCCTAGGCTTCATGCTCCTTTTTACTTCTGAACTGATGTACACTAGATTTTATTTGTTGTTAGTACTTATTTGAGAAATCTATATCTATTTTAGGTACGATGGGGCCTTTCTCAACCTGATGACATGTTGTGGTACTCTTAAAGGCTTGCAGACTAGTGGTTATTATATATTTGTTTTATATGGCCTTGTCGGCCTCTTTGTCAGCTATTTGTATGCTTGTTGTGGCCATGTCGGCCTTATGATATATACATGTTGGTTAGTTGTTCATGGTTACATGTTGGTTAGTTATTCATGGTTACATGTTGTTTCATTCAAGCTTCTATAGTCGCTTTAATTATGAGGCTTTGTCATCCCTGACGGTTATATGTTAAAGTTATGATATACATGTGTTATGCTCAGGACGTTCCAGCGCCGGGTACCGACCACATTCCCCAAGGTTGGGGTGTGACAAACTTGATATCAGAGCAGGTATGTCCAAGAGAGTCTGCAAGCTATGTCTAGTAGAGTCTTATCTATGAGTGTGTTGTGAATCACAATTATAGACAAGAGGCTATAGGGAATTTATGATGGTTACCTTCTTTCTTGATCTTGATCATGAAATAGAGTTGAGTTGTAAGTGTTCAACTCCTAATGCCTATCTTGTTTACACTTTCATCTATGCCTATGACTAGACGGCAAATAACTATTAGGATGTTGGATGTGGAGGCGGGTGAGGGTGCTAGTGAGGTACCACTCACTAATTTGGGATAGCATGAGCATCAGGATGAGGCCTTATCTCGGGCCTCTAGGACACCCCCATCACCACTTCTAGAGAAGCATAGGAGGGGCTTATCTTGGTATCTTAGCGATCGTTTTGCCTTAAAAATTTCTTAGTCTTGTTTAACGAAAGGGGTATTCATGTAATTTGACCCCGTGATATTCCGACACATACCCTCTTAGGTTTACAATACCAACATCATCATATCAACTAATATCAACTTCCAGTTCCAAAAAAAAAGCCCACAACTCAACATATCTTAACTTCATAAGTTTACGGGTTTTTGATTATGAAAATCCTCTCATAAATTATCTAAAATTATCAATTAATCACACACACACACACATATATATATATATATATATAGGAGGATAAATTTCACCTCAACACACCCAAACCGTCTCAAATCAACACGTTGCCCCAATTCCAAGGATTTCCAATCCCGGCTCAATAAGAAGAAGACAATTCTTATGATTACCACAGTATTCATTATGTAAATCTTGCGGGATTTGGGTTTGGATTAACCTTGGGATGTTATACTATGATTGAGGGGGTTAGAGAGAGTCTATGAACTGAGTTTTGGGGGAAAATGAAGAGGAAAATGTTAAGAACCGATTTTATACCCAAAAATATTTCCACCGCTAGAATTCCACGGTGGGATTCATAGGACCGTCAAATACTTCAACGGTACATCAATATTCCCATCAAACTTTTGGGGAAAATCGATAGCTCAAAGAGGAAAATTGACGGTCTGTCAATGCTGTCGTCAAATGCCTAAATTTTCTAATTTTGTCGAAATGTATTTTTTACGATCCGTTTATCTTCCATATAATCTGAAACATCTGTAAATAAGTTATAAATCTTGGTTACGATATAATGACATTTGCCCTACATAGAGGCTTGATATGATATTATATGGGCCCGTAGAGTGGCTTGATTTTATTAAAATGCATATGATCATGGTTATGTCACTTGTACACCCTCAGTGGAAGTTCTGAGTTTAGGTTGAATTATTTATCCTTCTCTTGTATTACCTTCTTATCTATATGATATACATGCCTTACATATTCAACACATTCTTTCGTACTGACGTCCCTTTATTGTGGCAATATATTTCATGCCCGCATGTGTAGGTAGACAGACGGACGCACCTCCTTAGTAGGTTATCAGTAGGTTATCAGATTCAACTGTTGATTTTCGCACTCCACTTTCTTAGAGTTGTTGTACAAAGTCGGTAGGAACTATTGCTTTTATCTTTATCTATTTTGGGTACGGTGGGGCCCTGTCTCAATCTGATAACATGTTGTGGTACTCTTAGAGGCTTGCAGACTAGTGGTCATTATATATTTGTTTTGTATGGCCTTGTCGGCCTCTTTGTCAGCAATTTGTATGCTTGTTGTGGCCATGTCGGCCTTATTATATATACATGTTGGTTAGTTGTTCATGGTCACAAGTTTTTTCATGCAAGCTTCTATAGTCGCTATAATTCTGAGGCTTTGTCATCCCTGGAAGTTCTATGTTCAAGTTATGATATACATGTGTTATGCTCAGGACGTTTAGGCGCCAGGTACCGACCACATCCCCCAAGGTTGGGGTGTGACAAACCTGATATTAGAGCAGGTCTGTCCTAGAGAGTTTGCAAGTTGTGTCTAGTAGAGTCTTATCTATGGGTGTGTTATGCAACACACTTATAGACAACAGGCTACAGGGAATTTAGGATGGTTACCTTCCTTCTTGATCTTGATCGTGAAATCGAGTTGAGTTGTAAATGTTCAACTCCTAATGTCTATCTTGTTTACACTTTCAACTATGCCTATGACTAGATGGAAAATGACTATTAGGAGGTTGGATGTGGAGGCGGGAGAGGGTGCTAGTCAGGTACCACTCACTAATTTGGGACAGCATGAGCATCAGGATGAGGCCTTATCTCGAGCCTCTAGGACACCCTCATCACCACTTCTAGAGAAGCATAGGGGAGCTATTTGACCTCAAGTTCCTCCCCAGGTTGCTCCTGAGCAGGATCTTGATATGCGGAGTGATTTTTTATTATTGACTTGATTGGTGGCCACTCAGGCCTAGCGTCAGACTACTGGTCCTTCTGATCGGGCTGTCAGTGCGAGAGTTCAGTACTTTATCAACCTGGACCTTGCGGTATTCATGGAATCAGACCTTAATATAGAACCGTAGAACTTTATAGACCAGATACAGTAGAACTTGTGTCACACCCCTAACTGAGGGGTGCGGCGGGCACTCAGTGCCCTGCTGCGAGTGTACCACTCTGATGACAAGGCTTTTGTGCAAGCAGAACTTCCTACCGACAAAGTCGTACTGAGATATATCACAACAACTCTAGATAATAGGGATTAACCCACCACATATATACAATGGACCTATAAGGTCAGAACATGATCTGACAAAAGACAACTTAGTCGACAAGGATATACGCCACATTGTACATACCAAAACAAGTTTGTGAGCGTCTACGAGTAATTGTACTGACATATGATCGGGACAGGGCCACGACCTACCCATAATGTACATAACTCTACAAAATGCTCCATACATATCTAACTAGAAAGCTCTAGGAAAATGAAGCTCACATGCTGATGGCTGGACTCAACATCTCCTACTGAGATGGCCTAGAAGAGTCTCTATCAGAACCTGTGGCATGAACACATAGTGCCCTCGATAAAAGAGACATCAATATGAAATAATATACCGAGTATGTAGAGCATGAATAGCAATGTCAGTGTGTAAGCTATAAATAAAATCATATAAGCAACGTGAAATGATTAGCTATAAGGGAAGGCATGAGCAACCTGGGCCACATGGGCGAATAATGAAATTTTGAAACCTAATACAACCTTTGGATAGACCTTTACTGTATAAACTATCCTCATCTTATAGTGTGAGGTATAACATGTCATTAATCTTAGGTGTATGTATGAATATGCAATGCAATATGCACACTAACTCATGTATGTGTTACGGAATGTGCAACCCGATCTATCATATGTATATGTTGTAGAACGTGCAACCCGATCCAATGTATGTATATGTTGTGAAACGTGCAACCAGATCCTCTATATATGTATATTTTACGGAACGTGCAACACGATCCTCTATATACGTATATTTTACGGAACGTGCAACACGATCCTCTATATGGATTGTTATAGAATATGCAATTCGATCCTCTATATGTATGATTGTATGCATGATATCAATGCCAACGAAAACTATATCAATGACAAAGGGGACCTCGAGGTGTGGATAACAGATTATGACAACGACAACTCTTTGGCCCTTTTTTTGTAACTTATAAATACAATGACTTTCCTCTTAGAATGACTTTATGGTTGACTCGATGACTATATTTTAGAAATCTTCCTTTCGTAGACTTATGATACGATCCTTAACCAACAACGAGTATCTTCAGAACTTGAATAACAATGAATACTTCTCAACATGAAACTTCGATAGACAGTAGAATGGAATTCTCAACGTTTCTATTTGAAAACGATAATTATTTAGATTTCATGCTTTTACAAAAATGGGATAGCCTTACATACCTCAGCCACGAAGCTATACGTCATGCTATAAGCTCTCGTACTCTTCACAATCGATTATCTATAACAAATAAAGGATCTATATCAACATCTAATCTATCTTCCATAAGAAACTTTACTTAGGTATCTTAGCGATCATTTTGACTTAAAAAGTTTCTTAGTCTTGTTTAACCAAAGGGGTATTCACGTAATTTGACCCCATTATTCTCCGACATGTAACCTTTTAGATTTACAATACCAACATCATTATATCAACTAATATCAACTTCCAATTCCCAAAAAATAGCCCACAACTTAACATATCTTAACTTCATAAGTTTACGGATTTTTGATTATGAAAATTCTCTCATAACTTATCTCAAATCATCAATTAATCACATATATATATTGGAGGATCAATTTCACCTCAACACACCCAAACTATCTCAAATCAACACTTTGCCCTAATTCCAAGTGTTTCCAATCCCGGCTAAATATGAAGAAGACAATTCTTATGATTACCATGGTATTCATTATGTAAATCTTGCGGGATATGGCTTTGGATTAACCTTGGGATGTTATACTGTGATTGAGGGGGTTAGAAAGAGTCTATGAGCTGAGTTTTGGGGGGAAATGAAGAAGAAAATGTCAAGAATCGATTTTATACCCGAAAATATTTCCACCGCTAGAATTCCACGGTGGGATTGATAGGACCGTCAAATACTTCAACGGTACATCAATCTTCCCGTCAAACTTCTAGGGGAAATTGACAGCTCAGATAGGAAAAATTGACGATCTGTCAAATACTTTGACGGTTTGTCAATGTTGTCGTCAAATGCCTAAATTTTCTGATTTCATCAAAACGTATTTTCTTCAATCCGTTTAGCTTCCATATAATCCAAAAGTTCTGTAAATAAGTTATAAATCTTGGTTATCCTTTCATAAGGTCGTATCTCTTCCTGGGACTCAAGTATCAATCGATGACATGACAGTCGTGAAACTACAAGGTGTAACACATTGTGAGTAATGCATGCCACCGATACTAAGTTGGTAAAGTTTTCATCTTATAGATCGCGGGATATCGCCGTGACATGGTACGAGAAATGGGAACAGCCTAGGGGATCTCATGCTCTACCAGCCGTATGGAGAAAGTTTTTTGAAGCTTTCTTACAACATTATCTACTAGTGAAGCTCCTACGGGCTAGGAAAGATAGATTTCTACTCTGGAGCAGGGTAGAATGAGTGTATGGGAATATAGTTTGCAGTTCAACTCATTTTCCAGATATGCTCCTACCATTGCAATTGAGATGAGTTATGAACTGCATAAGTAACGGCTTGGGGCCACATTTGGTTAATGAGTGTACTACAGCTTCTCTTAATCTGGGTATGGATATCTCTCACATCCAAGCTTATGCGCAGAATTTATAGAATCATAAGAGACAACAGCGGGTTGCTCGAGAGCATGATAGGGGCCAGTATAAGAGGGCCTTCTCTGCAGGTGCTTCATGAGAGTTCAAAGGTTTCTTTAGGCCACAGTTTCCTAGGCACCCATCCTATCCGGCATCCAGTGCACCACCACAGTTTTGGGGCCAGCGTCATGATCGGTCATATTATTCTAGAAAAGGTCAGAGTTTATGAGCGTCAGTCCCACAGTATAGAGGTGATTCTAGTCAGATCATGCCTCCATTAACCTATTGTGATTAATGTGGTTGAGCCCATTTTTGGAAATGTCATCAGGGTTTAAATTTGTGGTATTCTTGCGGATAGCCTAGCCATATTATGTGGCACTATCCGATGAGAAGCGGAGGTGGTATGGCTCAGCCCATAAGATTTATACCTTTTTCTTCTTTATCCATACGCCCTCCTGGCAAGGATACGCATACTTCTGCTGGTAAAGGTGGAGCATCTAGCTCTTACGTTTATAAGAGTGTATCTATGCATTAGCTGGTCGACAAGACCTAGAGTCATCTCCATAGGTTGTTACAGGTATATTATCCGTCTCTTCTCTGAATGTGTATGCATTGATAGACCCAAGATACATTTTTTCGTACATTACTCCTTTCGTTGCTAGCAAGTTTGGTAGAGAACTTGAATTATTGAGTAAGTCGTTTGCAGTATCTACACCGATTTGCAAGTCAATAATAGTTATACAGGTATATTGGGGTTGTGATGTGGTAATTTGTAATCACCATACACTAGCTGACTTGAATAAGTTAGAAATGGTTGATTTTGATGTCATTATGGTATGTATTGGTTGGCCTCTTGTTATGCTAATGTGGATTGTTGGATGAAGGTTGTTCATTTTAATTTTCCAAGCAAAGTTGTTATGGAATGGAAAGGTAACGTTGCACCGCTTAAGAGGGGGATTATTTCCTATCTAAAGGCACGAAAGATGATTTTGAAAGGGTATATACATCATTTGGTACAAGTGCAAAATGTGGAAGAAAATTTTCCTACTCTTCAGTTTGTTCCTATCATTAATGAATTCCCCAACATTTTCCCTGATGAGCTTCCAGGCATTCCTCACGAAAGTGAAATTGATTTCCCCATTAATGTGTTGTCAAACACCTAGCCTATATTTGTTCCTCCTTATATAATGGCCCCTAGTGAGCTGAAGGAATTAAAGGCACGATTGAAAGATTTGCTGGAAAAGGGATTTATTAGGCCTTGTACTTTTCCATGGAGCGCGCTAGTGCAGTTTATCCTTAAGAAAGACAGCTCGCTAAGGATGTGTATTGATTATCATCAGTTGAATAAGGTTACTATTAAGAAGAAATATCCACTCGCAAGGATCGATAACATATTTGACCAGTTGTAGGGCGCTAAATATTTCTTGAAGATCGATCTTAGGTCTAGATACCATCAGTTGAGGGTTAAGGAGAAAAATATTTCAAAAACTGCTTTTAAGACCAGATACGGTCACTTTGAGTTTATTGTTATGTCATTCGGGCTTACTAATATACCAGCAGCTTTGATGGAATTGATGAATCAGGTGTTCCAGCCATTTTTGGATATCTTCGTGATCGTGTTTATAGATGACATTCTGGTATATTCTCGATCAGAGGCAGAGAATGTGGACCATTTGCGAGCGGTGTTACAGACTCTCCAAGATCGTAAGTTATATGCCAAGTTCTATAAATGTGAGTTCTGGCTAAATTCACTGGCCTTCCTTTGGCACATAGTATCAGATGAGGGCATTAAAGTCAATAGTCAGAAGATCGAGGTTGTAACGAATCAGCCGAGGCCTACAACTCCTACTGAGGTACGTAGTTTCTTGGGCTTGGCAGGCTATTGTTGGAGGTTCATGGAGAATTTCACTTCTATTGCTGACATATTGACGAAGTTGACTCATAACGTGGCTAAGTTTCAGTGGTCGGATGACTATGAAAGGAGTCTCAAAGAATTAAAGGGTAGGTTGACATCAGCACCTGTCTTGGCACTGCTAGAAGGCTTACAACGCTATGTTTATTGTGATACCTCCAGAGTCAATTTGGGATGTGCTCTAAGGCACACAATATGGTTTTTGCTTATGCTTCAGGACAGTTGAGAAAGCACAACCAGAATTACCCGACTTATGATCTTGAGTTGGAAGATGTTATATTCGCCCGGAAGATATGGCGTCACTGTCTATATCGGGTCCATTTTGACTTGTTCACTGATCATAAGAGCTTACAGTATATATTCAGCCAAAAAGAATTGAACTTGAGGTAGAAAAAGTGGCTTGAGTTTCTAAAAAATTACAACGTTCATATTTTGTACCATCATGAAAAAGCTGATATGTTGAGTCATAAGTCTATATGGTATCTTGAAACATACAGAAGTTCATAAATTTGAAATGAACAAAGAATGGTGTCGATTAGCCAGCTTGAGTGTACGAATGCTTGACACAGATAACAGAGGTGTTGTAGTTCCGAATGCGGCTGACTCATCCTTGATAGCGGAGGTAAAAACAAGATAGTTTGATGATCCAGAGTTAGTTAGAATGAGAGAAGGGATTCCCTATCTGAAGAAGCAGTTGTTTGAGATGTCAGACGATAGGGTTCTTAGATACAAAGGCTGGTTATGTGTTCCTGATGTTGAAGGACATTGAGGGAAGATTATGGCAGATATTCACCAATCCTGGTATTATATTCATCCTTGTTCTACTATGATGTACCATTATATTCAGCAAATTTACTGGTGGAACGATATGAAGAAGAATATTACAAAGTTAGTGGTTCAATGTCCAAATTATATGCAAGTCAAAGTTAAGCATCAGAAACCTGGAAGTTTTCTTTTGAATATAGAGATTCTGATGTAGAAATGAGAGGTAATCAATATGTATTTCATTACAGATTTGTATATTCATTAACCCAGACAGTTGTATGTTCATGTTGTGGTATATAGGTGGTACGCTCAGGTCATTCAGGCACCGGGTGTCGCTCCACCCCCTCCCCCACCCCCCAAGGTTAGGGTATGACAAACTTGGTATCAGAGCAAGTCAGTCCTAGAGAGTCTACAAGCCGTGTCTAGTAGAGTCTTGTTTATGGGTATGTTGTGCACCACACTTCTAAGTGAGAGGCTGTCGAGAATTTAGGGATGGTTTCCATTCTTTCATCTCATAGGTCGTGCAGTAGAGATGAGTTTTAAGAATTTAAGTCTAATTGTTTCAGTAATGCAGAATACCAGAAATGCTGATTACCAGAGTTTGAGATTTAAGAATTCGTGCTTTATACTATTTCAGTAAGGCCGATTACCAGAAAAACTTCGGTTAGTTCACATTTGTAGCCGTTAAATGAAAGACCCCTACCAGACTATTGATATGCAAGAAGAGCGAGTATTACGTTGAAATTTGAGAGTGTAAGCATTTTTCTCACTCATATGCAGAATAGATAACGAAAGCCTACAAAGGTAAAGTACTGGTTTTAGGATACAAAAGGAGTAAAGTCAAGGAAGTACAAAGTACCTGAATGCATAGGATTGTAAGGAATTGACATTCAGGTAGAATGATATAAGTATTATTATCTTGCCATCAGTAGTGGTAGAACCATAATGAGAAATTCCTATTACAGCTTGTGATTTACCGATGTCGATAAATGTAGTTTTAGAAAGAAGTGAGATTTCGGTAGCTAGTAAAGGTTAGAATGATCTTTAGCATGGATAGTACTGAAAAAAGAACAGTTATGTTAAAGGCACCTCTTTAGAAGATATATACATGATATACCCGGAATTGTTAGTTATATGAACTGTGAAGATCTTGAACATTTAGGGGCCAGGTATTGGAATCTTGGTGTGCAAGGTAAATGTTTCCCCTCATGGAGGATATTGTCTAAAGCAAAGCAGAAATAGTAGTGCCCTGAAGATAAGATCAATTGAAGGAGTTAAAAAGAGAAATACTATTTTATTAAAAATATCGGGACTAAGGTAAGAAGTGAGATTGATAGAAAATGGATGATACAAGTATAGGTGGGACATGTGAGCAATATGAGGAATAATAAGAGTCATACGAGAAAGCATCGTAATATGACAAGTTGGTAGCCAAGTAAACCAGAAGACAAGAAGAAGTAAATGCTGAGTTGAGAAGATGAATGTGTTATGAGACTATGTATCTACTATGAGAATTGAATAGCCAAATGTCAACAGAACATACCGATCAGGTGATTTAGTTCCCTGAATTATAAAAGTATCGATATTGGGAAATTTCCTCAGTTAAACAGAATAAGAGTTTGAACCTCGAGAGATTGTTATAATGAAAGATATTGAGAAGTTGCAAGGTAAGCAATTAGACAATAAGAGAATAAACTGCAAAAGGAAGGGGTAATCCTTAAAGTTTAACAAGAAAGAAGCCCTAAAGATTAAATGTCGTAACTAGAAGATAAAGAGTCTATTAAGACTGATAATGCCAGTTATGAACGCATGATTTTCTATCCAGGAAAATGGTTTAGTAAGCCCTAGTAAGAGAGAATTGTGTTGGAAAAAATTGTAAGTTGTTAAAAGATGGAAGAAGTATGGAAGGAGTTTAGACAACAATATGACCTTTCAGGATGAAAATCTCTGAGGACAAAAAGTGTAACTCCTCCTATACGGAAGATAGTTCGATGAAAAATCGATACAGAACTCACATGATGGTTTAATAAGAAAACGAGAATGTTATGACGAAGAAGTTTGAAGACTAATCATTTAGTGTCATCAAAATTTGACGAATGTCATGACTATAAAATGAGATATAAGTATCAACGCTAAGAAATGAACGGTAGCCACCTCCTAGTTAAAGGAATTAAGCAATGGTAAGAGCCACTACCTATCATTTGATGTGTAGGTTGAATAAAGGACCAAGGTTATAATCCATAGTGGAACTTAAGGCCAAAGTATATAAAAAACTCTTGGATGATAGAGGTTGAAATAAATCAATGTATTGTGATGCGCATACCCAAAATGAATGAGGAAATGAGGTCGATTACGCTTCAGAATAGTTTGGAAAGCTAATAATACATGGCCATCAATAGGGAGCATGCATTAGAGGTATGACGTGATATATTTAGGCGATAGTAGCTAAAAATCTAGATGAGTTTCTCTTACTAATAGTAAAGGCGCCCTCCATGACAAGTTGGAATGATATAGAGACCTATGAGTCTTCTTAAAAGAGAGTAATACTTCTTGTGAGTAAAAAGGGTAAATAAAGGCAATCCTAGATAATATAGCAGAATACGGGCCTCCTTTAGAGAAAAATGATTCAGAAGCCAGAGTTACTAACAAGAACTTAGCAATAGCACCCTTAGTGGTCAAAGTGAAAGAATAACAATATAAGGATTCTATCCTATTACAGTTTAAAAAAGAGAGTTAACAGAATAAAGCGTCAACCTTTTGGGCAACATAAAGAAAGGATGTATGGGTAGCTTAGCTTATTTATAGGTCGAGGAAAAAGAAGGTTAGCTAAAGAGCTTCAACAGTTAATACGTTTAAGGGTCCAATTTCAGGGCTCTAATAATAATAAGGTTGTGATGTAGAAAGTAGAAGTGGTGTCCTTGTTGCAAGGTTAAAAGATTAACAATATGAGAATGCAGAGTCAGTACAATTGGAAAATAAAGTCCCATGGAAAAGGAAGGCAATATTCTAGTTAAAGGGAGACAGAGTTCTCCGATACCCGCTATCCTATTTTACTTAGTTCGATGAAGATGTACCAAAGTACTAAATTAATTTATTGATGTAATAATGTGAAGATGAGTATTGCCGAGTTTTGGCATAATAACCCAATCGTCAGCAGATAAAGATATAATATAAAGGCCTAGATGGCCAATATAAAGAATAGAGTCCACGAAGATGGAATAGAAAGGTAGTTCAAAGGTAAATTTCAGTATGAGGTCAGCCCGCTCTTATAAAAAATTCTACGCAAATGATTGATGGTCGATAGATTTATAAGATTGACCCATTTCTTACCAAAATACGTATTCACACAATCGAGGATCATACAAGTAAAATATATACAAGAATAACGTAAGACTTCAGGACATTCCAATATATTATCTTAAAGAGAGGAGCTTAATTTTAGTGAACTTCTAGAGATTCCTTCTAAAAGGATGGGAGCACAGGAAAACCCTGTTATAATTTTAACCTGGATAAGTGACCAGGTCAAAAGCATGATATAGACATTCAATGACATTTTACTGGAAGGTATGCTAGGTTACAAAGGAGAGTGGGAAGATCACTTACCTCATAAAGAGTTATGTATCATAGCAGTTATCATCTTATTATCTAGATAGATCCTTATGAGACCTTGTATGGTCAAAAGTGAAGATCTTCTATTGATTGTATCGACGTGAGAAAATAGGATTTGTGTAGACCGGTGTTAACCCACCAGGCGGTAGAGGATGTAAAGCCCCTTCAGGATTTAATGTTAATAATTCAGGATTGCCAAGAATCACCTGTTGATGTGCGACATCGAGACTTAAATAATGTCATTCATGATTGAGTATTCTTGGAGTATTTTCCCCATAAAAAGTGTAATAAGATTCGAACAAGAGAGCAAGCTTAGCCCCAAATATATCAGACCGTATACGATTACTCAGTGATTTGGCTAAGTGTCATATGAGCTTAAGTTACCTCCAGGAGTTAAAAGGAATTTTAATAAATTTTCAACAGATTGATGTTACATAAGTACATAGGAGATTCATTTCATATATCACTAATTGAGGGTGTTCAGGGCACAGAGAATTTGTCTTATGAAGATATCTCAGTTGTTATTATATATTGCCGAGTCCAGAAGTTGCAGACTAAAGAAATATCCTCTGATTGAGGTGTTGTGAAGGAAGCAATAGGGTAAAAGAGATGACTTGAGAAATTAAGAAGGACATGAAGTCTAGGTACCCTTGTTTATTCCAGCTAAAAGGTTATAACGACACTCGTGTGATATGATTCCTTGATTTATGCTTCGTAGAAATGCGCTTAATTTATGTACCTTATATAGGTGATGACCATATAATCAATATGACAGACGCATCCCAGACTTAAGGACTTAGCAAAGGAAGTGAGTTATAGATTACTCTATTTTGAACTCTTGATAGATAGACGGTCGTGTGAGGCTGGTATGATATTATACGTTATTGCATAGCCCTGTGTAGCATTTTTCATGTTTTCTGACTGTGTGGCAGGCTTTGAATAGTACCATTTATAGGGAAAACACGACCGAAATTGTTACGAATCCTAATAGTTAGAAGCCGTAAGTTATGTTACCTCCACATTTGAGGACAAATGTTCTTAAGGGAGGAAGGACGTTACACCCCATGTTTCGTGTATTATCATTATCTTAATGTTAGCAGACACAGGATCAGGGATGGTAATATTCCTCAAAGAGACTAATAAAGTTGTATAGAAGTGTTAAGTTTATGGAATGTTTGACACTAATCGGATTTGAAGATAGACGTTTCAGCAAAGTTCACCGAAGGAAGTAGATTGTAATAGCCCATACTTTTGGGGTAAGAATAAGAGTGTTTAATATGATAAGATGCTATTTTATGAGTAATTTTAATCATACAATAGTCGTACATTAAGCATTTAAGTCAAGAAAGTTGTAAATCAAAAGTTGGCAAAAGTCACCGCATGCTACATTCATAAGTTTGCTGAAATTTGGGTCTTATGTCTGAGGTTTTCTCTCAATCTACTAGGATTTATGTGTTGATCCACCCAGAAAATTAAAGGTCTATGAGTCTAGTTTTTGTCGCATTAAACCATTTTTTTGATATGACGTCGTACTTGAGAGATATTCACATTTTCGTCGTACTACGTAGACTGACGAACATCAGCCAAGGGAGCTCGCAGGCTCGTATGGGTTGTGCTCAGCCAACTAGATGGTGGGGGTGGAACTTATACTTAAGCCTTGAAGCGGTGGACATTTCCCAAATTAGTTTTTCCAGTCCAACATGACCTAAAACTCCTTCTAAGATCCTCCAAAGGTTCTCCCACCATCTAGGCCCAAATCCAAGAGGTTCCAAGGTGATTCTCCCTTCGAAGGGTCGTGGAGCTAGTAGAGCTCGATTTCTACGCTTCATATATAAGTTGAATCTTGTTTCTAGTTATAGGAGAACTTGTTAAGGGTTGGTTCTTGAGGTTAAAGGTAAGAATCTCTATTTTCTTCATGTATATAAGTTCATACGATTTTGGAGTGTTGTTTGTTAAGAGTTTGCAAACCTATAGTCGGAACTCATAAAGTTGTGTTGCGTTGTTGTTTTGCTGCACGTATAAGGATATGTGTATGATTTTGAGCTGCATATACAAAGTTGTAATTATAAATTTAAGTGTTGGATTGATTGGAATTACTATGAGGGAAGAAGGAACTATTAGAAGGAGCTAATGGTGATGATAATTGTTAGCTACTATTGTTAGAGATTAAGGAAGTTTTACACACACTAGCTGCTTGATGAAATGTCTAAGTGAATTAAATCATGGTTTATTAATCCGTCATTGATATGAACCATTCGTATAACCTAGAGAAATGTTCCCAGGGAAGATGAGGACTCATGGGATCTGTTAGATCAGGCGATAAGTTATGTTAAGGATCACTTTCCTTCTTTTTGGCATGACTGTATGAAAACAAAATGTAAACAAACGTCCCTCCAATTAGTACTCTATTCTTAAGATGAAAGTTTCTAATGGTTATCATTCCTATTTAAGTATTACATGACTCTTGGTTGTCCCTTGTCCGGAGTATTTTCCGCACTTTATAGTACCTTTCATTTATGACATCTTATGGTTCGTTGTTGGTTTCACGATATCAGAGAGCATGTTAGCAACATATTCATGGTGTCCTTCTGATGGTTCTCATGGATGTATATATATATATAAGTACTATGTAAATCTATCTCCCACAGAGGCCTACGATGTTATATACGCGATCTATACAAGTATGGTACCATTGATCAGTTAGTTATGTTAATAATGATGTTGCCCAAAGATGCCTATGGCGTTATATATGCGGTCTATATATATATATATATATATATATATATATTACAGATGTGTACTAATGAAATTGCCCACAGACGCCTACGTCGTTATATACATAATTTTATTATATATATGTATATCATGGCCAATAGTGGCAAGTCCTGAGTTACAGGTTGATCTTCTTGACTCTTCTATATTGATGACTTACTCATGCTCTTACTACCTTACATATTCTATGTTTCATGCCCGTAGGTCTAGGTACACTAATTGAAGACCCTCCCAAGTAACATATTAGCTCAGTGGTCGTATATACATATTATGGGTACAGCGGGGCCCTTGCCGACTTCATGTTAGTTTGTTGATGTTAATTGTGGCCTTGTCGGCCTTTTATGTATAGTTGTTCATGAGGTCTCATCTTACTAGCTAAATAGCTTACTTCAGCACCAAGATATCTCCGAAGTCTCCACAACGAGGGAGAATGAAAGTTAGTGATAGTCACAAGATTCTTCACATTGAATTTGCATATTTTATCTTTGATTCAAGCTTGGAATCATTGGAGAACTTTAGGAAATGTTTTAGAAACTATTCATTGTCTGAAAAATGAAGAAGTATAAATATAAGCTAAAAATTTCTACCGATTTGTTTTGTACGGACCGTATTTTCCACCGTATTTATCATATTGATGAACTGTAAGTTGTATTCGAATTAGACTCTCTGCACTTGAATTTAGATTGGTTATGCACTCAATAATTCATTATATACTAGGATATATACCCCCAACAAGTTAGGCCAAAAAAATCTGGTCAGGATATTCTGCCTGCCTTTCCCGAGTTTCGATGAATTTAATTTTATTGATCCTTTTAACCTGAAAATATTTTGAAACATACGTAACACTTGTTTAAAATTGTTTTCATACAAAAATATGATGTTAGGCTCACCAGGCTTTACGTGGATTTACTTACGATGCATACGAGCGCAAAAATAAGGGTGTAACATCCTCCCCCCTTAAGAACATTCGTCATTGAATGTTGGGGTAACAGATTTTTAGAATTACTTATCCATAGGATTTAAGAAAAAATCGGCAGAGTTTCCCCTGTAAACAGAACTATCCAAACCTGTCAAACAACCCAAAAAGATATCCAATGCCTCACAGGGCTACATTATAGCATAACATGACATATCGGCCTCACACGACCGTGTATCTATTGATAAATTAAAAGTTTAACCATAACTCAACTCAACTATCAAGTTTTGTAGTTTGGGATACATCTGTCACTTCTGTGAAAATAACATCACATATACAAGGCATGCAAGATTAACTTCATCACTATAAAATAGAAAATGGGGAAAGCATATAGCACTAGTATTGATATAATCTAGTGTTTTTGCCACAATAAGTCAAGGATACCCAGCCTTCATGTCTTTCTTAACTTCTAAAATCATTTATCTTACCCTATCATCCCCTTTACAATGCCTCATATCTGAGGCTATCTCTTTAATTCGCAACTTTCAGACTCAATGATTTAGCATGTTAACTGAGGTAGCAATTCTCCGTATTCTTAACATTTCTGACTAGGGATGCGTGAAATAAATTTCTTGTGTTCTGCTGCAACCTTGATACATGGAAAACTAATTTAGATTTTTTTTAACTCACGGAGGTAACCCTAGGTCATAGGTCACTTGGATGGACCTTTAAATTGTTTTATATAGTTCAATATCTCTAGGGACAAACTTGTTTTGCTGATCGAATCTCATTACACTTTATAGGCATGAAACTTTAGAAATACTAAATCATAAATGGTATTCCTTAGGTCTCAGCTTCGCACATCAGTAGGTGATTCCTGGCAAATCTTGAATTATTAACACTTGCCCTTGAAAAAGGCTTTACTTTACCATTCGGTGGGTTAACTTCAGCCTACACATTCCTATTTTCTTATGTCGAATAGATCGGTAGAAGATTTGTACCTCTGAATATACAAGTTCTTATAAGGATCCATCTAGATAATAAAGTGATCACCATAATGATACGTAACTCTTTGTGGAATAAACGATCCTCTCACTATTCATTGAAATTTAGCATACCTACCTACCATATGTCATTGAGCGTCTAAATCACGCATCTAGCATGATCTCATATTATAGATAGGGCTATGATAAGATTTCTCCATGCCCCCAAACCTTTCTAGAGGAATCTCTAGAAGTTCCCGGCAATTAATACCCTTTACCTGAGATGATAGACATTAGAATGTCCTGAAATAATACAGTCTTCTTAATACATTTTACTTATATAGTCCTTAGTTGTGCAAATACTCTGATAAGAAATGGATCATCCTTATAAATCTATCGACCATTAACCATTCAGGTAATATTTTTGATAAGAATGGGGTAAGTTCATGTTGTACTTTATCCTTGAAACACTTTTCTATTTCTATGTGGGGAAATCCATTCTCTATATTAGCCCACTGGGCCTAGATACTCCGTCTTTTCCTGTTGATCATTGGGTCATTATGCTAAAGCTTGATAATTTTCTTTGTCGCATCATCACGCTAATACATATCTCTCAGACCATGTTAGTCTTTCATAGAACCAAGGTGAGTAAAATAGCGGGATTAATGAACTTCCGCTCAAATATTGTTTTGTAAATTATCCAAATTTGGAACGTACAATCGACCTAGGTATCGAAGATCTCCATCTCCCTTCCTCTCGTATACTGTCTTCCTTTGCTGATAGTACCAATTTTGTGCATTGATAACTTATGCACAATGATTTTATTATCATGTAATCCTTGAAATTGAACCCTTAAACACATTGACTAATAAAGATTCTTTTGCTACCTTTTTCTTTCCTCAGCTTCTAGATAGGCTAAGCCACTCAACTCTCTTACCTTAATATGCCTTAAAGGCTATTATCCTATTCTATTAAACTTTTCTTTCAAACTGTACTAGAATAGAAATCATTTATCCTTATTCATTTACTTTTCCACTAAGAATGCTACTACTAAGTTCTGGTTATGATGCAAGTAAGGAGGGGTGTTGGATGGTAAGTGGGTCGGGTCTTGGTTATATTCAGGTCGACCCAAAAATAGATACCAAGATTGGGGTTCTCGGCTTAGTCGGGCAGGGAGGTGTTGTGGGGTTATTTTGGGTAGTTGTGGGTGGAGTTGGACTTGGGCGTTTTATGAGGGTGTTCCGGGTATGCTGAGGGTAGTCTTGATGATCGTGGTTTGGCGGTTTAGTGGTGAAGGATGCCATAAGTTTATTGAAACAGTGAGGTATCAGTAAGGGCTATTCTAGTAGATTGTTTGGTGTTGTCGGGTTTAGACGGGGAGATATGCATGGTCTCGAGTGTTGGCCTTTGTTGTGGGTGGTTGTGAAGTATTGTGGGATGTGGTGGTGGAAGTAATGAAGTAGTTTGGACAAGGAATGAACATGAGTTGCGAGATGCAATCTCGGGTACAAACTAAGTGTTTGGATGATCGATATGAACAAGGATAATGACACGAGGGTTTTAGTGCTCGAGTTGAAACCAAGATGAGAGTGGCCAATTAGACAAGGACTTGATTGGGGTTGGTGGCCGGTAACCTTAGGATAGACCCTTGTCTTGGGTTTGATTGGATCACACAAGCTACAACATCAACTTGCACCGAGGGGGTTCCTCAAATTTGGGCTTAGATAAGTCACACAAGTCTTAACCATGTTTGCACCGAACGGATGGTGGTTCACACAAGAACCAATGCCCACACATGGACCAACTAATGTATACAACACACAAGTTGAATACCTTAGTTTTTGAGTAAAACTCAAGTTTATATTTCAAACACCTCTTATTTTGTACAACATCCTAAGGGTCATCTTTATAGTAGCATAGGGACCTTTCTAGAAGAAAAACCAAAGGACACAAACTACACAACCTCTTAAGCTGAATGGGAACAAATAGGGAAGGGTTTGGGTTTTCTTGGTGGACAAGGTGGTTCTCGGCCATTGTGAGAACAATGGGAAAGGACTTGGCTTTTCTTGGAGACAAGGATGAACTCAACCTCTTTCACACCCCTTTTGTGTCTTCCAAGTAGAAAAGTGCATGAATTTTGTTATCCAAAAATCCTATCTTCTTGGAATGTGTTTGGAATCTATTCCTTGCATATGTGAGTTTTTTCGGCCAACTATTCTCCTCCCTAGGCTGATCTTGAAGTCTTCATCTTCTAGATGATCCTTGTCATTGCCATCTTGTCATTTTCGGCCACGTAACCCATTTGTCCCTGCCATCTTGTCTCCTTATTACATGGCTCATTAAATGTGTCCTAAGAGGTTAAGCTAAGAATAAACATAAGCTAAAAGAAAAACACAAGCTAAAAGAAAACAACACGGTCTCGACCAAGACCACATGAAGGCCGACAAAACTATTGCACTGTTGAGTCTTCACGTCTTGTCCTCGACCCCGCTTCATAGTTCGTTCCATGTTAAGAACGTTACCATTGGATAGTTGTCTATTTTGGGCACCCTAGCAAGTCATCTCTCGATTCTTGTTGAAATATCAAGTTCACCTCCTTTCATTCATCAATCTCCCCTTCTTTGGAAGAATTTTCCCTTAAATTCTCATCGTCTAGGTAAGGTGACAAATCCCCAATGTTAAATGTTGAGCTAACTCCTCCATATTCATTCGGTAGTTCGATCTTGTAGGCACGTTCTTTTAACCTTGTCAAGACCTTGAATGGACCATCTGCTCTTGGAATTAGCTTGTTTTTCCTTAGGTTAGGGAACCTCTCCTTCCTTAGGTGGAGCCAAACCAAATCTCCGGGTTGGAAGTGTCATTGAGTTTTTGTCTTTTTAGCCTCCATTTTATACTTGTCATTAGCCTTTTGAATTTAGGCTTGAATTTGATCATGCAACTTATTAAAGGCCTCAACTCGATCCCTAGCCATGAAACATAGGATTTTCTTTCTTGGAATCAGAACTAGATCAATGGGGAGGAATGGATTGGCGCCATACACAACTTCGAATGGAGCCTTCCCCGTTGTGCAGGAATGACTCCTATTATATGCAAATTCCGCGTGTGCCAATTTTAGGTCCCAATCCTTGGTGGTTTTTCTCACCAATCCTATCAAGAAGGTACCAAGAGTTCTATTGGTTACTTCCGTTTGACTATCCATTTGAGGGTGATGGGAGGTACTAAATAGTAATTTGGTACCGAGGAGCCTCCATGACCTTCTTTTCATCACATAATTGGGTATGGTGGGGCCCTATCCTGACCTGACGTTGTTGATGTATATGTACTCTCTAGAGGCTTATAGACAGTTATCTTGTACATAGTAGTTTTGTGTGATCTTGTCGTCTCTTCCAGGAGACTGTTGTATTTGAATCGGCCTTATCAACCTTCTTGTATATATCTATTTGTTGGGCCTTTTCTTCGTGCAGGGGATTATGTTTATTGGTCAAGTAATCATTTATCAGAGGCCTTGTCAGCCCATGTATTGTTGAGCAGGTCACAGGTAGTAGGTTTGGTACGCTAGGGCCTTGGGGCACTGGGTGCCCATCACACCCCCCAAGGTTGGGGTGTGAGACGCACCATATTTCAACACCAAAAGCTTAAGATGACACTTATATGGCAAGTAGAGTGATCAAATGGTGGATAAGAGCAAAGACAAGCTTAGATTTCAAGTTCTTACTTCTGCCTAAGGTATGATTCTAGTTGTTCTTAAGTATTCTTAAGTGCTCCTAGCTTAAAATAATCACTTGGTAAGGAAATCCATAAGGAGTTGAGATAAAACTCTATAGTTGATCATAATAGTTGTGGTATTGATTGTTGGATGGCTTGGATGAGGTTTTTGAGATAGCTATGGCTACACTCCATGAACTATGGTTGTTGTAATCTTGATGATGCTGTTATTATTGAAAAGGAGATGAGAATATCTTAAGTTTCCATGAAAATGTAATGGAATAGAATATGCACGCTAAGTGTTCGACGGGATGTCACAACGATAAAGTTCTTACAACTGTTGAATGGATTTTGATGCGGATCATCCTTATTGTCTAGGTAGACAATTGTAGAACAAGAAAGGAACCATAGGAGTGATATTGGTCATCAACAAGGTATGTTAATGCTCTTTCCTTCATTCTTTTGGCATGATCTACGAATAAGAGTAACTATAACGAGGTCCCTTCAAGACTCTCATTGTTCTATTTTGGGAACATTTCCCGACGTGATAGTAACTCGAAGCTTATGCCTTCTCATGGCTTTTATTGATTCTTAGCCCATGGACACAGACACAGTTACATAACGTTAATCGTAGGGTAACGACCCTGAGTCATTCCGATCAGATTCATAAGTCCCTTCCGAGTCATTGCATGCATTTTATATATATATATATATATATATATATATATATATTATGACACCACACCACGATATAGTCAGTTGGGTAGGCACTTATATGTGTACACCACTGTAATTGGGAAGTTTATGATGATGAAAACCACAAAGAGCGGCTTAATGATGATGAGATAGCCCTGATGTGTGGCATACATATACTTATATACATATAAAAATAATTTAAGTATGTATATCCTTTTCCCACTGAGGTACTCAGAGTACAAGTTGTTTCTCTTCGACTCCATTTACAGTTTTGCACTCAGTTGCAGTTTCAGCTTTATGCTTCATATACAGTATTACATTTGTTTATAGTTTTAGCCTTACATATTTAGTATATCTTTCTACTGATGACCCCTTTCTGGGGTGCTGTGTTTTATGCCCGCGGGTACATACAGATGCCAATAGTTGACTCGACTTAGCTAAAGGTTCTCATGCTCCTTTCTTCCAGAGTTGTCTCGTAAGATGGTAGGTATGATGGCGAAATATATGTACATAGTTGGGTATGGCAGGGCCCTGTCCCGACCAGGTGTTGTTGATATACTCTCTAGCGGCTTGTAGACAGTTGTGTTGTATATAGTTGTCGGCCATTCCAGGTGACCGTGCGTTCTATCGGCCTTGTCGGTCCTGTTGCATATATATGTGGGTTGGGCCTTTTCTGTGTACAAGTGATTGTGTCCTTGATCAGGTAACCACTCATTGGAAGCCTTGTCGGCATCGGGTACCAGCCACACACACACCTCCTTCCCCAAGGTTTGGATGTGACAAACTTGGTATCAGAGAAGGTCAGTCTTAGGGATGTCTACACATCGTGTCTAGTCGAGTCTTTCTTATAGGTGTGTTATGCGACACACTTATAAATAGGAGGCTATAGGGTATTTAGGATGGTTTCCTTTTTTCTTGATCTAGATCGTGCAATAGAGTTGAGCAATAAGTTTTTTATTCCTGACCTCGTTGTGTCTACGATTTCAGTGATACCTTCTTTGAGAGATAAACCGTCTATCAAGACCAACTCATTAGAGGATACGAGCGGGTTACCTCCCCACCAGTCTTCAACTCAAATACGATCGGGTGCACCAAGAGAGACCCTCACACCGTCATATACACCATGATACATACCTCCAGCACCGTCTAACAAAAATATTAGAAAGGCAGTTCAAGTATTGACCTAGTTGGTTGCCTCTCAAGAACGATAATGCCCTAGTATGATTGACAGTGGTAGACCCTTGGAAGGGTTCGGGAGTTCACAGCCCAGGGTGGCCGTTGACCAGAGATAGTTGATATGTGGTAGGTTTCACTCAATTAGAGCGAAGGAACGGATTGAAAGACCTAAGATGGCTGGTGATTCTCAGGAAGAACAGAGTGAGGAAAGGTTTCGGATACATGATCAGCATGATAGATGATCACGACAGATTAGGTATGATTAGAGTTCTCGGGTAAGGTTGAGGCAGGAGTCATAGCTCTCGATATTTCAAGATCAGAATAAGAGTGGCTACGATTGAGTAGGGCTATCTAGGCCATGTTGTAAGATGTGTGGATGGATGCATATTGCAAAATCAAGGACACAAGATACAAGAGTGTCCCGAGGTAGCCTACAAGAGGAAAGAGAAAGATGAGGACATAGCCTCGAGTTCTAATGCTACCCGATGAGAGCAGATGAGCACAGGTATGCCATTGATTTTCTTACTCTCTTACCTATATTCTACATGCATAGTATGAGCCTATTTTATACTCTGGAAGAATAATGCCATTTTGAGAATCGATTTCCTGAACTATCCATTAGGGTAAGATATTCTGACAAGAAGGAATCATGAGTGTAATGATACTAACTGAGAAGAAAACCTTCGAGTCCAATAGATAGCGAAAGTTGTGTATGTGTATTGTAGACAGAGAGGCTATGAATCCCTCCCACCTGACCTAGTGCCAAAATGTGTGGTTTTCGAACGACTATACTCGACAATCCTCTAAATTTATGGTAACATGTCATCCGAGGATTATGTGGAAGACCTAGGCCTTGGGGTAAGAAATAGCCAGCCAAAAATCAGACAAAAAAGGAAATGTAAAGCAAAGAGGATTGTGGGAAATCTTGGAACGTCATAAGAACCCTTCTTGTACCATAATGACATATGTCTTTTTGAATATAAGAATCTGCTATGAATGCATGATTTAAATAGTAACCTCGGGCCTAACGAATTAGGAAGAACCCCAGAAGAATGGTTGGGTAATAGATTTCCGAAATCAAGTTACATAAAGCTTCGTTTTAGGAAATAGTTAAAGGGAAGGACATGAAACGGCATGCCCAAACTAGTAACCCCAACTCCTTGGCATGGACCTGACTATTTGTAAAGATAGAGAGACAAGATGAGTTTCATTAACTAAAGGTAAAAGGCATACCTTTCTTACTTTTAATAAACGCGTACGTGGGGTGGACGGATGGTTGGCAAGTCCACGCGGAATGTTATGACAAAGTACTACGGCCACAGGATATTCATCATAAAGATAGACGGGTGGAAAAATTTTACTGGTCAGAATACCGATAATGGGACTAGGGTGGAAACCTAGAATAGTATGATCACCTTGAAAATAAAGATCATGATGACGAAATGATACTTAGATCCTCCTAGACAAAAGTGTAAAACCCCAACATTCAGAAGCGACAAGTACAAGGAGTATGTTAAATTAAGGAATCTTTAAAGGGATTTAAGTCAGAAATGTAAAGGTTAAATAATCGAGTGGCAGATCAAGAAAAGATATAATACCAATTAAGGGGGGAAGCTGGAGTAAGTAGTAAATTTAAATCGAGTTATGATTGGGACTTGGATATGTTGAACACTAGTTTCGCCCAGAATACCAGGAAGATGTTGGAAGACAAATAAGAGAAGTAGTGATCCCAATGTGGACATATAGCGGAATGATAAAATGATCAGCAGATCTCAAAGGGGCTAAGGTAGACATTAAGGAAAGGAGTTAAAGGATAGGAATGATGAAGCAAGGATAAGAGTAAGTGAATAATAGTAACCTTCGGATTTATCATATTTATCAAAAAAATCTACTAGATGGATGATATGATTAATGATATGGGTTTCAAAAGGGACCTGAGCCAAGACATAAAGATGAAAGCATTCACTCAAGTACAGTGATCCCGGTGAATCAAGTAGATCGACACCTTTCAAACATGAATCCTTCGGTAAGAAAGGGGTAGGACAACCCCTAGCATTATCAATACTGAAGAACAACTTGATTATGCCAAAGATTTTCCTCTAGATAAGGTATGTACAACATACCCCGCAAAAGAATAGTTGAATATGAGGAGTAGCGAATCTTCAAGTTATAAGGGTCCAGTATTGCGTTCTTAGTGTGGAGTTAATGTTTCTCTCAAAGGGGCACAAGTCTGGAGTAAATAAAAATAGTGGACACCTAAGAGATAGGGCCGACAAAGGGTCAAAGATGTCAAAGGTGAGAGAATGTCTTATTTCCAGTACGCAAGAAAAATGGAAGGTAAGGTGAATAGTAAAGGAGCGATACATATCGAGAAAGGATACTTGAGTAAATGTGGAAAATGACTAATGGATGATGAGTTCATTTCATATTTGACAGCACCATTTAGAACATTTGGTTGAAACGTTATGAGAGATAAGAGGTTCTGACATAGTGAACAATGAGGTAATGGAAGAGATAGTAACCTACCATTGGTAAGATGGTGAATTTAAAGACCAAAGGAAAGAGTCGACCCTAGAGGATAAAACATAGCCGACCGCAGTAGAAGCCAGTGATGATAATTCCCTGAAGTAGAATCCAAATGAATCCTTCTTTACATTGGAAACAAGAGGAACGCCAAGAAAAATAGCCCCGTCTACAACCCATTGAGAGGTATTGATATGGAATAAATATAGGGATGAGAATCTCATGGTGATCGGAACATTAGTATGTTGGTTAATAACATATAAGAGGATGTGCACTCGAAGTTGGAAGAAGTAACTAAGGACTATTGGTTGGTACAAAAATTGTTACGAATCATCATGGTGAACCATTCAGATATGAAATACCAATGCATAACTGACTTTTCAGGTTGCATCGTAATAGCCAAGACTATCGATATGATCAAAGATCGGCCAACTATTTACATTAAGAAGATTACCTATTTTTTGGAGTTGTTTCAAGCCATTAGACAAGCGTTCTTTCTACGGTGAACTACTTCTTAAAAACTAGTATGGAAGGGACTTGGGATGTCCAAGATTAACTCCACCTCTATCTTAAGGGGCTAGTTAAGACTTAGGTTTATACCATCAAACATAGGCTGCGAATGGACATATAGAACTTGGAAGGAATTTGGAATAATCATCCTAGGAGCGATGACTATTATATGAAATACTTCCAGGTTGATTAATAAGGTGTTATGAATGGAGGAGAAGCAGATCTCTTAGCGAGTAACAAAAAAGGATGGAACTTGAAGTAGAAGTATTAGAATTGATGTAGTAAGCTATGAGAAAATGCTCGGATTAATACTTAGATGTTGTAAAAAGATTTATTGCAGGAGCCGGATAAAACTTGGCAAGAAAGAAAGATTTCATCTGAAACGTTCGTTACCATAGTACCCAAACTCGACCAAGAAGCGCAGTGTCAGACAAACAAAGGATATTTCTAACCATGGATGTCCACCTACCTGGTTTTTATGCTTTGATACTAAAAATATCTATCGGGTATCTACTACAAGCGTGCCATGATAGAAATGTAAAGGTGAAAATGAACTTACTGAATGAAGCAATTCCAGGTCCAACGAGTCATCCATAAACTATGTCTTCAAGTGTGACGATATGAACAAAGTAAGAAATGAATGTACGAAGAGAAATGCAAGGGAAGAATAGAAGAAGAAGAAATGAACTTGAAAGACCCTTATCTTTTCCAAAGAACCCCAGTCACAGACGACCATCATACCGAAGCCATTCATTATATCTCTATTTATGCTCCAAAATGTATCAATTTCAAAAGAAAGGTCAAAAAGAGCTATATTATATTTGTCTATCATTTATCCCTTGTCGGGAGTAGCTCCATTGCTAATATTGCATTTCATATTTATTGTTGGTTTCCTGGTTGAGACTGTACCCCTTCCTGATGGAGACTCTCAACTCACAGTCTTGTATATTGACAAATTTTCATCGTAAAGCAAAGGAAAAGACCGGATCAAAGGTCAAGGCTCAATGGTTCTGATAAATTACAATTATTAAGTGATATTGTAAAAGGGTTGTACGGCTGTATGGGGTCCATGTTGTACTGATATTAGTGATATAACAGTATGAGGCGATAGTTATGGTATTTGAATACGTAACAGATGGAGAAGATCCTATGTACAAAAGAGACTAACAAATTTTCCAGAGGATATAAGAGTCGTTATTCTTAAGTAATGATGTCCTAACATTTGAGGATGAATATTCCTAAGAGAGGAAGGATGTTACACCCCATGATTTCATATATCAAGTATACCTTAAGGTATGGATCCTAATATAAGGAAGAGGGTTCCCTTGGGAAGAGTAAGGAAGGATCGAGTTGAAACTAGAAGAAGTCGTAAGCATTAAGAGTTGCTAAGACTTTTTTGCTTGCAATCCTTAAATTGTGTACGTCGTGTCAAACTGATGTTTGATGGGAAGAGTTATGATGGCCATAAAAGGTTAGGGTAGGCCTTGGGACCAGATCAGAAGTATAGCTAAGAGACTTTAAGTTACACCCGTTGTTTCGTGCATGTTTAATAGTATGGTTAATCGAAATGAGCTCCGATGACCCCATTCTGAGGTTCATTTATGAGAGATATGGATGTTAAGAAGGTATATGAATAGTTATAAGTCATTGGATCAAAGGAATCACATTTCGATGAACTTTGATGAAGATCGACTGATATTCTAGAGTGTTTCGCGTTGCAAATGGGATCTGCCTCGCGGAAGGGGCGCATATGACCTAAGGAATCAAGGCCAGCTCACTGTCCTGATATGCTTTTGGATCTGCGGCCACAGGTGGCATATTCAACCACAGATGCCATCACATATCAAAGGCGGTGGCCAACCACTTCGGTTTATTTAAGCGCTGGCTTTCACAATTGACCCTCATTTCAACCTAAACTTATCCCTAAGACCCCAAAACCTCTCTAGACTTTCTCCAAGGTTCCAAGAATAATTTCCAAGTGAACTCACCAGAATTAAATACCAAAATCTTGAGATGACACTTATATGGCAAGTAGAGTGATCAAGGGTGGATAAGAGCAAAGACAAGCTTGGATTTCAAGTTGTTACTTCTCCTTAAGGTATGATTCTTGATGTTCTTACGTATTCTTAAGTTCTCCTAGATTAAGTAATCTTTTGGTAAGGAAATCCATGAAGGAGTTGAGATAAAAGTCCATAGTTGATCATAATAGTTGTGGTGTTGGTTGTTGGATGGCTTGGATGAGGTTTTTGAGATAGTTATGGCTACACTCTATGAACTATGGTTGTTGTAGTCTTTATGATGCTGTTATTATTCAAAAGGAGATGAGAATATCTTAAGTTTCCATGAAAATGTGATGGAATAGAATATGCACGCTAAGTGTTCGACGAGATGTCACAACGATAAAGTTCTTGCAACTCTTGAATGGATTTTGATGCGGATCATCCTTATTGTCTAGGTCGACAATTGTAGAACAAGAAAGGAACCATAGGAGTTATATTGGTCATCAACAAGGTATGTTAATGCTCTTTCCTTCATTCTTTTGGCATGATCTATGAATAAGCGTAACTGTAACGACGTCCCTTCAAGAAGAAGTCTATTCTTAAGGTTTAAGCTTATGGATACCTTTGTATCATATTGTTATGGTTCATAACTCTCATTGTTCCATTTTGGGAGCATCTCTCGATGTAATAGTAACTCGAAGCTTATGCCTTCTCATAGACTTTATTTATTCTTATCCCATGGACAAAGACACAGTTACATAATAATAATCGGAGGGTAATGACCCTGAGTCACTCTGATCAGATTCATAAGTCCCGGCCGGGAAGGCACTCATACCACTGCAGTTGGGAAGTTTATAATGATGACAGCCCCAAAGAGCAACTTAATGATGATGAGATAGCCCTGATGTGTGGCATATATATACTTATATACATATACAAAGATTTTTAAAGAAAAGTATACATATCCTTTGCCCACAGAGGCACTTAGAGTATAGGTTGATTCTCTATGACTCAATTTACAATTTTTCACTCAATTGCAGTTTTTGTTTTATGCTTCATTTACAATATGACATTTGTTTACAGTTTCAGCCTTACATATTCAGTACATCTCTCTTGTTGAAGACCACTTACTGGGGCACTGCATTTCATGCCCGCGAGTATACATAGAGATTCAGACAATACCTCACAGTAGGTGACTCGACTCAGTTGAAGGTTGTCACACTCTTTTCTGCTAGAGATATCTAGTGAGCTGGTAGGTATGATGGTTGCATGCCTTGTCCCAACTAGGTGTTGTTGATGTTCTCTTTAGAGGCTTATAGATAATCATCTTGTATATAGTAGTTTTGTGTGGCCTTGTCGGCCGTTCCAGTAGACCGTGTGTTGTATCGACCCTATTGCATATATATGTGGGTTGGGCCTTTTCTGCGTGCAGGTAATTATGTCCTTAATTAGGTAACCACTCCTCGGAGGCCTCGGAGGCCCATATATTTTTTAACATGTTACAGTATAAGGATTGGTACACTCAGGCATTAGGGAATCGGGTGTTGGACCCACCCCACCTCCCACCCCCTCCCAAGGTTGGGGTGTGACATGACAAAACTGATCTAGAGAAAGCCTGCAAATGGACAAACCACCTAGAACAAAAAATAAATTTACCAGAAAAACCAACAGTAATACTACTGGAGTAGGCTTTAAGAAGAAGTTTGAAAGAGGTGAATTTATAAGAAAAGGTTTGCACACTTTTTGTGGTAAAACAGGTCACTACAGAACAGATTGCCCATTAGGAACAAAGCATGACAAAAGATTTTTGAAAAATGTAAACACGAATTTTAAGCATGAAAAATCAAACATATGGAATAGGTCTCCCTTTATAGTGCCTAAATGAACAAAAAGTAATCTGATTCATCCCTTTGTACAAGAAAAAATACCCAAGCTAGTATGGGTTCTTAAAGTTGTCCTCTGCTCAATTCTTGCAGGTGAGGGTGAAAGGAAGCAAGCAGAATTGGTACTTAGACAGTGCATGGTCCGGACACATGACATGAGATAAATAAAAAATTTGTTCACTCTCAGACATGGAAGGTGGAAATGTAGCCTTTGGAGGAGGCAAGAAAGGAAAGGTCAAAGGAATAGGTAAAATTGGCATATCTGGAGAACATGCAATAGACAACATATACCATGTAGATGGTCTGTAACATAATCTACTAAGCATCTCATAGTTGTGTGACAAAGGAAATATGGTATTGTTTACCTCTACCGGATGTAATGTCACTGATCTCAAACTAGGTAACATTGTTCCAATTGCCATGAGGTACAAAAATGTGTACAAGGCAGATATAATGGGGATACCAAGAAATGATCTCACATGCTTGAGTGTGATGGACTATGATTCCTTATTCTGGCTTAAAAGACTGGGACATGCTAGCCTAGGACAACTGAACAAACTGGTCTCTCAAAACCTTGTGATTGGACTGCCAAATATTAAAGTTTAAGGATGGAAAAGTATGTGGCACTTGTGCAAAAGGAAAACAAGTGAGATATTCTTTCAAATCAAAGAAGGTGATAAGCACAACCAAGTCTTTGGAACTGGTCCATATTGATCTATGTGGACCAATGAGGGTTTTAAGTCATGGAGGAAAGAGATACATGTTTGTGATCGTTGACGACTTCACTAGATTCACTTGGACATTGTTCCTTGCAACTAAAAATGAAGCTTGTGATGAATTCATTAGCATAGCAAGAAGAGTAGAAAGGAAATTGGAAAACAAATTAGGTTCCATCCGATTTGATCATGGAACAGAAATTCAAGAATGCAAAATTTAAAGAATTCTACTTCGTAAATGTCATTGATCACAACTTCTTAGCACCTAGAACACCATAGCACAATGGTGTGGTAGAAAGGAAGAATATACTCTTGAAGAAATGGCCAGAACTATGATCGTGACTGGTGACATTGCAAGGAACTTCTGGGCTAAAATACTACATGTTACATTCTTAATTGCTATGTCAGGAATCCCTTTTGGGAATCGTGGTGGCACCTACATAATCTCACCACCTAGGCGAACTACTCCCAAATCATCCTCCAAACATGATATATATATATATATATATATATATATATATATATATATATATATATATATATATATATATATATAAAAGCATAAGAAATACGAATACCAAAAGCATGGTCTCATAATATAAATGTGGAAAAAAACCATAAGTCTGATACACCAACAAATACCCCCAATGGATCTAGCATGTGATACAAGAGCACTAACCTATATGAATCAAGTCTGAAAATGGGCACACAAGCTAAAACTGAAATACATAGTCTGAAAAGTATCTGTCAAGTACGAACAAAAGACAGTTATAGATAAAAGTATCCAAGAGTATGCTGGAGATAGCATCTTCACCCTGAATGCTTAGGATCACCAACTCAAACTCTCATACACGTGGTGTTGTAGAGGTGTAACATACTGAATCAACATCAAAAAAGAATGCAACAAGTGTAGCATGAGTACACAATATACCCCCGTAGATATTATAGACCGACAACGATGAAAGATACATAATGAGAAATAAATACCAAGTTGACATCAAATAATACTACACTAGCATATCAATGATCAAGTATATCACATAATCAACAAGATGTTTCAAAGAGTTCAACAATATATCAAATATCATGTGTCATGAATAATCCTTTCAAGTCCCA
The DNA here is from genome assembly GCA_029783415.1 of Anisodus acutangulus. Lineage (NCBI taxonomy): Eukaryota > Viridiplantae > Streptophyta > Magnoliopsida > Solanales > Solanaceae > Anisodus > Anisodus acutangulus. The sequence goes on from CM056505.1 coordinate 21,734,206, forward strand.
AATCCAACCAAGATGTTCATAATCACTCAATAGCAAGTCTCAATCACAGTTTATCAATGATATGTTATAAAATGTATGATATGAATGCAATGCATATGCAAGGTACCTTTCTCAACCTGGTATATAGTATGTCAAGGTTTAATTTTGATCGTACACCCATGGGGGGATCCGCGAAGTCCATATACCATTCCTAGCCAGCCAGAATTCCACACATGAATCTGACAAGAGCCCATAACTCATTTTTTAGTCTGAATCATGTTGCAGGCGTACAACTCCGCTCCCTGCATATCAATATCATCTCAAGTACCATAATCTCATGTTGCTCTTACATTTTCAGTCTCTTAGACCACAACATATCAATACCACTCTCACATTAAATCATAGAACCATGAGTGTATGAATGCAATGAAAATATAAGGCAAGATTTTATGATATAATGAGATGCAATCAAGTATAGAGATGATATACACATGCTTCCAAGAATTCAACAACACATAAGCAAATTCAATCAAATCATGATATCAATCGAAAGCATGTGTGAGGAGTAACCAAACAATAGCAAATATGGTGATAAGCCCACATATGGTAACGAGCCCAAATAAACAACAGTCAAAACCAATACAAAACTGGTTCCCCAAACCCCATCATCACAATTCAATACTGGTACTCACTCAATTGTTCATCACAACTGGCTGAGTGGGACCTCCAAACATGCCAAATACCCCTCAATATTTATAACTAATTATGCACTTCTATCGGAGTCTCAAAAAGCTAAACCGTAGCCTACCTCAAAGCCGAGCGGGAGCACTACCAAATCAAGTCTCGAATACAACCTTGTCCTTCCTTCTTGGCGCGCGATGATCGAAGTCTATTTACGTGTATTACATAGTTAATAATCAGCTTAACACAACAAAATCAAGACTTTAAATACCCATTCTGGGCCCACACCACCAAGATTCAAACTTTATTACACAAAACCCAAGATTACATACTACAAAATCATATCCTTAAATTAATTGAAAATCTATTCACTTATGAACCCTTAATTGGACAATAATCAAAAAGTCCCAATTTGAAACCCTAGAAATTTTCTTTAGTTGAAAACATGCTTCTATCACCAAATTAAGACTTATAACATGATAATCTAACATAATCCACTCCTAACTCATCATATTAACATCATTAATCCATAAATCCCCATTAAAACCAACCATACAACTCTCTTAAACTCACAATATGTAAAATCGATCTTTTCCAATTCAAACAATAAGCTAAACCACCATTAATAAGCTTAGAATCATAAACTTAAACCAAAAAGGAAAAGAATCTATTACCTCAAGGTGCAAAATGCTCCTAAGGCTCTGAAATGACCCTAAAGCGGCGTTAGTTTCAAGAACACACTATTTTTGAAAAGAAAAACTGACCTAGAATTATATATAGGACACCTAAATAATGATCCACCCCGGTGAATCGGCTCTGCTGAAGCGGACCCGCTACGGCGGAAAGCCTTCGTCGTAGCGGATGTCACTTGACACCTCAAACCTCACCATAGTGGACCTAATTCTGCTATGGCAGAACATCACATTTCCCTGACATCCACTGAGGCTAACCTGCCAGATCAAATGTTGGTTCTACCGTGGCGGACAACAGTCACCAGCAGTGAAATAAAGCCAATAACTTCCATCCGACACCCAAAACACTCCTGAAACTCCCCAGACACAAACTAAACTTGCTCGTCTATGGTAAACTATGCTACGAACTTGCTCGTACCCTCAGATTTCACAAATAATAGAGCCAAGGCTTACTTTTCTAAAGAATCATCCGGGATAAAACATTAATCCAAACTTTACAATTAAGACCACAAAATACATCTGATTACCTCGAGAATCAAACTAATAACTTCACTAAGTCATAAATGACCCTCTAGAACTACCAAAAGTAGCAGAACCTGGAAACGAACCCATCTATCAACAAATCAACTTTGAGTCAAACTAACCAACACTAAGTTTACAAAATTAGGCTTTTCCATCCCAAACTCGTGTAAATGGATCTCATGATCTTTGCTACCCATCTTCGTGCATCACAAACCTAACAAAGAGTCTATGAGAAGGGTTAAATAAGTAAATAAGGGCCTTTAGCAAGAAATGACTAGGCGGGCATTACAAGTTATATGACCAGATCATTATTAAAGAAAACTCCATATGAACTGCTCAGAAGAAGGAAGCCAAACATCTCTCATCCTAGCTTTTGGATGCAAATTTTTATTCACAATGATGGAAAGGATTCTTTGGGGAAATTTTATGCAAGAAGTGATAAGGGAATCTTCGTAGGCTACTCACCTAGTAGTAAGGCCTAAAGGATCTTCAACAAAAGGACCATGTGCATTGATGAAAGTGTGCATGTTGTGTTTGATGAGTCAAATATTGTATCTGAGAAGCAAGCATATGATGATGATGATGATGAAGAACCCTTCATTGATTCTACTTTAGAGGGATATTCAGTCAGCAAGTGAGAATAAAACAAGTAATGCCCATGATGAACCTAGTTCATCAAACAATGAATAGTAGGAAACAATAAATAGTAGGCCATACTCACATGAGGAACTACTGCTGAAGGAAATGATGAACATGGTTCACACAATGATGTTGAACATGCAAATGCAAAAAGTTCTAATGGAATAATTCCGAAAAGACACAGATATCAGGGATCTCATCCAATTGAAAATGTTCAAACAGATCTAAGTGTTGGAGTAACAACCAGATCTAGATTGAATAATATATGTGCCTTTAATGCTTTTTTGTCTGCTATTAAGCCAAAGAAGGTTACTGAGGCTTTGTGGGATGCATATTGGATAATAGCCATGTAGGATGAGCTCAATTAATTTGAGACAAATAAAGTATGGCACCTCAAACCAAGGCCAAAGAATTAAACAATAATTAGCATTAAGTGGGTGTTCAGAATCAAGCTTGGTGATCATGGAACAATCAGAAGGAACAAAGCAAGGTTAGTGTTCAAGGATATAATCAGGAGGAAGAAATAGACTATGATGAAACCTTTGCCCCGGTAGCATGATTAGAGGCCATAAGGCTCCTCATAGATTTTCATGCTCATACGGAATTCACATTATATCAAATGAATGTGAAAAGTGCCTTCTTAAATAGGATTTTGAAAGAAGAAGTGTATGTGAAGCATCCTCCAATGTTTTAAGATACTGAATATCCTGACCATATCTACAAGCTAGATAAAGCTTTCTATGGTCTCAAACAAGCACCAAGAACCTATATGAGAGGTTGTCCAAGTTCCTTCTAGGGCATGGACACACCAAAAGTTACATTGACAACACTCTGTTTCTGAAAGTCAAAAGGAAGAACTTGCTAGTTGTGCAGGTCTATGTTGATGCCATTATCTTCTGAGCCACAAGTGAATCTTTATCCAATGAGGCTTTTAATCTGATGGGAAGTGAATTCGAGATGAGTATGATGGGAGAACTCAACTTCTTCCTAAGTCTGCAAATCAAGAAAACATCAACTGGCACTATTATTCACCAGCAAAAGTAGTCAAGGAGCTTCTTAAAAGGTTCAAGATGGAAGATTCCAAGTCCATCGACACACCAATTGCCATTGCTACAAAGTTGGACCTTGATTAACTTGGTTCGCCTATGGAGTAGAAACTCTACCAATCTATGATTTGGTCATTGATGTATCTCACTGCTAGCAGACCCGACATAGTGTTTAGCGTGGGACTTTGTGTCAGGTTTCAATCAAATCTAAAGGAATAACATCTTAAGGCTGTGAAAAGGATCCTACGATACTTGAAAGGAACAAGTGACCTAGGACTATCGTACCCCGGAGGAAGAAATTTTAACTTGGTGGGATATGCAAATGTTGATTATGCAGGGTACGTGGTTGATAAAAAAAACCTCAGGTATGACATATTTTCATAGTTCATGCTTAGTCTCTTGGGCTACCAAAAAACTGATCTCTATGGCCTTATCAACTGTTGAGGCAGAGTACGTAGCAGTTGCATCCTATTGTGCTCAGTTGTTATGGATCAAACAATAGCTAAAAGATTTTTGTATGAATATTGACTGCATTCCCATATTCTGTGATAATACTAGTGCTATTAACATTACAAAGAACCTTGTGCAGCATAAGAGAACTAAACACAATGACATTAGACATCACTTTTTGAGGGAAAATATTGATAAAGGTCTTATCTCAATCTAGTTTTGTGCTACTAACAAACAGATAGCGAATATTTTAACATAAGCCCTAGGAAGAGATCACTTTGAGAGAAACATATTAGAATTGGAGATGATTACAATTACATAAGTATCTCCACATGATTGGATATAATAGTTGTCTCAGTTCAAACTAGATCCAAAATTGAATAAATGTTCTATACTCTCATAGAGCATTGATCTCATAAAAGACTAACATGTACTTCTATCACAATAATTAGTTGGGTACACATGCATTAAATCATTAACTACTAAGGTACATTGCCTCTCCTTTGTATTGCTTATGCATTCAGGCCATGAACCATGTTACCCAACCTGTTCTCCCATACTAGGTCAGCGCCTATACTATAAAAGAAAATTAGTTCACACTAACTTAGGGTTGTATTTATAATCAACCAGGTTTTTAAAAAAAGTTCCCTCTGAAATAATTCTTGTCGCTCTAGAAATCTAACCATCAAGTCAGACTCTTCCCAAGACAATCTTATATCTACCATGTTCACACCTCAGCTCTTCTCTACTTCAACTACCCTAGCCTCTCTTTTTATCACATCTGAAATCCTTCTTCACCCCAGTCCTTCTCCTACAATGCCAAATCTTCTCTCAACCAGGGTTTTCTAGTCCAAAATCCACACACACCATCTACCAATGACTCCACTGTTACACCTCGCATGATTTTCACTCACCTCTCAATGGAAATTGCAATAAAATCCCCACAGAACTTGTTCTCTACCATGGATGATTGTTGTTAGGGGGAAGTAACCCAGCCGGCTAACATAGGTACATATCATCAGCACACCATCTTGTCTCTTATGGAACTCAGTGTTTTAAATAATGTCTTATCATCCCTGGGAAAGAATGATAGCCTAAAACTTGGTGATCATAAACAAACTAGGAAGGCCACTGAAGGAGATAGACTGTCATTATCTATTGATCCCAATAAGTTAGAGATGGAGAGCAGTCAGGAAAAAGGATTTTTCTTACAATTGTGAAGGAGGTTAGCAGAAAGGTCTTAGATAGAGTGTACAAGACATATGATACAAAGGTGAAAAAGAGGCTGGTCAGTGGAAAACCCATATTTGCTTCAACCTTTCTCATAGTCCCTAGCAAAGTGTCCAGGCGCATCATCTTGCCCTTACTCAGAACTCCCTACTATGTCTAAGTCCTAAATCATGCCCTATAAATTCCTATTTTTCTTGATTAAGTGGCATGTTCTGTATTTTGTAACATATTAGGTATATTTGTATTCAAAGTATGAATAAATAAAATTGTTCTATTTTGCATCCTTTGCCTTCTTTTGTGATATACGTATATGGTTTTCACATGATTGAGTACTTTGTTCTATGGTGTTGTGTATGTGATAGCCCCAGTGGGCATGAGTTTAATATTATTACATTCACATTGGGCTTTTCAGCACTGCAGTCACTTTTTAATAATGCCTAAAGGGGGAAGAAAACTGTGTAATATTTATAACCCATGTATGCTATCTTGGTTCATCCTAGAGGTATTCTGTCAAAGCTTTTTGGCTTTGAGATATTTTGCATAGGGTTATACAGTGGCATCACAGGAATGGTTTTGTCATCATCCAAAAGGGGGAATTTGTTGATATTAGCAAGAATAACAAGTGTTAGATTTGATGATTTACATAGAGAATGCATGAGGTAAATGAACCAGGTCCATGCGCTTGGTTTATCAAATAGCAGATGTGGTACAGAGCTAAGTGAATCAAGATCATGGCAGAAGTTGAATAAACCAGGTCGGAGAACATGTTCTAGCTCAGAACAAGTAGAAGACTCAGAGATTGTAGTACCAGGTGGTTGAACCAGGTCCAATAACATGTTCCAAACAAATCTTGGAGCAACTTGAATTTGTGCTCTTTATGGAAAAAAGACTTGACGTGCAAGGCGGCAAGATTCTATGCAATACTTATCAGGATTCCCACCATACTTATCAAGATATTTCAAAGTCCTACAAAGAGACTAAATATGCAGAAGGTGTAAGAATTCCAATCAACCTCAAATACTATTCTACATTGATGGGTTGTATCAAGCAGAGTTTAGGTCAGCCCCTATTGATGAAGACAGTTGTTATAAATACCAAGTCTTACCATGAAGAACGTTACGCACTCACAAAGAGAATTCAGAATATTGAGCAATCAAACGATATCATTGAGAGTGTTCTGATTCCAGATATGCGACCCTGATATAATGAAGAAGATTGAAGGAGTTGTTCTACTAAATAATGTTTTTCAGTTCTTATGTCTAGAATCTTGTATTAGGTTTTTTATGAAGTTGTACCTTATTCACTTTCATAGAAGCAATAGTAATAGGTATAAAACGTTGTCAAATTCAAATTCAAGTTAGAGTTTACCTTGAAGATTGCTTGCTAGTCTGGGTAGATTAGTAAGATAGAAATTAGAGTGTAGTTCCTAGGTTACAGAGTTTGTAACTTGAATTTGCAAATGTTGAACGTTGTAGTAGAGTTGAGGATAAATCCTACACATATGTAGGTCATGGTTTTTACTGCCCTTGTGAGTCGGGTGGCTTCCACGTAAAAATGTTGTGTCTTTTACTTTACTATTCTTAGTAATCCGTAATCACTACGTATAGAACATGTAGGGTAACGTGTTTTATCCTGTAGGGGAAAATTAGGTACCCCATAGGATAGAAGTTTACGTATGTAGAATCTCACTTAACATTTCCATATACTTGGATCATTAGGCTTAATTATAACCTTATTCCTCCACATTCAATTAAATTTATCGATTTCAACTTAGTCGTACACAAGATGAGAAGTACGGGGTATTACACTTATGTCTCCCTTGATTGACTCTTTACCTGATTCTAACTAGAAAAACCCTAACTTGTATGCAAAAGAGAAAAGAAATCATAAAATATCAAACCTTAATCAAGTCGACCGGAGAGTAGCCAAGAAAAGTCCCTTCGATCAAGTAATTTTGAAATGCTAGAAACCCTAGACTCGGAGTCGATGATGAGAGATGAGATGAGAAAAGAATTAAAAAGAAATGGGAAAATAAGGGTTCAAGTTTTTAAGTCGGGTTAGTGGGCTGGGGTATAATTTTGAGAATTTAGGCAAATGTTAAATTTCATTTCATTAGGGCACAAATGGCTCACCTATTAGACTGTAATGGCACATCTGTGCCTAGCTTTAAACGACAGACATTATCGTGCAATATCGTAAAATTCACGGACATATCTGACCCTTTTCAGTTTCTTAAATCTTATTCTGTTTTTTAGTTCCTTCCAATCTCCATCATGAGTGGAGACTTCCACAACTTTTTCTTTCCAGAATGAGAAACTCCATTGACAAAAGTAGGTTCTTTATTGAAATATTTTTTTGTATTTTTTCAGTTCAGCTTTGGTTATTTCTTTTCTCGGATTTGCACTCTTACTAACAACGATGTTGGTTGTGCGAGACCTAAATTAATATTTGGGGAAATTTCACATAAGTACAACCCATATTCATACATTACAATAATACAGCCTATATACAACTTTACAAAGATGTAGCCCAAACATAATAGGTCAAGATTGCAAAGGGTAAACTTGTGATGTTCAAAAGATTCAAGAAACGTTTTTGTAAGGGTTAGTTCCAGTTCCCCTAAAAATTGAGAATGGAAACAGAAGAAGAGAGACAGAGAGAAAAGTTGGCACAAATGATTTTTTTTGGCTTATGAATTATCAAATTCAATGGAGGAATGATGTAGGTGTAGCAGTTGTTGAAAAGGAAGGGAGTTAGTCAAATCTTCTTCAGTTTTTACTCTTGGTCTATTGTATATTGAAAATATACAAAGTTACAGGTTGGATTTTTAACATCCAACTCCTAATAGGTTCTAGAAATCACTATTGAAAAAAAAAGCTCGAGCTTCTAACCTAATTTCCGAATGACTCAAACATTAGTTCAACAAACCAAAAACATCTGAGTGGTAAAAATTATATTTTTAAGGTAATTCAGCATTATTGATTATGCTTAAGTAAATGGGTTTAAATTTTTAATTTAATTTCGTGAGAAATTTATAGTGGGTGTTGTTTAGACTTGCTAGAAATTGTCTAAGAGGTTGTATATAAAACATGAAGTCATTTAATGAAGATTTGGACTAGTTTTTAACAAGCATTGCAACTAAAAAACATAGAAGAATTTGTCTACAACGCTTATACACTTTTTATATAATGTTATACTCTTTTATACAAGGCAAATATATTATATGTAGGTATATAAAAGTGTATAATAGTGTATAAGAGGTTTTATACACTCATATACACTATTATACAATAATATACAAAAAGCAACTTCGTCTTCTTCCTTGTGCCTCTATTGAAATTTAACTCAAATATACTCTGAATCACTTTACATTTAATTTTCAAACTCCTCTTGATATTTTTTAATTGATTAGAACAACACCCAATCCAAACAACTAACAAACTTGAAAAAATTCATATCTAAAATTTAACTCAAATGTACTCCAAATCACTTCAAATTTAAGTTTTAAACTCCTCTGGATATTTCTAATTGATTAGAACAAACACACAATCCACACACCTAACAAAGTTACATTCCAACTCCTTTAGTTAAGACACCTTTAATTACTTTCTTCCTTTCATGTCTTGAACTGATTTCTTCATTTTCTTTTCTTCTTCCTCTTTTTTGTTTCTAGAATCGTGATTTATAAAGGAATTGGGTAGAATGTTCTTCGGTAAGTTCATTCTCAATAATGAAATATAAATACAGATGCTTGCTGTGTGACTGAATAATCTTTTTAGTTTGTCAATGAATGTCACTTGCCTTTTCTTTCATAACTTTTCTTGTTAAAAGAGTATTTATATGTGAAAAAAATTGACCACAATGAGAAGAAGAAGAAAGTGTCACATTCCAACCTGGGGTATGGCTGGCACCCGGTGCCTCACTGGCCCGAGTGTACCACAATGAAACACAACACCTGAACATGTGGAAATGGGGTCGACAAGGCCATAACAATTATGATAGGTATAGAGGTAGAACCAATATACAAATAGGGATGACAAGGCCTTAAGCTGGAAACATAGGACGTCATTTGGGCATCTCAACAATAAGAGGTAAACAACCCAAAATAGATATATACATACATGTAGAAAATCGGCAAGTTCATCGTACAGATCAACTGACAAACATCCAAGATGACAAGGCCATATAAGACAACTAGATATACATAACAAGTCTACAAGCCTCTATGAACAATAGAACAATCATATGGTCGGAACAGGGCCCCGACCTACCCATCAACTGTATATATACCAAAACTCAGTTCACGACCTCTGACTTGGTAGTCCGAAAAAAAATGAAGCTTACCAATCAACCATTGAACTTGCAAGCTCCTAGTTGGGAGGCCTATATGTGCCCCTACCTGAACCTGCAACATGAAATGCAGCGCCCCCTGCAAAAGTGTTACACCCTATATTTTTGCGCTAGTATGTGTCGTGAGTAAAGTAATATAAACCAAGAGAGGTTAAGATCTCATATATGGATAACGATGGTTTATAATTTTTTTAAAATACAGGTTAAATAAGGTTTGTTGTATGAATATTGAACATGTTATACTAACCATATGGAATTTTGGCCATATTCATGTATGCAAATCGAGAGCCTGGTGTATAAAAGGATGAAGTCCCGAAACAATTTAGGACTTAAAAAGTATGACGATGATGATTAGAAATTATATTTTGTGTAGCCAAAAGAGGATATGAACTAGTATTATATCACATGATTATGATAATGAGTATAGAAAGTGTGTTAAAATGATTACTTATTATTGTATTTGATTTTCGCCTTAGATATTCAATACATTATTCATTATAACGCCCATTTGCCTGGGGGCACTGTGTTTCATGTCACACAAGTTCAGGTAGGCGAGGAAAAGACCCGCCATTGTAGATCGCCTTTAAAAATCAGCTTTTGTTGGTAAGCTCCACTTCTTCCTGAAATATTGTCGAGTCAAGGTCATGTTTATGTCCTTTTTGAGTACTTTGGGTATGTCGGGGGCCCTATCTCGACTTATATATTATATCGATATTTCTCCTTAGAGGCTTTGTAGACAAGTCTTTCATACGGCCTTGTAGGCCTAGCTATTGTTTAGAGATTTTTGTTGGCCTTGTCGGCCTTAGTATGTATATATGCATAGGTTGAGTTCTTCTTGTTCCAGGATTCTATATTGCGTTGTTTTACAGTTATAATTTTGAGGCCTATTGGCCCAGACGGTTACACATTCATGTTATGATATTCAGGTGGTATGCTCAGACCATCTATACGTCGGGTGTCGGCCACACCCCCCAATGTTGGGGTGTGACAAATTTGGTATCACAACATGTCTTATTTATGGATGAGTTGTGCACCATATTTATACATGGGAGGCTACAGGACATTTAGAATGGTTACCTTTTCTTCTTATTCCAGATCGTGCGATAGAGCTAAAGTGTAAGGAATTGGACTCTTAACCTTTGTCTTGTTTTGGATACATCAATGCCTATGAATAAAGGGGCTTTAGCTAGTCAAAAGGGAAAGGTGGTAGCTGATAAGGGTACGAGTAGAGTACTACCTTCTAGTGAGGGCTAGAGCGAGCCCTAGAGTGTGGATGTAATTCCCTCACATGATCCACTGAACCCGCCATCACAAGAGGAATTGGAGAGGGAACTAACACCTCCAGTCCCTTCACTTTATACTCATGATGATGATATGGATATGCAGAGCCCAGTATGGTTGCTGACTAGATTGGTGGTCGATCAAGACCAGTGATAGGGTATTTGTGTTGGATTTTATAATAGGACAGTCAATGCGAGGGTCCAGGATTTCATTAATCTGGATCCTACGGTATTTACGAGATCTAACCCGAACAAAGTCCTACAGAATTTCTTAAATCAGATGTATAGGACATTACATGTAATACATGTTACCGATACCAAGGTAGTAGATTTGGCTTCTTATAGATTGTGGGATATTGCGATTGTATGGTATGAGATGTGGCCGCAGTCTAAGGGATCATGTGTGCCACCAAGGTATGGAAAGAGTTTTCTAAGGCCTTTTTAAAACATTATATACTAGTAGAGATTTGACGGCTAAGGAAAGATAGGTTTCTACTTCTACAGAAAGGTAATATGAGCGTATTGGAGTATAACCTTCAGTTTAATTCATTGGCTAGGTATGCCCCTATGATCATGGTCGAGATGAGTGATTGAGTACATCTATTTGTGAATGGTTTGGGACCAAATCTGGTTAATGAATGTACTATAGCCTCATTAACTCGAGTATGGATATCTCTCTCATCTAGGAATTTGCTCAGAATCAAGAAGATCGAAAGCGGGAACAACATGAGGATGGTGATAGGAATCAATATAAGAGGGCCAAATCGGCTAGCCAAACTGAATGTTATTAGAATGAACATAGGACCTTAGCCTATTCCATATTTAGTGCTCATTCTCAGGAACAGGGGCCATAGTATGATAGATATGTTTATTCGGGATCGGGCTGGAGTTCCCATACTTTGGGTTTTCATCGGCGCTGATGAGACCACCTCCTCCATGATGTGAGCAGTATTGTAGGACCCATTCTATGCGATGTCATCAGGATTCTAATGTATGTTACACTTCTGGGGATCCCAGTCATTTCATGCGAAGTTGTCCAATGAGGAACATAGGTGGTATGGCCCAGCTAATTGGATCAGGAGCAGCTTCATCATCTTTAGTACATCTCATAGAGTGTGGGCCAAAGATAGTGGTTGGTAGGGGCCGAGGCAGGGGTGTGGCATCTGACCCCAGCGATAGCCAACACTGCAATTAAGCGTTGATAGGATGACAAGATCATGAGACTCTTCACTTTGTTATAGGTATACTGATAGTGTTCTATTCTTTTTTCTTATAGTATATTTATTGACCGATTCAGATCCCACTTTCATTTACGCTACCCTGTGTATAAGTCGGGTGTGAAACCTAAGTTGTGAAATATGCCTTTAAACATAACAATGAGATGTAATAGTTAGAAATATGAGGTTTAAGATGGAAATGTTTCAGCGTGATTCGATATGGATCAGTGGATCTTAAGGAAAGTTATGGTATGCCTTATGATGTTATGAATAGATGTGCGATCTTGGGAAGCCAGTGTTGTATTTTATGTTGTGCTATGTAGCCTAATGAGGTGATAGATGTATTTTTGGTTGCTTGAAAGGTTGAGATAGTCCAATCTGCAGAGGAGACTGGCAGAATTTTTGGAAAGAGTCAAAGTTAAAGTCTTCAAGCAATGGTACCCCAGCATTCAAGAACGAATGTTATTAAGGGGAGAAGGATGTTACACCCCGCATTTATTCACTAGTATGTGTCATGAGTAAATTAACATAAACCTAGAGAGGTTAAGATCTCGTATATGGATAATGATGGTTAATATTTTTAAAAAAACAGAGGTTACATGGAAATTAGAGGTTGAATGAATCATCGAAAATAAGGTTCGTTGATATGAATATTGAACAAGTTATACGGACCATATGGAATTTTGGTCATACTCATATATGCAAATCGAGAGCTTTGTGTACGAAAGGATGAAGTCCCGAAATAATTTAGGACTTAGAAAGTGTAACGACGATGATTGGAAATTGTATTTTGTGTATGCCAAAAGAGGTTATGAACTAGTATTATATCACATGATTATGATAATGAGTATAGAAAGTGTGTTAAAAATGATTACTTATTATTGTGTTTGATTTTTGCCTTACATATTCAGTACATTATTCGTACTGATACCCCTTTGCTTGGGGGTGTTGTGTTTCATGTCGTGAAGGTTCTGGTAGGCGAGGAGAGGACCCACCATTGTTGATCACCTTCATAGATCTGCTTTTATGGGTGAGCTCCATTTCTTCCGAAAATATTGTCGACTCAAGGTCATGTTTATGTCCTTTTTGAGTATTTTGGGTATGTTGGGGGCCCTATCCCTACCTATATATAATGTCTATATTTATTCTTAGAGGCTTTGTAGACAACTCATATGTTGTACAGTTTGTTCAGTATGCCTTGTAGGCCTGGTTGTTGGTTAGAGATTTTTGTTAGACTTGTCGGCCTTAGTTAGTATATATATATATGTATAAGTAGAGTTCTTCTATTTGCAGGATTCTATGTCGCGTTGTTTTACAGTTATCATTTTGAGTCCTTGTCAACCCAGACGGTTACACATTCATGTTATGATATTCAGGTGGTACGCTCAGACCGTCCAGGCGCCGGGTGACATACTCGAATGTTGGGGCGTCATAAACTAAGATCTCAATTCTTAAATTCTTTGAAAATTTTGACGGGACTTCCTTTGCAACCAGGACTATCTCAACATGCCATACACCATGGAACACAACTATCACCTCATAGGATCCCATAATAAACCACATATCCTGATATTGGTCTTATATGACAGTATATTCATCCACAAAATCAATAGCCATAAATTACCTTGAATGTGGAATTTCAATATCCGGGCTATGTCTATCACATCGTTAACCAACTCTGATGCAAGTAAGAAGGGGCGTTGGAGGGTAAGTGGGTCGGATCTTGGTTATATTCGGGTTGACCCAAAATTAGATGCCAAAGTAGCAGTTCTCGGGTTCTCGTCTTGGCCGGGCAGTGTAGTGTTTGGTGGCTATTTTGGGTAGGTGCGTTTGGAATCGGAATTAGGCATTTTGTGGAGTTATCACGGGTGTGTTTAGGGTCAGATTGATGATCGGGACTTGGTGGTTTGGTGGTGGCAAGGACACGGAAATGAACCAAAACAGTGAGGTCTCGGCATGGTTGGTTTTGGTGCACTATTCGTTGTTGTCATGCCTGGACGGTTGGATACGTATGGTCTTGGATAGTGTACTTTATAGGGGATGTTAGGGAGGTGTTTTGGGACGTGGTGGTGAATGTATTGAAGTGGTTTGGATGAAGGACGAACACAGAATGCGAGGTGCAAGTCTGAGTACACACCAAGTGTTGAAGGTTTGATTTGGTTAAGTATTTGGTTTGGTTGTTATGGTTTAAGTGAGGTACGGTTGACATGTCAAAGATATGGACACGGGGGTTATGCCGGAGTTAACACCAAGATTAAGGTGACCAATTTCACAAGGACTTGATCGGGGTTACTAAGTACAAGCTCGAATACAAACCAAGTAAGGGTGGTCGGAAACCTTAAGATAGACCCTAGGCTTAGGTTAGGTTGGATCACACAAGTTCCAACGTTCACCTGCAACTAAGGGGGTAATCTTGGTCTTAGCTAAGTCACACAAGTATTAACCAAGCTTACAACGAAGGAAGGGTGGTTCACACAAGAACTGTGGTCCACACAAGGACCTATTGATGTAATCAACGCACAAGTTGAAAACACTAAAGTTTATATTTCACTCAATATTCAACATGTCAATTTACAACATCATACGGGTCCTATTTATAGTAGCGTAGGTACCTTTCTAGAAGATAAACCAAAGGACACAAAATACACAAAGGCCATCTCGACCGAATGGGAACAGGTGGGGACTGGTTCAGACTTTCTTGTTGCCCAAGGAGGTTCTCGGCCATGGTGAGAACAATGGGAAAGGGTTTGAATTTTTTAGGAGACAAAGATAAACTCAAATTCATTCACACCCTTGTTGTGGCACCCAAGTAGAAGAGTGCATGAATTTGGCTTCTCAAGAATCTCATCTTCTTGGAACTAGTTTGGAAGCTTCCATTCCTTGCAAAAGAGAGTGGTTCTCGTTCAACTCTTCCTCTCTCCTAGGTCGAGCATGACTTTATCTAGTTGGCTCTTCAATTGTCTTCTTGGCAGTCTCTTGTCCTTGCCACTTTGTCGGCCAAATCATCACTTTTCCTTACCATTGTGTACGTTCGGCCAAGTCACCTTTCTCATCTTACTCATTCCCTTACAAGGCATTGATTGTGTCCTAAGGGAAGCTAAGGGTTATTACATAGTTTTAATATGTCCTAAGACAACTAGTAACTAGTCTAAAATTTAAAGACAATAAAATAAAGGCATGGTCTCTGCATAGACCAACACAAAGGCCGAATAAAAGGTTATCTCCTAAGATAATTAAGTAATGGTTCCTAATCTGCCCCAAAGTCCATGCCATTCTCGGCCCTTATCCATGGGTTAATGACCAACATTTGACACCTTCGGTCCTTCGTTTAACAACTTGCATTGAGAAGCTAAGTTCAGACCCTTTCTTGAAACATTCTCCCCTTCTTTGAAAGAATTTATCCTCAAATTCGCGTGGTTCAAGTATGAGGACCTTTCATTAACACAATATGTTGGACCTAGTCCGTCATCCGGAAGCTCCTTCTTACTATCTCGGAACTTGGTCAACAATTTGAAGGGACCATATTTCAAATATTCCTCCCATTCCATCAAGGAATCACATGTCCATGGTTTGTGGCACGCATCTTCCAACTTTTCATCATAGGGAGTAATGGCTTCTCGCGTTTTGCTTAGGTCGGCACAAACTTCTCCCAACACATGGTCAAATTTGCACCGTCATGACCATGATAGGTGTAGCATAGGGATCACATCTTTGGATGTCACAACTTCTGAGTGATACTACAAGACATTCACATTCTTCTTGTTCGATCTCCTCTAGTGTCGCCATTGGTA
Source organism: Anisodus acutangulus (assembly GCA_029783415.1). Lineage (NCBI taxonomy): Eukaryota > Viridiplantae > Streptophyta > Magnoliopsida > Solanales > Solanaceae > Anisodus > Anisodus acutangulus. Next base: position 21,750,083 of record CM056505.1, read on the forward strand.
GAGAGTTTCTTTTCAAGTCGATCTTTGATGGCATTCTCGCTCCACACAACATATTTAAATAATCACTCATCCTTGGCCACAGATATTTGTACCTTATGTTTAGGTTGTAGGCCAATTGGTTTTCAATGTGCACACTTCAAACTTCATTTTGCTTTGATATCAACACGATAGATACCATGGAGGGGCTAAGGCATTTTTTGTTATCCTTCTTGCCTAACACTTCTTGTTCTCCACATCCATAGTCTTGGTGAATAGGAAACGAACTTCTTGAAAATAAATCAAGAGTAAGTTTATTATCTACCCTTGGTAGAAATTCAGATGTGTTGTTCTTCAGGAATTCCATGTCGGTATCTTCTTTCATACGGGTTGGCTCGTACAATGGATTGACAAAGAAGGTATGGCCCTTTTGTTCCACATGGTACAAAGGAATAGTAAAAAGGGCCCAACCTTGTCTTGTTTCTTCATTATCATAGCTAGGGGTCAGACATGGAACAAGACCTTCTTGAGCAAATAATTCGGGTTCTTTCTTCGGATCATTAGAGGGAGGGAGTGATCCCCTGGGAACTACCGTATGATCAACGTTGTTGTTGGATGGTAGTTCGATGGTTGGATCATTCGGCATTGCATCTCTCGAAACCTCTAAGGTTTCCTTTGACCCGGCGTTGTCAAGGATCTGTTCCTCTCTATATGCCAAGACATTCACTGAACTTCCCTTCTTGGACTCATCTTCTTCCTTCCGCACTTCACGTGAGAGAGTTTCGGATTCGGCTTGGCGTTTCTGGGATTGTTGGATCTTTATCTCCTTTACCTTGGTGACAAAGGTATTACCCGAAAGTCTTTACCGCCCTTGTGAAAAGAGTAGTTGTCTTCTCCATCGTGTAGTGTTTTCCGGTCATATTGCCACGGACGTCCCAATAAGATGTGACACGCGTCCATATGAAGGACGTCGCACCAAAGCTCATCCCTATATCCTCCGATCCGAAAGTTGATGAGGGCTTGAGTAGCTACCTTAAGTTCATTTTCCTTGTTCACCCACCGAATGTTGTAAGGCTTAGAGTGTTTATAGATCGTAGTTGCAATTTGGCTACCATCCCGATGGACACCATGTTAGCACAACTTTCTCCGTCGATGATCACACTATACACCTTATCTTTTACCTTGCAACGCGTGTAGAAGATTTGTTCCCGTTGTGTCTCCTCAAGTTCTCTCGTAATTGTGCAATTAGCATATGTTGAAGAACTAAACTATCTCCATCTTCCGCAAGAGCCTCATCTTCTTCTTAGCTCTCTTCCATTTCGGGTTCTTCAAAGACAAAGGCGTCTCCACTCACCTTATATTCTTCAAGGGTCATGACTCTCGGGTTAGGACACTCTTTGGCAAAATGTCTGAGTCCTTGACATTTGATATTCTGTCTATTTCTCTTCCCATTCGTACTTTGTTGTTTCCCTCTACTTAAAACATTACTCATAGTATACAGTAAAAGGTAGTTGTTCTATATCCTTTAGTTTGAGGTATCCGGTTAATTCCCGGTTCAGACGTTGACGAGCCTGAAACTTCCGTTGGAGTAGCTCGTAAACTTAGGTGCTAGAGCCGAACTAGGATTTGGTGTCATGTCGCCAAGTACTTAGGATAAGAACACTCACCTAATACCCGAGACTGAGAATAGTGGTTAGTAAGTATAGGATACATGCTAGAGTCAAAATAGGAAGACAAACTGTAAGAAAATCTTCTAATCTATAGGATAATAGCTCTAAGGATAGCAGTCTCCTCCATTAAAACACCTCTTTAACATAGTATTATCTAATGAAAACACATCCTTCATTTGAAACAATTAAGGACGCTAATTTTATGAAAGTAAATAGTGTAACAGAAAAGAACAAATTTATAAAACAAAAAAATCAAGTTTTAAAAGAATTAAACTATTACAAAACTCTAGTACCCTCTGAGTCACTAGACCCTTATTGTCGAACAATTGTTAGGCAAGTAATCGTAAATAAAATGGTAAGCCTATACAAGAAAAATCTACATATTGGATATTTACTATCTAGTCAAGAGACTTTAATCGATAATTCAGACTATGTACTAAGTTTGTTTCCAGCCTAGCTTTAAATGAACAAGTCAGAATACCAAAACATGTTAAATAGTGAGAACCTCGCTACCTCAACTTCAAAGATAGCTAAGGTAGAAAGAGACTTACAGAACTGGAACATTCAAAAAGAATCTTTCAAATCTGTATATGAAACCGGAAGGTTTAATTTTATAAAAAACAATAATATTAAGACTTGTGAGTCCACAATAGCTATAAATAATTCTAAAAAAATTATTAAGCAGCTCAAGATATAAACAGTTATAAAAAGGATTACAACTTTCTACACATAGGACTTGTACAAGTTGCAGTCAAACCTTTATATCGCCTAGGTTTAGACACGCCCATCTGTCTCTTGTTAAGAGACGCCAGACTTTTAAACTTCGATGACTCCCTATTAGGAGTCTTACAAAACAATTTAGCTAGAGGCCCAATATATTTTAATTGTTATCCAAATTTCTCAGTTGATATTAATGATCAGAATGTTATGGATACCCTAACACTAAATATCAAAACAAAAAATATGAATAGCAAAATAAATACCAGAGAAAAAGATGTGATATTAAGAGTATACTACAGACTAATGAAAACAACTTTAGCCCCAAAAGCTAAATTAATGAGTAACAAAAGAGCTACGATGCTTATGGAAACAAACCAAGAACATAGTAATGTCTTTGTTCCTCGAATGGTAAAATGAAATGAAATTTTAGCAAATGATGAATGGCACTTCGAGGCCATCACCCAACCAATAATAGAACCAGAAAGTTCTAAAATTGAACAAATAATTCAGTATCCCAATGGATCTATTGACTTAAAATTTTTAAGGTCAAATTCTAAGTCCTCTTCAAGATACTCCTTCGCAACATCTTCTTCCAAACCCCGGGAGGATGAATGTTACTCCGAAGAAAATTCAGCAAATTCTGCTCCTGAAGGAGAACAAAATATAATAGGAGTAGATTATACTTCGGCCATACCTAAATTCCACTACGAACCTATTGTAAGAACAAGTAGTCCTACTGAAAGTGAAATGCAAGGCCCTCTACCATCTAGAGAAGGAGGAACCCTTGGCATGATCAAATCAGAAAATAACTTCAAAATAGACTTTAAACTCTTAGGAAAATTATGGATAAGCCCGGAGCATGCCCTTAAGAGAAAATGGTATGTAGAAACCTACGAAGAAAACATAAGGCTATCTTTTAGAAAACAATGGATTAAAGATATGAAAAGAGTTAACTGCAATATTGAATGCTTCAAATGGTTTGAAATCACAGGACAGTTAAAGAATAAAAAGGAATCTCTTAGCACCCTTGTTAATAAATGCTATACTAGTATCAAAACCATAGAATCTGAGGTCCCACCATTAGAACAAATCAAAATTCCTGTAGAAGGTGAGATCATAATAGCCTCCCCCTTCAAGAGAGAATTGAACAATGCAGGTAGCAGCAAGTTGGTAGAAAAGGGAGACATTAATAAAGTCATCCAACAAAATAACTACATCAATCAACTACTATACGTAATCTCAAACCAGCTTAACCATGCTAATAACAAATCAACCCTAAAAGATAAACCAGAGTCCTCAAAAAATAGTAAAACCAAGGAGTCCAATCCTCTTTTTAAGATACCTCAATTTTCAGCTAGTAATTACCCAACCCTGAATGAAAAGGTTGAGATAAGTGATAAAATGCTAGAAAGATTAAATCAGAGAATGAAAGATCTTAACATCGAAGCGAATGGTAAATGGATTAAAACCACTACCAGTGAGAGCCATGATATTAATAAACTATCAAAACATGCTGGGGGGGGAAATTACTATAGTAAGCCAACTTTCCCAAACATGCAGTTTGAAGAAGATCAATACCAGACCCACTCGTCATTTTCAGGAACGGAAATCTCAGAGTGGAATATAGATGGCCTAGCAGAGAGCCAGATTTATTCCAAATTACACGAAATGGGTATAGCCATAACGGCTCATAGAATAAAAGAAAACAGCGACAAAAAGACCGCTACAATATTAACTTCGGGGTTCACCGGGATGTTAAAAAATTGGTCGGATAACTACCTCACCGAAGAAAATAGGGAAGGCATATTAAATGCCACTGCTATAATAAAGATTGTAAATCCAGACATAACTATAGGACAGGAGGTCCGCGAAGATGCTACCCCTACCCTACTGTATAGTATAGCCAAACATTTTATAGGAAAACCTAAGCTCTTCCAAGAAAAAAGCTTAGAAATTCTCAATAATTTAACCTGCCCTAAACTTCATGATTTTAGATGGTATAAAGATATCTTAATTAACAAAGTTATGATAAGAGAAGACTGTAACCATGATTATTGGAAAGAAAGGTTTATAAGCGGCCTGCCTGCTTTATTTGCAGAAAAGGTTAGAACTACCATTAGAAATACATATGGTGGAGAAACCCCTTACAGTCTGATGACTTATGGAGATATAATAAGTTTTATTAATCTTACTGGTTTAGAGTTATGTAACAACTTAAAACTAACGAACCAATTAAAAAAGGAACGAAAAACTTCGAGAAATGAATTAGGATGTTTTTGTGAAGATTTCGGCTATGTTAAGTTAACAGCTCCCTCTAGAGAGGCCACAAAAGGCTATAAAAATGAAATAAAAATATTACTCCCAAAACCAGGTACAAAAATTACAAGAAAAGATCTAAAGCGAAAAGATCATCAGACCATAAAATAAACTACAAGGCGTCCCCAAAAAGGGAAAATGCTGGAATTGTGGAAAGTCTGGGCACATGGCCAATGACTGTAAAAAACCTAATAAAAAGAAAGAAAAGATAAATTTATTAGAACTAAATTCTGACGTAAAGGATAAACTTTATACAATTCTAGAAGAATACTCCAGTGACTCTTCTGAGGATTACAATGATGAAGAATTATTGGACATTGATTATAGATTGGATAGCTCCAACTCCAGTAATCACTGCAATTGTACAGGAACATATTGTACCTGCAATAGCCAATCTATTAATGTTATATCCAGTAGTAGTCAAGAATTCTTCTTTGATATGATAGAACATATCGAAGACGAAGACCTTAAAAAAGTACCTTGTTGAATTAAAAAAGCTTATTATTAATCATAAAAACAAGAAAAAGGACGTTGAACCTTTTAATATGAAACAAGTTTTACATAAATTTAAGGCAGCTAAAATTGATAACACTTTGCAAGATTTGCAAGGAGAAGTAGCTCAGCTTGAACAAGAAATTAACGAGGTTAAAGAAAGACTCAGTTCAATAGAAACAGAGTCCTTTGCTAATAGATTAATCAAAGATTTAAATCCTCTAGGAGATATATTCGCACCTGAAACTTCTAAAGAATTAGCAACAGTTAGTTTAGACGAAGAAGAAAGAGACGAAGAAACCTCTAATCCCGAACAATCTTGTCTTAAAACCATCTCAAAAGTAAAAGCTTTAAGCTATCATATCCCAGTCAACCTTGTAATAAACAAAAAATTTACGCTCAATAAAATAGCCCTTTTATATACAGGGGCAGATCAAAACTGCATCTCAGAAGGATTAATACCAACAAAATACTTAGAAAAGAGTACCTCTAAACTATACTCCGCCATAGGAGAAAGGTTAAAAATAAGTTATAAACTTTCAAAAGCTCTGATTCGCAACAATGGAGTCTGCTTTATAAATGACTTTGTTGTTACCATAAATATTACTGAAGAAGTAATATTAGGTATCCCATTTCTAACCCACATAAAGCCTTATATGACAAAATTAGATGGAATTTATACTACGTCCTTAGGGAAAGAAATCACATTTCCCTATCTAAACCCTCTTTCGACAAACGAAAGTAAATTTGTTAAACAAAAAACAACTTTTAGAATTCACCTTTTAACCAATCAAATAAATTATCTCAAAGAAGATATAAATATTAAAAGGATAGAATCCACTTTAAAAACCCCGGAGGTAGTCAGCAAAATAAAAAGATTGCAGGATTCGATAGAAATAGAAATCTGCTCAGAATTACCCAATGCCTTTTGGGAAAGAAAGAAGCATGTGGTAACATTACCATACATAGATAACTCTAATGAAAATATTATTCCCACCAAAGTTAGACCAATTCAGAGGAGCCACGAGCTCATGGAATACTGTAAAAAGGAAACTAATGATTTACTTCAAAAGAATATTATTCGGCCCTCAAAATCCCAATGGAGTTGTTCAGCATTCTATGTTAATAACAGTGCTGAAAAGGAAAGAAGAGCCCTCATGCTTGTAATTAATTATAAGCCCCTTAATCAAGTATTAAAATGGATTAAGTATCTAATACCCAATAAATGAGATTTGTTAAAAAGAACTTATAAGGCTAATGTCTATAGTAAATTCGATATGAAGTCAAGATTTTGGCAGATTCAAATTGAAGAAAAAGATAAGTATAAAATAGCAATCAACGTCCCCTTTGGACAATATGAATGGAATGTTATGCCATTTGGGCTCAAAAATGCCCCATCAGAATTCCAGAATATTATGAATAATATATTCAACCCGTATAGTCAATTCTCTATAGTTTATATAGACGATGTTCTTGTATTCTCAAAAAGTATAGATCAGCACTTCAAGCATCTTAATACTTTCGTTAAAACAATTAAACAGAATGCTTTAGCAGTAAGTGCTAAAAAGATAAAAAAAATTCAAACATCAATTAGGTTCTTAGGTCATGACCTCTATCAAGGAACCTACAAACCAATCTGTAGAGCCATAGAGTTCTCAACCAAGTTTCCAGACGAATTAACTGATAAAACCCAGCTTCAAAGGTTCTTAGGAAGCCTAAACTATGTAGCAGATTTTATCCCTAAAGTCCGACAAGTCTGTGAACCTCTCTATAAGAGACTTAAGAAAAATCCAACCCCTTAGTCAGAAGATCAAACTAGAGCGGTCAAACAAGTCAAAGAAATAGTACAAATCCTGAAGCTTTTATGATCGATGAAACAGACGCCTCCGATATTGGTTAAGGTGGCATTCTTAAACAAAAATTATCTCCTGAATCCATCGAACAGTTGGTTAGATTCACCTCCGGAGTCTTGAACTCAGCTCAAAAAAATTACAGTACCATTAAAAAGGAAATTTTGTCTATAGTGCTATGTATCACAAAATTTCAAGACGACCTGATTAACAAAGAATTTTTACTAAGAGTTGACTGTAAAGCAGCCAAAGACGTTGTACAAAAGGATGTTAAAAATCTTATTTCTAAATAATTTTTTGCCAGATAGCAAGCACTATTATCAAGCTTTGACTTTAAAATTGATTTCATAAAAGGTGAAGAAAATTCTTTACCGGATTTTTTAACAAGAGAATTGTTGCAGGGCAACCATGAGACCAAGCGTTCCGGGCTCTCGCCCGATGAGACCTCCCTTCCAGCTTAAACCAGAAGAAAAAATGAAACAACCATTTAAACTAGAAATTACAGCTAAACCCCTTCATAAAACCAGTTACGAATAAAGATTCTCCGTACTAGCGGAGTTTCCCAAACTACCAGCAAGAAATAAAATATCGGCCCCTTCAAAGGAGCTAATAACAGGTAAGACACAGGTACTACCATTCAAGGTATCCTCAGCAGAAATTCAGACCATGGATAATTACAAAATGCAATCCCCAGAATCCTACTCAGAGGCAGTAAAACCAGTAACTCCTCTTAAGAAGGAAACGACATCAGCAAGCAGCAGCACCCATCTTCCAAAATGGGAATTTATTGTATGATAGGCTCTGCCAATAATGGCACTAGATAAACAATATGAAAATTTTAGGGTACAAGACCTACTAAAACCTTGCTATACCAACTACCAGTACGTAGATACCCAAGATCCTATCAAAACTAGGAAGTATTACAAATTTATTCTCATATATACCGACTCAATAGAAGTCGAACACAGCTACTTCAAAAATAACCCAGAAGCAATTGAATATTCCAAATTCACCATAAAAAGATACTAAGCCCATTTGATTGGTATGTAAATCACCTACACACCCCAAACCTTTATCCAGAAGTTACAAACCCCGGACGTATAATTGGTATGATTATAAAGACGCCTGGTTTAATTTCCTATATGTCCGCCCTAATACCCATACATGGTTTGTTAAGTATTCGGAAGGACTAAAGGAAAAAGTTATCCCCAAATGGTTCTATGAACGGTGGAACATATTTGGAGGAAATTTATAGGTAATAGCACCAAGCTTCCAGAACTGATATACAGGTTTCCTAGAGGAACAACAAATTTCAACCCTACCAGAACACATTAAATTATGCAAGTTCTTCATACATAACGGATATCATATATAGTAAACTGGTCCTTTGACATTCAAGAAATGAATAGGATTCGTTATCTCAGTAAGACCATCAAAATTAAAGGATGGAGTCCCAAAGTTAAGGAAGAAACCAAAGTAAAAAGAGAAAAGAAGAGTTCATATTCGTCCGGAGAAACATCAGTCTACAAAGCAGAGGTAAAGAAAAGGGTCCTAGAAGCCTTGTCCAAATTAGAAGATAATGAAGACCCCGGTCAAATAATGGAATTAATTGACACAGCTTCTTCCAGTACCAGTGAACCAGACAATGGAGATATGCTGGCCCCAAGAGGAATCGCCTAGTCATACTTTTTATCTTAAAGCAAAAGGTTAAAACAAGAAAAGACATAAAGCAGAAGATTCTTCGGAAAAGCAGGTGACCCTTCAGAAAAGCAAAAGGCAAGGGCCCTACTCTCTGTAAACAGAAAAAGGCAAATGACCCTTCAGAAAAGCAAAAGACATTCTGAAAAGCCATTTGATCTTAGTCGTCCATTTGTAATTAGATTATACTTCTCCGAGGCCTATATAAGGCTCTCAAGTTGTAACACTTAAGGCATCCGAAAATTATCCCTCTCAAACATTTTCTCTGCCTGATTTCCCCTGTAAACTATGCTTTCAATTTCACTGAAATAAATTTGTAAGTTTTAAATACTTTACTCTTTCTTACCTAATCGATGTTTGAAAAAGTTTTATCTTTTTAGCACTTACTGCTAAACCATTCTGTTTAATTGTTTTAACGAAAGTATTAAGATGCTTGAAGTGTTGATCTATACTTTCTGAGTATACAAGAACATCATCTATATAAACTATAGAGAATTGACTATACGGGTTGAATATATTATTCATAGTATTCTGGAATTCTGATGGGGCATTTTTGAGCCCAAATGGCATAACATTCCATTCATATTGTCCAAAAGGGACGTTGAATGTTGTTTTATACATCTTTTTCTTCGATTTGAATCTGCCAAAATCCTGACTTCATATCGAATTTACTATAGAGATTAGCCTTATAAGTTCTTTTGAACAAATCTCATTTATTGGGTATTAGATACTTAATCCATTTTAACACTTGATTAAGGGGCTTATAATTAATTACAAGCCTGGAGGCTCCTCTTTCCTTTTCAGCACTGTTATTAACATAGAATGTTGAACAACTCCATTGGGATTTTGAGGGCCGAATAATCTTCTTATGAAGTAAATCATTAGTTTTCTTTTTACAGTATTCCATGAGATCGTGGCTCATCTGAATTGGTCTAGCTTTGGTGGGAATAATATTTTCATTAAAGTTATCTATGTATGGTAATGTTACCACATGCTTCTTTCTTTCCCAATTGCGTTGGGTAATTCTGAGCAGATTTCTATTTCTATTGAATCCTGCAATCTTTTTATTTTTCTAACTACCTTCGGGGTTTTTAAAGTGGATTCTATCCTTTTAATATTTATATCTTCTTTGAGATAATTTATTTGATTGGTTAAAAGGTGAATTCTAAAAGTTGTTTTTTGTTTAACAAATTTACTTTCGTTTGTCGAAAGAGGATTTAGATATGGAAATGTGATTTCTTTCCCTAAGGACGTAGTATAAATTCCATCTAATTTTGTCATATAAGGCTTTATGTGGGTTAGAAATGGGATACCTAATATTACTTCTTCAGTAATATTTATGGTAACAACAAAGTCATTTATAAAGCAGACTCCATTGTTGCGAATCGGAGCTTTTGAAAGTTTATAACTTATTTTTAACCTTTCTCCTATGGCGGAGTATAGTTTAGAGGTACTCTTTTCTAAGTATTTTGTTGGTATTAATCCTTCTGAGATGCAGTTTTGATCTGCCCCTGTATATAAAAGGGCTATTTTATTGAGCGTAAAATTCTTGTTTATTACAAGGTTGACTGGGATATGATAGCTTAAAGCTTTTACTCTTGAGATGGTTTTAAGACCAGATTGTTCAGGATTAGAGGTTTCTTCGTCTCTTTCTTCTTCGTCTAAACTAACTGTTGCTAATTCTTTAGAAGTTTCAGGTGCGAATATATCTCGTAGAGGATTTAAATCTTTGATTAATCTATTAGCAAAGGACTCTATTTCTATTGAACTGAGTCTTTCTTTAACCTCGTTAATTTCTTGTTTAAGTTGAGCTACTTCTCCTTGCAAATCTTGTAGGGTGGTATCAGTTTTAACTGCCTTAAATTTATGTAAAACTTGTTTCATATTAAAAGGTTCAACGTCCTTTTTCTTGTTTTTATGATTAATAATAAGTTTTTTTAATTCAACAAGTTACTTTTTTTAAGGTCTTCGTCTTCGATATGTTCTATCATATCAAAGAAAAATTCTTTACTACTACTGGAGATAACGTTAATAGATTGGCTATTGCAGGTACAGTACGTTCCTGTGCAATTGCAGTCATTACTGGAGTTGGAGCTATCCGAGCTATAATCAATGTCCAATAATTCTTCATCACTGTAATCCTCAGAAGAGTCACTAGAGTATTCTTCTAGAATTGTATAAAGTTTATCCTTTACGTCAGATTTAGTTCTACAAAAATTTATCTTTTCTTTCTTTTTATTAGGTTTTTTACAGTCATTGGCCATGTGCCCAGACTTTCCACAATTCCAGCATTTTCCCTTTTTTGGGGACGCCTTGTAGTTTATTTTATGGCCTGATGATCTTTTAGCTTTAGATCTTTGCTTGTAATTTTTGTACCTGGTTTTGGGAGTAATATTTTTATTTTGTTTTTTATAGCCTTTTGTGGCCTCTCTAGAGGGAGCTGTTAACTTAACATAGCCGAAATCTTCACAAAAACTTCCTAATTCGTTTCTCGAAGTTTTTCATTCCTTTTTCAATTGGTTCATTAGTTTTAAGTTGTTACACAACTCTAAACCAGTAAGATTAATAAAACTTATTATATCTCCATGAGTCATCAGACTGTGAGGGGTTTCTCCACCATATTTATTTCTAATAGTAGTTCTAACCTTTTCTTCAAATAAAGCAGGCAGGCCGCTTATAAACCTTTCTTTCCAATAATCATGGTTACAGTCTTCTCTTATCATAACTTTGTTAAGGAAGATATCTTTATACCATCTAAAATCATGAAGTTTAGGGCAGGTTAAATTATTGAGAATTTCTAAGCATTTTTCTTGGAAGAGCTTAGGTTCTCTTATAATATGTTTGGCTATACTGTACAGTAGGATAGGGGTAACATCTTCGCGGACCTCATGTCCTATAGTTCTGTCTGGATTTATGATCTGTATTATAGCAGTGGCATTTAATATGCCTTCCCTATTTTCTTCGGTGAGGTAGTTATCCCACCAATTGTTTAGCATCCCGGTGAACCCCGAAGTTAATATTGTAGCGGTCTTTTTGTCGTTGTTTTCTTTTATTCTATGAGTCGTTATGGCTATACCCATTTCGTGTAATTTGGAATAAATCTGGCCCTCTGCTAGGCCATCTATATTCCATTCTGAGATTTTCGTTCCTGAAAATGACGAAGTGGGTCTGGTATTAATCTTCTTCAAACTGCATGTCTGGGAAAGTTGGCTTACTATAGTAATTTTTTTGCCCAGCATGTTTTGATAGTTTACTAATATCACGGCTCTCACTGGTAATGGTTTTAATCCATTTACCATTCGCTTCGATGTTAAGATCTTTCATTCTCTGATTTAATCTTTCTAGCATTTTATCACTTATCTCAACCTTTTCATTCAGGATTGGGTAATTACTGGCTGAAAATTGAGGTATCTTAAAAAGAGGATTGGACTCCTTGGTTTTACTATTTTTTTAGGACTCTGGTTTATCTTTTAGGGTTGATTTGTTATTAGCTTGGTTAAGCTGGTTTGAGACTACGTATAGTAGTTGATTGGTGTAGTTATTTTGTTGGATGACTTAATTAATATCTCCCTTTACTACCAACTTGTTGTTACCTGCATCGTTCAATTCTCTCTTGAAGAGGGAGGCTATTATGATCTTACCTTCTACAGGAATTTTGATTTGTTCTAATGGTGGGACCTCAGATTCTATGGTTTTGGTACTGGTAAACCATTTATTAACAAGGGTGCTAAGAGATTCCTTTTTATTCATTAAATTTCTTGTGATTTCAAACCATTTGAAGAATTCAATATTGCCGTTAACTCTTTTCATATCTTTAATCCATTGTTTTCTAAAAGATAGCCTTGTGTTTGCTTCGTAGGTTTCTACATACCATTTTCTCTTAAGGGCATGCTCCGGGCTTGTCCATAATTTTCCTAAGAGTTTAAAGTCTATTTTGAAGTTATTTTCTGATTTGATCATGCCAAGGGTTCCTCCTTCTCTAGATGGTAGAGGGCCTTGCATTTCACTTTCAGTAGGACTACTTATTCTTACAATAGGTTCGTAGGGGACTTTAGGTATGGCCGAAGTATAATCTGCTCCTCTTATCTTTTTGTTCTCCTTCAGAAGCAGAATTTGCTGAATTTTCTTCGGAGTAGCATTCATCCTCCCGGGGTTTGGAAGAAGATGTTGCGAAGGAGTATCTTGAAGAGGACTTAGAATTTGACCTTAAAAATTGTAAGTCAATAGATCCATTGGGATACTGAATTATTTGTTCAATTTTAGAACTTTCTGGTTCTATTCTTGGTTGGGTGATGGCCTCGAAGTGCCATTCATCTTTTGCTAAAATTTCATTCCATTTTAGCATTCGAGGAACAAAGACATTACGATGTTCTTGGTTTGCTTCCATAAGCATCGTAGCTCCTTTGTTACTCATTAATTTAGCTTTTGGGGCTAAAGTTGTTTTCATTAGTCTGTAGTATATTCTTTTAAAATTTGATTTTTTTTGTTTTATAAGTTTATTCTTTTCTGTTACACTATTTACTTTCATAAAATTAGTGTCCCTAATTGTTTCAAATGAAGGATGTGTTTTCATTAGATAGTACTATGTTAAAGAGGTGTTTTAATGGATGTGACTATTATCCTTAGAGCTATTATCCTATAGTTTAGAAGATTTTCTTACAGTTTTTGTCTTCCTATTTTGACTCTAGCATGTATCTTATACTTACTAATCACTATTCTCAGTCTCGGGTATTAGGTGGGTGTTCTTATCCTAAGTACTTAGCGACATGACACCAAATTCGGGTCCGGCTCTAGCACCTAAGATACGAGCTACTCCAACGGAAATTTCAGGCTCGTCAACGTCTGATCCGGGAATTAATCGGATATCTCTAACTAAAGGATACAGAACAACTACCTTTTACTGTAGACTATGAGTAATGTTTTAAGTAGAAACAACAAAGTACGAATGGGAAGAGAAACAGACAAAATATCAAATAACCTTAGGACAATACTGCTCTAGGACAGTAGAATCAGTTTAGCTACTCATGATGGTTAACAACATGCAACTTGGTTCTGATACCATAAATGGATATCATATATTTTAAATTGTAGACTATGAGTAATGTTTTAAGTAGAGGGAAACAATAAAGTACGAATGGGAAGAGAAACAGACATAATATCAAATAACCTTAGGACAATACTGCTCTAGGACAGTAGAATGAGTTTAGCTACTCATGATGTTTAACAACATGCAACTTGTCTTTGAGACGTCAAGGTCATGTTTATGTCCTTTTTGAGTATTTTGGGTATGCTAGGGGCCCTATCCCTACTTATATATTATGTCAATATTTATTCGTAGAGGCTTTGTAGACAACTCATGTGTTGTACAGTTTGTTCAGTAAGCCTTATAGGCCTGGTTGTTGGTTAGAGATTTTTGTTAGACTTGTCGGCCTTAGTATGTATATATGTATAGGTTGGGTTCTTCTGTTTGCAGAATTCTATGTCGCGTTATTTTACAGTTATCATTTTGAGGCCTTGTCGACCCAGACGGTTACACATTCACGTTATGATATTCAGGTGGTACGCTCAGACCATCCAGGCGCCGGGTGACGTACTCGAATGTTGGGGCGTCATAAACTAAGATCTCAACTCTTAAATTCTTTGAAAATTTTGATGGGACTTCCTTTGCAACCAGGACTATCTCAATATGCCATACAACTTGGAACACAACTATCACCTCATAGGATCCCATAATAAACCATATATCCTAATATTGGTCTCACATGACAGTATATTCATCTACAAAATCAGTAGCCATAAATTACGTTGAATGTAGAATTTCAATATCCGAGCTATGTCTATCACATCGTTAACCAACTCTGATGCAAGTAAGAAGGGGCGTTGGAGGGTAAGTGGGTCGGATCTTGGTTATATTCGGGTTGACCCAAAATTAGATACCAAAGTAGCAGTTCTCGGGTTCTCGGCTTGGCCGAGCAGTGTGGTGTTTGGTGGCTGTTTTGGGTAGGTATGTTTGGAATCAGAATTAGGCATTTTGTAGAGTTATCACGGGTGTGTTGAGGGTCAGATTGATGATTGGGACTTGGTGGTGGCAAGAACACGGAAATGAACCAAAACAGTAAGGTCTCGGCATGGTTGGTTTTGGTGCACTATTTGTTGTTGTCGTGCCTGGACGGTTGGATACGTATGGTCTCGGGTAGTGTACTTTATAGGGGTGTGATAAACTTGGTATTAGACCAGGTCTGTCCTAGGGATTCTGTAAGTCGTGTCTAGTAGAGTCTTATTTATGGGTGTGTTGTGCACCACATTTATAAGCAGGAGGCAACAAGGCATTTAGGGATGGTTTCAATTCTTTCATCTCATAAATTGTTCAATAGAGCGGAGTTGTGAGAATTCGAGTGTTATATTAAAGTCTCAGAGTATGAGCATTTGATACATGGAGGAGATAATGAACGCCTAGAAAGGTAAAGCACTGGTTTTAGGATGCAAGAGAAGAAAAGTAAAAGAGGTACAAAGTACCTGAATGCAGGAACTTATAAAGAGATTGATACTCAGATGGAATAATGTAATTATTTATACCCCGCTTTTCGTAGTGGTAGAACCACAATGAGAAGAACCTATTGAGATCTCGGGATTTTGTAAAGGTTAGGATCATCCTTAGTATGGACAATAATGGAGAACAGTACACTTATGTCGAAGGTACTTCTTTGGACCATGTCTATATGACGTACCCAGGAATTGGGACACGAATATCACTTTAAATAATCTTGAGCTCCAAGGGCCAAGTAATGAATTCTTTGTGTGCAAGGTAATTGTTTTCCTTAGAAAGCCCTCTGTCTGAAGTAAGCAGAAATAGTAATTACCTAGGAGATAAGATCGATTAAAGAAAATAGGAAGTTATAAGTGAGGGAATGCTTTGTCATAAGTATTTAAACTAAGATAAGAAGTGTGGTGGATAGTAAGGGGATGGTACCAACATAAATGGGACACTCAAACAAATATGAAGAACGACTAAGAGTCATACAATAAAGTATGGTAATGCAACAAGTTCGTTGTCAAGTAAACTAGAAGATAAGGGAAAATAAATGCTAAGGTGTGAAAATGAATGTGTTACGAGACTAAGTACCTACAATGAGATTCAAATAGCCAAATGTTAACAGAATATATCAATCAGACCATCTAGCCTTCTGAACTAGGAAGTATCGACATTGGAAAAGTTTCCTTAGTTAAGTGAAATACTGGTCGAAGATTTGAGAAATTGTTATAAAAGTATTGTGAAATTACAAGGTAAGTAATTAGGTAGTAAAAGGATACACATCAAAGGAGTGACCTTTAAAGGTTATCAAGAAAGAAGCCCCTGAAACTAACGTGATTAGGAGATAAAAATAGGGTCTTTTGAGAATTGAGTATGCCAGTTATAAACACATAACCTTCTATCAGTGTAAACAATGCAATAGTCCCTACAAATGAGGAATTATGCTGGAGCAAATGGTAAGTTGTTAAAAAATCATAGAATTGTGGAAGGTGATGAGACAACAATGTGACTTTTCAGCAAGGAAAACCTCTGAGCATAAATGAGTGGTCCTCCTCCCATAGGGGAGATGACGCAACAAGAAAAATTGACATAAACTCACATGGTGGTTTAGTGAGTAAATAAGGGAGTAACAACGAAGAATTTCAAAACAAATAAGATTATGTTATCCAGATTTTTTATGGATATGTTAAGAATATCAAAGGATATGTAAGTATCCACGTTAAGGAAGAAATGGTAACGGCCTTCTGGTTAAAGGAATTAAGTAACGACAAGAGCCGTCAGACCTATGAGGCTCGGAAAAGAAAGTGTGAGAAATAATAAGCGATAGAAGCATATACAGCCCCAAGAGGGGTTATTCAAATTTAAGGAATGAAAAGGTAAATCGAGTTACATTGAGACATGATGTATAAAAAACCTCAAAGAAAGGTACTTTAGAGTTCGGGCGAGTCGTCAGTCGACATAACATTTCACATTATAGAATGATTTTTGAGCCTGAAGTTTTAACTTTTATATGTGAGTGATCACATCTCTCATAAGTGTTCCAGATAGAAAGTAATTGAAAGGGGCTAGTATAAAGTGGATTAAAAGCTGAAGGGGGCTATGAAGCCCAGAAATAAAGGCAAATAGTTAAAAAGTGTACTCAGAGTTGGTACTGTCAAAAAGGAAGTAGGAATGAGAGCAAGAAGGATAACTGCAGACAATTAGAAGTACCCAAAACTATATAGGGACATATGATGATGAGATTATAGTTTATTGCTATATGATGTTAACTAAGAGAAAAGGGAGGAGAAATTTACTCCAATTATAGTGGTTGAGTATAGATTACATAAAGATTGACCAATAATGTAAATCCCTTCAAAATACGGGTGTGTATTCAATAAGGAAATACGTCAGCAACTTATTGTTAATTATGTTGGTTGACTAAAGAACCTAGATTGAAACCCAGAATGGAAACTTAAAACTAGATATATAAGAAACTCCCAGGTGATAGAGGTTGAGATAAGTCAATGCATTGTAATGCATATGTTCACAATGGATAAGAGAATGAGGTTGTTTACGTGTAAGAGCGGTTGGGAAAGCCAAGAAGGACTTTCGACCCATGACTTAGAACCGATAGTAGTGAGCATGTATTAGGAGTATGATGTGATATCTTTAATAACTACAATCACCTCTATAACACCTTTAGATGACAACAACCGAATTTGAAGATGAGTTTCTCTTATTAGTAGTAAAAATGTCCTCTGAAATGAGTCGCTATCATACAGGGATATATGAGTCTTCTTAAAGAAAATAACAGTTCTTGGGATTAAAAGGTGAATAAAGGCGAGCTTAGATGATATAGTGAAATATGGTCCTTCTCAAGGGGGAAACGGTTCAGAAGTTAGAATACCACAAATAGAGTTACTAATCGAAACTCAATGAAAGCACCTTTAGTAATCAAAATATTATAGTTTAAAGAAAAAGTTCAACAAAATAGAGTAGCAACCTTCAGGGCAGTGTAAAATAAGATATATGGGTAGCTTATCCTAACTAGAGGTCGAGGAGAAGGAAAGCTAACCAAAGAACTTCATCAACTAGCAAGTTTAAGGATCTAATTTCAGGACTCCAGTGATAATAAAGTTGTAGCACATAAGGTATTAGTTTTGCCCCGTGGTAAGGTAAAAGAGTATCAATTGTAAGCCCGGATCCAGCTGGTTTCTAGAGCAAGACTAGAGAAATATACCATGGTACTTGAGGTCGGTGTTGATATAACAATGTGAAAAAGAGAATTGTCGAGTTTGGCGTACTAACCCAATGGTCAACGGTAAAGCTAAAAGCATCACTGGTTTATAAGGGCTATCATGGAGGATAGTGATCCTGACTAAAATGAAAAAGTGGTTCAAGGATAAAGATCGGTACGACATTGCCCCGTTCTTATCGAAAAAATATTACTACAAATGGTTCATGATCGGCAGAGTTACAAGGTTGGCCCATTTTTGGTCCAACAATATTATTTGCATAACCAAGGATTATACAAGAAAAATAATGAGAAGACCGTACTACTTCAAAACATTCTAATGTCCAGTACCACCGATAGAGGGGCTCAATTATAGCAACCTTCTAGAGATTCTTCTAAAAATATTTGGGGGACATGGAACCCTGTTATAATTTTATCCCAAACAGATATAGGTAGAATGCATAACTCAAATGCTCACTGGTATATTTTTGGCAAGCATACTAGTTTTCAAAAGAGAGTGAGATGATTACTTCCCTCACAATTAGCGTATTATAGGAGTTATCACCTTACCATCTAGACAAATCCTTATGAGGCCTTGTATCGCTTGGAATACAGATCCTCTATCGATTGATTTGATGTGAAAAGAAAGGAGTTGATTGGATCGGTATTAGTCCACCAGGTTGTCGAGGAAGTAAAGATATTAAAAACCAAAGGTTAAGCCGATTAAGAAGGGGAGAAACTAAAAGCGAAAGGATACCTTGCTAGAATTCCCCAAACTAAGATGAGATGGTGAAGTTAGCAAAATATTGGTAGAGTAATTGAAGTGTCATGAGTAAATATGAGAAATGACTGAATCTTGTAAAGCTGAGTACGACAATGTGACAAGAATTGTGGCAAAGTAGAAGATAAAGGCAAGAAAAGAAAGTGTTGGGAGTATAAAGGGAAACAAGTATATTCATACTTAGGAATTTCCCTAGATCATATGCTAATGTTCTTCGCCGATTTCAAGTATAAAATTCACGAACGGGTACTCTTGAAGGTTTAGCCCCTAAGAAAAGTACTGAGAGTTGATCGAAAAACAAACTTAACCCCAGATACATCGGATCGTATGAAATTACTCAGATACTAACCAGCTGACCTATGATCTTAAGATATATCCATGGTTAAATGGAGTTCATTCAGCTTTCCATAAAGTGATATTATAGAAATATATAGGAGTTTCCTCTCGTATGTCACTAATCGAAAACAATTGGGTTACAGAGAATTCCATAAAGATAGTTCAGTTACTATCCTAGATCATCGGGTCCGAGAGTTGTGAATTAAAGAGATAACCTTTGAAAGGTATTCTATAAACAATAAGATAAAAGATATGATTTGATAAGTAAAGGGAAATATGAAATCTAAACACACTCATCTAGTTAGAGAGTTTATACTAATACTCGTGCAATACAATTTTCTTATTCCTATCTTATATATGAAACTTATCATGTATTCCCTGTATAGGCAATGTTGTTGATACAAATATGACGGATGCAACCCAGATGTCGACATTTGACAATTGTGGTGAGTTATGGTTAACTTTTTTTATTTCTGGATAGATAAACGGTCGTGTGGGGTCGATATTATTATATTATGCTATGGTATGGCCTTGTGTGACATTGACTGTGTTTTCTAGTTGCTTGACAGATTTTTAATAGTCCTATTTACAGAGGAAACTTTGCCAAAAATTTAATAATCCTAAGAGTTAGAATTTTACCTCAACATTCGAGGATGAATGTTCTTAAGGGGGAGATGATGTTACACCCTGTAGTTTCATGTGCAAGTGAGAGTGTAGTTAGCCGATGTGAGCCCTGGTAACCCGAGATCCTTTCTGAGGGTCTCGTATGACTTAAAGTGGTATTTATAAGGGTTATGGAAAGTTAGAAATCATTTGGATTAAAGGAACCTTATGTCGATGAATTTTGATGAAGATCTGACAATACACTAAGTGTTTTGCATCGCAGAACCCATTCCACCTTGCAGATTGGGACGCAGATCTAAGCCACTAATTTATCATCGCCCTACAACCATCTGTGGTGGGAAATACAGCCACAGATGGTGATATACAGCACAGATCCTCCCACGGAATGAAGGCGGTGGAGAGCCTATTATGTCAAGTTCGAAGCCTCATTTGTTTTATTTCATTTACGACCCACCCAAACCCTAAACACTCTTAAACTCTCTCCAAGGACTTAAACACCATTAAGTATCATTTCCTTGAGCGTAGAATGTGAGATACCCCTTGGAAAGCTTAGAGTGTGTCCAAAATCCCCTCTAGAATTATTGGTTTTAGCTTGGAGTTTCTTGAAGTTGGAAGGAAGCTTAAGATAGGAGGTACCTTTGATGATTGAATGTAAGTTTTACTACTCTTTAATGTCCTTAATCTCCTCATAGATTAGATTGATCAATTGGTAAAGACAACCCATAAGAATTGAGCTAAAAACTCTATAGTAAAAACATACTGGTTGTTAGGTTAGTTTGATTGAATTCTTGGGATGATTATGGTAAATCTTGTTGAATGTGCAAGTTGTAATCTTGGTGTTGTTAAGGTTGATAAAGATGATATAATAGTAGCTTGAATTGCCATGAAACCAACATATGAGAATTGTGCACGCTAAGTGTTCGGTAGAATGTAGTAATTAAGTAATCGTGAAACTAACGACTTGATCTTGATCCAACTTATATGTCACACCCTAACCGTAGGGGGTGACTGAAACACGGCACCCTAAGTCCCGAGCATACCAATCCTAATACCTGAGAGATATACCACAACTCATGGGCCGACAAGGCCTCTGCCACATACTCAACTGAATAAGGACATAGTCATCTGCACTCAAAAAAGGTCCAAACCATACATATCTATAATAATGCCGACAAGGCCAACATAAGCATAATAACTCTACTACAGAGGCCAATAAGGCAACACATTAATACCACATATCACACACTGTCTACAAGCCTCTAAAGAGTATACGAACAACAACTGGTCGGGATAGGGCCCTGCCATACCCAACTATATACATATGTATATTCATCATACCTATAATCTTACTATACAACTCCAGAAGAATGGAGCGTGATAACCTCTAACTGAATCGAGCCCTACTGTGAGGAAATCATCTGCATCTCTATCTATACATGTAGGTATAAAATGCAGTATCTCCAGAAAGAGACATCAGTACAAAAGATGTACTAAATATATAATGTAGATAACCAATATAGATAGAAGACATATCATAAGCGATAAGGGTACAAAAGTAAACTTTAAACTTATAATAAGCCTATATGGGCCTACCTGACACAATAATGAAAATATATGCATGTCCATAAAAATTAAGCCGCTCAATGGGGCCATATAAAGTAATATCCTGCCTCTATGTGGGGTAAATCATGTCATAATACATATATATCGTACCCGGCCTCGATGAGGACTCGATCGTACCCGGCCTAAAAGTAGGACTCTATAATGTCAAAACCAACTACATCTAGGTGCATATCTATGTGTCATAACCGGCCGACTATAATGCGGCTCTGTAAGAAAATAAATACATATGTATAAGTGCAATGCAAGACAGACTCTAAGGGCCTTATAGAACCAATCAGAGTGACTTAAGGTCGTTATTCTCTGATTATCATTATGTAACTGTGTCTGTATCATTAACTCAGAGTCATCAATAATCAGGAGAAACATAAGATTCCAGAGATTGTCAAATCGGGAAAATACTTCTGAAGTAGAACAACAAAAGCTATAAATTGTAACAATATTATATGAAATTAATCACATGCTTTAAATTTAAGAGTGGAGTTCCTTTTGAAGGGATGTCATTATGGTCCTACTTATTTATCGATCATGCCAAAAGAATGGAAGAGTATGCCTTAACATACCTGCTTCTTGTCTCCACAATCATTTTACAAGTCCTTGCTCCCTTTACAAATGCTCATCAATACCATACAAGGAAGTAATATCAATATCGAATCTAAATTCCATAAAAAAGTCCGCTTAAGTATCTTATGGACTTCGGTATACACTTCAGGTTCTTAGATGTCTTTACAAGGGATGCTTATGTAATCTAATCCCATGGCTTAATCCAAATACAATTTCCACAAAACCTTAGTTAGGTGTTCTTCGACAACTCTTAGGCATAAGTAATTCTTTAAACTTTTCTTATACAGAAAACTTCATGTGCATTAGGCTCATAACCTTTCAAACATTATGTTCCTTAATCCATAACATATACCATCAATACCATCATCTAATTCAACTTACAATTAGAGTAAAATAGCCCAACAATTCATATTACGGAAATTTCACAATTTTGAGAAGTTTTGATATTGACAACTTTTTCATAACTTCCTCCAAATCAATTGATTAATCACAATCATAAGTATAGATGGGTAAAACTTACCTTTACGTATCCAAATCTCCTCTAAATAGTAGTGTATCTTACTCCAAGGGTTTTCAAGAACCAACTCCTCAAGAAGATGGAAGTTTCTTTGATAATCTCAGGGCTTATTACAAAAATCTTGTGGATTATGGTTTCAATTCCAACTTAGGGTGTTGGGGTATGATTGAGAGGGTTTAGGAGAGGTCTTCGGGTTTGGTATTGAGGAAAAATGAATCCCAAATAGGAAAATCCCAACATAAACTCGTCAAAAGTTCTGCACCGTCGTAATTCGAATGTACACTCGACAGACCGTCAAACTTTTGATGGTCCGTCAATCTTCCCCATCAAACTTCTTGGATGATTGATGGCTCAGGCTGGGTATTTGACGGTCCATCAAAGTATTTGATGGTTTGTCATCTGTCCCGTCAAGCTGCCCAGTTTCTCATTTTCATCGAAATATACTTCCTTCATTTGTTTAACTCCCAAACACTCTGGTATCTTCATAACCAAGTTGTAAACCTTTATTATGCTTCTGTAGGGTTGTATCTCTTCTTGGGATTTCGATATCCATTGACGTCACAGAGGGACGATAAAATACAGTGTGTTACATTATCTCTATTGCATAGGTCGACACTTGTAAAGCAAGCGAGATTTCGAAGGAGTAGCATTGGTCAAGTGATGAGATATGTAAGGCTTACCCTTCTTTCTATTAGCATAATCGTAGAAAAAACATTGTAAAATGAATATTCCTTATCTTAACTCTACTCTTGAGTATAGAACCAAGTCTACTCTTGGTATGGAATGTCGTATGGATCTTATATATCCCTTGTCGAGAGTGTTTTCCACACTTTATGTCATTTCTCCTATATTGACATAGTATAATTCCTTGTTGATTTCTCGAGAGATAGAAATGGTATGTCGTGTATCTTCTCATTGATTCATATGAAAAGTTAAATGATATGTTATCCGCATAATGATATTGGGAGGTCCAACGACCTTACGTCACTCCGACAGGCTCATAAGTATTTTGTGTTCGTCGGATGGTATTCAGGTATATATGGATTATGTATATATGCTTCCCACAGAGGCCTATGGCGTTATATACACATTTATACATATATGGTACCACTGATCATTTGGTTATGATATAGAGGATATTTCCCATATAGGCCTATGGAATTATATATGTGATACACTATATAGAGGATATTTCCCACAAAGCCCTATGGTGTGATATACACAATTATGTCTCATTTATGTTGAGCATAGTCCATAGTGACATTTCTAAGTACAGGTTATTTCATTTGGTTTCCTTTGCACATTGATGCTTACATTTACGTTTTATTTTATTCAGTACATTCTTTCGTACTAACGTCCCCTTTGCTGGGGCATTGTGTTTCATGCCTGCAGGTGTAGGTAAACGGTCAGACGCACCTCTTTAGTAGGCTATCCGGTTCAACTGTTGGTCATCGCACTCAATTTTCCAAAAGTTGTCATACGGAGCTAGTAGGCTATGTCACTTATGTTTAGAGTTATTTTGGGTATGGTGGGGCCCTGTCCCGACCGGATGACATATTGTAGTACTCTTAGAGGCTTGCAAACTAGTGACTGATGTGTAGTTGTTTTGTATGGCCTTGTCAGCCTCTTTGTCAGATGTTGATAATCTTATTTTCGCCTTGCCATCAATGTGATATATATACATGTTGGCTAGATGTATATGGTTACAGGTTGTTCTATTCAGGCTTCTATTGTGTTGTCATTCTGAGGCCTTCTCAGCCTAGACGGTTATATCTTTAGGTTCTGATATATACACCTGGGTCATTCAGGCGTTGGGTGCCAGCCACACCCCCCAAGATTGGGGTGTGACACAGACTCTCTCCTTAATGTATAATTTGGCATAATCTTCAACCAAATAAGTTGTTCTGATAGGTAGAAAATATGCCGACTTTGTAAGTCTGTCTATGATAACTAAAATAGAATCGAAATTCCAATAGGAATGTGGCAAACCTGTAATAAAAACCATATTAATTATGTCCTATTTCCACATTGGAATATTTATGTTCTAAATCACGCCCCCAAGCTTCTGATGCTCAATCATAACTTGTTGACATTCATACATCGAGCCACAAATTCCATAATATTTCTCTTCATATCATTCCACCAGTAGATTTGTTGAAGATCGTGATACATCTTTGTTGAACTAGGATGAATAGAGTACCTAAACTGGTGGATCTCTACCATAATCTGCTCTCGAAGCCCTCCAACATCTGCCATACATAACCGGCCTCGGTATCCAAGAACCCCGTCCTCCTAAAGTTCTAACATTGGCTTCTTCTACAGAGGAATTATTACACCCCGTATTTTTACGCTCGTATGCGTCGTAAGTAAAGTAAGATAAATTTGGGTAAGGTTAAGATACCATATTTGGATGAAAAGAAGTTTATACATGTGCTACAAAAGTTTCGTAAGAATTCGAGGTCAAAAGAATCAAAGAAAATTAAGTTCGTCGACACTTAGGAAAGGGCAGGCCAAATTTTGAAAAGTATTTTTTGCTTAACTGGCGGGGGTATATATGATGGTATATGAGTATTTATTGGGTGAATAGCCTATCAAAATTCAAGTTAAGGGAGTCTTCTTTCCAATGCAACAACCCGTTCGTCAATACAACATCAGAGTTGAAAGATATTCGCATTTTCATCGGCCTGTGCAACTGCCGGCAAACTGGCCGAGGGAGCTCGTCGAGCGAGCTCCATAGCAAGGTTGATGCTCGCCTTGGGATTCGCTCAGCGATCTATGGTGACAAACATTAGGCGGTGGGATTTTATTCAAGTCCCAATTTCTATCCTAACCTCATTTCCTCCTCACTTTAGCCAAAAAAAAAAACCTAAGCTCTCCTTTACTCTCCCCTAAGGTGCTCTTACATGAGCTAAGATCTTCAAGTTATTGACATGAATCTGTCCTTCGAAAGTTTATGTTACTAGTCTTCCCCATCATCTCCCTCTTGTTGCGGAGGTTGGACACTTTGATGCTGAAAGTGAGAGGTGCTAAGAGTTGGGGTTATGATGTTTAAGGTAAGAATCTCTTTCTCCATATTATGTATAAATTATATGAGTTATCGCAGATCCGATTGTTAAAATCTTATGAAGCGACAGTTGTAAATCGTAGGGTTATGTTGCGGTGAAGATTCATCCAAGTTGAAGGAAGCTTGTGCTAGAGGTCGTTTCTGCTGGATCAAGGTTAGATCCTATTTTATCTATGTCTATCTAATGTTATACAAGTCATGGCTAGCTAGTCTAGTTGAAAACTCATGACGTAAAGGTCGGAAGTTGTGATTGTGTTGTCATTTTATGTATTGATGTTGAGATGCTCAATTGGAGTTATTTAGTAATGTTGAATTGCTCGATATTGGTAGTTATTGCATAAGAAAGATAAGGAAATCAAGTAGAGTTGAAAAGGTTATCTTGTTGTTTAGTTACCATTGTTAAAGACCATGGAAGTTGTACGCACATAAAGCGTTCGACCAAAAATCTAAATGAAATGACTTATAGTTTATTGAGTTGCTATTGATCTGAATCATTCGTATGATGTATATTGTCATTCACAAAACGTTCTAGGACTTATGAGCTATAACACAAGGTATGTAAGGCTCACTTCTTTCTTTTTGGCATGATCTATATTGAAATGACTATTACGAAATGAAATCCGATAAAAACTCTACTTTGAAGTCCTTAAGAAAGTACTTGTGGTTCTCCTATAAATGCATTGTGGTGTATTGCCCATCCATCCTCGAGGTTACATCCTCATTCCACTGAACTATTTTGATGTCAATAAAAGGTGGTTCCTTATTATTTCCTGAAAGCTAATCTAATAATATGATCTATGGTTCTTATGGAGTCGTTTGAAAGAGTAATAGGTGATGTATTAACCCTTATAAGGGAGTTGGAGGTGTAACGACATTACGTTACTGCGATGAGTTTAAAAGAGTATACGATAATCCTGAAGAGGTCATCATATGCATGTATCATATATCTATATTTTCCTCAGAGGCCTATGGCATTATATACGCGACTATACAGCTATGAGATTGATGATATTACCCACAGAGGCCTATGGCGCTATTGCGCAGTTTATACAGATATGATATTTATAATAGTGCCCTCATAGGCCTACTGCATTATATATGCGTGATTATACTTCATTATGCATATTCTGGACCACAGAGGCACTCAAAGTACAGGTTGTATTTCCACTTCTTTACATTACAGTATGTGTTCAGTTACAGTTTCAGCTTATGCTTCATTTACAGTGTTGCACTTGTTTACAGTTTTAGCCTTACATATTCAGTACATCTTTCTTACTGGCGTCCTTTTTATTGGTGGATGCTGCGTTTCATGCTCACATGTTCAAATAGATGAATTGACAACGTCACCAATAGGTTCTCCGCTTAGCTATGGTTGATACAATCTTTTTGTTTCGGAGTTGCCATTTTTGACTTGGTATGATGATATGTACATGTTACAGGTAGGTCGGGGCCCTGTTCCGACTATGTTATGTCAGTCAGATGTTCTTAAAGGCTTTTGTAGATGCATGTACACCTATGGTCAGGTTCAGTATGTTAGTATAGTGTATGTACAGTTTGAGGCCTCGTAGGCCCATGCGGATGATATATATATATGTTGTTGGAATTTTCTTCTTGAAAGTGTGTAAATGCAATAAGTTTAATGGTTTTATAAAATGGGTCTCTCATGTACATATGTCACTAGGTTCATGTCCACCTCAACTAGGTTAGGGTGTGACATGAACAACCCGACTCATGATCTTGAGTTAGCGGTTGTTGTATTTTCCAAGAAGATATGGCGTCAATAAATATACAGGGTTCATGTTGATCTATTTACCGATCATAAGAGCTTATAGTATATATTCCGGCAGAGATAGTTGAATTTGAGGTAGATGAGGTGACTTGAATTGCTAAAGGAGTATGATGTTGATATTTTATACCATCCCGGCAAAGCTAATGTTGTAGTTGATTCATTGAGTCGTAAGTCTATGGGTAGCCTGAGCCATGTTAAAGCTAACAAGTTAGAAATGATCAGAGATTTTTGTCGATTAGCTAGCTTGAATATATGCCTACTTGATATGGGTGATGGAAGCGTTGTGGTCCAGAATACCGCAGAATCATCTTTGGTAGCCGAAGTTAAAGCAATGTAGTTTAATGATCCCGAGTTAGTTAGAATGAAAGAAGGAATTACTGGCATACCCCAGCTTCAGGGGGTGTGGCCGACACCCGACATCTGAACGTCCCGAGCATACCACTCATATATCATAGTGTGAACGTGTAACTGCCTGGGCCGACAAGGCCTCAGAATGACAACCATAAGAGAAACTAAAAATAGCAACCTAAACAAGTGACAGCAAAACCAACATATGTACATATATCGTAGAGCCGGCAAGGCTACAGCTAACCTCATCAAGATGGCAAGGCCATAACAATAGTACTATTAGAATGACAAGAAGGTTGACCATGTCATACATTATGATGATAAATGACCCACTAGTCTACAAGCCTCTAAGAGTCATATAACAACACTAGGTCGGGACAAGACCCCACCGTACCCACAATAAGTATATATAAATGCATACCCATACTCAGACAATAATTCTGGAAGAAAGGGAAGTTCTCTAACCCAATGCTGAATAGTAATCCTATAGAGGAGGCTCATCAAATAATCTGTCAGCACTTGCGCACATGCAACGCATTGTTCCCCGACAAAAGTGACATCAGTACGAAAGATGTATTGAATATGTAAGGTTGAAACTGTAAATAAATGCAACATTGTAAATGAAGCATACGCTGAAACTGTAACTGAACGCATATTGTAATGTAAAGTAGTAGAAAGACAACATGTACTTTGAGTGCCTCTGTGGGCCCAAAATATGCATAATGAAGTATAATTGTGCATATACAATGACGTAGGCCTCTGGGGGCAGTATTATCAATATCATGTTTGTATAAACTGCGCAATAGCATCATAGGCCTCTGTGGGAAATATCATCAATCTCATAGTTGTATAACCGAGTATATAACGACATATGCCTCTGAGGGCAATATAGATATATGATATATGCATATGATGACCTCTTAAGGATTATTGAATACTCTTTTGAACTCGTCGGAGTGACGTAATTTGTTACACCGCTGACTCCCTTATGAGGGTTAACTCATCACATGTTACTCTTTCAAACGACTTTATAAAACCATAGATCACATTATTAGATTAGTTTTCAGGAAATAACTTTTATTGACATCAAAAGAGTGCCTTGGAATAAGGATGTAATCTCTACGATGGATGGGCAATACAGCACAACACATATATAGGAGAACCACAAGTACTTTCTTAAGGACTTCAGAGTAGAGTTTTTATCGGATTTTATTTCGTAAATGTAGTATCAATATAGATCATGCCAAAAAGAAAGAAGTGAGCCTTACATACCTTGTGTCGATAGCTCATAAGTACTCAAACGATTTATGAACGATAATCTAGATCATACGAATGATTCGGATCAATAGCAACTCAATAAACTATAAGTTATTTTATTTAGATTTTTTTTCGAACACTTTATGTACGTACAACTTCCATGGTCTTTAACAATGGTAACTCAACAACAAGATAACCTTTTCAACTCTACTTGATTTCCTTATCTTCCTTATGCAATAACAACCAATATCGAGCAATTCAACATCAATAAATAGCTCCAATTAAGAAACTCAACATCAATACATAAAACGACAACACAATCACAACTTTCGACCTTCAGTCGTGAGTTTTCAACTCAACTGACTTGTATAACATTAGATATACATAGATAAAATAGGATCTTACCTTGATCCAGCAGAAACAACCTCTAATATAAGCTTCATTTAACATGGATGAATCTTCACCGCAACATATACGATTTCCAACTATCGTTTCGTAAGCTTTTAACAATCGGATCTGCGACAGCTCATATAACTTATACAAAAGATAGAGAAGGAGATTCTTACCTTAAACACCATAACCCAGCTCTTAGCACCTCTCACTTTCAGCATCAAAGTCTCCAACCTATACAACAAGAGGGAGATTATGGGAAACACTAGTATCACAAACTTCCGAAGGACGGATTCATGTCAATTTCTTGAAGATCTTATCTTATGTAAGAACACCTTGGGGGAGTAAAGGAGAGCTTAAGGTCTAATTTGTGCTAAAGTGAGGAGGAAATGAGGTTAGGATCGAACTTGGGAATTAAATAAAATCCCACTGCCTCATTTTTGTCACCCTAGCTCGCTGAGAGAACCCCAAGGTGAGCAACAACCTTGCTATGGAGCTCGCTCGACCAGTTTGCCGGCAGTTGCACATGCCGATGAAAATGCGAATATCTTTCAACTCCGATGTTGTATTGACGAACGGGTTGTTGCATTAGAAAGAAGACTCCCTTAACTTGAATTTTGATAGGTTATTCACCCAATAAATACTCATATACCATCAGATATACCCCTGCCATGTTGAGCAAAAAATCCTTTTCAAAATTCGACCTGCCCTTCCCTGAGTTTCGATGAACTTAATTTTCTTTGATTCTTTTGACTTCAAATTCTTATGAAACTTTCATAACACATTTTTAAACTTCTTTTCATCCACATATGGTATCTTAACCTCACCGAGATTTACTTTACTTTACTTGTGATGTATACGAGTGCAAAAATATGGGGTGTAATAATTCCTCTGTAGAAGAAGACAATGTTAGAACTTTCAGAGGATGATGTTCTTAGATACCGAGGCCCGTTATGTGTGTCGGGTGTTGGAGGGCTTCGAGAGAAGATTATGGCAGAGATCCACCAGTTTAGGTACTCTATTCATCTTGGTTCGACAAAAATGTATCATGATCTTCGACAAATCTACCGGTAGAGTGTATGTACAGGTTGAGGCCTCGTAGGCCAACGTGGATGATATATATATGTTTTTGAATTTTTTGCTTGCAAAAGTATAAATGCAGTAAGTTTAATGGTTTTATATGATTGGTCGCTCACGTATGTAAGGCACTAGGTGCGTGTCCACCTCACCTAGGTTGGGGTGTGACAGCTTAGCTCTTGTTTCCTCAACTGTCTTGAAGCATATGCAATAACTTTGTCGTGCTGCATCAAAACACAACCTAGGCCAACTCTGGAGGCATCACAATAAACAACATACCCCTCGGTACATTCCGGAAGTTCCAAGACAAGTGTGGATGTCAACCTATTCTTTAACTCTTGGAAACTTCGTTCACACGTATCAGACCACTGGAACTTAGCCGTCTTGTGTGTAAGCTTCGTCAGAGGTGTAGAGATAGAAGAGAAGCCTTTCACAAACCTCCAGTAATAACCTGCCAAGCCCAAAAAACTATGTACCTTAGTAGGAGTCGTGGGTCTTGGCCAATTCTTTACAGCTTCAATCTTCTGACTATCCACCTTAATGTCGTCTGAAGAGACTATATGGCCTAGAAAAGCAACTGACTTCAACCAGAACTTGCATTTAGAAAAATTGGCATATAACTTACGATCTTGGAGCGTATATAACACCACTCGCAAATGATCCACATGATCGGCCTCCGTATGTGAATAAATCAGAATATCATCAATAAATACAATCACAAAGACATCCAAGAACAGCTTGAAAACCCGATTCATTAAGTCCATAAATGCCCCTGATGCATTAGTAAGGCCAAAAGACATCACAAGAAACTTGAAGTGGCCATATCTGGTCTTGAAGGTTGTCTTAGGTAAATCTTTCTCCGTTACCCTTAACTGGTGATATCCAGATCTTAAATCAATCTTCGAGAAGTACTTGGCACCCTACAACTGATCAATTAGATCATCGATCCTAGGAAGTGAATATTTATTCTTAATAGTGACCTTATTCAGTTGTCGATAGTCAATGTACATCCTCAGAGAACCGTCTTTCTTGCACACAAACAGTACCGGTGCGCCCCACGATGAAGTACTAGGCCTGATAAAGCTCTTTTTCAAATAAATCTCGTAGCTGCTCTTTCAACTCCTTTAGCTCAGCATGAGCCACTCTATAAAGAGGAATATATATCAGCTGGGTATTTGGGAACACATCAATAGTAAATTTGATCTCCCTCTCTGGAGGAATACCCAAAAGTTAATCCAAAAATACATCTGAAAATTCATTCACAACAAGAACAAACTGAAGGGTCAGAGACTCTACATCTGCATCTAGGACTCGTACTAGGTGATAGATATAGCCTTTGAAAATCATCTTTCATGCCTTCAGGTAGGAAATAAACTACCCTTTAGCGACACTAAATTACCCTCCCATTCTAGGACCGGCTCACCTGGAAAATAGAACTTAACAATCTTTGTTCAACAATCGACATTGTCATAATATGAAGCTAACCAATCCATACGCATAATGATATTAAAATCAACCATTGGCAGCTCTGTTAGATTATCTTAAGTATGGTGGTTATAAATTGTCAACGTACAACCCCGATAAACTCATCTAGTTACAATCGTATCGCCAGCTGGCATAGCCACTTCATACGACTTAGACAATAACTCTAGCTCTATTCCAAAATTGCTAGCAACAAATGGCATAACAAAAGATAAAGTGGAGCCAAGATCTAACAATGCATAGACATCATAAGTGAAGACGGATAGTATACCTATGACAACAACCGGAGATGACTCTAAGTCCTGTTGACTAGATAGAGCATATATGCAGTTCTAACCACCGCCTGTACTGCATGCTCCCCTACTGCCTCTACCTCTACTTGTTGAGGTCTGTGGCCCACCACCTAAAGGACGTATACTCGATGAGAAAGTTATTGTTGACTCTTTCGGCTGCGCCATACAACATCTACCTTTGCTCAGACATTGGCGCATATAGTGACAAGGATGCCCACACTAATAACATACATCAAAACCCTGACGACATTGCCCCGAATATGCCTTACCACACTGGCCACATGACGGCAACAGAGGCCTCACCTGACCCAAACTTCCATGTCTCTAAAAACTAGAAGCCCTCAAACTCTAACCTTGGGGGTGTGGCCGACACTCGGTGCCTAAACGACCCGAGCGTACCACCTATACATCATAACCTGAAAAGATAACCAACTGGGCCGATAAGGCCTCAAAAGACAATTATACCAAAGGTTAGAACAAAACAACCTTAACAGTTGACGACCAACCCAATATATACATGCATCATAAGGTCGACAAGGCCATAATAAGTATACTACCATCTAAAAAGGGGCCGACAAGGTCAAACAAAACATATATACAACAATCTCTAGTCTGCAAGCCTCTAAAAGTACTATAGTATGTCATCACATTAGGACAGGGACCCGACATACCCAAAATAGCTATACATATAAGCCACCGTGCCTATCAACTCTGTATAGAAACACTAGAGAAATAGAGTGCGATGACCAATAGCTGAAGTCAGATAACCTACTATGGAGGTACGTCTGTTTGTCTATCTGTACCTACGGGCATGAAACACAGTGCCTCAGTAAGGGACGTTAGTACGAAAGAATATATTGAATATATAAGGCAGGTAAAGCATATAAATAATGAATGTAATATAAGAGGAGGGTACAGAAGTCAACCAGAAACTCAGAAAGGGCATTGAGGGCGTACAACTGACATACTCATGATCATATGCATAAAAGTAAAATTGGGCCACTCTATGAGGCCATATAATATAGTATCAAGCCTCTGTGTGGGGAAATCTCATCATATCGTACCCAACCTTAATACGATTCGGTAATATCATACCCAACTTCAGTGGTATGCACATATAAGTATCGTACCCGGCCGATAATCGTGCAGCTCGGTACAAAATAGATATATATAGATACAATGCATGAAAGATCTCAAAAATCAATATGAATAGGAGTGAGTGACCTAATGTCGTTAATCCCTACATGTCATTATGAAATCCTACACAACGATCATTACAATCCAACATGTGCCTCAGAATGTAATACAAAGCAAGTAATATCATAATGTTTGAAGTGTAATCCCGATAAGGGCTAGATGAGTTCATGTAACATTTCAAGACAAGAATGAATGTGTTTCCATGATCTAGAATAAGAATTTCTTCAATGATATGCTACTTTGTGACATATTTCTAAGATCATGCCGAAAGGAAAAGAATGTCAGCCTTACATACCTTATTGTCTTAGCTATAAGGATTCCACAAGTCCTCAGATTGATATCAATAACGGATCCAAAACTTATAAGAAAACTTGTTTGAATATTTCATCAAACACCTTATGTTCATAAGGTTTACAAAAGTTTTTACATCCAACTTTCACATGAATTCCAACACCATAACTTCATACCAACTCTCCTCTATCTCCATAACCTTATCAACATCCCAACAACCCCATAAAATACTCTTAGCTCACATAAATCAGCCCAATAAGATCATAATTCTAGTTTTAAGATTCTACAACTTGTTCTACAAGGATCCTTCAACAATCATACTTCAAAGACTCACATAATTCCAAGAATGAGTAGGAAGGGATGAAACTTACCTTTGAATACATGAATCTTCCCAAAATAGAAGTTTTTAACCTCCAAGAATTCTCCAAAATCAACATCATGAAGAGGAAGAGGATATGATGATAACGACAGGATTCTCCACGTCGGATCTACGTAGTTTACCTTTGATTTCTAGTCTAGGATCATAAGGGACCTTCTTGAGAGTATTTAGGGTTGTATGTGATCTAAAAATGTAAATAATGAAGTCTAATGTCGATCCAAATAAATATATAAGAAGTTCAAATTTTCCACCGCCACAAATACGCCCAACATGTACAGTCTGTACATTATATGAGATTTGTACATTTAGCCGTATAAAATATATGGTCCGTACATTCTTGGTTGTATCGCATTGGGCAGAAATTTAGAATTTCTCCCATGCTTGATAGGTCTCCCACAATAAATTTTATATGACCAGTACATTTTTGTACGGTCCATACTTCTTAGGGTACTTTCTGAAAGTTGTCGAATTTTTTTGAAACGTATTCTCTTAGGTTCATTTAGCTGTTATACTTCCCGACACTTCTATAAACAAGTTCTAAACCATAATTATCCTTTCATAAGGTCTCATACCTCTCGGGATACCGGTGTTAATAGATGGCACGACTAGACATAAAACTATAAGGTGTAACACGAACTCTGGCCTGGTCCAGACTACGCATACCTCTCATATTTGGGCTCCTGAAACTGAGATGGAGCATTGTTAGTAAACTGAGGTGGACGTCTAGGGAACCGCTGCCTGGAACTACTCGTTGCCTCTCTGATGGACCCGGCAGATCTGGCCTTCGTACTCAACTCTCTCTACATCTCTATCAGCTCGGAACTGGTGCTTAGGATCCTCAACTTTCTGAGCATATGCATGTATCCTGGAGATATCTATATCCATATTTAAATAAGCTATAGTACACTCCCTAATCAAATATGGGTCCAGGACTGATACAAACCAGTGAACTCGAGCGCTTATCATGTCCACAATATTCGAAGCATACCTAGCCCATGAATCAAACTAAAGGTTGTAACACCTTGTACCTCCAAACTAAGTCTTATTCATGATTAAGGAGTGTAGAAAACCAAGACGGGGAGTTAAAGTTGAAAAACCAGTTTCAATTCTGCAGACACAATTTTACGCCAGAGATTTACAGACTATACAAGTTTTATAGATAGTCGAAATGAACTGTAAAAGTTATTTTTGAAATTGACGGATCACAGTAATTTTTATGGACCGTATAAGATTATACGGCCTGTCATTTTTAACCGTAACATTCCTTCCAGCTTTATGAAGACACTAGAAATTTGCATTTTTGTGATAGTCCGATTATACGGACTGTACAAAATTATACGGTCCATCCCCAGACCATAGAAAATGCTACGGTCCGTCCTTTTTAACATAAAAGTTTTGACAGACTGAACAGTATAAATACGCAGACTTAGTTCCAAAAATTAGTTTTTCATACTCTCAAGCCCTAGAATGAAGTTCCTCACTTCCCAACCTTCTCCTACATCAAGGTAAGTCTTTATCATGCAATTTTAAGAGATTCTAACATCATCCTCGTGAATTCTAAGTAGAATCCATTATTCTTAACCTAGGATTTTCAAGTTAAGCCCATCCCAAGGTTTCAAGGTTCAAGCTTTGGGTTTCTTCTTCAACGAACAGATTTTTTAATACAAATATTAGAATGAATAAGGTATGTAAAGCTTCTATCCATGTGTGGAAACATCATTACTCTTCCCCACACCACGTTCATCAATGAAATCATAAAATTTCATAACTTAGGATTTTATTATATTAGCATGATAACCCTAATTTCATGTAATATTATGTCATGACTCTATTATAATTCATTGATTGTATTCATGATTGGTCATTATGATTGTCATGAACATGTCCGTAATCCATGAACATATTTTTGAAATACATGCATTCTTAAACGCAAATTATAATCATTATTACTCAGCTTAATGAAGTTATACATGTTTTCATAATTTACACAAGCTTTATTATAAACTTATTCACATGCTAACTTATAATCACAAATCATGTTTACAAGTTATATTTATGAAATTCATGGGCTTACAAGCCAGCTATGTTTATGTTCATATATTTGGGAGTTGCACAGATTACCGAAAAGGCTCAGACAGCCTAAAACTATGTATGTCAATGTATGATAAAGATCGCTCCACCTAGAGGACGATACCTTTATGTTATCGTTTATGGGATTAGTGGATCCATTATGCCATGTTCATGTCTCATACTCCAGCAACGTACGAGATGGCTTAGCTAATCGGGAAGAGATCAAACGCCACGTTCATGCGTGGTGGTTACATGTCGGTTATACTAATGCGCTTCCCACAAATATACAGATATAGAGATTTTACACATGTTATTATACTTATGTTAGATCATGCTTATGTTCATTGTTCAGTTTCAAGTTCATATTATATCATGTGTCTGCTTATTCTTTCAGTTGATTTACATACAGTACAATTCAAATGTACTAACGCCCCTTTGCCCGGGGCCTGCACTTCTCGGTGCAGGTACTAAGTTTCAGGATGACAGATCTTCTCACTAGGATTTGTCTTAGTATCAGCTATTGGTGAGCCCCATCTCATTCAGGGTGTTAGTCACTTATTTTACATATCATGTTTTATAGTAGAGGTATGACAGGGCCTTGTCCCGGTAAACAGTTTTACAGTCGGACTCATGTTTCAGAGGTTTTATAGACTATACTAGTTAGCATGTCATGTTAGTCATATCAACATTATTTTCAGACTTATCATGTTTTACTCAGATATTTTCGCTATTATATTTTAGACTATATTTTCAGTATATATTTTACATGTTTTATTTCCAAAAAGGATTTCAAAAGGGGCGAGGGCTGGTGCTAGTGCACTCCAGTTTGGGTACACGTAAGAATCAAAAGGATGTCCGGCCCCCTAGCACGAACACAAAAAAATGGAGCATTACTATTGCATGATTTTGATGCCCATGATGATTAGCAAGCCATGTGGTTTGCTCGGCAACATGCAGTCAGGCACTGAGTGTCGTATTTCTCCCAGGCCATGGTTCGGGGCGTTACAAAGGTTGTAGTCTCACACACTCATACCCATCTGCTTGAGGTTCAAGACCCACTCAACCATAGCCTCTAGTACCTCCAGTGGAAAATAATGATCAAGGAAGGCATCTGAGAATTCCTCTCATACAACTAGAGGTGCATCTAGACCTCTAGACCGCTCTCAAGCTTCATACCATAAGATAGCCACATCTCGTAGCCTGAAAGATGCCAGCTCTACTGCCTCAGTATATGAAGCATGCATAACCCTCAATACCCTCTACATCTAGTCAATAAAGTCATGAAGGTCTGCATCTGGATTAGTACTAGTAAACATTGGCGGGCTCAATCCGAGGAACTCTCGGACACTAGAACTCTCTGCACCATCAAAAGACCTAACACCTATAGATGTCCATATCTGATGCTGCTGGAAAGCTACTATCTGTGCCAATAACTACATGGCACTTACCACACCCTACTTAGTAGACTTGAGTGGAAGAATCGGAGGGACTAGATTCTGGAGAGTTGGTAGCACTGTATCCTGAGAAGTTGGAGGTATTGTATCTCCTCTAATCTCCTCTTATGGGGGTGGAGTAGGTGATACATGGGAATGCGACTGACCCTGTGTCTCGGCTCTATTACTCGGGCCAGGTGGGGCATTATAAGTTCTTACGCCCCTATCTGCACTGGCCCATCGGCTAGCGGTAGTCTTTCTAGTAACCGGCATGACTGAAAAGGGATAAAGCACGAATTAGACTCAGATCCTTATAGCTCAGCTCTATAGTACGATCTATGAATTAAAATAATAGTAACTATCCCTAAATGTCGGGTAGCCTCTCGCTTATAAATGTGGTGCACAACACACCCATAAATAAGACTCTACTAGACACGGCTTGTAGACTCCCTAGGACTGACTTGTTTTGATACCAAGTTTGTCACACCCCAATCTGGGGGTGTGGCCGGCACCCGATGCCTCACCGGACTGAGCATACCATAATGAAACAAAATACCTGAACATATGGAAACCGGGCCGACAAAGCCATAACAATAATGATAGGTATAGAGGTAGAACCAACATACAAATAGGGCCGACAAGGCCTCAAGTTGGAAATATAGGACGTCATCTAGAAATTTCAACAATAAGGGGTAAACAACCCAAAACATATATATATACATACATGTACAAGATCGGCAAAGTCATCGTACAGATCAACTAACACACATCCACGCTGACAAGGACATATAAGACACCTAGATATACATACCAAGTCTACAAGCCTCTATGAATAATAGAATTGTCATATGGTCAAGACAGGGCCCCGACCTACCCATCAACTGTATATATACCAAAACTCATCTCACGACCTCTGACTTGGTAGCTTCGAAAGAAATGAAGCTTACCAATCAACTGTTGAACTCACAAGCTCCTACTAGGAAGGCCTATATGGGCCCCTACCTGAACATGCATCATGAATTATAGT
Source organism: Anisodus acutangulus (assembly GCA_029783415.1). Taxonomy (NCBI): domain Eukaryota; kingdom Viridiplantae; phylum Streptophyta; class Magnoliopsida; order Solanales; family Solanaceae; genus Anisodus; species Anisodus acutangulus. The sequence continues at coordinate 21,788,592 of CM056505.1, forward strand.
ACCCCCGGCAAAAGGGATGTCAATATGGATAAAATATATTGTTATGTAAAACATGAATAACAATATGAAAGTATAAGTTGTAAAACAGGTCATAAGGAGCAACCTGATAACCTGTATGTCTCTCAGGGCAAACAATGAAACTCTGAAGTTATTCTGAGACTCTTATACATATGATTTACTATATAATCTGCCCTCGGGGTATAGCCTGGGGTTTAATATACATATATAATTGTCATACCCTAACCTCGGGAGGGTGGCCGGCACTCGGCACCCTAAGGCCTGAGCATACTAACCATAGTATTTGAACCACACGTAATAAGACTCGGGCTGACAATGCCTCTAATATACGATAACCATATAAGATGCAACAAGGTCCTACACGCAAAAGAAGCCCAACAACAAATATATATATATAACCTGAGGCCGACAAGGTCGTCACAGATACAACAAACTATCTAAAATAGGTCGGCAAGGACATACCAAACAACTAAACATGTGACTCTATTCTACAAGCCTAGAATATGACATAGAGTAACAACTGGTCAGGATAGGGCCCCGCCATACATATGATATGCATAAATAGGGCATCAGTTGTTGAAAAGAGTGCATCAATGACAGTTGTTGAATTAGACCACCTACTGTGGGGGAGGGTCGTATCGTCTATTCGCAGTTGGGGGCATGAAATGTAGCATTCCAACAATAGGGCATCAGTACAAAAGAATGTACTGAATATGTAAGGCATGTAATCATAAGTAAAGACAATAAGTAGAGCAGGGCAGAGTAAAGGAACAACATGGACCTCGGGAAGCCATTGTGGGCACATGCAGTGCATTATATTACTGAAAACTAGTTATGTATATCTATGTATAGCCACACTTTGGGGCAATGTCAATATCATATCGTACCCAACCCTAAAATAGGACTCAGTGTCATCGTACTCGGCCTTAGTAGGACTCGGTGTTGTCGTACCCTACAGTAGTGGTGTATATATATATAATTGCTAATCCCGGTTAAATATAGTGTGGTTCGGTGTCATAAAACAGATACATATGTATATGTGATGCATGACTAATCTCAATAAAACCAATAGAAACAAGATGAGGTGACATATGGACGTTAACCGTCTATCAATCATTATAGAACTCACTTACGGCCAATATTACAATTCATCATAAATTCAGCATCTCTAGTATAGAAATGACTATCAAAGGTGTAATACATAATCCCGACAAGGGAAACAAACCAATGGATTGCAAGAAAATATGAAGAATCCTTTCGATAAAGAACATAGGTAGATCATAGGACCAATAGTCTAACAAAGATATTCAAGAAGAGCGATAAACGATATCGATAAGAAAATGCGCCCGATAATCTTAATAGAATACAAGAAGCATTTTTTGACAAGGAACGTATAACGATAATGGAACCAATTCCAAGGGTTACGAATAAACACAATATCCACAATTAAGAGTAATCATGCTTGAATATTCTACGAGTAGGAGTTTCTTTTGGGACATTCGATTTAACGACTCTTAACTTTGAATCATGCCAACAATGAAGAAAAAGGTAAAGCCTTGCATACCTTATCACCTTAGCTACACAGTTTCCACAAGCTCTCGTATGCTCTACAGTGATTATATACATCATACTAACGATTCGTATCAATCACAAACCCATATTTCAAAAAGAAACTCATTGAGACATTTTGTCGAACACCTATCGTGCATAAAATTCATATCATTTCTATAGCCAAACTCACACACGTAGCAACACTACAATCTTCTCCAAATCTCCCTCATTCACTTCACAATACATACAATAAGAATTAATTGCCCATACCAACCCATAGCTTCAAACAAACAGTCTAACAACAACATAACATTTCCAAGAACTTGTTCTACAAAATCTCAAACAATTTATCCTTATATAACTTGTATATACTCAAGAACAATAAGAAGGTAGTACTTACCTCAACCATAAGAAACACTTCAATTCCTATATTGCTTCATTTCCAGGACTTCTCCAAAAATCAACACAACGAGAAGAAACTGTCACACCCCAAACTGGGAGAGGGGGGTGGCCGACACCCGACACTTGGACGGTCCTAACGTACCACCTATATATCATAATTTGAGAATACAATGATCTGGGCCACCAAGGCCCCAGAATGATCAATACAAGGGAAACTAGATAGGAAAATCTAATATAATGTCAACAAGGCCCACATACATATTCAGGAAGGCCGACAAGGCCGCAACAAGACAACTCTACATGCAATTTATTCTACAAGCCTCTATAGAAAATATAATTGTGATGTGGCCAGGACAGGGGCCCCGCCTACCCATCTATTGTATATATATATGTACCAGACTCATCTCCTGACTCTGACTCGGTGTTTCGGATGAAGTGAAGCACGACCACCCAATCCACATAACTCAACCAGCTCCTACATGGGAGGTATATCTATACCTCTACCTGAATCTACAACATGACATACAACGCCCTCGGCAAATGGGACGTCAGTACGAATGAAATATACTTGTATATAAAGCATGAATAGCAATATGAAAATATAAGTTGTAAAGTGAAGCATAAAAGCAATCTGATACTTTGATAGCATGTATGTAACATAGGGCAAACAGTGTAACTTTGAACCTATACTGAACCCTTGGTATATCAACTTTGGTTTGTAATCTTCCCTCGGCTTATAACCCGAGGTGTAATATGTCACTTTCCTCAGGTATACTCTGAGGTGTATGTATGGATGCACATCTAAGTGCCTACTCGACAGATTATAGCGCGACGCGATGTGTATAATGTACATGTACAATTTCCCACCGGCTGATCGCAATGGTGGTGTAAATATTATATATATCTGTATATAACTGCCCACCGGCATATGTTCGGTGGTGTGTATACTGTATTGTGATAACAATGGCTCTTGGCCTCTTTGAAACTCATAAATTCTTTGACTTTGCTTTGAAATGACTCTTGGTCGACTCGATGACTAACTCTTTAGAACCCTCCTTTTTGGAGGTCTATGAAGTTCAGAGACAAATAAGATACACATAATATAATAGCGAGATTAAAGGTATGTTCAATAAAGGACAACAACCTGTGAATAGGACTCGACTTCAAAGGTAACCACGGTTTTCAGCCCTTAACTTTGGTTCAATCTTTTCTTTTGCTTTTCAACGATAAGTTGTCGGTATACAAGATTGTGAGGGTATTTGGATTGGCTTATTAGCTAGTTATACGTCCTTTTTTAACTTATTGGAGTGTTTGGCAAATTAGAAATCTACTTAAAATAAGTTAAAAAGTGCTTAAAATAAGTCAAAATAGAGAAGTTGGTTAACCCCAACTTATTGTATTTGGCTTAAAAGCCATTTTAGTTTGACCAATGATTAATACTTTTATCCCTTATATTTTATTTTAATTCCAACATTACCATCATATCTAAAAAGCCCTAAATATTTCCACATTTTTAAAATACAAAAATGGAAATTTTTGTTTTTTAGAATCTAAAAATATGATTTTTTTTATCTAGAAAAAACAATTTTTAAAGCCCGATTTTGTAAGAACAAATTTGAAAATTTGTATTTTTTATTTTAAAGATTGGAAAAATATTGTATTTTAAATCGACAACTGAATCTTTTTTTAAAAGAAAGTGTCCTATAAAGTCCAGATTTCTCAAAAAATAGATTTTTGATTAAAAACAATATCTGGAAAAACAAGATTTTTTTTAAAATCTAGAAAATAATAATTTGTTTTCCTAATTTTTTAAAAAGTTCAGCTTTTCCATATTTTTTAAAAAAATGGGATTTTCACATTTTTATTAAAATAAATTAGTTTTTCCTAATTTAAGAAAAAATCAGTTGTTTATAGTGTTAACAACTTTAAGGGTATTTCAGTCATTTTAACAGAAAAAACGCTTAACGTCACTTATGTACCAAACACATTAACAACTTGTAATTTGCCCCCGGCTTATAACCCGAGGTGTAATATGTCACTTCCCTCAGGTATACTCTGAGGTGTATGTATGGATGCACATATAAGTGCCTACTCGACCGATTATAGCCCGACGCGAGGTGTATAATGTACATGTACAACTTCCCACCGACTGATCGCAATGGTGGTGTAAATATTATATATATCTGTATATAGTTGCCCACCGGCATAGGTTCGGTGGTGTGGATACTGTACTGTGATAACAATGGCTTTTGGCCTCTTTGAAACTCATAAATTCTTTGACTTTGCTTTGAAATGATTCTTGGTCGACTCGATGACTAACTCTTTAGAACCCTCCTTTTTGGAGGTCTATGAAGTTCAGAGACAAACGAGATACACAGAATACAATAGCGAGATTAAAGGTATTTTTAATGAAGGACAACAACATGTGAATAGAACTCAACTTCGAAGGTAACCACGACTTTCAGGCCTTAACTTTGGTTCAATCTTTTGTTTTGCTTTTCAACGATAACTTGTTGGTATACAAGACCATGACTTGAGAGACTTCATCATGAAGTAGTATGGTCTCAACCGGATGATCAACAATGAACATGGAATACAACAATAACAAGAGAACTCTTCCCCGCAAGGGATAATAGACATATGAATAGAATGATTCTATCGACATTTCTTTTTAAAATGATAAATACTTGGGATGTCATGCCTTTAAAAGAAGGGGGTAGCCTTACATACCTGTGTCGCTTACCAACGCCTCTCGAACCCCTGAATGTTTTACGAGTGATCATCTACATAATATAGAAGGTTTGAATCAAAATAAGATCAACGAACTAGAAATCGATTCACTCGGACAATCTAACGAGCACCTAGAAGGTATGCTTCTCAAACTATAGTGTCCATAGACACCAACATATTACTAACTTCCCTTCAACATAACATCAATATCAACAACCATAACAACAACGACAACAACAACAATACATACTCAACCTTCTAGCCATGATCATCTAAAATTTTATTCAAGAACAATACAAGAATAATCCAAGAACAATAGCAACTTCTTCATGGAGTTTAGCTTGATTTCATCTCAACTATGCTCACCAACTTAATCAACCAAGTAAAATGAGTTAAAATATGATTAGGGAGTAGGAGAACCTTACCTCAACCAGCCACCAGTCTTTCATACCAAGATCTTCTCCAACTCAAGATCACTCATAAGCTCTCTCATAGGGTTTACTTATCATTGAAGAACATCTCCCTAATCCATTGAGGTCAAAAATGAAATGAGGAATGGGCTGCCCACAATTTGAGCTTTATATACACCCTTCCACCGCCTCTAATATATGGGAGGATCTGCAGTGCAGATTCCTATATGCGGCCGCATTTTCCACCGCAGATGGTGGCAGTATGGTGGTGAAATAAGGGACTTCATAGGTGGTTCAATCCGTGAGGTGGATCGGCTTCCTTGGGGCGGATCACTTAGCGTATCGTCTAATTTTTGCCAAACTTTGTCGAGATGTGATTCATTTAATCCAATTGACCTCCAACCTTCCATATACCTCTTAGACCATCATATAAGTCATATGTGACCCTCGGAATGGGTCTTATTATCTGATAGCCCTTGAGTTGTTAGCTTATTTCCCGTTTGTAGTGGTTCCAAGGGTCAACCCGAAATACGGGTGGAAAGGAAAAGAAAGAGTATGCTTTTCAGGTTACCAAAGCTTAAATCAACTAATCATACATTTGATCGCATGCAGAATTGTGGGGTATAACATAAACACGATCTAGTGATACTCACGGGATCCCTTATGATGGATTTGCTTGGTTTTCCTTTTGATTTTGACTTAACTCATGTGAGAGCATTTGGAGAGAGTTTAGGGCTGTCTATGGTTGAGAAAATTGAGTGAAATGAGTCATGAGTCAAATGGGCTTCTATTTATAGGGGATAAAAGTTGGCACTGACATGGACCGTAGCAGGGTCTGCGAACCGCAAACCATGCCTGCGAATCACAGGTTGGGTCGCAGACCTTGCCAGTGTTCCGCCACATTTCTGCCCTGTAGCGCTTTCTTAAAACGTTCATGACTTTTTGTACAGAGCTCCGATTAATGAATAGTTTTTGCCATGGAAAGAAGATTTGTTTAACTTGAATTTAGATATATGCATCCCATAACTCCTTATATATGAGGAAATATACCTTTGCCAAGTTAGGCCTAAAATCCAGTTCGAATTTCTGGTTGCCTTTCCCCGACTTTCGACGACCTTAATTTTTTTGATTCATTTGATCTCGAAACCTTTTGGTACTCTCTTAACACTTAGTAACAACCTTCTTTAACCTTATAAGGGTATCATGACCTTTTCAGCTTAGGTTATCTAGCTTATGACGACGTCGACTTACGAAGTACGGGGGTGTAACAATAACTGCCCAACCGATATTAGTTCGGTGGTGTTCATAATAGTAGTAGTAGTAGCAGTTTTGTTCCTCTATAACTCATAGAACTTTTTTCTTTACTTTGGGATGACACTTGGTCGACTCGATAACTAATTTTTTTCATACACTCCATATGAGAGGGATATGAAACTCAGATATGCAGCTGACAAACCAACCTATACAGGATATTATAACAAGGCAAGAAAGTACTCCCATCAAGGGACAAACAACATGTGATTTAAATACTTCTTTTGATGTTTCATTTAGAATCGATGTACGTTTTAGAATTCATGACTTTGAAAGAAGGGTTAGCCTTACATACCTTTTGTTGATAGCTCGTGAGTTTCCGAACGCTCTACGAATTATAGTCTACATCATATGAATGATTTGAATTAAGATCGAATCAATAAACTATAAGTCACTTCACTTAGACATTTCATCGAGCATCTAGAGTGCATAAACATTCTACAACCCTTAGCAATGGTAACTAGCTATCAAGACAACCCCTCCAACACTACATAGCCTCCTTATCTTCTTCACACAACAACCGATGACATCCAATTAATTTCTAGCTATTTAATATCAAGGAATTACTTCCAAAACAATCTCACAAGATAACAACATCACTATCATCTTAACTACTTATCATTTATCATCTTAACTACTTTTCATTTAGTTTCTTATTATGGAAAAACTTAAGCGAACACAATGGATGATTAAACTTACCTTACACAGCAAAGACAACACCCAATAAACACTTTCTTGCACCTAGAACAACTCTCAACTTCACCACAACGATACACAAGCCTTCTTTTACTCTAGCTAGGCTTCTCGAAGTTAGATTTGAGTAGATTCACTTAAAATTTTCCCTTGAACCTTAGAGAAAGGAGAGGGTTTGAGTCTTTTTTGGTCAAAAAGTGACTAAGGAGGGAGCTTAAAACGTATTTAAGAAAAACTAAGTCAATCACCACTTCCATTTCACGGACCAAAAAATGGTATGTGAAATAGAAAATGGCCCGTCAAATATGGTCGTGAAATGGACCTCTTTAGGTTAACTCTCTGATTCAATTTCACGGTCATATCATGACCAAAAAATGATCCGTGAAATTTTCATGGTCCGTGAAATGATACTACCAAACCGACTTTCTGACGAACTTGCTTTCTTCGATTCATTTGATCTTAAAACCTTATGGTACTCTCTCAACATTTGATAACAACTTTCATTAATCTCATTAGGGTATCATAAGCGGGTGTACCAGAAAGAAAAAAAGAAAAAAGAACATTAGAAGTAGATGTTTAATGTTGGGTTAAGAAATAAAAAAGAAAATTCAAATTATATATAAAGTGGGTCAAAGTGCATATGATGGTAAAATGTGAGCTAATTTTGATAGCACTCTCACTCTACTAAGTGATATAGAGAGTAATTAAGTGTTTAAAATTTCTCCCCCGTCATTCTGAAAAATTCAAGAAACGTCTTGAAAGAAGTAATCCGACGTCGTAGTTTGCTGACATTTGTAAGACATTCCCGATTTCAACTTTCTGGAAAGCCCCTCCTCCCGTTTTCCATTATTCATCTTCCTTCCAAACTTGAATGGTTGGTAAAATCCTCCATTAGTTTCATCGTTTTGTCACTTGAGCAATCTCTGACTCTGTTTTGTTTTAAATATTCAGGAAGAAGAAGGCTCAAGTAGTGGGGCAGATGATTGTTTGAAGCTACTGAGAGGAGAAAGGGATGAGCAGAGGTTAGCGGGTCTACTTCTAGTTACCAAGTTTTGTAATAAAGATGACCACACCGCCATTCTCAAGGTTTACGACGCCGTCGGACCTCAATTCCTTCACCGCCTTCTTCGAACTGGTAAACCCTTTTTTTAGTTAAGGATAGTCTTACAATTTCATTCTCAGTGGGTTCCTTGTCCTGATTTTCCTTAAAAGATAAATTACTTAACACTATGAGATGAAATTGGCCCAATTAGAGGGGAGTATATAGAGGATTCTAAGTTTGTTCGGGGTTGAGTTGTAGTTAATTGATTGCTTGGAGTTTTAATCTTAAATTTGGTTCTTTCTTTATAGGAACAGGGAAACGAAGTGATGGCGGGGGCGATAACCGTGACACCTACTTGCAGTTGTCAATCACAGTTCTTGCAGCATTTTGTAGAGTTCCCCAGATTGCAGCTTCTGAAGATATGGTTACTAAGATTCCTCTCATTATAGAGACAATGTCCAGAGAGTATGTTTTCTACTGAATAATTTCACTTCTGTATTTTATGTTGCTGTTATTAATTGTTTAGTAATTGCACAGTTGGTCTCTCAAATAGTTTATGTTATTGTGTCGGAGAGCTCAGTGAGATGTTACTCAGCGGTGCATTTTCTTAATTACAAGTACATTTGCGTTCTCCATTTCTTCTCCCAAATGTGTAACATTTAGCGTTTTGCTTACACTTCCAGAACAGGATCACCTATCATTCAAGAATGCTATGAATTTTTGTTTTTGGTCTCAACGGCCAACGAAGAAGGGGTTAAAACCTTGTACAAATCTGGTGGCTTGAATGTGCTAGCTTCGCAAATGATGATTCTACCAGATGGTATTTAGTTTGATCATCTGAAACATGTTACTTTCCTAAAGGATCACAGTCTCACCTTATAAGTTATAACTACAAGCTTTCTATTGTCTCTACATTCAACCTGATTTTGCTTCTGAGTTTGATCCTGTTTTATTTTTAAATTGTTTTCAGGTTCTCATATGATTGAACATGCTATGAGACTTGTGCAAATCATTGTTATTAAGCTACCCTCAGAAAGAGTTTATTCTGAGCATCCAACTGACCTGTCAATGGTGGTGTGTCTACCTGAACTGAGTCTCTGTGATAAAGTTTTTTGGTGCAGTTGTTGGATGCTCGATTTTTTAGCATACTGTGCATTTTCATGTATCTCTGCCTACACAATTTTTTTTGCCCTAAATTTGTATTTTATATTTTTGTTTGTGGTAGGTGGCTGCAGTGGCAAAGCAGTTTGCTTTACTGCAGAATGCACTGAAGTTTGAAGCTCTTCACCTCCTATCAGCTATCCTGTCCAACGGATATTCTGTATGTTAGTCACTTTATATTAAGCACATGTATGTGTACTTTTGGTGTAATATGGTCATATATCCTTACTAACATGCTATCAACTATATTAAAAGTTTCAAAATCTTCGGTTTTATGATTATCCTTGTTTTGGATAACCAATAGACTGATTCATTTGTAGTTATCAGTATTCAGTACCATGTTCGCTAGAAGTACCTGCTCCATCGGGCAACTTCTCTAGCTTTGTCTTTTATATCTAGAGATATTCATTATATTTTTTTTATCCTACATATTAAAAAGTTCTCTTGCTTTGTCTTGAGCCGAGGGTCTCCCAGTAGAGACCTAGGTAAGGTCTGCGTCACTCTACCCTCCCCAAACCCCACTCACTGGGTATGTTGTTGTTGTTGTATCCCACATATTAAAAGAAAGCTCTGAAACGAATCTATTAGAAGTATTATTAAAAAAAACATTTGAAAAAACTAATCAAAATGTATGGTTGTATATAGATTGAAAATTGATAGATGAACCAATTGATGTCGCATAGTCCTACTTATCGGGATATGCTCTTTTCTTTCTTGATAGGTCTTATCAGGATATACTTTTTTTATAGGTCTTCTCGGGATATGCTCTTAGTGATCTTTTACATTATACAGCAGACCATTTGAAGAAGGCTTGATACATTTTATCTTGCATTCAGTCATAAGTTCCTTGTTTTCCTTGAACCCCATATATGCTCCTTTTATCATGTCGCTACTGTTTGACTGTTTGGAATCTGACTGTGGCTTTTTATACACAATTTACAGGCACATGTATATGATGCTCTTCGCTTAATGGAAAATGACGTTTGGTCGACAAACATGCGGATTGGTATTGTGGCTATCTTGCAAAATCGAGTTGGTATGTTAACATATGTATAAATATATTTCTTTATCCATTTTGCATAAATTCGTCAACTTTAAATATAGTACCATTTTTTCATTTTCCCCAAACCTTGTGAAAATGTTTTTTGTTACTTTAACAGAATATGGGAGTGGATGTAGAGGCCTATCTATAAGATGAATGTCGTAGAAGTGAGGTTAAAATAAATTGTATTCATACAAGAGTAGTGAAGAATATAACTGTCATATCAGACAGAGGGTGCAAGTAGTCACATAGAGGATAAATGAGAGTAGGTCACATGAGATGATGTGGCCATTTCTTATATAATGCATTTTCCGTAGGTGTAGCATTGTGATGATTGATGTTGCTAAAAAGGGACGAGTTAGATCGAAAATCATGTGGATCAAAGTTTCATTAAAAGACCTACAATCCCTGGAATAAATATGGATTTAGGTAATAACAGTAACACATGGAAGCAAATGATTCATGTAGTTAGAGGTGTCAAAGGCGAGCTGCGTCAAATTTAGGTGGGTCAAAACGGGTCAAGCTAATAAATGGGTCATTACTTAACTTATTTTTTCTTTTTCTAATTGACATAATAGCCAATTCGTGTAATCTTTCTTAAGAACTTGTTGATTGATTTTGGTTTTGAATAGTTTTTTCAGTTGAGTCAACTATTACAGAAATTATTACATTTTTTTATGAAGTACTATTACAATTATTATATAAGCGATGTAAATATTTGAAAAGGGAATTAAGACTTCACATGATTAGTATGCCAACTAGAGTATTATCTTTCACATGATTAGTATGCCAACTAGAGTATTATCTTTTACTTGTAAAGTTTCTCTTAGCACTTTTAATTCCAAAAAAGAAGTTAAAAACCATCAATATCACAGTGACTATTATGCATTAAATTTTTTTGAGGTTAAGACACTGATTTTCTAAATCTAATGGTTTAATAATCTAACTAGCTTGAGCTTGAAAAATCTCTACAAAGGCACTCAAAGAATTGAAGAAAAATCTCACGAAGCAAAAGGTGTAAACAGGATTGATTCAAGTTAGAGTGAGTTAGACAAAAGAAGCAGGAAATAGTTGCAGTTTTAATTGCCTACAACTTTCATTTGCAGTTTCTTCAATCATATTTTTAAAAAGTAGCATAAACTTTGAAAATATGTGCTTAATGATTGATGAAAAAAGACAACAAATGATTAAAAAGATTCTGTTAATCACTAATAATTTGTAATTATTTACATTATATACATAATATGAGTAATTATAGGCTTTAAATTTTTTGGAGCCTAAAACCACTCCTTTAGTTGCCTGAGGGTTAAGCGCCCCTGAGCAGAAGGCTTTACTACTTTTAGTGTTTTCTACAAACCATGGATCACTATCTCTTGAGAAGGATTTTGTTTGCATCTTACTGTTATAGTGTTATACAACGAATAATAACACAAGAATTGCTATGCAATGGTTATCTATTTTAAGGATAGTTTTTGTCGCTAGCTACTCTTATTCAAATTTTGCTAATACATGTATTTATATTCCACATTCTATCCCCGGTAAAAAAAAGGGATTTCCACGTAAGTTATGCCCATATCAGTGACGAAGAGCTTAATATTGGAAATCAGATATCGCATTAGTTATGCAGAATTTCATATCGGAAATAAAAAAGGGGCACGGCAGCCCGGTGCACAAATCATCCTGCGTTAGCAGGGTCGGAAGTAAATGTTGTATTATTTATTTAGCAGTTGTGTTAGTAACAGACTTATGTTACAAACTAACTGTTGTATTAGTTATGCAGAATTATATTTTGGGATTAAGTGGACTAATAAACCATCCCTCAGTGTTCAGGGTTGAATATGCTTTATGAATAACCCTTATAGTGAGAAGGATCAGTTTCATTTTCAGTTGTTTCATTGTGCCTTCCATTTGATATTGCTCTATATTTTTAGAGAAATAAGTTGTTGAATTGTTGGAGCTGGAGAGAACATCACCAATATTCTTGTTCATTAATTGTTGTGTCGAACTCTCCAGACGCGACCGCAATGACATTTGAGCTTAATCGCTTCAACAATGACTAGCCCATGTTTCCTAACTGGGGCATTTTCCCAGTTCAGTGAGAATTGTGCATGGGTTTGGTCAATATTGAGTTGCTTTGAGGTCTTTTTTTGTTTTGTTTACTTATTGGTATTTTTTTGTAATTCTCCTTTCTCCTCATTTCTATTGTAGCACCTTCACATAAGCTTCAGGCTCTTGTTCTGGCTGAGTGTGTAATATCAATTGTCGGTGAAGGGTGGCTTATTGGGGAGATAAACTTAACTGATTATGAGGATTCCCTGCCTGCTGACAGGTAAATCAGAAATTCATGGTGTTGAATTTGTGTTCCTCTTGCTTTAACTTGCCTCCTCCCTTCGCCTATCTCTGAGTTGGGACATGGAAAGCATTAAGTGTCTCTGCATATCTTCAGGTGTATTGTTCTTGTTTTGGAGTCATCAAGGGTTGAAATTGCTGTTCTTCTGAATGACCTGGCATATCTTAAATATGAAGCCTCCATGGCGTCCTCAAATAGAGAGGACATTCTCGTGAAGCAGAGGAATCTTGGTGTAGCCTTCTCTTTGGTTGAAAAGATAATTAAACTTATTTCTAGTTTTGGTGGAGAAGGTATGTGACAAGATTTGTGTGGTAAAAAATATTTCTTATTTTTTCTGATACTATTCAGAAAAAAATAGTTAAAAATTTAGAAAGTAAGGTCATCTCCACTTGTACTACCCTTTATAGTCAATATTTGTCAAGTAGGAAGCCTGATTCTGGACAGAGGGTGTGTTTCATTTGCATGTTGCTGTTATATCTTGATCCAGAGACCAGAAGTAAAGAGAGATGTTAGGAGGTGGCTTATGAGCTGATTATTTAATGAAAATCATTTACAGAGTCAACAATCAATGCTGTTATCAGTGAGAGCACTTTCACAAAAATCATTTCTGGGCTCAATGAGACAATTGTTGTTGTTTTGGACTATCTACAAGATACTAAGGTACTATTGTCCATCAGTACGTAAGAGGATAATTATAGCAAGTCTGCTCATGCAATAATGATTCTTCACAGAAGCATGGACAGATGAAAGGGGATGATCTTCTAGCAGCTGTGCGACTAATCGGAAGGTATGAATCCCACCTTTCCTTCTGTGTGGATGTTGAAAAAAAAAATTAAGTAGAAAACCTCTGGCTGCAGTGCCTGAGTAAACTGTTGGTATTAGCACTGTAATTATTATCAACTGTACCTGTCTTTATAGGTGATTTCTTAGAGAAAAATTAAGCTTTCCAATGAACAGATTTAGCAAATTTCGTGCTAGATTAGCTTTCTAGTTTTCCGTTCTTCAAAGGACCAAATGCTGCTTCTGCTTGTGTTTGACGGGCTTGTTGTTCTCTTAGATACTTTTCTGCCATTGTATTTACCTGTTTCTATTTTCTTAGTATATATTGGGTTATAACTATATCTGTTGACAAGCTTTCTTCCCAATTTCATTGTTCATTCAAAGAGAAAATTCTTTTACTTTCAGAAAAAAGAAAATTCTTTTACTTCTAATTCAATTTTCTGTTGTAAATGTATGTAATTGCACATATGTGCATTGTGGATGACTTGAACTCGACAATTCCTTGTTTCATCTGCTAGCTGAAGAGTTGTATATATTTACTGCCGTTTTGAAATTTGTGAGGAAATTGTAGTTCAATTGGTTCCAATAAACTCTTGGTTCCATATTAATGAAATGGAGATTCAATTGTGCCAAATTTTCTGGAGATTGGAGTTTGATTTGATTCCATTAGAGAATTTTTTTAGGTAGTGAATGTCTTTTGTTCTTTCAGCTATCTTGCAGAAGCACCAGATGCATGTAAAGATAAGGTCACAGAACTCCTAGGCTATATGCTATCTATTGAAGGGGAAAATGAATTGCGGTTTGGCATTTCTGTTACTGTTTTTCTATTAGCAAACATTTCTCTTAATGTCTTGAACATGCGGCTGACACGGAACTTCTGACATGGTTTCAAATGGCAGTCCTTTTTATTCCATCTGTTTTTTGCTTCCGATGTTGTGTCAAATAACTCTCAAGACTGGAGGATGTAAAATTTTAGCTTCCTCAGGTGCATTTAGAGAAGTGAGTCTCACTTTCGTTGTGGTTTCTGTGATTAATACAGCATATTTGCAATCTCTATGAACCAAGATTTTGTATGACATCTGGCAATCCATTTACATGTCCTCTTCGTCTCTTGATCTTCCGATGGAATGTACTTAATTTGCAGGTTGTTGGTTGCCTCATTGCTTTGATTGACCAAAACAATTATACATCTGAGGATAATGGTTCTATATTCTTGGCTTGCGATACAATTTTGAATCTTCTTCTAAAGGTAGTTTTCGTGCTGCAGCATCTTATTTGATGAATTAGTTACTTTTTTTTATAAGGAATTAGTTACATTTGTATGATACTATTGACAATCTTGCCTTCTCATGAACAGCGGGAGCAAATTAAATTTCCCTCAGATGATCCCAGTTTTATCAGACTTTTAGTAGCATTGTCACATTGGGCAGGTAATATCTTTAACTCAGGTTTTTGCACTTGCCATGCCTGGTCTCCTTGTTTCAACTGTTGAAGTTTCTTGGTTTGGTCTGCGTTCATATTTTCTATCTGCAGCATCTTCCAAAAAGATGAGCAATTGATGCCCATCAACTTTTAGCTAAGAGGTGTTAACCTTTAAATGACCCTGTCCCTAGCTGCAGTACATTGTGCGCAAACTATGTATAGATAAAAGAATGCTCAAAGTCTCTCAAAATTGGTATTGTTAAGATGCTGCTTGAAGGCAGGTTAATGACTTAATGCTGCTGAATATCATTTGAACCCAATGTACTTCTCATGTAGAATTTGTTAAAAGCGGGAAAAGGGTTTCTTTGACAGAACACGAAGTTGCAAGTGTGTTATATTTGCATTATATGCACAAATAGACACATAATTCCAAATATGTTTGAGTGGCCCAACATATACAGCAATTTAATCTCTTTAGATTCAAGTAAGTTTCCAATAGCCCAACATAAATAGCATTCTATTTTCTTCTCACTCGAAAGAAAGGAAAATTAGAGGATGGAACATGAAGGGGTCACATTATCACATAACATAATACTGTCATTGCTAACTTCTCCCAGTTCCTGCTAATACGCTTCTCAGAACTTTGTGGAACATCTATAGCTCTAAAACACACTAATGCAAGTGGGAGCAAGAGTAGGAGAAATCATAATCTTATTTTCAAAGAAGAAACCAAGTACCTTTTCTTTCTTTTTCTTAATTTTAGATACATAAATAGTTACTTCTGTCACTTCTTTTTTCATCAGGAAGTTACTTCTCACTTCTGTACAGATTTTTTCAAAATGATACTAAACCAAACAATTGATATTACATGTAACATAGCAAGCTAAATAACCATTTTAACTAATTCAACAGTTTGGTCAGGTTTTGGGGACATAAGTCATGACCAAGTAATGAAAAGCCTTAGGTGTAGAAAGATTATGCTCCGTAGTTTACTAGAAAGCTGGATTTAGAATTAATTGGTGTATGTTCTGCTTGTCCAAATCAACAGGTTTTTGGGACACAAGTCACGCCCAAGTAATGAAAACTGAAAAGCCGTACTCAGGTGTTGAAAGATTAAGCTTTGTAGTCTACTAGAAAGCTGGATTTAAAATTAATTGGTGTGTGTTCTGCTTGTCTAGAAATAGGTAAATATGCTTGCATTAGGGTAGGCTGTCTACATCACACCCCTTAGGGTGCGGCCCTTCCCCAGACCCTGCTAAACCGGGATGCTTTGTGCACTGGGGTGCCCTTTTTGTGTGCCAAGAAGTAAATTAACCATTAGGGGATCCTAATTCCGTATCAACAGGTAGATGACACAAATTCATCTGTTTCTAACAAAACCAATGAAAATATCTAGAGCACTAATGTTTGTGTGGACTTCAATATTTATTCTCAAATCTGTCATTGAGAGGAAAAGGACTAAATCCTTTTAAGAAATAAAGTTTTGATCGGAATATGAATCAAACCGAAACACAAGTACAACATCCCTCATAACCAGACCAAAGAAAGTGTCAGCCAGTAATTATTCAGTTAAAAAATAAACAATGATGACACGGGGAAGTCTTAAACGGGATTCTTTTTTCTTCATAAATTAGCTTTATAAGAGAACGTAATAAAAAACAAATGCTTTAGAGCTGGAGCAGAAAAGGGAAACCTTGATCTCTCCAGAAGCAGACCTTTTCTGCTCCTCCTGCCATCCAACAGCTATGGGAAGAGAGAATGTTACTAAAATGAAAGTTGTATCTGCAAAAAGCAAATATCAAGGGGGCTCCCAGGGCATCATAGTTCCTTACTCCTAACCTCCTACTTCCTCAGTTTAAGGGAAGCAGAATGGGAAGAGAGAATGTACTATAATTAAACTTGGAAAAGGTTTCTGTTTAGTGGTGGTTCATTGCTGCTTCCATCCAAGGAACTTCTGATGCTTCAAAGTGCCCCACCTAGAAGTCTTAAATCTCAGCTATCCGACTGTCCCTCCAATGTGAGATTGTGAAGCTCTTTTTTGTCGATTGCATGTGAGCACAAGAAGTAAATATCAAAAGCAAGGAAGGAGAGCTTGTTGAAATTTATTTTCTATTTTTCTTGTTTTCGTGTGATGCATTCGTTCAACATTACCGGAGAGTATTTGTAGATTCTTCAAGCTGAGATACTGCATTTACTAGTAGGTATAATGTATTACTTTTAGGGATGTCAGAGAAACCTTAACGAAATTCTGGCTTCATAATCTCCTGGATGGATTACTGACATTATTTACCAATAAAACCAGACTTCTTTTCTTTGATATTTTCATCGTAGATTTTACCTCGTATTTTCTTAAACCTGTTTGGAAAAGTGCTTTTCTTGAGCCGAGGGTCTACCGGAAACACCCTCTCTACCCCGCAAATGCAGGGGTAAGATTTGCGTACACCCACCCTTCCCAGACCCCACTTGTGAGATTTCACGGGTATGTTGTTATTGTATTTACCAGTAAAACCAGAGTGTGGTTGATGTCAATCTGAAATATATTTATGTTAAAATAAATGAAGAGCCGTACTTGAGTAACAAATTGTTCCTCCATTTCATCACTGGATTTTCAGTTATTTGTGATCACCAAGAATATAGCACTTAGATGTATCTATAAATTACTGATCCTAGCAAATTGCACTATAGGTGGTAGATGTTCAGTTTCTCTCCTGAGACATACTGTCTCAATCATCTTTTGCTTAGTTTTTGGTTGCTTTCCAAAGGTTGCTGAAATTTATGTATTTGCATTCCAGAGGGTACGGATGATGCATCTATTATCATGATGGCATCAAGCATCTGTTCACTTATACTTGATTTGACATCAGAGGAAGCTCTTCTAAATCATCCAGACTTCACTAGTGGCAATATTGGTAGTCTGTCGAAGATCATTGGACGAAGCTTTGCGATGTGTGGTCAGGTAACTCACTGGCTTATGCTTCAACCATTCTGTTATTACATCAACTATTCTGTTATTACCTAATTTGACTGTACATCTATAGCTTTTTCCATATTTTGGGACTATTCACAAGTCATAAGCAATATCAGCATCCGATCGTCCCCCACTCTCCTCTTCCCCCCATTTGAAATGGACATGAATAAAGAAACATGCCAAAGAAATGATCTGTTAGCTGTGGTTTCTGATACTCTAGTTGACAAATAATTTTTCTGGCTGAATTCAGGACTTGATATCCGATGATGCTAAAGCTGAAGTAGATCTTTTTCAGATAATTACCTCAGGTTCGTAGTTCTCTTATATTAAGAATATTAGGCCTCATCAGTTTGTACTTAAATGAAGATCTTAATGTTAATCATTTAAATCTAGGTCATTAAGTTTGATTGTATTTTGAGTTTGAATCTTAAATCATTAAATGTAAAAGGGCATTTAATGGGCATCCCGGTGCACTAAGCTCCTGCTATGCGCGGGTCGGGGAAGGGTCGGACCACAAGGGTCTATTGTACGCAGCCTTAACCTGCATTTTTGCTTAATCATTATATGTGTTTTTTTATATGTACTTACAACCACTTAATGGGTCTGAATGATTAAAATCTACAACAAAGTTTTAATATCATTAAGATGTCTATTCAATGATTCTACAAAGATGTCAGTTCACCACTACTTCATCCGCTTTCATTGCTAATGTCGTTGTCACACTGCTCACCATTATCAACTTCCACCATCCTTAATCCACAACCACTACCGCGGCTAATCACCACAGTCAGTCGTCACAGCCACTAGCCAATATTTACAATCACCACCACCACTATTACCACAAAACCCATCAATCACTACTGAAAATTACTATATCACCAACAACCGTTGTCGTTCACCATCCCCATTAGCTATTACTATTATCCACCACAATTATCAACTGCCACTAGCAACCACCGTCGTTAACCACTATTGCTAGCCACCATCACCACTAGCTACAACCCACGACCACCACCATCCTCATTCAGCACCCACAACAATCAACACTGGTTATCGCCATCATCAACCGCCATATAGGTTTTAAAAAATATTTTGTTGATATAGTTGTTAAATTAATTTAGCATTTTATTTGAATTTTATATTTATAAATTTTTTAAAGACAGGTTTTATATATTCAGATGTTGAAAAAATAGTTTTAATTATTTAATATTCAGGTCTTAATACAACATCTTAATAATCAGAGGTGTATTCAGATTCATACATCTAAATCTTAATGCACATCTTAATATTCAGATTCAGACGTCTTAATTTTAATAAAACAAATAAGGCCTAGTACAACAACAACATACCCAGTGAAATCCCACAATATGGGGTCTGGGGAGGGTAGAATGTACACAAACCTTACCTCCACCTTGGTAGGTAGAGCGGCTGTTTCCGGGAGACCCTCGGCTCAAGACAAAGCATAATCAGGCAAAGCAAACAAAGCAAAACAAAGTATGAGAAATGGTCAGCCTCAGACGAAAAATTAAAGCATTGTGGACATGTAGATAGTAAAAATCAAATACGCAATGGTAACGCATTCTAACAACAGAAAGCAGTAGCTAACACAACTAAATAAGATAAATAAATTACACTAAAGAACACATAACAACAGGAATCAAACTAAATGTGGCAGGCTAATCGAGCCTACAGTAATAACACTACACTATCATTTTGTAAGCGTAAAGAGGACTACGCTCGACTACCTACTACCCTTCTACCCTTCTACCCTAATCCGTGTCCTCCACAACCCCATATCTAAGATCATGTCCTCATTAGGTTGTACCTGTGTCATATCTCGTCTAATCACCTCTCCCCAATACTTCTTTGGCCCACCTTTACCCCTCCTGAACCCGTCCATAGCCAACCTCTCACACCTCTGCACTGGGGCATCTGTATCTCCTCTGCACATGCCCGAACCATCTCAACCTCGCTTCCCGCATCTTATCCTCCACCGAGGCCACTCCCACTTTATCCCGGATAACATTATTCCTAATCCCATCTCTCCTTGTAAGCCCACACATCCATCTCAACATCCTCATCTCCGCAACTCTCATCTTTTGCAAGTGCGAAGTCTTGACTGGCCAACACTCTGCCCCCATACAACATAGTCGGTCTAATTACCGCCCTATAGAACTTGCCTAAGTTTAGTTGGGACTACAGATGCGAGCATCCATTTCGTCCACCTTGCCCCAATACGATCAATCTCTCCATTCCCTTGGATAATAGACCATAGGTATTTGAAGCTTCCTTTCTTCGGAATAACCTGAATACTGTCTCACCTCCACGCATGTCTCAAGATCGCTCCCGTTACTGAACTTGCACTTCAAATATTTTGTCTTGGTCTTACTCAACTTGAACCCTTTAGACTCCATAGTCTTGTCTCCAAACCTCCAACTTGGCGTTCACTCCGCTGCGAGTCTCATCAATCAGGATTATATCGTCTGCGAATAACATACACCATGATACCTCCCCTTGTTTGTCGCGTCAGTCCGTCCATAACTAAGGCAAATAGGAATGGGCTAAGAGCTCCCTGGTGCAGCCCCATCGTCACTGGAAAGTGCTCCGAGTCTCCTCCTACTGACCGTACCCTAGTCTTGGCTCCATCATAATATCCTTGATAGCCCTAGTGTACGCCACAGGTACACCTTTAACCTCCAAACATCTCCATAGAACCTCCCTAGGGACTTTGTCGTATGCCTTCTCGAGGTCGATGAAAACCATATGTAAATCTTTCTTCCTCTCCCTATATTGCTCCACCAACCTCCTAATAAGATGAATGACTTCGTTAGTCGAACTCCCCGGCATGAATCCAAACTGGTTCTCGAAAATAGACACGTATTTCCTCACCCTAATCTCCACGACCCTTTCCTAAACTTTCATAGTGTTGTTCAACAACTTGATACCCCTATAGTTGTTGCAACTATGGATATCACCTTTGTTTTTGTACAATGGAATCATTTTACTCCACCTCCATTCTTCGGGCATTCTTGTCGTCTTAAAAATGACGTTAAACAACTTAGTCAGCCACTTCAAACCTGCACTGCCTGCGCTCTTCCAAAATTCAGCTGAGATCTCATCAGGCCTGGTCGCTTGTCCCTTGCGCATCCTGTGAATAGTACCCTTAACCTTCTCAACCTTAATGTTTCTACAATACCCAAAATTCTGGTACCTCCAGAATGCTCCACATCTCCCAGCACAATGACTCTATCTCTTTTTCCGTTCAAGAGTTAATGGAAGTAAGACTGCCACCTCCGCCTAATATGCACTTCCTCCAACACTACTTTGACGTCCTCGTCCTTGATGCACCTCACGTGATCCAAGTCACGGGCCCTTCTTTCCCTTGCCTTGGCTAGTCCACATACATGCGTTCAAAAGCCGCCTTTCTCGCCGCCGTAACTGCTAGTTTTACCTCCTTCCTCGCTATCTTATACAGTTTCCTATTCGTCCATTTCTCCACCTCATCCTTGCTTTCTACCAATCTCACATAGGCCAATTTCTTCGCTTCCACCTTCTCTTGGACTTTACCATTCCACCACCAGTCCCCTCGATGCCCACCAGTGTTACC
Source organism: Anisodus acutangulus (assembly GCA_029783415.1). Classification (NCBI taxonomy): domain Eukaryota; kingdom Viridiplantae; phylum Streptophyta; class Magnoliopsida; order Solanales; family Solanaceae; genus Anisodus; species Anisodus acutangulus. Next base: position 21,810,079 of record CM056505.1, read on the forward strand.
CGGCGAGACCCCTAACACTTCTCTAGCTACCTCCCGAATGCAACTGGCCGTCTTATCCCACATACCGATCGCATCTCCACTACTCTCCCAAGCCCCACTGGCCATCAACTTCTCTCCCATCTCATTTGCACTAGCCATGGTCAAACTCTCCTATTTGATTCTTAACCTGTCATCCACCACCCTCTTCTTCTTCTCTAACTTGATCTCCAAATCCATCACTAAAAGCTTATGTCGGGTAGTAAGATCCTCCTTCGGAATAACCTTGCAGTCTTTACAAAGACCTTTGTCAACCTTTCTAAGGAGCAAAAAGTCTATCCGAGTCTTAGCCAACGAACTACGGAAAGTCATCAAGTGTTCCTCCTTCTTCAGGAACCTCGAATTGGCTATCCTCATCCCACTAGCTCTAGCGAACACCAAAAGGGAAACGCCTCCATCGTTCCTGTCCCCGATTCCAAAGCCTCCATGCACGTCGTCATAAACCCCGGAAGTGACCCGATATGACCATTGAAATTCCTTCCTACAAATAACTTTTCAGTGGGTGGTATGCCTACTACCACTTCGTCCAAATCCTCCCAAAAACGTCTCTTCTCCTCTTCGTCTAAGCCCGCCTGCGGCGCATAAGCACTAATAATGTTCATAGTGCACCCTCCAACTACCAACTTAATCGTCATCATCCGGTCATTGACCCTCGTCACCTCTACCACCTGCTCCCTTAGCTCGTTGTCTACCAAAATGCCTACCCCATTCCTATACTGCGATCTATCCGAGAATCATAACTTATACCCGTCTACATCCTTAGCCTTAGGTCCTACCCAATTGGTCTCCTGGACACAGGCTATATTAATCTCCTATTCTTAAGAATCTTAACTAGCTCTATGGATTTTTCCGTTAAAGTCCCAATGTTCTAAGACCCTATTCTAAGTCTAGCCTCTCTTACCCCACTTACCCCCCCCCCCCTAACCCTCGCCCCTGTCCCCGACCGAAAACATGACCCTAGTCTCCCATCAGTTATCAAAGCCACTAAAGCAAATATAAAATAATAAACTACTCAAATGTTTACCCTAAAACAGGAAGGGATCAAAGTGCAAGCTCAAGTTAACAAGAATCTAATGGCAAGTAACACCACTATGCCAAGAATGCTATAACTAAAGACGAGAGATGACAAAATTTAACAGGAAGGTTAAGGACAAAGTATGGATACGGGCAATTGGAGGTACCAACTCCAGTTGAATCGAACCTGTTGCCGGCGAAAAATATTGTTCACCGTCACTGTTCTGCTACTGTTCACTCGCCGGAGTACTGTTCACCGGAAGTTTTCACCCAATAAAAAAAAATCGAGCACCGTCGCCGGTGAGTGGTCGGAGCAGCACTTACCGTGCCGTTAAATGAGTTCTAAAAAGGTCAGTACAAAAACAAGCATATTAGAAAAAAATTCCACATGAAAAGTTTGATTCAGAATTTTTTGCCTTCTAATTTTACTTAGGTCTTCACAAACCAACCAAAAATGCCTTATACTTTCTTCTTAGCTTTGAAAATGTTTGAGACGAAGTTGCTTATTCTACTTGTGCTGTCTAAATTTGGTGTAGCATATTCATCATGGGCTGATCGGTTTCCTCGCATTAGACAAATTGTCGAGACCCCAGGGCCTTTTCCATTTCGACATATTTCATAGGACTCTGGTTCACTTGATGAGGTATGTGTGACTTGACTGGCAATTGTGGTACGGATCAATTGAATTGTAGAAAAGCACTTTCAATGAAGGGTAATGCCTTTCTGGAATCACGGCATTTCATTCCTGCATCTGGACTTCCCAATGCTCCAGGATTCTAGAGAAGTGACAGTACCTATATCTTTCAATGGTTTGCACAGGCCAGCTTTGCAGTATAAAGACGTTTCTTTTACTGTACACTTATTTTGGACGGACTGATGATGAACAGTGAATCCAAGCTTTTCCGAACAGCTATATGGATCCAAGTTTGCAGGATGACAAGTCAGATGATTTACTAGCATGCACAAACTTGCCGCATTACAAGTCTTTTCTGTTCTTCCAAATCTGTGCATGTGTTAGCCTCTTGCAGGTCTTTGCTCATCGTACCATTTTTCCTTGTGGAAGAGGGTTGCTGGAGATGGCTCATCACATAGTATTGGAAGCAAGTTGTGTTAATTTGTTTGCTACCTATTTAGTTAAATTTCCTTGTACAAAATATGTGGTTTAATTAGATCTCTCAGGTCTACTTTCGGCATCTCTTTCTACGTTGTTATTGGTTTAGCATATCAAAGAAAGAAAGGTACTGGGTGAGACAATTCAGGAAAGTCATTTTCAAAAAGAAAAAAGTATTATTTGCTGGTTTGGCCAATGTGGTCGTAATACATCTACTAGTACAGTATTTACTTTTGGTCCTAGGTCAAGAAAATTCAATTATTTGCTGAATGGTGAAAACTTATTTTAGGTATAAGTCGGTTTTTAGTGTCGAAGATACTCAACTTGTTTTATCCATTTGGACTTTAAAGTTCAATGTCTAACTTTCATGCTACATCTGAAAATGGAAAAATTGCTTGATGAAAATAAATTTGGAAAAAATAGCTCAACAACAAGAACATACCCAGTGTAGTCACACAAGTGTGATCTAAGGTAGGGAGGGTAGGATGTATGCATCTTACCCTATTTGAATACATTACTCTACTTTTGTGGGGTAAAGATATTGCTTTTGATAGATCATCGACTCGAAAGAAAAGAAGAGGATTTGAAGCATGACAACAAAATAGTAAGGTAAAAAGCAAATGAGGCAACAAATACTAATATACAATAGAGAAAAGACACTACATGATTACTAACTAATATTACTAATAAGGAGAACATTTGGCGACCTACTAACCTTCTAGCTTAATTTCGACCTCTACACTTTTCTATTTAGGGTCATGTCCTTAGTAAGCTGAAGTTGTTTATGTCATGTCTAATCACCTCTCCCAGTTCTTTAGTGGCCTACCTCTATCTCTCCTATCTCATGTTATAGCAGACTTTTTACACCTCCTTATTGGCGCATTCACACATCTCGTCTTCACATGCTCGAACCATTTCAGTTTTGCTTCCACATCTTGATCGCCACGGGGGCTATTTCCATCTTGCCCCGTATAACTTTGTTCTTAACCATATCCCTCTTAGTATGTCACACATTCATCCGAGCATCCTCATCTCCGCTACACTTATCTTCTGAACGTAGGCGTTCTTGATTGATCGATATAACAAGATCTGTCTAACTATCACTCTGTAGAATTTATTTTTAAGTATTGACGATACATTTTCATCGCACAGTATCCCAGATGTGAGCCTCTATTTCACCCATCTTGCCCCAATACGATGTGCGACATCATCCTCAATCTTTTAGTCTCCTTATATTATGGACCCTAGATACTTGAAATTACCTTTCTTGCATAGGACTTTTGCATTGAGCTTCACTTCCACCTTTGCCTCATGCATCATGTCACTGAACTTGCATTCTAAATACTCTATCTTAGTCATGCTTAACCTGAAACCTTTAGATTATAAGGTCTGTCGTCAAATGGACGTTAGTACATTTGAATTGTATCGTATGTAAAGCAACTAAAAGATTAAGCAGACACATGATATAATAGAAACATGAAACTGAAACTGAACATGAACATGGATATAATCTGACATGAGTATGATAATTTGCATAAAATATGTATAACTGTATTAATGTGGGGAGAGCATTAGTATAACTGACATGTAACCACCACGCATGAACGTGTCGTCTGATCTCTGTCCGATCAGCTAAGTCATCTCGTACTTTGCTGGGGTACGAGACACGAACATGACATGATGGATCAAATAATCCCACAAATGGGTAACATGAATGTATCATCCTCTGGGTGGAGCAATCCTTATCATATGTTGGCATAGGTAGTTTCAGGCTGTCTGAGCCTTCTCTGTAATCTGTGCAACTCCCAAAACATGTACTTGAATATAGTTGGCTTGTAACCTCATGAATTTCATAAATATAACTTGTAAACATGGTTGGTGATTATAATTTAGCATGTAAATAAATATATAATATAGCTTATGTAAAACATGAAAACATGTATAACTTCATGGAACTGAGTAATAATAGTTATAACTTGTGGTAAAGAACTCATGGAATTCAAGCATGCGTTCATTCATTACAGATAGGTTCATGACAATCGTAATCACAATCGATGAATTGCAATATAGACATGACATATAATATTACATGTATTAGGGTTATCATGATAACAGAATAAAATCCTAAATTTTGAAAGATTCGTGTTTCATGGAAAAGTGTGACGTGGGAAAGAACAATGATGTTCCCGCACATGAATAGAAGCTCTACATACCTTATTCGCTCCAATACTTGTATTAAAAATCTGAACTTTAGAGAGGAAATCCAAACCTTGAACCTTGAAACCTTAGGATGAGTTTATCTTGAAAACCCTAGGTTAAGAATAATGAATTTTACTTAGAATTCATGAAGATTATGTTAAAGTCACTTGAAATTGCATGAAAAAGCTTACCTCGATGTAGGAGAAGGTTGGAAAGAGAGAAACTTCGTTCTAGGGCTTAGAAAAATAACAAAATTGATATTTGAAATTAAGTTGCGTATTTATATTGTTCCTGTCGGCGGGACTTTTACGATCGAAATCGATGGTCCGTACATTTTTACCGTTTAATTTTGTACGGTCCATATAATCGGATCGTCACCCAAATGTCAATTTCTAGTGACTTTCTTAAGCTGAAGGAAATGTTACAGTTAAAAAGGACGGATCGTATAATCTTATACGGTCCATTAAAATTACAATGTTCCGTTATTTTCAACAACAAATTATACGGTTCAATTCGACGATCCGTAAAAATTATACGGTCCATCAAACTTGGGTGTAAAACTGGATCTGCAGAACTGAAACTGGTTTTTTAATTTTAACTTCCCGTTTTGATTTTCCGAACTCCTGAATCATGATCATGACTTAGTTTGAAGGTATGAGGTGTTACAGTATCTCCCCCTTAGGATCATTCGTCCTCGAATGATGAGTCGTGGTTAAGAATACAACTAGACATGACATGAGTACATAAACGTGAAGAAACATGTCATAAAACATGGGGGCTGAACTGATATGATTACATGAAAACATAAACATGGGGGCATGAGTATTGAATACATGAACGTGAAACATGAGACATAGATATGCAAGAGATATGACATGAATACCGAAGGTATTTACCTTAGACGTTTTCTGCTTGTTTTTCAAATAAGTACGTATATCTGTACTTCATGTCCTCTCGTCTTCCCATATAGCCTCATCAATTTTCTGACTTCTCCATAACACTTTTACTACGACAACTTCCTAACCCCTTCCCTTTAGGATAATAAAGAACTCTTACCTAGAATCTCATTAGTTTCGCAGATCATAAAATCGGAGTTATTTTGCATCTTTTAGTTAGCATTTAGGTGCCCTAATTCACCTTAGAATAATTAGGTGGCGACTCCTCAACAAAGAATTTTTAATCAATCCAGAGGGAATCGACACCATCGCGTCACGAAGCCCGCTGGTTAAAAATGGGCGCGACAGCATGGCGACTCCACCGGGAAATTCAGGTTCTTAACCATAGCAAATTCAGGTTAATTATTATTGCGTTTTATTTTACTTCTTATTTGATCTACTGCTTCACATTGTATCCTTTTTGAAATTTGTATGTTTAACTGCTTTAATTGTTACTTTCTTTTACTGCTTTCCTTAAATTGGCATTCCGCTCATATTTCATCCACTTCGGAAAATTGACACTATCACACATTACACGCGAGGTGTGTTTTGCGCACCCGCAAATCCTTTCAAATTATCATATTTTAGGAGAGTTGGCATATGCGCGGAGTGTCCGAACCATCCGGTGGCCGCGTAGCCTTCTTACTCTAGTAGTCCGCTCGGGAACCTTGAGTCTAGTCATCCAAATCTTAGAAAATTTAGGATAGAGTTATATCACCCTTTATCTTAAGTCATGCATACATACACCTTAGGTGGGTCGATACTTGGCATCGACTCCACAATTAAGAAATCCACCAAAATTGTCGACAGGTCTCACGACCCAACGACCCAACGACCCATCAGCATATTATGTGTAGCGTGATAATGATAGACTAATCCAAGCCTAATCATGACATGCCGAAATTGGAAAATATACATGCATTTTGTCTTCAATTCTGACAAAAGCATCGCATTCTAACAACTTGGATTAATCTGTCATAATCTCGCATATTTGGCGTTTAGGCTCACCTCTGGCATATGAGAAGCCCCATGCACGTTAGGACGCACATTTAAATTCTGCACAATTTGTTTGCTATTTTTCTGCTTTTCACTCTGTACATAATATTTAATGCAATAATTGCCTGCTTCAATTCTGTACATATCATGCCATGTCGCTTGCAAATCTGGGCATGAACATTTGCCCTTTGCACTTTTTGGCTATTGCACTACAATCAACTTCTACTGGGCAATGCCGTATCTTTTGGTCCTCGGGACAGAAATTGTGTCACTGCCCGATGATAAATCGTTCTTGAACATCAAGACTCGGACCTTGTGAAGCAATCAGGGGAGTCTTTGACCATGTTGTCACTCCTACATTTTATTATTTTTGCGACTTTCCTACTTTCACCCATGTCTCTCATTTTTGCAGGATGACAGTCCTCGCAAATAGTCGAGAGCGGTCGTTATAAAACATCATCCCTGGGATATTCCAAAAAAAAAGTCTTTACAAAGATGACCGGGAGATACTTTGACCGAAAGAAGTTATCCAACCTCCAGTTCGAACAAACCAATCAGGGGAGTCTTTGACTATACTATCACACTTTCACATTTTATTATTCTTTCTGTGACTTTCCTCATTTCACTCGGTGCTCTTATTTTTGCAGGAAGATCGTCCTCGCGAACAGTCAGGGGCGGTCGTTCTAAAACATTATCTCTGGATATACTCCAGAAAAGAACAAAGCAAAAGGTTTTCACAAAGATGACCGAAAGATGTTTTGATTGAAAAAGTCAGCCAACACTAGATTCAATGAGGCATCACTCTAGTTTATCTATACTTGTATTTTTTTTTTACATATTTGCAAATTCAATTGATATGCTTAATTTTCGTTACATAATTCCTTTATATCATACCTTTTTTACAACATATCCTCACGAACTACATGTGTTTGATTCTCACCCTGCGGTGTGATATGTAGGTAGCCCTTCTCGGGTTCGACACCACAAAATATAAATCTAGTCCTTGCGGAACGCTACCCAGCGAAAAGGGAACAAACCTGCCAACGAAACGCACTTCCTTGTCTACCTTAGAAAGAGACATATCTGGCTTATCCATCTTTTCATTCATCCTATCACGGACAATCATTTTTTTTCTTTTTTTTTTCTTTTTTTCATTGCATTCATCTTATTGTGAACAATCATTTTTTCATTTCATTCATTCTATCGTGGACGATCATTTAACTTTGCATTTGTCCCATACTGGACAATCATCTATTTTATACAGTTTTTACTCTTACGATATCCTATCATGGATGAATTTTTTTTCAAGCATACATTTTTATAACCTATCTGCACGAACTACGCACACCTGATTCTCATCAAAGATGAGATACGTAGGCAACCCTATTTGGGTTCGGTACCCATTATTCAAAAATACAAATATATATATATATATATATATATATATATATATATATATATATATATATATATATATATTTTAAGAATCATTGATGAACTTGGTTGATACCAACACAGTTAGGAGTGTGCATACGAAAGAACAAGTGGAGAAGACTGACTTCGTGGTAAACCATTGATTCTTCTGGTACCTCTCATTCACTCCTGTGTTGACACTTAAAAATTGTTTTGCATGATTTCAAGATATGAACAAAGTCAACCTCATCGTTTCATGTGCATTGTATGGTGAGTTTTTAGAATAAGTTCAATTGCATTGCATTGTGATCTAGAACTTGGCTCGAATGTTTGTTGAGGCGAAATCCTGAGTAACACTTGGTATAGGAAAGGATCGTAGGCTTTCTTTGATCCGTTTGAGCCTTTCCAGCGTACCAAATAACATTATCCGTAGTACTTCCCCTTTGAGCCTGAAGCCTATTTTTTTTAACAACCACATCTTATGCCTATACCCTTTCTGAGTGCGTACACACACTATCCCTCTTTTGGCCTGACCTCCTTGAGCGCATCAGAAATATGCAAATTGCTGAAAATGATCCGAGTTGAAGTTGCAATGTTCCCAAAAGAGGAAATGAAAACAAAACAAAAGGACGACTTCACACAAAGAAGAAGTCAAAAAGGCCCGACAATAATTAAAAAAAAAGAAGAGGAAATAACTCTGAAAAGAGGGAAAAAGCTCCAAACGAAATATTCAAAAGAAGTCGGTACAAAACAAATAGGGGACAAAAAGAAGCAAATCGGTATCAAGGAACACAAATACCAAGCGCGAACATATTTCAACGCTCAAGGAATGATTAGTCACTCCTTACACAAATGATATCCTTTCCTTTCACCAAGCCTACATTACAAACCAGTAACAAGCCCTACATGATCCTATATCGAGGATTCTCACATTAGTGGATACTCACATGACGGCCAAGCCTATGGTATCACAATTAAATGCATTGAACATCTTTCTGAGGGTGAGTGTACTTCTCTAGACGTCCCAAAGTTCAAAATACTGAAATACATGTGAGGAATGGACTTTCTTTCAGTGAGGGCATTTGAAACATAAGGATGCATATATGTCAAAACCTTGACTTGAAGCAAGTGTCGATACCCAAGTATTTTTAGGTAGCATCTGAAGCTATAGGAATTACCCTGGAGTCGGTCTCGATTAGACATAAAGCAAATAACGGGAACCCTAAGCACAATACTAATGGTTGGTATCAACTGAAGTCAAGATGTGATTCTGTCTTTTTCATATTTTCAAAAAAAAAACATCAAAAACCTTGCAAAATACTGTATCATTTTTCAAACTCTAATCACTTTCTTTTACAAAATATATATATATATATATATATATATATATATATATATATATATATATTTTACAAACTCAAATTCCTTTTTTTTCACAGAGTCTCGGATAAACATCCCAGAATCTGATCTCCATTACCTTTTGACATGAACTACGTTATGACCTGATTCCATTGGCGGGATACGTAAGCGGCCACAATAGCTTCAGTCCAATTTTTTAGAAAATCCTTACAAATCTCTTTTGCCACATGAACTACGTTATGACCTGATTCCATCGGTGGGATACGTAGGCGGCCAAGTCGGCTTCGGTCCCATTTTGGAAAACTTCACAATCCCTTTTGCTTATAGCGAACTACGTTATGACCTGATTCCCTCGGCAGGATACGTAGGTGGCCTATATAGGCTTCGGTCACACCATTGGAAATTTTCTTTCCTTATCTTGCACACAACGCAATACAAGCAAGCTGCCCACACACAAAATTGGTTTTGTCCAGTTGGAAGTTCAACATTTTCATATATACCAGAAACTGGGGCAAAATTTAAGGGTTCGCTGCAAGAATACGCCAATAGATATGGAAAAGTGCAAGCCAACTAAGTCTTCAATACAAACCAGTCTGCACTTGCAAGCGTCAAGAGCCAAAGCAACAAAGTCAACGCGAATCAACCGCCCCTTTCTCCAAACTCACGAATTTCTTTGAGTGCAGGTCTTCAAGTTGACAAAGGAGGCAAATCGCAACATAATGCTCAATTTCGCAAAGAACTTCCGCGTCACAGTTCAGTCCACAATGATCACTTTCCTGTTTTGCGACTGTACAAAGACGTCATGTTGACCTACATGGTCCCAATCGCGTTATGTCCATGCGAAGAATGGTATTTCGACTTACAAGGTCACATTCTCATCTACTCTGGTATTTTTATTTTCAATCAGGCGTCCACCTTCTAATGCGAGTATTTTAATTTCAGTTAGGCACCCACCTACTAATGCGGGTATTTTAAAATTCTGTCAGGCGCCCACCTCCAAATGCGGGTATTTTAATTTTTGTCAGGCGCCCACCTCCTAATGCGGGTATTTTAATTTCTATCAGGAGCCCACCTCCTAAGGCGGGCATTTTAAATTTCAGTCAGGCGCCCACCTCCTAATGCGGGTATTTTAATTTATGTCAAGCGCCCACCTCCTAATGCGGGTATTTTAATTTCTGTCAGGCGCCCACCTCCTAATGCGGGTATTTTAATTTCAGTTAGGCGCCCACCTCCTAATGTGAGTATTTTAATTTGAGTCAGGCGCCCACCTTCTAATTCGGGTATTTTAATTTCAGTCAGACGCCCACCTCCTAATGCGGGTATTTTAATTTCAGTCAGGCGCCCACCTTCCAATGCGGGTATTTTAATTTCAGTCAGGCGCCCACCTCCTAATGCGGTTATTTTAATTTCAGTCGGGCTCCCACCTTCCAATGCGGGTATTTTAATTTCAGTCAGGTGCTCACCTCCTAATGCGGGTATTTTAATTTCAGTCAGGCGCCCACCTTCTAATGCGGGTATTTTAATTTCAGTCAGGCGCCCACCTCCTAATGCGGGTATTTTAATTTCAGCTAGGCGCCCACCTCCTAATGCGGGTATTTTATTTTCAGTCAGGCGCCCACCTCCCAATGTGGGTATTTTAATTTCAATCAGGCGCCCACCTCCTAATGCGGGTATTTTAATTTCAGTCAGGCGCCCACCTTCTAATGCGGGTATTTTAATTTCAATCACGCCTATGTAACGACGCCATCTGTATAACGTCTAAGCAACAACGTCATCTGCATTGGGGAAGTACTTCGAACGACGCTCCGCCCTTCCCCCAGTATTTCGCCACATCTGCAACCAGTGTCATCATAACCCGACACTGGGGCAATGTTTCTTGAATGTGCACCATCTTTTGCAACTTCTCTCCCCCTCAGGATTCTATTTCATCCCACGCATCCCTAACCTTCCCTCGAGTCCCGATGATCAGGACAAAATTGGCTACTCATTCAACTTCTTTGGCCGAAAACTCTTTCATCGTATTCGGCCAAAGTGGGGCATTTGTTGACACCCAATTTTGTCCCATCTTTTATGATTTTATTTGCAATTTCAAATATTTTTGACACCTTAAAACAGTTTTAAAATGTAGGCATATATATGTATATATATCATCATTATTATTATTATTTGCATTTTTATTGTCATTTGCATTTTTATATCAAAATCATACTTTTTATCCTAATATTATATATTATTTTTATTTTCACAAAACGGCATCGCATTATTATTTTTTATTTTTTTTAGCACCAAGTATTTCGCAAATATTATATTTTTTTATCATATTGTCATCTTTACAATTTATAAATTTTGCAAAGCTTTCTTTTTATATAATAAAACCTTTTTTATATTTTAAACCCACAACCCATTTATTTTCCAACCCAAAACAATTTCTACCCAAAACAAATCACTCATTTTCGGACCACATCCAAGGACCAACCGACTACCCCACTTATCCCCTACCCGCGTCCCAATTCGATCGGCCCAACACCCAAACCCAGGCCCAAATTAAAACCCCTTTATCCCCTTTAATTCCCTAAACATAACACCCCAAACAAAAAACCCAAACACCAAAAAACCCTACACCCCTTTACCCCAAAACCCCAAATCACCGCAACCCCCCATGCCCCGACCCCACACCTCGCCGGTCACCTCACCACCACCAACCCCTGACACCTGACACACCCCTATCCCCTAAAATCCGCAACCCATACCCCAAGAATCCGCCCCAAAAATTAGATTTTTTGCCCCTTTTGTTTGAAATTCGAACTTGATTTTATGGGGGAAAACCCACCTATAAAATCCCCCTATGTCTTCTATTGAGGGGGACCGGAAAAATGAAAAAAAAAGAGGTTCGGGTCTTGTTTTGTAGAGTCCGAATCGGAAAAAAATGGATCTTTTGGGAGGTCCTAAGTCCGAAAAAGGGGGTTCGGAAAGTGTTTTGTTGGTGGTTTTTTGTGCTTTTTGTTGGTGGTTTCCGGTTGTTTTGTTGGTGGTTTCCGTTTGTTCTGTTGGTGGTTTCCGGTCGGTTTGTTGGTTTTATTTCAGGCCAGTTTTGAGATTTCACTTTTTGATCGTTGATTTGGTTGGTTTCTCTCGGTCGGAGTGCTAAAAAATCAAGAACAATCCGGGTCGGGTCATTGCTCTATCTCGGTTACTGTTCCGACGGGTAAAATTTTCAGATTTTTTGTGTTTAATATTTCGTTGTTGGTAATCTGAAAATGTGAGAAAAAATTGATTCGGGTCGTGACTTTGATCCGGGTCGGGTCGACCCGATTTGGATGAAATTTCCAGTTTTTTTGTGTTTAAATATTCTGTTGTTGGCTATATGAAAATCCAAGAACAAAATTGATTCGGGTCGGATTTTGCTGATCGGGTCGGGTCAGCCCGGGTCTGGTAATAATTTCAAAGTTTTTTGTGTTTAATATTTTGTTGTTGGTTATCTGAAAATTCAAAAAAAAAAAGTACTTGTTCGATTTCGGGTCGGGTCGACCCGAAATCTGGTCGTGTCACTGTTCAGTCTCGGGTCGGATTTTTCAGAAACATTCCGAATCCTGCTTCGGTCCGAAAATTTCAGAATTCAGGTCGGACGTTTTAATTGCAAACTGTTGGTTTATTTTGACATTTAAACATCCGTACACGGATATCTTACTATTTTACATATTTGAACAAATACTGCACTTTTGCCAATGAAATTAAATTTGAGGTCGTGTCCTTTCAGAAATTGTTTTCTCAGTTTCTGTTTTCTTTACTGTTTTACTGATTTGAACATGATACTACAGTGGCCGATGAAAAAATATCCATCGATTTTTTAGGCCTCCACAGTTGTAAAGAGAAAAATAAAATTTCTTGGCAAGGATGAAACTTAAACATTTTTTCACCCGAGAGACCAACACGTTCAGTAGGCAAGGCAACTAAAATGACCAACGAGTCATATGTTCGCAGCCACGACGTGATTGGAAATGATCTTTTCAAAATTTAAGTATTGAGCCCTCCGTAATCAAAACATTTATTGATTTGGATACGGATCCGAAGTTATTTATATTCAACTGTTTCTAACCGTTTGTTCTTGACAGCTTGCAAGACATATCTATGAAAGTCAAAGAAGTCAAATACCCCTCAGAGATTATTTATTTTGTTGTTTTTACTTTCTTTAATTTAGCTTTATTTCATTATGCATTGTAATATTATTGTACTCGTGAAATTATTGAAATGTTTAGAATAGGTAGATTTAGAATTAATTAATAGGGTAGTCTAAAGCTGAAACTCATCGCTAGTTTATTTATTTTTTAGGTTCGGCTAGTTTTAAAATCGAAAATCGCTAGTTTATCTATTTTTAGGTCCGTCGCCCATAAAAAATCACCTTGCATACATTTTTATCAATTTTCATCCAAATGCATAATTTTTTTTCAACTTTACATGTATTTTAATGTCATACAAATGCATACTTGTACAAAATGCATCATTTTATTAACTACTTGTAACATTATTTTTGTACTTGTAAAGACATGCATTTTCTTACTATAATAATTAACCTGAGTTTGACCGGATAACCGCAAGTTAGCGGATCTTAAAGGATGCCTAACCCCTTCCCTTTAGGATAATAAAGAACTCTTACCTAGAATCTCATTAGTTTCGCAGATCATAAAATCGAAGTTATTTTGCAGCTTTTAGTTAGCATTTAGGTGCCCTAATTCACCTTAGAATAATTAGGTGGCGACTCCTCAACAAAGCATTTTTAATCAATCCAGAGGGAATCGACGCCATCGCGTCGCGAAGCCCGCTGGTTAAAAACGGACGCGACATGTATAACTTCATGGAACTGAGTAATAATGATTATAACTTGTGATAGAGAGCTCATGGAATTCAAAGCATGAATTCATGACAATCGTAATGACATATCATAAATTCAATCGACGAATTATAATATAGACATGACATATAGTATTACATATATTAGGGTTATCATGATAATAGAACAAAATCCTAAACTTATGAAGGGTTCGTGTTTCATGAAAAAATGTGACGTGGGGAAGAACAATGATGTTCTCACACGTGGATAGAAGATCTACATAACTTATTCGCTCCAATACTTGTATTAAAAATCTAAACTTTAGAGAGGAAACCCAAAGCTTGAAGCTTGAAACCTTGGGATGGGTTTATCTTGAAAATCTTAGGTTAAGAACAATGTTTTTACTTAGAATTCATGAAGATGATGTTAAAATCACTTGGAATTGCATGAAAAGGCTTACCTCAATGTAGGAGAAGGCTGGGAAGAGAGAAACTTAGTTCTAGGGCTTGGAAAAATAATAAAATTGATTTTTGAAACTAATTAGTTGCATATTTATGCTGTTCTTGCCGGCGGGACTTTTACGACCGAAATTGACGGTCCGTAGATTTTTGGACTGTATAATTTTGTACGGTCCGTATAATCGGACCGTTACCCAAATGTCAATTTCCAGTGACTTCCCTAAGCTGAGGGAAATGTTACGGTTAAAAAGGCGGGATGTATAATCTTATACGGTCCGTAAAGATTATTGTGTTCCGTCATTTTCAACAACAAATTGTATGATTCAATTCGATGATCCGTAAAACTTATACGGTCAGTCAAACTTAGGCCTAAAACTAGATCTGCAGAACTGAAACTGATTTTTCAGCTTTAACTCCCCGTCTTGATTCCCTAGACTCCTGAATCATGATCATGACTTAGTTTGAAGGTACGAGGTGTTGCAGTTGACAGCCCCGACATGAATCCAAATTGATTCTCGGAGATAGACACACCCCTCCTCACGCTCATCTCAACCACTCTCTTCAAACTTTCATAGTGTGATTTAGTTGCTTGACATCCCTATAATTGTTGCGATTTTGAATATTACCCTTGTTCTTGTATAGCGAAACCATTGTACTCCACCTCCATTCTTTTGTTATTTTAGCCATCCTAAAAATGACATTGAAGGAAAAATTAGTTTGTTTGTTGAAATTCTTGAAGGAAAAAATAGTTTGTTTGTTGAAATTCTTTTTGAAAAATTGTGCTCGTGTTGTAGCTTTGCTCAAAATGTACAGGATTTTCAATCTCACAAAAGAAGAAATCCATTCTGGTTAAAAATTCAGTTGTCCGAAGATGATTCTGACACGAAAAACAATTTTATTACCTATGATTCTAACAAAGTTGCTCAAATAGTAAAGACAGAACAAGAACACCAAGAATGAATAGAAGCGATGGAAATTTGTCAGACGGAAAAAATTTAAGTGAGAATATATAAGTTAAGTGATAAGTTTATGTATGAAAGCTAAATATTTTGCATTCAATAGTTTAGTGCGAATATTGACTGCGGATAAAATTTTACCCAAATATCACCTCGTCACATAGCAAAAAGGTCTACCTACCCAGCTATTTCCTGATTCAATTTGTTTGTCTTATTTTTATTTGGACAATCATATAATATTTTCTTTGATTATAATTTTTTCAAATACCTTCTAAATATTTTGAATTGTTAATTTTTCTGAATTATAGTACTTTTTATTAATTTCTAAATATTTAAATTTTATTTTTAAAAAAATTGAATAGTTATTTTCGAATTCACAGTAAACATTAGTTAGTTTGACCCTCGTAATTTGAATCAAGACAAACAAAAGAGAAACGGAGGGCATTATATGTTGGGTTAATCTTGACATCATGGAATAATTCCACTTTTTTTTATGCCGGAGATAGTTTTAGTGGGACTATATCTTGAATTTGAAATTAGGTGAAATCGGTTATACATATTACTTTGTATCTTAATATTCATAAAAGTTACCATAATTAAACTATTTTTACACTGTCACCCTAAGCCAACATTCTTTTTAGGACTTAAACTTGATTATATGTTGTGAAACTCAAAAAGATCAGAGAGTTATGGTTGAGATAATTTGATCCCAATATAATGTAAGTAATGCTATATTCTCTTTTATGGGAAGTTGAACCCAACTATACGTTGTGAAATTCACATATGCAATAGTAGAGATAATTTGTTCGCACTAAGGGTGTGTTTTGGTACGGAGGAAAGGAAAACACCCACCCACCACCCTACCTCCTACAGCCGCCCCACTCCACCCATCCATCCACCACCTACCCCTACAGCCACCTCACTCCACCCATTCACCACACTTCTACTCTGCCCCATACCTCTCATAGTATTTATTTAAATTATGTACAAATAATATTATTTTTCTATTTAAATCTTATAATTTTAAATTTACTTTGAAATTAAAAAGTTTACTAATTATAAAAAAGACACTCTTTTGAAAAATATTAAGATACAGACGGAGGGATTATTTAACATGCTCATATTGGGCCTAACTAAATAGAGTAGAGTATACGGTAATTAAAGAGAATTAGGAATAGTCAACCATTTTCCCTGACCACCTACTCCCCACCAGGCCCCGCTGACAAAAAGCAGCAGATTCCAAATCGAAGACTTTGTGCCACTTCGCTACCACCTTCCAATTTTCCCAATAATATATACATGTAACAAGTAAGGAGAGGATGGAGAAGAAGAAGAAGAAGAAGAAGAAAAAAAAATGGGTTGGGGGAAAATTTTCTTCACAGTGGTGATTACGTTATCAGCAGCATTGATCACATACAACATCCTCATCTCAGCAAATGCTTCTTTCAAGCAAGAATTCTCAGGCCCTTCTACAAAAACATTTTCTCAAGACCCAATTATCAAGATGCCGTTAAACAGATCAAAAACGAAGAAGAGGCTGTTCCATACAGCAGTGACGTCATCTGATTCAGTATATAACACTTGGCAGAGTAGGATTATGTATTACTGGTTCAACAAGTATAAGAATGAGCCTAACTCTGAGATGGGTGGGTTTACAAGGATCTTGCACTCTGGGAAGCCAGATAATTTCATGGATGAGATCCCTACTTTTGTTGCTCAGCCACTTCCCTCTGGAATGGATCAGGTATCCCTAGTCCCTACTCTGGACTGTTTTTTCTTTTTTTTCTGAATAAACTGGTGTATCTCACTTGTCATCCCATTTTGTCAATTTCAGGGTTATATTGTCCTCAATAGACCATGGGCTTTTGTTCAGTGGCTTCAACAAGCACAAATTGAAGAAGACTACATATTGATGGCAGAGCCAGATCATGTTATTGTCAAGCCCATCCCGAACCTATCTAAGGATGGCTTTGGAGCGGCATTCCCTTTCTTTTACATTGAACCCAAAAAGTATGAGTCTGTACTCAGAAAGTTCTTCCCTCAAGAAAATGGACCTATAACTGACATTGATCCCATAGGAAATTCCCCTGTCATTGTTTCCAAGGTACTACTAGATTGTATTTTATAAGTTAGTTCTTGCTTTTTCTTTCTAAATGAGAAGCCCTTTTAATTTCTCCTTTTACTACGCTATTATGATAGGAAGCTTTAAAGAAGATAGCTCCAACATGGATGAATGTTTCTTTGGCCATGAAAAAGGATCCTGAAGCAGACAAAGCGTTTGGTTGGGTGCTTGAGATGTAATGAGCCTATACTTTAATTACTATATTTTTTTTCAACAAAAGACATTTCCTAGTTACTGAAAAATATAATGGAAAATCAGAATTTGCCTGACCTTTATTAATTCATATGCAGGTATGCCTATGCAGTTTCATCTGCTTTGCATAATGTGGGCAACGTATTGCACAAGGAATTCATGATTCAGGTATGATAATTTGTTTTCCTATTTATTTTTCCCATTATAGACTACAATATTTGAGATGTTGATAGTTTAGTTATATTATTGCCTTTTCCTTTCCAAGGCAAAACAGAGATAAAGAAGATATGCTGTTACCCAGTTGATCACATATATTTTCTGTGAAATGGTATTTGATAACTAGTTATCATATCTTTACATCCTCTGGAATTCTTGTACAACTTGAAAAAACCTTTGAATATGGGAACTTTTTATGTTACAAGTGCTCAACACCCAAACAAATTATTCAGATATGGTGTGTGGGTTATTTTTCTTTGATCTGGTAAAGTGCAAGTTTCATTACTGAAAAAGCACCCAGAAGATGCTTACAGTGTACAGAAAAAGGAATCACCGGTGTCAAGTACTAATGTATTTCCGGATGTTATGCTCAGTAACTACCTAGTATAGAATATTAACCTAACTACTATACGGACAGTGGAAAGTGCTGAGAAATGTGGAATATTGCTAAGGAAAAACCGAGTGAGTGTGTAATGGATCAGCATACACCAGTTCCATCTGATATGGGTGCCTATCAAAGAGCGAAACTGTATATCGTGTGGTAGGGACTTGCTTATAGCTCTGAGATTTTTCTGGGTATAAACATAGGCCAATTTGAAAGAGGATTTCTGAGAAAAGGCAATCATAGCATCCAGGTTCTAGAATAAGTCATTTGTTTACTCTATACACGATGAATCCAAAGATTTGATGTTAATATTTCATCTGCTGTTGCAGGGGTTAGACTTTCTCTGTTGAGATGTTTTTTCTCCCTTTAGCAATATAGCCAAAAAGTGTTGCATAAGTATGATTTTGGTAAAAATTAGACCTTTTTTTCAAAATATTTATTTGTTGCTTCACGAAAACCCTTATTGTCTAGATATTTTGATTCTACGTCTGAAACATGTGTAAAGACGAGTTATAATTTGAAGGGCAATGCAAGTTCCATGAGAAGTAACGATTTCATGATGGAGCTTTTTCCTTTTCCTCCTAATTTTCATACTAACTTTAGAACCACTGGTTTGAGAAAACTGAAATAGCATAGCTTTCCTCATTTACTTCCGAACCTTCATCTGTTCCATATATGCATCTGCTGAAACAGTAAGATTTATCTCAGATAGACCTGATTTCATTCCTTTCTCCTTTTCGTCGGTGTGGTTAGCAGAATTACTTTTCTGCTTTTCATATACCAAAGTTGCAAAGGCTTCCTTCTTATTATGGTTTTTTTTTTGTTTCATGGGGAGTACATCTAGAATTCTTAGACCATCATGTGCTTGTCGTTCTTTTGGTTGTGAGGTGAATTCATTGCATTATTTCTTCCTTATGTACCTGAAACCTAACTTTTCGTGTATTGTTGAATGTTTTCAGCCTCCTTGGGATACAGAAATTGGTAAGGCGTTCATAATTCATTACACATATGGATGTGACTATGATATGAAGGGAAAGATGACCTACGGAAAAATTGGAGAGTGGAGATTCGACAAAAGGTCATATTCTGATAAATGGCCTCCGAGGAACCTTTCTCTGCCTCCACCTGGTGTTCCAGAGAGCGTGGTATGTTTTATCCTGTCTTTGTAGCTCTCCATCTTAAGCTTTAATACTGCGTCATAACGGGAGGGTAACCAGGAATCCAGGGGGCATGTTTTGTTTTTCTTCTTCTTATTATTATTATGAAATGATACATCTAATAATTAAAGTCACGTGTTATTGTGCAAGTGTATTTCAAAAATAATGCTAGTTCCTTTGTCAACTCTCTTCAATACATTCAATCAGATACTTCAAAATCAGATTGAATTATTCAAAAGTTCTTTTTTTAACTTAATACAACACTAGCTCCACAAATATCAACCTTCCCTTATAGATTCACCTAATTTGTTTTTACTTTTGTGTCCAAGTAAAACCGTTCACCTAATTCGCAGCTTAAATATTCGTAACTGTGTACAATTCAGTAACTTGCTCTTTGTTAGAAGTGAGCTTATTTCGATAGAAGTTCTAACAGTGAATTAGAGCTGGATGAAAAGGTTTTTGACCTGAAACAAGGCTTATCTAAGCTAACAATAATTAGTAGATACTTAATTTGTGGAATATGGATGTTCCGAGTGCAAAATTGTCCCTATTCTTCTGTTCTATGAATGAGCATTAGATGATATATTGTCACGACCCAAACCGGAGGGTCATGACGGGCACCCGGACCTTACTTGCTGAGTACCACTAATCATGTAATTAGCATCTAACCATAATTAATCATGGCCACGAGGACCGTCACCAAATATCCTGCTGACACATGAGAACAATAAACTGGAAAGGTACTGTGTAAACACTTGCAAACGGAAGAACCCAACTTATGCATGTATACATACTAAGGCCGACAAGGCCATACATGACTATTGTATACAGGATAACTGTCTACAAGCCTCTAAAGAGTACGTAACATCATAAGGTCGGGACAAGGCCGCGCCATACCCCTATGCATATCCAAAATATCATACCACGACTAGGCTGCCACTCTAGAATAAATGGAGTGCTCCAATATCAGCTGAACTGACAACCTACTAGTGCGGACCATCGCTCTATTTATCTGGACCTGCGGGCATGGAACGCAACGTCCCCCGACAAAAGGGACGTCAGTACGAATAATGTACCGAGTATGTCAGGCATAAAAAATAGCATAATAGAGACCTGAAAGTAACCTTAGACAAGAACAACCAACCAGTAGAGAATGCCTCGGAGGGTCATAATATGCCTAAGTTACCATGTCTGTGCAGAATGTCTCTGAGGGCCATAATATGCATAAATGTCATGCACAATGCGGTCATACATATATATATGCGTATATAACGCTGTCTCCCATCATATCATTTCGGCCTCTGTGGGCATAATCATCATCATATACCAGTTGATCAGGTGGTGTGCGTATATAACGCCGTATCCCTTTTCCCATCCCCTACATATATATAATACATACCATATAGTAGTGTATATAACACATGTGGGTCAAGGGTAATACATGAATATAATACATGAATGATAATAAAACATTCTGAGCTTTATCGGAGTGACGTAATGCCGCTTCACCTACGATTAAACATTATTAATACTAACATCTTTACCATATACCTCAATAAGGATTTAGGAACATATTTAGATATGTTTTGAACATAGGAATGAATAACATGAACATCCTTAACTACTAAGAGTAGAATCATTTATGGGAAAATATTACGTTTACGTTCGTTACTTGGATCATGCCAAAAGAAAGAAATAATTTGCCTTAACATACCTTGTTGCTAACGACTCCACGTATTGTCTGTAGTACTTCAACCTACATCAAGGTATTTGAACTATGGTTAATGCCACGGAGGGACTTCAAACGTATTCCAAGCTAGTAGCTCTCTTGCGGAAAATCGAGCAGCATTTCCCCTCCAGTCCTCACTTCCCCAAATTCAAAACAGCACCAAACAACGATATTAACAATATCAATAACCAATCCAATCCATCCATCCCTCAACAATATAAGAAAAATTCCGACAATTCAAACAACATCAATACAATTCACAATAAGCTTTCCGATTTCTTCAACAACCACTTTGAGCGGTAATCTCATTTTTTTTATGAATAACAAACATAATTCGAATCCAACTCTTATTCCATAAATCAGTTCACAACCTTCCGACCACATACTTATGTGTACCATATGATTTCTAGTTTAAAACATCTACAACATGCTTTCCAAAACAGTCCACAAGTTTACCCTTTAAACTCTACTTTCTATTCGTAGTTTCTATATGTTTTCCACTCCATTTCACTTAATTAATACATGGATAGTCTTAACAACAATAATCACAATATAACCAGATGATATTCCATAATTTCCAGCCATTAGAACCCATATTTATAATCTCAAAACAGTCCAACAAAACAATAGCCATAGCTTATGTTATTTCAATGCTATCTTGTAGTGTTTTTCTTCAACAACCTCACCAACATGGAATTAAGCTTATGCACAACCAAAGGGATGTTAAACTTACCTTAATCAGTACATATGACTCAAACCCCATGGCACCATAATCCTAAATCACACCACAATACCATAGACTTGTTGTTCTTGTGCTTTCCAACACTTTGAAAGATTGGATTGATTTCTCTTCAATTTGGCTTTAAAACCTTGGAGACATGTAGATAAGGATGTTGAAGAGTTGTGGACAAAGTTTGGTGAAGAAATTGGTTGAAATGAAGTCTACATCTTAATTTAAAGGGCCAAAGGTCGGCCACTGCCTCGAGTGGGACCCGGGCGGCTGCTTTGCAGTGTGTTGTTAAAACGCGCATAACTTTTTATACAGAGCTCCGTTTGACGAACGGTTTGTTGCATTGGAAAGTAGACTCACTGAACTTGAATGTAGATATATTATGCACCCCATAACAACTTATATACTAGGAGATATACCCCTGACAATTTGGGCCAAAAATCAGGTCTGAAATTCTGTTTGTCTTTCCCCGAGTTCCGACGAACTTAGTTTCTTTACGTTACTTTATTTACGATGCGTACGAGTGCGAAAATACGGGGTGTAACACATATCCTTTTCTTTTCCATAATGGTCACATTAAATTTCCAACCAGATTTACAACATATATGTATCTGTTGAGAGATCTTTTTTGATGTTGTGGCTTGCATGAAGTGCCTGTGGCCAATGAAAGAAATCTTATTTTGACCTTTCATCATATTTCTCTTTGTTGAGTATGTATTTGGTTTTGGCAGGTTACTCTGGTAAAAATGGTGAATGAAGCCACCGCTAACATTCCGAACTGGGGTTCTTAGAAGAGTGTTGTCATTGAAGCTGTTTTACTCAAGCAAGATGTATGATGAATTCGTAATTTGTACTTTTTATACCAATGAATATGCTGCACACGAGAATAACTCATTTTCTCACTTGTGGTAAAGTCCAATACCCTATGACCATTGTTGGAATATTTGAAACTTCTTGTATGCAGTTCCATCTGTCCTTTATAGTGTAGGTTTCAGAACCTTAAGTGTATAGTTGCAAATCTTATTCATATGCAGTAGGTTGCAATGTTAAAACTATAAGTTTACTGGTTGCAGCTCTTCCCATTGCTAAGTAAACTAGTAATCTAATGGCGATGATCGGAGATCTTAAGTTTGCTGTTGTTTCTTGCTTTCATTTAAACAGGACCTTACGCATAGAGCAACAATTTGGATAACTTCAAGGTTTTGCTTGTTATCGATCGACGTAGTTAAAGTGAGCTATTTGATCTTCTGCACTCATTCTGTTCTGTTCTGTTCAAAATTGAAAACTATCTTTATGCTGACCATCATTATCACAACATTCCTTCTCGTGCTTTGCGAAACTTACTTAGGTTTCCTGTTGGTCCAAAATATTAGCCAGTCTATGCCTACAGTTGTCCTTTATCCACCAACCACTACATAGCCTTTCAAGTTACAGAATTGCAATTCTGAAGATGGTCTATATATCATACGGAAATTTAGGCATATATACTATATACTAATTCCTTTGTTTCTTGAGCTTGGTGATCAGTTAAGTCTCAAGTTGTCGAGCATATATACTATATACTAATTCCTTTGTTTCTTGAGCTTGGTGATCAGTTAAGTCTCAAGTTGTCGAACTTACAGCATTGATTACCTTATTTCGTATAATCTGGTTGTTCCACTTGTAGATTATTAGGCACCAAACCAATTTGTGAGCTCAATTATAACAACAAACCCAGTATAATCCCACAAGTGAGGTCTAAGGAGGATAGTTTGTACAAAGACCTTACCCCTATCTCAGGAGGTAGAGGCTGTAATTTTATTTTTATTTTTATTTTGTAAAACATTTGCTAGAGATGAACTTTTAAGGAGCGATGTGATCAGTTATAATTTATATAGTCAACCCTAGCTTGTTTGGAATTGAGGTGGTGTTATTGTTGGTGTATATGCATTTAGCAGTATTGCAAGTAAGACTTGTTTGGTGCTATAACTTGAATCAAGAACCCAAAGACTCGGTGAGAAACTATAGATTTAGATGTTGACGCAAAAATAATGTACAAAGATTATAACATTCGCGAGGACATTGGTGCTAGCCTTTCACGAGAATATTAGCACGTACTACTGCAGAGGCGAAAGAATTAACATCCAAACACTTCAATTGGTTCCCAGATTATGAACGAACGAACGAGTGTTAGCTCTCAGTTTAAATACCGTCGGCAATTCTTCGAATTACAGTAGCAGGGGATCTTTTTGCCTTCATCTTCATGGTTAAAATTGTAATCATATGTAATCTCTTCTCCAGGATAAATGTCTCTCTCAGCGAAAAATACTACCTGCATATTAATCAAGGCTAAATATTTGAAATTCTAGTTTTAGTTATCACATACTATTAATTATATATTCTTATAGAAATAACTATGAAATGTAACAAAATATAAGTGGAAAAAAAGGTACGGATGTGTATACCTTCTTCTCATTCCTCACAGAAATGATTCTGGCGACGCAGTTTGGCTGGTAAAATAAATTAGCAAAAGAAGAAAAGCTGAGTCTATCAAACTGATATCGACTTTTAAATCTTTTTTTCTTAAAAGAAAACACAAGTTACAACATAAGTATTAAATCAGAGATGACGAAAAAAACAAAAATGTCAAACAGCAAGCACTTCACCAAAATGGGTTTGCAAAAGAGTTGGCATTGTAACATAATTGGGCAGGAGAATAACTGGACAAAATGAAGACACTTACCAGGCATGAATGGTTCACAAATCGGGCAATCCCTCCCTTTTGGGTTGCATCGACTATATGCTCTTGATCAATCTTAAAGAAATAACAAGCACTCTTATACTGCAATTTCTTTCCTGACAGGTACTCAATTTCTCTTTTGTCAGCCACACGGAGCCCCACTATCTCCCCCACATATTCAACAACCTAGAGGTAAAAGTGAAAGTAAAGTTAAATTTGCTGATGTGAAACTTATAAATGCAGAGGATGAGAATGGAGACAGATGAGACCATTTCGCCTTGTGAAATAAACCTAGATGTGTAAAGACCAAGAGCATGTATGCCAGATTTGTACACAACCAAACTCTTCCACCCTTTGGAGTGCTTATAGCGAGCATATTCCTTCTGAAAAAATAAAGAGTAACAAAGAACTAAGAACATCAGTAGCATAGACTGAAATCAAAGCGCACAAGAATTTAAAAGCTATACGCTTGACTTGTCAGTTGGACCACTACAGGGTTTAAGAATTCAGCGCAATTTGCCTCATCATAAAGACATACCCGATAATCATATTCAGCATCTTTAGGTGGAAGCCTCGGAGTCTCCTTTCTAGATGACTTTTGTCCAGTTATGTGAATCCAGGCATTTAGTTGCTCCTGGGCAACAAGGCATCCACCACCAGACTCAGAAACCTGAGGAAAATTATACCGCACTCCTTCCTTTTTGCGGCCCTTGTATCCCTGAAGGTAGAAGAAGTTTTAGAAAATCTTTATTCAGGAGTCCAGTACATCTAAACTGTTATTAAGAAACAACAAACCTCTGTTCGAGCACAGGTAGAACCTCCTCCTGGATGAATACCTACAGTACCAACCAGATTGTTGTTAGAAATGTCCCTTGAGGACTTAGAGAATCTGGTTCTTGAAATCATACCTTCAAGTGTCAACTCATTAAGGCCCCGTTTGTGAATCTCCTTGGACTTTGGCTTCTCTGGAGTTGGCAGAGAATCATCTACAATATCACCAGTTTTTATAAGGCAATCATACCTTCTCTTCTCTAGAGAATAGAATAAGTGAGCCCCTTGTTCACCTCCATGGTAACGCGCTCTCTTGGATTGCTCTAATGATTGGCAAGGATCCAATCCACTAGATGTCAAGAGATGACTTTTAGATTTTTCGGTAGTTACAACACGATTAGCATTACAGCTTCTGACTTTTTTGAGATATGGAGATTTGTTAATGCATCGATGTTTTTCTTTTGCACTTGCCTTCCTGAATTTTACAGAAGCCGATTTCGCAGTGTAGTTTCTAGAGGAGCTACACTTCATCAAGGAGTCACAAATTTTTCTTAGAGAAAGAAATTTGACTGGTTTTGATGGATTCACATTAGAAATTACACCATATTTCCCCCACACTAAAGGTCTTACTGCCCTTCTATAAACCTTCTCATGCATCTCAGGAAATGTAGAGGTATCTACAAAACTGCACTTATCTGCAGCTGCAGCACCTAGATTATATTCCTCATCTGTGTGCCTAACAAGTGTTGCAGTATCCAATTTCGGCCTCTTTCTTCTTGGTAATTCACAAGTTACAAAGGTATCATCATCATCAACCTTTAAAAGATCTGACTGAGTACCAATAGCTTTTGCATCATGGAAATTAACTTTACCATTGCATGAAAGAGTATTCAATGAATGCATTCTGAAGCTCCTTTCTCTGAAACTCGGTTCTATGGAATATGCACATTCTTCTGCACTGCCATTATCAGATAGGACACCTTTTTTATCATTGCACGAATGCTGCAGACCAGCACCACAAGTGCCCTCTGGAAAGCCACAAGCAGAGTATACGGAAGGAAGTGTTGTATCCAACTTTCTCCATTTGGTTCTTTTCCTAATCACCTTTTTGGAGATATCAGCCACTTTCTGAATATGATGGCTCTTTTGTTGAATGCTGAAGCTAGAATGGTTCTGCATTTTCTTCAATTTTAAGGAATCTCTTAGTCTAAGTTCATCAATCAGACTACGAGAAGAATTATTAGCAAACCCTTTGGATGGTCCTGCATCCATGGGGTTGAATTCGCAAGCAACACCAAAAAACTCTGCACTTTGTTCACTGCCTTGTGCATCATTAGATGACCAGCATCTGTCGACTCTTGATCCTTCATCTACTACAACATTACTTGCCACAGTGTTTTGACCATCAGCAGTGGAGAACTCTTTGTCATGAATCACCGCAGATGCCTCAGTAACAACAGGTGCAGATCCTCCAGAAGAAACATTGGATATTTCTGGCTCCTTTAGACATCCAACATTTTGAAAAGCTACAGCACAACTGTTTCTATTTCCACCGGCATCTGCATTTTGTCCCCTCATTTTTTCATTTATGTTCAGGAAACCTGTTGTCTGTTTCTTACATGTCAGACTAACTGCTCCAGTCACCTTTTTGGGAACATCTCTCCATTGAGAAGAGTGACACTCCATTTTGTTTATCTTATTCCGCATTAAATCACTATTTCCTTCCAAAGAGGCCACATTGTCCAAGGGAACTTTCGGACTGTCATTCAACTTACAAGCAAATAAATTCTTAATGCAGTCAGAAACTCCACTCTGTTCTATCTGAGTATTATCCAGAGGTTCACCAATGAAATGATGTTTTTCAACAGAAAAATCCGACTGAACAGCACAGCTACAACGGCAAGACATAAAGGAATTTGGTGCAACCTGAAAGCAATTTGCTTGCTCAACTGGTGTAGAAATATTGCTTTCAGAACCTCCATGTCTAAGCTCATGTAAACCATGAAATCAATCAGAAAAAAAATTTATGGACGAGGATAAGAATAAGATCAACTCAAATGCATGTAAACAGACATGATCACTGAAAGAACAACAGATACTAATTCTCATTGTTACAGTTACAGTTCTAAATAACTTTTCTTTGATACAGTAAATTCAATTTCCCAAACCGCCTACCTAGGAGCCCTACACTAGTCCTTTCCCACTTTGTTCCCTAAGTGACTTGAAACTCAACCTTATGGTTAGAAATGGAAGCTCTTTTCTATGGGATGCGGCGGATGGGGCAAGGAAGTTTCATTTGGTGCGATGGGAGATTGTTACAACTCCTAAAAAATGGGGAGGTCTTGTAATTAAAGATTTAAAGGTAATTGTTGAGAATATAATCAAAGTCCTTTCCCACTTTGTTCCCTAAGTGACTTGAAACTCAACCTTATGGTTAGAAATGGAAGCTCTTTTCTATGGGATGCAGCGGATGGGGCAAGGAAGTTTCATTTGGTGCGATGGGAGATTGTTACAACTCCTAAAAGATGGGGAGGTCTTGTAATTAAAGATTTAAAGGTAATTGTTGAGAATATAATCAAATATTAAAAGTGTGCTCTCTCTAACAGCTTAAGCTTTTAGTTGAGATGGTCATACACTTCAACATGGTATCAGAGCAGGTCAAAAGTCCAGGGATCGAACCTCACCGCAACCCATTATCAAAAATAATTTTCATGTGCTTGGACCGTGAAAAAAGAAATCAGGCCAGCACGTGAGGGGGCGTATTGAGAATATAATCAAATATTAAAAGTGTGTTCTCTATAACAACTTAAGCTTTTAGATGAGATGGTCACACACTTCAATAATATTTAACAGAGCTTTATTGGGTAAATGGCTATGGAGGTTTGGGGTAGAGACACAAGCTTTGTGAAGGGGGTAATAATGGATAAATATGGGAGCATGGAAGGTAGGTGGAGAACTAGAGACATCACTTTGCCTTTTGGGTGTGATTTGTGGAAAAATACTTTGAAGGGAGAAAACATCTCATTCAAGGTCGGAGATGGGGATAGAGTTGATTTTTGGGGACATAGATGGTGCGGGGATGTCACTTTGAAAGATGAATTCCAGAGTTTGTACAGAATTTCTGGCAATGCCAGAGAGAGTTGACAGTTAACAAATTAAGTGGACACAAGGTGGAGAAACTTTTTGGGACTTGAGATTTAGAAGGATGTTTAACGATTGGGAGGTAGTTGAGTTCCAAAGATTGCTAGCCTTATTACATAGGCAAGTTAACCTGGTTGATAAGCCCGATGCATGGTGGTGGAGTTTGGGGAATAATGGTACGTTCTCTGTGAAGACTTTCTATGAGAACCTTTTGGTCAGGGAGGAGCAAGTGTTTCCATGTAATGAAATATTGATTCCAAATGTGTTGAGGAAGGTGTGTTTTCACTTGGTTAGCCGCAAGAGGGACGATATTGACAGCAGAGAACTTGAGAAAGCGGAAGGTTATATGTGTTAGCTAGTGTTACATGTGCAAGGAGACGGGCGAGGAAGTGGATCATCTTCTTCTACATTGTGGGTTGACAGTAAAATTATGGTGGGATATGTTTAGGTGGTTTGGCACTCCATGGGTGATGCCAAAAATGGTGAAAGAGTTGATGTCTAGTTGGAAGAGCGGGAGGAGAAGAAGACGACGAAAGGCATGGAATATGGTGCCACTTGCTTCAATGTGGGTTGTATGGAGAGAGGAATAGAAGAGCTTTTGAAGGAATAAAGTCGAGCTTTCTCAAGTTAAGGAGTAGCCTTCGTTACCGTATTTTCTTTTGGTGCACTCAGAAGGTCCCTTTGTTGTATAGATGATTGGATGGAGTTTGCAGAGAATCAGTCTTTTGTAGATTCTTAAGCTTTTGGTATACAACTTGTATACGACTGTTTTATGGCCTTGTTTATGAAATGAAATACATTTACTTGATAAAAAAAAAAGAAATGGAAGCTATTAACCAATAAGCTTTCCCCTTTGTCTATGGTTCTCATATAACTTGAAGGATATATTTAATGGACCTCTCTATGTTGCATCATTTTCTTTTTTTGAAAAGGAAAGTAAGTTGTATATTAGAAAGAGGAACAACTTAGCACTAAGATGGTGTTAAGACAATACAAATATTATAAGGAGATCCCTATCCTTGCCAAGATTATATGAAATCTATCATGATATCATCATCCTTTACATTCTTGAGATTACACAAAAAACCCAAAAGCCATAAACATTTGTGTTTAAGCTGCTTTCGCTATCCATCTTCCCTTTGAAACATCTGGCATTCCTTTCCTTACATAAAACTAGAATGCATCATATAAGGATCTTCCTTTCTACTTTAAAATAGAAGTAAATATATTTCCAATAGACAAAAGGTTCATAAATATTTTGTATCACTCCAACTACTACCTTAAGATTTTGGATTGGATGTGCTCAAATTCTAGATTCGAGTCTCACTGCGGTCCATCAACAAGTGTATCTTCCATGTGCTTGGTGCAAGAAGAAAAATATCACACTCAAACATTAGAGGAAGAGGGCACAAAAAGTGTGCTCAAAGAGTGTAAGGGGGTCCTATTACCCCCTAAACTTTTTTAAACTGTAATAAATACACCCTTAGGTGATGAGGTGGCACAAAGAGTGTGCTCACTCTCTTGGACGCAAGTGAGGCTAAAAATAAGCTAAATTTCTGATCAATATAGACACATGCCCTTTTTTAATTTGACATTTTACAATTAATTAATATTAAACTTAACATGATATCTTTTAATTGGTTTCCTTTCTTTCTTTGTGAAATAGAGTCAACTTTTTTTTTTTTAAATTTAGAAATAAAATTAATTTTCTGGGGAAGGGCCAGATAGTTCGAACTCAATCTTCAACGGAGCTTCAAATTGAATTTTGGTGTCCTATTTCTACTTGGTTCGAAGATGGAAATTTGTTATCGGCAAAAAAGTGGTTAATTGCCAAATGGTCGCAGAATTTGATCGTTTACAATATGTGGCGATTTGTGCAAATGTGCACTTTCAGCTTCATCATCTTCCCCAAAGAAGAAGCTCAAATTTTTTTATCCAATTTGCTCCAATACTCAATCAAATGAGCTCAAATTTGAGATGCAACTTTCCCACAACTCCGTGAA
Source organism: Anisodus acutangulus (assembly GCA_029783415.1). NCBI lineage: Eukaryota > Viridiplantae > Streptophyta > Magnoliopsida > Solanales > Solanaceae > Anisodus > Anisodus acutangulus. The sequence goes on from CM056505.1 coordinate 21,840,549, forward strand.
CAAATCTCAATCACCAATTTCTTCAAACAAACACTGAATCAATAAAACCCATTTTCAAGTTTCTTCTTCAAAGCTTCAAACCCTAATAATGACTTTCAATTTTTTTTTAGCCATGTTATAACGCAAGTTCAGCATTCAAACAATCAGTATCCAATAACTTCGATTTCAACAGATTTCAAGCCAGATTTAAAAGAAGAAATTTAGGTTTGGGGGTGATTTTCGTGAAGGATCCAAAAGGTTAAAAAAAATTGAAAAGTGTCCATGTAATTATGAACAAGTAAAAAAATTAAAGGGAAAAGGGAAGGGGATGAGGCCCATTGCTTGTAAAAAGCGCGTGTATAAACCGCTTCTAATGCAAGTGGGGTTTGGGTACGCGCTAGCACATAAATGCAAAGAAATACAGAAAAAAAGAAGTTTAAGGGGGTAATAGGACCCCCGTAAAGGTAAAGTGTGTCCATGGAACTTCGGGTATAGTTCAGGGGTACTTATGCCTTTTTCGGTTAGATAATCATATTCTTTTTCTTTTCGATAACCACGGTTTCCAGGCAATCTCGCACGATCCTCGACTAATTCCACGAGATACTTGTTACTTCTCACCAACACAAGTACCGAGTAACTCTGTCCATCAAGGCTTAAACAAATGGTTAGTGGAGGTGCGTACTAAATATCCGCAACTAAATTCCACAGAAATAGATTACTATTATTTAGCAAAAAATATGGCTATCTCCCAATTGGATACAGATTTAAAGACGGATAGTGAAATTGCCGATCTTGCGGCTTCCGTGAAAAATTATAAGAATCTAAAAAGTCTATTAGTGTTTTTGTCTCCGCTAAGATTTGAACATGAACTCAACCTACTTTATTGACCACTAGACCACACCCTTGGGTGCATTAGATGATCACATTCTTTTAGACTTAGTTTGGGAGAAAATGTGCTCCTAGAAGGTCAATTCTTTTCGTTTTCTTTTTTGGCTACAAATAAATTTGTCGCCACCTGATAGCATTTTGCTTCAAACCTCACCAACCATCTTTTTTTGTTAATGGTAAAGTTCACCAATCATCTAAACTGGTCGGAATATCATCTCTAGAAATAAAGAAAAGAAGATTATATATATACCTTGTAGTCCTCAATCTTCATTAACTTCAAGATTCTTTTGAGGTATGCTTTCCAAAGTTAAGCCATAGTCCAAGAATTTTACTTTTGAAACACACGCACTAGTCAATTACCTTTGCTTCATACAACTTTAGAGATGTATTATCAACAGACTACACCTTTTTGGGAATCAACTTTTTCCATCTTTTTTTTTTGCCTCACGGCGGTGTACGGAACAACTTGAGGGCACCTCCCAACATACCCGGTATTGGGTAACTCTGCCAACCAAGGGGCTAGGCAGATGGAAGATCTTAAAAAAGAAGAGTCCCTTAATTACATAATTCTAAAGTGGAAATCAACTAGTGTTTTTCTTCTTTGTTGGAATTTGAACCCCAAGTCTCCAAGGTTTGTAGTCACTTTGTTGACCACTAGGTCATACCCTTGGATGCTTTCTGCATCTTATTTCTCATGATCCTTGAAAAGAAAATAATGTGATATTGCATTAAGAACAAACTATTATATCTGGAACTACTTTAGAAATTACTCAGCAATACTACCTCTATCCAAACTTAGCTGGACCTAATTGGTTTCAACATGCTTAAAGCTTTGGTTGGCACAGTTATCTGGGAGAGAGAGTAGTAATTAAATATCTTCTAGGGTGATTCAGGACAAGGGCAAAGTTATAACCAAACATCGACACTAACAGACAGGATTGATTGCAACCCATGGAAAAGCAAGATTTACAGAAAATGTTTCAAGAGAGTTACCTTAGGTAAGGCCAGTGAACTGCATTAAAATCAGTGGAAAGTTGACAGTAGAATCCTGAGTCTTGAGCACGCAGGGACCCTCCATGTGATAAAGCTGAAAAATTTAAACCTTCAAGCTGATCTGTATGGACATAAACTTCCTATTCATTACAATTACAAATCAAAAAAGATACGCAGAATAACTGAAAAGGAAACAGCAGTGCTTTACCAGTCATTGGAGCTATAGCCTGAATATGCTTTCCCATATAATCACTAACCCCAGACAAGGCAGATACTGCTGCAGTCTTAGATGCATGTAGCCAATTCGCAACATTAGGTTCATATAACTGGTTTATGGATGTTGGTGCTTTATCAAAAGGATTCCTGCATAGCACATGCTCTTTGGTGGCTGTGGTAGAGGAACTGACATGTGCAGGAGTAGGAAACTCCAACCCATGATGCAACGTTTGCGTTCTTGGATTTTCGGTGAGTTCAATCTGCCTTCCATTCAAGCTCTCTTTGTTAGATAGTTGTAGAGTTTGATTTCCAATTAGAGTTGAACTTGATAATGGAAACCCCAATGGGACTGCCTGCGATGATGGAGCTGTTCTAAACATTGATTTACCGACAGATCTGATATTACCATTATCAAAGGGTCCATTAGGAGAAATTAAAGATTTCTTCCCATACAAATTAATGGTGTTCTGAGCATCAGGCATATCCATCATCATACCACAGGGCTTGCATGAATAAAGGTTCTTCTCATGTAAGGCTAAGCAATTGCTATGACCAATCCCATCTACAGCTCTCTTAACAGTCCTTTTATTTTCATAATACTTGGAGCAGAGTCCAAAGTTCAACTCAGTGGCACTGTGTAAATTAACAATATTGTTGGTCACACCTTTATCACTGTTCCCATGTCCAAGAGAACATGAAGTGTCAACATTAAATTCCTTATCAGTCATCTTACCTCTACCACAATGAAAATCAATTTGGTCGCACTTTAGAGTAAGGGATTTACTCTGAGGTTCTCCAGGTGGAATATGACTTCCAGTAACCATATTTTTGGTAGCTTCAGAATACAGTAGTCCTTCTGAAGGACCCTTGAACTGCGCTTGAACCACAGGAAATATGGAATTTATGGTTCTGGATTCACTTGTTGCGTTGCGGAGTACATAGGCAGAGTTGACAAGGTCCAGCTGGCCCTTTCCACTTCTTGGACTCAAATTCAACATATGAAAATTTGACCTTCTTTCTTCCACTGCCTGTGATTCAACTGCTGCATGAACTGACAGGTGTAAACTTATAGGGATATTAAGAACTAAAGGAATAAATTCACAAATAATAACAGACCTTTATGCACAAGGGGCTTTGGAAACAATGATTGTTGGTATTCCATTGGTTTGACAGTGGAATGATACTCAAAAGTTTGTTGAGGTAAAGTTCCCAACTTTTTGCTTTGCTGGGATGGATGCCCAAGTCTCAATTCAATACTTGAGGAGACACTACTTCTGTCCATTTGCAATAGTGAACTGTTGATACCAAGCGATTTTGAAATTTTGAGATCTGAAAGAGAATTGGAAGTATTTGTGTCCTTAGAGTTTGAACCAATATAAGCTGAAATAAATGAAGAACCATTCTCCAGGTCTTGTATCCCATCTAAGTTTGACAATGTTGGACGCTGAGGGTTCTTTGAAATAGACATGTTGTTCCATGACTGTTCAGCTCCATTTGAAACTCCAAATGCACTGGACAGCTCATAATTTGGAGATAAATTGGGAAGCGATGGATAAAACTCTCCCAAACCAGTACTCAGTGGAAATACTTCAGGCCAGTCCCATCCACCATGATCTTCAGGAGCCCTAATCTAAATTACAATAGAAAGATCACCATTATTGGCTATTGTGCTTCAAATGGATGCCACTAACAAGTACTTTAAACCAATAGACCTAGTAAAATAGAGAATCTAGGTTCTTAACTTCTGCTAATAAAGTAAATTGAACAAAACCAAACAATTTAGTGCATGCAATCCTAGACACAGTGGTCTAGCTTGCATCTCTGCTCACATGTATGCTAAAAGTAGGTGTTCCATCAATTAAACCATCGTAGCAGGCAGAGAACATTTTATCAGGATCAGAAATCCAATAGTTCATAAAAAGATAGTCTTGTAGTTAAAAGATATAGATAGCTACTAACATATAGATTATATGGACAGTATTTAATCCAGTAAAGAAATAAGTGTAAAGTTCTTGATAAAAAAAAGTTTAAAGTTTTCTAAGTTGACTGTACCAGAGTCTCCATATAAAGTGATTATAGCAGAATCACAAAATTTCCCTTCTACATTCCCATAGATGATGTGAAAGCAATTTGGAATGCTAAATTTAGTGATCCAAACTATTATCTTTTTCTTCACAATTTTGCAGCAACTTTTCTCTCTAAATCCAACTAACATAAGTAAGAAGCAATTCCTTTTTGTCTTTGGTAATTTTCCAGTTTAGTCTTTCAAATTCTCCTTCAATCAATCAATTATGCCTAAATGCCAAATTTGCTCCCAAATCTCCTAAGAAAAGTTTTTATCAAAGTTTCTAAAGAAATTTAACATATGATCTCAAAAAGACCACCTGAGCAGACTCATCGTTATCATTCCATGAACCAAAACTGATCTACATATCAGGAAACATTTAATTGGACCCCTTCCACAGAAATATCATGAACATAACCAAATTGATTACATAAATACAAAGACATTTGAAAGAAAGTAGCTACCAAAAATAAATAAAAGCACAAACTTTGAGGCGTAGAAGAATAGATGTTAGATACCTCATATTCCTTACCCCTAGGTTTTGGAAGAAGACCTTCCGCCACTGAGCTATGGTCACACCACTGTCCATACGAACAGCATTCCCTGGATTAACATCAGATACACCAGAATGCTGCACAAAAGATAAAACTTCAAACAGTTATAAAGATAAGTCTTTAACTTAAATAATAGACAAAATAAAGACATGGAAATATCAAGTACTCCAACAGATTTTTTTCCAGAGACTGCTGAAGAAAAAAGGAAACTTCAGAATTAAGTACCTCACAAAACCTAGAAATAGACATATGTGAACCATGGCACAAACAAACAACTCCAAGAAGACCAGTATTTCTGAGAACAAGGTATCCGCCTGCACCAAAGTACTAATCAGAATAGATAAACATAGTATTGATGAAAAATGAAACTAATTAGTGGGTTACTCACTTAAGCCCAAACAAAACACACTGGGATAGCTACTCAGCAGTGGGGACAACTGCCCAGAATATCCTGTTTCCAGAAAAAACTTAGATGTCACAGTATCAGGTATATCATTGAATTTCACGGCACTATCTGGGATTGAACCTGCATCTGAAGCCCCTCTTGGAAAAGAAGAATGCTTTAGTTTCCAATCGCCAACATAATGGGAAGGAGCAGCTGTCTTAGCCATTTCACATTTTGGAGGGTCTATTACAGCAGTTGATTTAAGGGTTTCTCCAGATTTTGACTTGTGGCTGCTAAAATATTGTGACAATGCAACAGCAGGTACAAGTACTGGTCCACTCCTAGAAGAAGATCCATTGGCATTGTTACAATTTATTGGCTTTTCGTTCACCGTGAAGACTGGTTTTAGATTTGATGATTGCTGAATCCCCCCCTGCAAAGAGGTTAGTGGACCAGAAAGAAAAGATATGAACGGACTACTGAACTCAGCAGGATTAGAGATATCCACATTTGAATTTGAAATCCATGGAAGAGCAGACTGTTGTACTATTCCATTTCCCAGTGACACATCTTGTGGAATGCACGAGTAAATATTTTGACCTGCATTGGGAAACTACAGTAGCGGGTGGCAGCGCCAAGGAAAAATGAATTATATTAGGGGGAGAAGAATGAAATTAACAAGTTATTTGGAGAGGAAAAGACAATGTATTGTTCTTATAGGCATGTATATTTTTGTGCATCTACAGCTAATGAAAAACTTTTGCTACAAAATAGTGGCTCACAAGACATGCAATTACAGCAGCAAGAAAGAAACCCTTTAATGGCATTGACTATGTTGAGAATATAATTAAATATATAAAAGTGTGCTCACTCTAACAGTTTAAGCTTTTAGATGAGATAGTCACACACTTCAACAGTCTAACTGAACCCTCATTCCTAGCAGTGTTTTCTTTCCTTGATCAACAAACCAAATTAGGTCATCTAACTAATATACATCAAATACATATATTCCTAAGGCTTTCTTTAGTTTTAGAAATGCTCACTTTTCCATCAGAATATTTTTTCAGTCTAACTCCTACACTTAAAAAGATGCAAAAGAGGTGCCTGCTATTTAATAATTTAAGAATCCGAGACCCAAACTACAAGCATAGTGTGTAGCCATGAACATGAAGATACTAAACCAAATAGGAATTTGCAACATCCGGCTCCTCCATCATAGTGATAAGGTTCTGTTAGAATTCGGCTTTAATTCATCCAAGACACTCTTCCCTTGATGCAATAGCAATACAATTCTTTTTCCATGTTCTATTGCTATAAAACTAGTAGTTCCCCATTAACTAACTCTAAAAGAATACTCATGTCAAATCTAGACAAAATGCTACATTTGGTACAAAGAGTGTTTTTTTATGGCCAGTATCATAAGATAGATAAGGAGTTAACTAATATTCTAATCCTTCTCTCTGTCTTATGTAGAATGCCGCAGCAGTACCTAGAATCTCATCAAGGAGTAAAAAGGAGGGATTTTTTACTTTTGGTAATTAAATGAGGGCTTTCTTCATATTTGATTTTCTTTATCTGGACTACACCTCTACTCGTATGGTAGCATGCATTTAACAGGAATGTAAGATTCGTAAACAAATTACTGTAATAGAAATTGCAAAAAGCTAGTAGTATATGTTTTCTTGGAGTAACCCATCAAAAATTACATGCATTTGACAAAATACGATAAACTAACATGCAGGCAAAGAAATTATAATTATCACCCACAAAAAGGGAAAAAGAAAAACCTGAGAATGGGAGAGCGGGAGTGATGAAGAAACAAGTGGTGGAGACGTTGACGCACATTTCCTCTGCCATGGATTATCCATCTCTAGTCACCCTATCCTTTTGAATTCAACAAAATCCCCCTTTCTTAATCAAACCCAATATATATCTGTGTTTAGAGAGAGAGAGAGAGAGAGAGAGAGAGAGAGGCGATGAAATCCTAATGATGAGGGAATTTTCAAGAATAATGCGATTGGGAAATGGATTGGGTGATTATGGGCCCTTCGATTAAATTATTGTGGGCCCTCAACTGTCGATTGTGTTTCCAGCTGTTGTGAAAAAAGTGCACGACGAACTGAACCCTTGAAAGGTCACAGTAGTTGGCGGGAAAAAGCGAATGGCTGGGACCTACTTGGCTCAGTTGGGGTCACGTGACTTACTCATTATTGTTATTATTGGGAGAAGACTGGAGACGTCTGAAACCTACCACTGCTAAGATGCCCCCAAGGGATATCTACACTTTTTTGTGCGAAGGCAATCTTTAATTTTTGTTCCTCAAATTTAAAATTTTTAATTTTTGTTCTCGTCAAGAAATTCATGGGTTCCAAGTTAAAATTACTACTCAGTCAAAAAGTAAAAAAAATTGCAAGACAAAAATTTATAATCAAATTAGGTTTACTCGGACAAATTATACCTATTAATTAGGTATATATCGACATAAGTTTGCATTTAAGGAAGAGATTTGCCTTAAGGCCTAATTTGGAATAAAATTTGCCTTATGACAAACCTCTACCGAATAGGCCTAATTTGCCCGAATAGACCTAATTTCACCCGAATAAGCATAAACTGTCTACATAACCTTTGCCTTGCGGATTTTTTTTTAATTTTCGCCTGAGCAGGGGTTCGAACTCAGAACTTCAGAGTATTAAGCGAAAGACAAAAATTAAATATTTTAAATTTGATGAAAAAAATTTAAAATCATCCTAAAATAAGGACATTTGTGCGAATTTCCAATATCTACACATTCACCAAAACTCTGTGTTTGGCTTATGAGTATGATATTGGACCATGCCATCATGGGCTCATAATGGTCCAACATTTGGTCAGTGAAGTTATCTTTTGTAAAAAAATCATGGGATATTCTATTTGAATACTGTTATTTAATATGTAGTTATTTCTCAAAATGTTTTTCATGTTTATTCACTTTAGAATAACTTCAAACACCACGGCTTGACACATAAAATGTCTGAATTTTAGGTAAAAATGGATGACCTTCAATCATATGTGTATAAACTTCATGCTCAGATAAAAAAGACTCAACTCAGCCATATATGACTAAAGTATAGGCAAAAATGGTTGAACTTCAATTATATGTGCTTGAACTTCAGCAATTTGAAACTTCAAACACCGCATATCTGAAGTTGTTCCGAAGTGTGTAGGCTTGTAAATGTTTATGCATTGTCGATGTGTGGTTTCAAAATCGAGTATGTGTGCACTTCATCCGTTATCTTTTCTAACAAGTGCAACTCAAGTTCCTGAATCTGCATCTGTCTTATTTTTGGGAGTTTTGACGAAGTTTTCTTTATAACCAAGAAATTTTTGAGGTCTAAGTCAAACAATTCAAAACTAAAAGGAAAATAAAAATACTTATCTATTCTTGTTTACTTTGAATAGTGGTAAAGTGATGGTCATGGTTATACAAAGAAGGTTGGTGTCAAGGTTGTGTAGTAGTGGTTAGTGGTCGTTGTACAACATCGACCAAATGTGCAAATGTGCAGTGGTGGTTCGGTGGAGGTGGTGGTTGTGCAGTAAACATTGACGATCGAGGTGATGGGCAGAGGTGACTAGTAGTGAAGAAGTTCATAGTGGTGATTATGTTAAGGAGACTGGTGGTGGTTGTGTGCTGGAGTCTTGTAACAACTCAATCCCTTTTTGAGTATTTACATATTGTTGCATGATTTGAGACTTCACATAGGTTTATATTATATTTTTGAACTTGTTAGCATGCTCAAATTGGGACGGGGGGAGGGGGGGTGTTTCGGCACCATTGGAACCTTAGTTGAATTTGCATATTTTATGGTATTGGTGCCTTTTACACGATCGCGAAGGCACCAATCGTGAACATGAAGCACATGATGGATGTGTTTCACGAGCGTGAGGTAGGTAGCGCAACCACAAAGGGGAAGCCAGCCAAGTCAACCTCGATCAATCCTTCTTTGTGATCACAATTGACATTGGTGCGATCACGTAGGCATAGTATAGAGAATGCGTGAACCTGAAGAGGATCTCGCAAACACGATGAAGGAATTGTAGCTTATAAAAGTTGAGTTTAAAAATTTAGCGGCGTTTTTAAGTCATAAACTTGGGATTTTTGGATTTAGGCTCTGAAATTTTGGATTAAGAAAAGGCGGATATTCAACCCCAAATTCTAGGTAATGATTCCTTATATCAATCTAGCGATTATACATTAATTTAATTTAATTTAATTTGAACCATTTGTTGACATCCAATTTTATCTCTCCGCATATTAAGTTAATTTATTAAGCTTTTTGAATTTTAAACAAAGCATAATATCAATATCATCATCATCATTATCTTCTTCTTCATCATCATCATCATGATCATCATCATCATCATCATCATCATCATCATCTTCTTCTTCTTCTTCTTCATCTTCATCTTCATCATCATCATCATCATCATCTTCTTCTTCATCATCATCATCATCATCATCATCATCTTCCTCTTCCTCCTCTTCTTCCTCTTCTTCTTCCTCATCTTCTTCTTCCTCTTCTTCCTCCTCTTCTTCCTCTTCCTCATCTTCTTCTTCCTCTTCTTCCTCCTCTTCTTCTTCCTCTTCCGGCAAAATACTCTAACATATATTATGTGCATATTTAATATAATTCAAATGTTAATTTTGTCTATTTTAATTAATCATAGTTTATTTTTGATGGACAAATTGAAGTTTTGAACAAGTGTTTAGAGACATATTTGAGGTGCTCATGTGCTGAGAATGTTGTTGATTGGTATGCTTGACTGCTTGTACCACTGCATAAATTTGAGTTAGGTTTGAATCTACTAAGATAGTAGTAATGTGATGTTTTAGCCGTACGAAGTCCTACTGAAGTAAGTTTGGGTGTAAATATGGCCTTAAGATTATCTTCTTCTTCTTCATCATCATCATCATCATCATCATCATCATCATCTTCTTCTTCTTCTTCATCTTCTTCATCATCATCATCATCATCATCATCATCATCTTCCTCTTCCTCCTCTTCCTCATGTTTTTCCTCTTCCTCCTCTTCCTCCTCTTCCTCCTCTTCCTCCTCTTCCTCCTCTTCCTCCTCTTCCTCATCTTCTTCTTCCTTTTCTTCCTCCTCTTCTTCCTTCCTCTTCCAGCAAAATACTCTAACATATATTATGTGCATATTTAATATAATTCAAATGTTAATTTTGTCTATTTTAATTAATCATAGTTTATTTTTGATGGACAAATTGAAGTTTTGAACAAGTGTTTAGAGACATATTTGAGGTGCTCATGTGCTGAGAATGTTGTTGATTGATATGCTTGACTTCCTGTACCACTGCGTAAATTCGAGTTAGGTTTGAATCTACTAAGATAGTAGTAATGTGATGTTTTAGCCGTACGAAGTCCTATCGAAGTAAGTTTGGGTGTAAATATGGCCTTAAGATCAAGAGGAATAGTAAAGTGCATAGAAATCAAAAGTCCTATCGATTATGATCTGTACAAAACAAAAACACTCTAACTCTAAACCTGGCAACTCTGAAAGATTTGGAGCTTACCAATCAGGTGAACTCAGTAATGCCTACTAGGGAGGTCTGTCTGGTTGTCTCTCAGAACCAACATGCATGAAATGCAGCGCTCCCGACAAAAGGACGTCAGTACAATTGTAAGTACCGAGCATGTAAGACAACTGAATAATTGAAACTGAAATAATCAACAACTGAAAACTCAAGGATACTCTGAGTACACTTACCTGCTCTGACTCAATGCATATGAAGTGCAATAGTATAGCTAGCCAGCCAGATATCGGGCTCGGTGTATATCTCACCAGCCATAAGGTGGGGTATCTCACTAGCTCATAGGCTAGGTAACTTACCAGTCAATAGGTCGAGCATCTCACTAGCTCATAGGCTAGGTATCTCTCTAGCTTGTAGACTAGGTATCTCACCAGCCGATAGGCTAGGATGAAATAAACGTGGATTGTCAACAAGCAATAGATAGGATAGTAGATGTCATCAACCATGGACTATGATTTCTGTGTACGTACCAAATGAAGTACTAAATTCAAAGACATAAAAGTACTCCCAACAAGGGACAAACAACTCAAGAATAAGATACTTCTTTTGACAATTACATTTTTTGGAAACGACATACGTTTGGAATCATGCTTTGAAAGAAATGATGGCCATTACATATCTGCATTATTTTGCTAACAATGGATAACAAACCTATGTATGCCCTATAAATGATTATCTACATAATATAGATGATTTGGGTCAAGATTGGATCAATATACTAAGAATCGAATCGGTACGATATTTCGTCGAACACTTAAGAGTGCATAATTCTCATGTTTTGCTTTCATGGAAACCAAAGTACTATCAACTTTTTTTCATCAACTATACCACAAACAATATCATAACCATCACACTTCACAACTTACAGCTATAAACATCTCAAGAAACTAACCAATACAATCCAACAATCACAACATCTCCATTATGGAGTTTAGCTTGAATCTCACAAGTTATCTTTACCAATTAAACTAGATAAGCTAAGAAGAGCTAGAGAACATTTAGGAGTGGAAATATCTTACCTTAAACAACAAGAATAACTCCTAGAACAAGTCTCCTTTAACTTGAAAGAACCCACAACTCATCAACCATAGCATACACATGATTTTCTCATCATCTACAACACTTTTGATGAAGGTAAAAAATGGTTTGGCCTTGGATTTTCTTAGGGACCTTAGGGATATATTTAGAGAGAGCTTGGAGGTTCTTGGGATCTATTTTTGTCAAAAAATGAAGCCACCGCTTTAAATAAGTGGATAAGGATGCACAACCTCCAATCTGCGGTCATATTTGTGCGGCAATATTGTAAGACATATTGAACCAGAAAAATCAAGGCCAATATGCGGCCAAATAAGTGGGGAAGAATCACTTTTGTGAAGATATTACTCCACATATCACACTAATATTGTCAAACTTCGTCGAAACTTATTTCCTTCAATCCGATTAGTCTCAAACTTTCCCAAAACTTACTTAACACTCCAATAAACCTTTTTTAACCTTGTGGAGGTATCTCACCCTCTATGAGCTTACTTTATTTAATTTATGATGACAATGATGTATAAAGTACGGGGTGTAACATTCTTCCCCCCTTAGAAACGTTCATCCTTAAATGTTGGGGTGACTTGTCCTAAGATTCTAAGTCTTGGGATTCTATAAGATTTTTGACAGAGTTTTCTATATGAATGGAACTATCCAAAACCTAAAACGTAGCCAGAAAACATAACAAGTGCCACACAGGGCCATATAACCTATCATATATCGTTACACCGGCCTCACACAACTGTCTACACATCAAAGGATCTATACAATATGTCATACTTACCTCGAATGTCCATACTAGGAATCTAGACTGCAACTATCACATTCTTGTTAGGATCAACATGTAAACAAGGTACATAGTATAAGTTCATCGATAAGAAAATCGTATCGCATAAGTGTCAATATAAACCCTCTCTCTGGAATAAATGTGGATATCTGGACTTAGTCTTCCTTAGCTTCTCAAGTCATCTCTTCTACCTTATTATTTCTCATCAACACCTTAACGAAGGCTATCTCTTTATTTTGCAACTTTAGAGCTTGATGATTTAGAGTAGAAACTAGGATATCTTCATTAAGCAGATCCTTTGTAGTTTTAACATTCTTGATATGTGGTATACGAGAGGGATCCCCTATACACTTCCATAGTATCAATATGCGGAAAAGCTTGATAGATTGTCTCTAACTCCGGAGGTAACTTAAGCTCATAGACTGCTTAGTTAGACTTCTGAGCAATCTTATACGGTCTGACATATCTAGGTCTAAGCTTGCCTTTCTTGCCGGATCTCATTACGCCTTTCATAGGCGAAACCTTTAAGAATACCCAACCATCAATGAAAAACTCTAAATCTCGGCGCCGAATATCTGAATAGGACTTCTGCCAACTCTGGGCTGTTAGTAGTTACTCCTGAATTAACTTTACTTTCTCTATTGCTTGTTGTACCAAATCAAGGCCTAGCAACTCAGCTTCGCCCCACCTTAATCCAGTTAATCGGATATTTATAGTTCCTCCCACATTGAACCAACCAATAGGAGGCCCATATTATTGCCATACAAGACACTATAAGAAATCATCTTGATAGCAGATCTATCACGCCCCAGTCTTGATGGGGACGAACTACATTCTACATGCGTCTACTATGAACATATACTAGATGGACATGGCGTAGTAAAGTATGAAAACCTATAAACATGATCTATAAGATGCTCTGTCTGTATAACATAACATAAAATCTATACATGACTGAAACTGACCACATACGTCTATGAAACCTCTAGGATAACTGAAACTGTATAACTGACATACTGTCGGGACAGGGCCCTGACCTACCCATAATCTCTATGCATAAAGTACAAGACCTGACTAAGCTCCAGGAATAAATGGAGCTTACACCATCTCGTTGAACATCTATACCATCTAGAATGCACGTCTGCCACTTTGTAGACCTGAACCTGTAATGTAAAGCATAGCAAATGCAGCACCCCTAGCCAAGGGATGTTAGTACAGAAAGATTGTACTGAGTACGTATGATAGACATGAAACATTTACAATACACTAAAGTTGAGTAAGGGAGCAACATAATAAGAATCAAACATATATGACTGAAGGCCTTGTAATTCTCTTTGGAAACACATATTAAGTCTTACTGTACTTTTGTCTTTCTGAATCTTTTTAGAGTCTTTCTGATGATATCTTTTGGGTCGCTATTGTTACATCTCGTAGTTTTATGTCTAATCGTGCCGTCAATTCATACCGGTATCCTGAGAAGATATGAGACATTACAGAAGGGTAATGACGGCTTAAAACTTGTTTATAGAAGTATCGAGATGTATAGAAGTTAAACGAATCGAAGAGAATACATTTTGATGAAATTTTGTAACTTTCTAAAATGTACCCTACTATGTACGTACATTATGCCATATCCCGTACCTAGTTTCTACAATTTTCAAGATTCCTGCATAAGACATACAGTCCAAATATACGGACCATATTTGTTGTCATATATCTTGGCGGTGGAAACTTCTTTTTCATATATAAACCAATTATCTCGACTTAGAGCTTCATTTTATACCCTTTACAAACCGTAAAACCTCTCATAGACTATCTCATAGGTCTACTATCATAATAGACATAAATATAAGATAAAACAAGCAAATTCAATGTGGTGAATCCCGTAGTTGTCGTGGTATAGTCTTCCTCCTTGTTATGTCTATTCCGAAGAATCCTTGGAGGTAAAGTAACCTCTGTTTTAAGGGAGTTCTTGTATGGAAAGGTAAGTTTCATCTTCATCTATCTATTCCTATGAATATATGGATGTTTTGGAGTAAGTTGTTGGACGGTCTTCATAAACCAAGTTTATAAGCTTTGAAACTAGAAGTTGTATGGATGGTTGGGATGTTTTACATGTAGTTGATGATAAAGTTGACAATCAACTTGTTGTATGTGTTGTGGGATTAAGGAAAGTGTGTTTGGAAGATTGTGGTGTTGATATGCATAAGTTTCAATTGTAGAGAAGCACAAGAACTCTAAGCACTTAAGTTGTTTGACAAAATATCTAAGTGAATATTACCTTTAGCTATTGAGTCAATTTTGATTCCAATCATTCATTTAATATAGACTATCATTCATAGAGCTTTCGGGAGCTTGTGAACTATCGACATAAGGTATGTATTGCTATCCCTTTTCATTCAAAGGCATAAATCCAACGTATATCATTTTTCCAAATAAGTTATCAAACGAACTATCCTAAATCGTATGTTGGTTGTCCCTTGTTTGGAGCATTTTTCATATTATTATTATGTTCTATATCACTTGGTTGTCAGTTGTATATCTATGTTTTATATACCTCCAAAAAGAGAGTTTCAAAGAGTTAATCATTGAGTCAACCAAGAGTCATTCCAAAGTAAAGTCAAAAGAGTTTATAAGTTTCGAAGGGGCCAAAAGTGCCATTACTACTATAGTGTATTGTAAACACCATCGGTCTAATAACGGTAAGTAGTTATACATACATATATGATACACACCACCGAATTAATATCGGTGGGTAGTTATTTATGCGCATACATACCCCGGGTTATAACCGGAGGGCATATATATATAAATATATATATACATCCCTATACACACCCCAGACTATTATATGAGGGCATTACCTTATGTAAACACCTCGGGCTATCAGTCGAGGGCAGATTATAAAATAAAACACATGTATAGGAGTTTCAGTACGATTTCAGAGTTTCATTATTCGCCCTGAGTGGCACACAGGTTATTAGAGTATCAGGTTGCTTCTTATGCCATAGTTTATAGATTATGATTTCATATTGCTATTCATGTTTTACATACCGGTACATTTCTTTCGTACTGATATTCCTTTTGCTAGGGGTGTTGTATTTCATGCTGCAGGTTTTGATAGAGGCCCTGATAGACCACCTCAGTAGGACCTGTCAAGTTTTAGCCAGCAGTGGGTAAGCTTCATCTCTTCTGGAGCTTCCTGGTCAAGCATTGAGTATATCATATGTAGATATTGGGTAGGTAGGGGCCTTTTCCCGACCATATGATAGTTCAGTTACTCGTAGAGGCTCGTAGACATGTATAATATGTTCAGTTGTGTTGTATGGTCTTGTCGGCATTGTTGTCCTTTTGTTGACTTATGTTACGACCTTGTTTATATATACGTATGTTGGGTTGTATTCTTTCCCTTTCCGTTTGTGGCCTTGTCGGCCCCTCTATTGTGTTGATATTTAGATTATATCTGAGTACGACCTTGTCAGCCAGAAGTTATATGCATTCAGAAGTCTAGTTTTTAGAGTTGTATGCTCGGGCCATCAGGGCATCGGGTGTCGGCCACACCCCTTAGTTTAGGGTATATATGACATGTATATAGAGCAACGTTCTGGGATTGTTCGTTGTAGTACTTGGAGTTACTGTTCATTAGATTCTTTCTTTACTTTATGTAAAACCTGTAAGTCATACTTGGCGAAAGGAATAAAACATATGATATCAATACAATGCAGTACATATGAAATGCTCTAGGTGGTACTTATGCGTTTCATATACCATCCATAGGACCCATCAATACTGACCCCATATAGGGCTCTATACATGTGTAAATACTCCCGAAGGCAAGCTGTATCTCTATGTAGCCCCGAAGGAAAACTATATTTTTGTATAGCCCCGAAGGCAATGCACATATTTGTATAACCCCGAAGGAAAATACATGAATATGTAGTGCAAGTGACCATGCTCGTATAACGCATGCACAAACATGATTCGTCCTTCATTCTGAGAACCTTTGCTTATTAGCTTGTGGGAACACTTAACTTACTACTTATACAACTGATCTTCTAAGGAACTGATTTATTATCACCATGAGGATATATATACTACTTTACATAACTGAAACTGTTATCTTGACTAGACCCGAAGGACTTTACATAGCCACATGAAATGGAATACCGTATACATAAGAGTACATGAGAAGAAAAAATGTATATAGGTGGAAGACTATCTTTCCGTATTATGATGAATCTCATAGTAAGGAATGACACCAACTCGACTATATGTCAAGGGATATGATGGGACTTACACATTTACATTTCTATGGTTCTCATTTGGTACTCGTTACTCATATTCTAGTTCTCTGAATCATCTCACCATCGGGGAGGTTTATGCTTAAACTATATCACCTTGGTTTGTCTTTACTACATTCTAATTTTGTAGACTGCTAAACTCCTCTAAGGCTCGTATGCCTCTGTATTGATGACTTTTCCTAAACGACACTCATATGACTCAATAGGGACAATATAGAATCCGCTAACATGCTCACCTTACATTACGCTCTATATCTCGTGACAATCTCCAAAATATTGGCCATATATCATCACTTATCTTAAGCTTCATTAATTTCCACAACACTCTATAACCTCTTTTAGTACTTTCCAAACTTATGCGTGAATCTTTTGGACCTTTGTTCTCTCGTGAAACTCATACTTAACTGTATCGACATGACCCATCCTAAAGGGCACCCTACGACTCAACAATGTTCACCTGAGTATCGCTAACATAATTCATCTTATGATACGCTTTGTGTAACGACCTATCCAGTCATTTTTAGCTTAAGACCTTTATTTGCCTATTTTACCCTTCATGTGGTCTCTATGTGGGGTTTGTGATTCCCAAGGATAGGTGGCATGGATCTCGAGGTTTATTTATATGAGTTTCGGTTGAAAACCCAAAACTAGAATCTTAGAGTTGGATAGTTTGACTCAAGGTTGACTTTTGAGTAGATGAGTTTGTTTCCAGGTTCCGTATCTTTTGGTAGCTTCGGAGGGCCATTTATGACTTATTCAAGTCATGGATTTGCTTCTCGAGGCAATCATATGTATTTTGTGGCCTTATTCGTAACTTTTGGATATTTGGTTATTTCGGGCATTATTTTTAGAAAAGTATGTCTTAGTTCGGTTAAATGGGAACTACGAGGGTACGAGTGAGTTCGTAGCACTGTTTACCTTAGACGGGCATATTTGGTTTGTGTCCGGGGGGTCTCGAGAGTGTTTTGGGTGTTTGATGGGGGTTTGGCTTCATTTCATAGTTGTTGGTGTCTGGTGTCCGCCTCGGCGACACTGCTATCCGCTTATACATGTTTTCCTTGGCGGGAAGTTGGCTCGCAGAAGTGGAATATTGATCTTTGTTAAGTTTCTACCTTGGCGGATGGGACTTCCGCAAGGGCGGTTGCACCTCCGTGGAGTCGAGTGCACTGTGGCGCTAATGCGAGGTGTCAAGTCAGACTGCCTCAGCGAGGTCGTTCTCGCAGTAGCGAGTCCGCACCAGTGGGATTAATTCCAATGAGGCAGAATTGCTGGGTCAGGTGTCCTATTTAAATTCCCCAAGTCAAATTTCTTTTCCCAAAATAGAAACCCTCGAACCTAGAGCCGCCAGGGAGAATTTTCAGAGGTTTAAGAGTGATTTCATCTTTGGGTTAAGGAATTCCTTCTTTTATGATTTGATTATATGTTAAGTCCTTTAATGGTGATATAGTATGTTTATAAGTTGGGGAAGATGAGTTGTATGTTCTTATGAGATTAAGAGTTAAATTATTAATTTAATGGGTGTCTATGGATTAGATTACTTAAATTAGTGTGAATCAATGATGGATTATACTAGATTATCATGTTGTAGAGTTTAATTTGATGATAGAAACCTATTTGATTTGGGGGTAAATTATAGGGTTTTCTAATTTGAAGCTTTTTGTATATTATTCAATTGAAGGTCTAAATGAGTATAGTTTTCTAATTAACTTAAGGATATGACTACCCAGCATGTGTTGATGGTTTTTGAGTAACAAAGTTTTTGTCTTGGTGATGTGGGCCCGGGGTTGATATTTTAAGTCTTGCTTTATTAAGGATTATGTCCTTATTTGTTGTGTAAGCCTTATAATAACGAATAGTATATGCGTGAATAGACTTTGATTATCACGAGGCATAGAGAAAGGGCAAGGATATCACCGAGACTTGATTGTTGGTGCTCCTATTTGGCCTAGAGGTAGGCTACGGGTTACTTTCACAAGACTTTTGTCTATGTTTAAGCCAAATAATCGGGCCTCTGCTGCTCAGCTTTCACTTGATGACAAATTTGTACACTTAGTAACATAATCTGCTATATTTGTTTTCATTTCATTTCACCAATAGTTCTTCTCAAGATCATGATACATTTTCGTGCCCCCCTGAATCTGTGCGCCTCTTCCATAATTCTCTCTTTGCATCTATCTAGATCTGGGGCACATAATTTTTCTTAGTACCTTAGAGTACCATCATCTCCCTCTTGTTTGAAAGCCATGGGTTTATGCATGTAAATCCCTTTTCTTTAGCTGCAATTGATAGGGATCATGAAACTGTTTACCTCTTTTTCTCAGCTACTATGGAGGATTTGACTCTATTCTATACAACAACTCTACCATCTTCGGGGTCCAAAAGTTGAACTCCTAGATTTGCTAAGTGATGAACTTCTCTAGCCATGATTCTTTTATCTGTCTCAACATGAGCTAAACTCCCATACTTGATTCTTTTAGAGAAAATTTCTGAAATTCTCATCGTATCACTTTGTACTAAGTCTTTGACCAACACCCTGAAGATTAGAGTCTCGTGCAATGGCACCATCCATGTATCACATGACTTGACATGATCTCATAGCTTTTCTGTGATCTCGTATGGAAATAACTGAGTTTGACACAAGTCGGTTGACAATCATTCTACTCACTTTGTGTTTCTTATACACACAGGGCACATTCCTTATGGAGACTATCTCATTTTTGCCCTTATCAATGAACTGAGGTTCTTTATATCTCCTACTAACCCTTCGAGTTTTAAATGTCCAACAAGACTTACTGCTGATTTACAAATCACCTCCTTAAACCAAAGGTTAAGTTCTTATAATCCTTCTCTCCCGTTGGGATCTAACTAACTTTCCCGCTCTTCTGCAATTTCGTACTTTACATCACTGACGACTCATCTTTTGAATCACTTCTGAGAAATCTTCCTTCTTGGAGAAAAACTAAATTACTTTCATGACCGGGGTGCTAACATATTCATAACTGGAATATTCTGTCTTAATGATTTAACTTTTCTCACACTGTCAGTCTTTGGAAAACCTCTTTCTGATAACTATTAAATGTTATTCTCCTATAGTTTGCTCTCTTACTACCTATATGAATTTCTTCTTCCAATGTCAGGGTACTTCGGGTTTAACTTAAACTTCATTGGGTTCTATCACACATTCAGTGTATTCAAACTATTACCCACTCGCTAGTGTTCATCTGAATAAGAAAATCAAATCGTACCTCTACTAGCGCTGCTGAAATTGCTAATTCACTGTATTTACTCAAAACTTACTATTCTTCTACTAACCACTCGCTAGCATCATATTCTTTTTTTCTGCTCTGAATAACTAAAGTACAGAAGAGAAGGTTATTTCTAACTTTCCTCATCATTCGATCCTATTCTATGGTTGTATATTATCTCTTCCTAATTAAATACATGGATCACACTTAGGGAAATTACGTCTCTCTTATGCAAAAAATCAAAATACCTACCACTTCAACATCATATCAAGCTATATACATCCGGGGTAAACACTTAATTATATAACTTAAGAGGGAATTGTCACACCTTCTTATCTCTTAATAATATTTCCTCCTCATAGTAACTTAATACCATCATAATGTCTGGTTCTAATCTAACTAAACTTAAACAAACTAAAACTATTCCCAGAAATTTAATATCATCTGCTCATGGTTCTCGTGTCATACATCATGGCTTTTAATTTTTTTTTCGTGTGTTTGGATTGTACGAAAAATACACTTCCTTTGAAAAATCATAACACTTAAGAATCATAGGTAATTTGCCCTTAGTCACCTTTCTGCTTAAAATCATGGTAATCAATTTATGCCTGATGTGGCTAAAATCATAACATGTTGCCCTGTGGGGTCTTACATTACAATTATCATCTTTATACATGTGGCGATATCTAGGGATACCTCTGAAATTCCGACAACCTGCTAAAGCATACAAACAGTTCTGATGGAGGTCTGTATTACCTAACTTAGTTGCATTACGCCCGACTTGGGCTTGTGAATTACGGGGAGCTGCCAAATTTATAGACTAAGTCGTATTACTCATGGTACTTTGTCTCTTTGATAGGAATTCCCTCAGGTAGTGACCCTACTAGCCACACCAAAAACATTTATATGTGTATCTCTTACCACACTTATTGCACCTAGGACTTTGAAAAACCCATGTGCCCACACTATCATGCGATTGAGAGCATGGTTCTCTAAAACTCTGTTTCTGACTGAACTGACCTTTCTGATCATATATGGACCTCGAGATTGGTGCACTAGCTGTAGATGGAGTGGGTCCTGATGACCTCCTGTTGAAACACTGTCTGTCTCCACTTCCCTAAGGTCCTGGATTATTAAAGTTTCCTATAGTTCACAATGTTCAAAATGACAATCATGAATGAATTACGAAACTAGAGAATAGAAGTTATGCAACTATTCAGGAAACTAAGGCATAACTATGTTCTGAGGCAATTTGTATTAATCAAAAAAGAACGCGGCGTAGGGAGAATCATCAACATTTCCAAACATAGAGAGTTATCCTCACATATCTTAACTTCCTACTCTTGAGCGTAATACACTGTTCGTCGCGTCCTTTCGACTCTAATCTATATCAATACATGTCAATGGAACCAATATTAACAATAATTTTGATGTTTTGGCCATCTAGGCATTTTATCAAACACTTGGTGGACATAAAGCTTCATAGCCCTTATCAATGGCGTTTCTACATCCAATTTTCCATCTTCTTATTTCTAGGTGATTCTACAATCCCAAATAGATATAATTAACATCATTCTTCATCACCCATATGATTACAACAACCCTAAGTCAACAATTCAACCCATACAATAGTTCATACAATTTTCCTTATCAAGCTCAATTGCTTATATCAAGAATCTATAGTTTATAATTATTAATCCAATACTATAATCAACTAAGGGATGAAGATAATACATTTTTGATGTTCAAGAAGATTGAATTCGAAATATAGGGCTCCTCGTCCGACAATAACATTTCAATTGCAATTATATGGATTAGAAAAGGTTTTAATTAAGTTAGGAGGTACTAAGAACTTGAATTCATGCTAGAATCATTGGCAAACTTACCTTGGAGGGTTATTGAGGCTTGTGAGTTATTCTCTCTGTCTTTAGGGTGATATTTCATGAATAGGGATGTTAGGAAAATAAACCCCAAGCTTAAATATAAGAAAAATGTGAAAATATGAAGTTTTGACACGAAACCCGGCCCATTCGCACTGGGCCCGCAATGCAGGGCCACTACAAGACCCCCTACAAGTCAAAAGTCCAGAGATTGCATTTTTGTGTGACCAGCCCATGATGCAGGGTGCCTGCACGCGCTCGTAGGCACGACACATGTGCATCGCGTGTCACCTGTATCTTCTTTTGTGCAATTTATTTGTAACACACATAACATTTTGTACGGAGCTCTATTCGGCCTCCACAATATACCTTTGGAAAGGTATTGAAAATATCTACAACTTTCATGAATAAATCCGTTCCACATTCCATATATATGTTTCCTAATACTCGCTTGAAGTGAGGCCTTGTGCAAACTCACTAGAAACACATGGCCCATAAAGTATCTTCCGACTATACTTTGCCCAAAGACTCTTCTTATAACTTGGTTAGTTTTCTAAACAATTCCTACACTCTTTATCTTGGTTCCATTATGTTCCATTGTACAGGTCAAACCTTAGCCCGAAGGTACGAGGTGTTACACCATACCGCCCCACCTCTCATCGAACAAAACCATGTAATATGCCTAAGCTGCCCACACAAATAACACACATCTAATACCTAGTGACACTACCCATAATGAGTCCTACCACATCGATCATATTACGACATGGGTGGCCTCGCCTGACTAGATTCCTCTCTATAATGTGGGCCTGATGCCCGCGAACTCTGACCTTGACTAGAATAAGTGGCCTAGTCATGACGGTGGCCCTGAAACTACGATGGTGCACTAGTCGTTGGGTAAAATGGGTGCCTAGGAAATTGAGTTCTAAATCCACCTTGAAACTCCCCCGTATTACCTGCAGATTGAGCTCTTTTATGCTAAAACCTATCATGCTCTTGACTGGCTCGTTGTTGCCTCTTGAGGCCCTCTAGATTTTGTCCATAGGCCTGAATGCAGGAGATGTCCATATTCGGATTTAACAAATATCTCGTCCACTCATTCACTAAGTGTGGCCCAAACCAATAATAAACCGATGTACCAGTTTCTCATATCAGCAACAATTGTGAGAGCATACCTGGACAAGGAGTTGAACTGCAGGCTATATTATCAGACACTCATATTACCCTACTCCAAGTGTAGGAACATATCTCGCCAGGTTCGACTGATAAATACTGTTGTAAAAATACTTTAGAAAACTCTCTCCAGTCTAAAGGTGGGGCTTGGAGTCCCCGAGACTACTCCAAACTCTCAAACTAGGTTGCGGCCACATGTAATCTATAAAATTCTATGGGTCCGTATTAGGATATATCCCGATAAATACTAGAGGGTTTAGGTTAATGAAATCCCGAACTTTCGCATTCATAGCCCTATCAGCAACTCCGAGGGTTTGACGCTGGGCTTAAGAGGCCACAAGTCGAGTCAATAGTTCCATCACACTTCGCATGTCTATATCTTGATCAGGGGCAACTAGAGGAGGAACTAGAGGTACATAAGCTCTCTTCTATCCTTCTGGATGTGGAGTCCTGGAGGCCCTATGCTCCTGTTTCCCCAGGTCAGTGGGAGGTGCTTGACTGGCACCCTCTCCGACCTCCTCGTCTACCCTTCACAGGGCTTCTTGTCGTCTAGTTGTAGCAGGCATAATTGAGAACATAAACAACATGGAGATTAGGAGTGAATACTTACAATTTAGCGCTATTGCATGATCTAGATCAGGAAGAAAAGTAACCATACTAACTCTTTTGTAGCCTCCTGCTTATAAGTGGGGTGCATAATACCCATGAACATGACTCTACTAGTTACGGCTTGCACACTCCCTAGGATAGACCTGCTCTGATACTATATTTATCACACCCTAGCCTTGGGGGGTGTGACCGACACCTAGTGCCCAGAGGCCTGAGCGTACCATTATAGTATCTGAACCCTATAATATGAAATTTGGATCGACAAGGCCTCCGAATAACCATATAAGACAAGACTGAATGATGACCTATACGCAGAAGAGTCCCACCAGGATATATATATATATATATATATATAATTAGATAGACAAGGCCGACAAGGCCACTAGATGACTATGCTATTAACAAAATGAGTCGACAAGGCATGGCACACATATATCCACTATACACAAGTCTGAAAGCCTCTAAGAGTAAGATATACACACCTACAGGTCGGGATAGGGCCCCGCCATACCCAAAACACTAGTAGCATAAATAACAGTACCTAAGGACTCATGTACTGCAACTCTGAGAGAAGGGAGTGCGATAATCATAACTGAGCAGATTACCTACTAAGGAGGGGAGCCGCTCTGTCTACTTGTACCTACGGGCATGAGCATAGTGCCCTAGAAAGGGGGCATCAATACGAAAGATGTACTGAATATGTAAGGCAAATAGCAAATGTAAGCAGAAAGTATAATATAAGAGATATGAGTATAGAAGTCAACCTGAAACTCATAATAAACCTCTGAGGCCTGTCATAATCATGAAGATATATGCATGTCTATAAAATTAAACCGCTCAGTGTGACCATATAATGTAATATCCATCCTCTATGTAGGGTAAATCATTTTATAATATATATATATATATATATATATATATATATATATATATATATATATATATATATATATATATATGTGGGACTCGGTAATAGCAAAACCAACTGCAGTGGTGTGCACAAATAGGTGCCGTACATATAAATAACTATAGCACGACTCGGTAAGAAAATAACTACATATAAATAAGTGCAATGCAAGATATACTCCAACAAATACCATAAGCAATGCCGAGTGACCTATCATCGTTATCCTCCGACTATTGTTATTGGCACTACATTCAAGAATCTCAATGTAAACATTTTGGGACCTATAGAATCTGAGAGATGCTATTGATAAGAAAATACCCAAGAATTATGATCAATTTGTCAAAGAAGACTTTTTGCTACTTCATTTCACTAGAGATATCTATTCGAAGAAACGATATATCGAGTCATGCCAAGAAATAAAGTTTCCTTACATACCTTATAAAAAAGCTAGGTATGTCCCGTGAAGCCTTATACGCGTTATGGATGATTATCTATATCATATAAAAAATTTGTGTCAATATCAAGCCCATACCTTATCAAGGTTTTGATTTAGGCAATTCAACACACAATTTGCGGGAAATAATTTGCATAATCATTTCTAGGTCAAATTTAATATCTCCAGTTCAACAATCTTTACCCTTGCTCCTACTACTTCCTATCAAGATATCCGTAATCATACATTTCCATTTAACAACTCAAATCAATGAAAACAAACCACACAATCTAATTCCTGACTATGGTTGAACTCTTCTGGAGTTAATAACTTAAGTGATTATAAAGTCTTACTTGATTAAGGTGATACGTGAAATCTGTGAACTACTCTGTGTACTATGTGACATTACTTGGATTATTGAACTATTAATATATGACTACTTGGTGTCAACTTGATATTTATCTCTTTTTGCGTATCTTCCATCGTTGTCGACCTATGATGTCTACGGGTGTACGTTGTGTACTCATGCTACACTTGATGCGTCTTTTCTTAATGCATATACAGATCTGACAACTAGTTTGAGAGCTCGAAGCTGAGTTCGAGCGATGATCTCTAGCATTCAGGGTGAGGATGCTATCTTCGGCAAACTCCGGGATGCTCTATCTCTATTTCCAGTCTTTGTTTGTATTGAGAGACATGACAAACATTTAGACCATGTTACTTCCTTGTATTAGGCTAAGTATTGATAGTCTGAGACAGAGTTATTAAGTATTTAGTTATATTTCTGCATTTCTTTTATATTATACATGGTTATTTGGAAAGTGGTTCACCTATCGGTGGAAATGTGTAGGTGCCACCACGATTCCTAAAAAGGGATCATGACACTCTGTGACTCCTTAACTATCACATGAATACTAGCCTCAGGGTATCATTTACCTTACATAACGCTCTATAGTCCCATAACTATAACTCATAACTATTGACGTACTTTACTCTATCTAGCGGTTTACAACTCCTTAACTATTATTCGAGAATCATCATGTAATTCATCCTAAATATCATTTCGTCACCCGTTAACGACCTCTAAATGCAATCATCCTAGTTCATGTTAAACCACCCTCTATGTCCTAATTATTACCATATAACGGTTATTGACATCATTCATTTGAAGAAAACAATCTATAATCCCTTCAACCATACTTTTATAAACGCTCTTGGAACTCAACTATGGAAATGATATTATTATATGAGATACCGATATCGAAACACATGACATGACTCTTACCTGACTTACGAAACATATAACATGGAACCAATATTATTTTAAAAAAATCTAGACTTCACAATACACATAGTAGAATAAATAACGAGAGTTGTACTGTAGTGACGAGTCAACGAATAGCCTTACGGTTTCAATCTCCAAATAACTTTTGACAAGTCACTCCCTCCGATAAACGCATAACCTTTTGAGATCATGAGAAAATTTCATGTATAGTGGAACTGAAATGTGGTGTTGCAACACCTCGTTGCTTAGTTAAAAGAGAAAGAAGAGAAGTGATCTTGAGGTGCTACTTAAAAGAGAAAGAGTGATCTTTAGGTGCTTATTTAAAATAGAAAGAGAAAAGTGATCGTATATTGTTCTGTAGATGAATGAAAGTGGAGATGCAATATCAAACTTATCCCAAAAATAATGTGTGTAAAAGTTAATTGCATGGCCCCACGTAGCCTTTTATAGGTAGTGGAAGTGCCAACTCTTGACAAATATGACTTCCAAAAGGAATATATTATATATATTCGATTTATCTCATTATTTATTATATTTAAATTTTAAAAATTATATCTTATCAGATTCTAATTTTTCAACCTACTATCAAGAGTAGAATTTTTTGTACTATCAATTCTCAAAATGGGGAAAGATAATTTTTGTATGAGAAAATGACTTTTATTCTTATAATAAATAAAATACATTTATAAAATTTCTCATAACATTTATACAATTTAAAACATGTCCGAGAAGTAGTAATAGTTATAACTACATAAAATCATATTTAATAAATTTCTACTAAAAGGTTTCGCTTAAAGAAAAATATATATCATATTAACGTAATGTGTAAAGGTTTTAAAATTTGTCGAACTTACGGGGTCTTACATTATCTCTCCCTTGGGAACATTCATCCTTGAATGTTAGATCGCAACTCGGGACTAACACATTACTTGCAAATCTAGGGCATAACTAACCCGCTAGGGACTCCAGGTTTACTTATCGCTCTAATCGCAATCGCACGAATAGAACAATTCCTTAAGGCACATCTCTGTTGCACTATCTAGAGTGCGAAAGAAGGGTAACATTTTGTAAATGCATTGTCGCCTCCTAATTATAAGTGTGGCGCGCAACACACCCATAAGTGAGATTCTACTAGACACGGCTTCATAGACTCCCTAGGATTGAACAACTCTGATACCACTCTATCACGCCCCAGTCTCGATGGGGACGTACTATATTCTACATGTATCTACTATGAACATGTACTGGAGGGACATGACATAGTAAAAACTGGAAACCTGTAAACATGATCTATGATAGTACCTTAACATAAAACCTATACATGACTATACCGACCATAGACGTCTATGACGCCTCTAGGATAACTGAAACTGTATAACTGACATGCTGTCGGGACATGGCCTCCATCTACCCATAATCTCTATGCATATAGTACAAGGACTGACTCAGCTCTAGGAATAAATGGAGCTTACACAATCTCACTGAACATCTGTACCATCTAGAATATATGTCTGCCATTCGGTAGACTTGAACCTGCAATGTGAAGCATAACAAATGCAATACCCCCGACCAATAGAAGTTAGTACAGAAAGATTGTACCGAGTACGTATGGAAGACATGAAACATATACAATTTGAATCCGAGTAAGAGAGCAACAAAATAACAAGCAAATATATATGAGTGAAGGCCTTGTAATTCTCTATGGAAACATAGATTCAGTCTTACTGTACTTCTGATTCTGAATCTTCTTTAGAGTCTTTTTGATAATATCTTTTGGGTCGCTATGTGGAGTGACATTCTTGGATTGTGCACTATAGTAATTGGAGTTGTTGTTCATTAGATTCTTTCATTACTTTCTGTAAAACCTGTAAGTCATACTTGGCAAAATGAATGCAACATACTATATCAATGCAATGCAGTACATATGAAATGCTCGAGGTGGTCCCTATGTGTTGTATATACCGTCCATAGGACGCATCAATATCGGCCTCGTATAGGGCTCTGTACATGTGTAAATAGCCCCGAAGGTAAGCTATATCTCTGTATAGCCCTGAAGAAAAACTGTATTTTTGTATAGCCTCGTAGGAAATACACATATCTATATAGCCCCGAAGGCAAATGCATAGCCTCGAAGGCAAATGCATGAATATGCAATGCAAGTGATGATGCTCGTATAACGTATGCACAAACATGACTCGTCCTTCATTCTGAGGACCTTTGCTTATTAGCTTGTGGGAACACTTAACTTACTACTTATAAAATTGATCTTCTAAGAAACTGATTTATTATCACCCCGAGGATATATAAACTACTTTACATAACTGAAATTGTCATCATGATTAGACCCGAAGGACTTTACGTAACCACATGAAATGGAATACCGTATACATGGGAGTACATGAGAAGAAAAACTATATATGGGTGGAAGGTTGTCTTTCTGTATTTTAAGGAATCTCATAGTAAGGAATGACAATCAACTTGAATACATGTTGAGGGATACGATTGGACTTACACATTTATATTTCTATGGTTCTCATTTGGTATTCCTCAGACTCATATTCTAGTTCTCTAAATCATCTCACCCTTAGAGAGGTTTATGCTTAAACTGTATCACCTTGGTTTATCTTTATTTATGTTCTAATTCCGTAGGCTTCTAAACTCCTCTAAGGCTCGTATGCCTCTGTATTTACATGACTTGTCTTAAAATAAACTCTATGACTCAATAGGGACAATCTAGAATCTACTAACCTGCTCACCTTACATTATACTCTATATCTCGTGACAATCTCCAAAACATTGGCCACATTCCATCACTTAATTTAAGCTTCATTTATTTCCACAACGCTCTATAACCTCTTTTAGTACTTTCCAAACTTATGCATGAATCCTTTGGACCTCTGTTCACTTGTGAAACTCATACTTAACTCTATCGACATGACGCATCCTAAAGGGAGCTCCATGACTCAACAATGGTCACCTGAGTATCATCAACATGATTCTTCTTATGCTATGCTCTGTGACTCCTTAACTATCATATGAATACTAGTCACATGGTATCGTTTACCTTAATTAACATTCTATAGTCCCACAACTTTAACTCATAACTATTGACGTACTTTACTCTATCTACTGTTTACAACTCCTCAACTATCATCCGAGAATCATCACACAGTTCATCCTAAACATCATTTCGTCACCCATCAACGACCTCTAAACGCTATCATCTTAGTTTATCTTAAACCACCCTCTATATCCTAATTATTACCATATAATGGTTATTGACATCATTCATCTGGAAAAAAAAACTATAATCCATTCAACCATACTTTTAGAAACTCTCATCGTTACTTACCTTAAGTGGGATGTTGGACCATCTTATAATTCTCTTGAAACTTAACTATGGAAATGAAATATTATATGAGATATCAATATCGAAATACATGACATGGCTCTTACTTGACTTACAGGACATATAACATGGTACCAATATGCTTTTAAAAAATCTAGACTTCATAATACACATAGTAGAATAAATAACGGGAGCCATGCCATAGTGGCGAGTCAAGGAATAGCCTTATGTACCTTAGCTAAATCTCCGAATGACTAATGACAAGTCACTCCCTCCGATAAACACATATCCTTTTGAGATCTTGAGAAAATTTCAGGTAGAGTAGAACTGAAATATCGTGTTGCAGCACCTCGTTGCTTACTTAAAAAGAGAAAGAAGAGAAGTTATCTTGAGGTGCTACTTAAAAGAGATGGAGAAAAAGTAATTTTTAGGTGCTTACTTAAAAGAGAAAGAGAAAGAGAAAGAGAAAGAGAAAGAGTGAACGTATGTTGTTATGTAGATGAATGAAAGTGGAGTTACAATATCAAACTTATCCCAAAAATGATGTGTGTAAAAGTTAATTGCATGGCCCCTACGTAGACTTATATAGGCAGTGGAAGTGCCAAATCTTGACAAATATGACTTTCAAAAGAAAATTATATAGCCATTATCTTTATCTCATTATTTATTATTAAAATTATATCTTATCTAACTCTAATTTTCCAACCTACTATCAAGAGTACACATTTTTGTACTATCAATTCTCAAAACGGGGAAAGATAATTTTTTGTATGAGAAAATAACTTTTATTCTTATAATAAATATAATCTCATTTATAAACTTTCTCATATGATTTATATAATTTAAAACATATCCGAGAAGTAGTAATAATTATAACTACATAAAATCATATTTAATAAATTTTTACTAAAAGGTTTCGCTTAAAGAAAAATATATATCATATTAACATAATGTGTACAAGTTTTAAAATTTGTTGACTTACGGGGTCTTACAAGATCAATAGCTGCTAAACTATGCAAACTCATCATTGGGGACATTATCTTATCCCACTTCCCTTTGAAATCTAGTATACATGCCCATAGCATACCCTCGAGTGTTTGAATCATGCGCCTTGACTGATCGGTTGTTTAGGGTGAAACTATAATAGGATTTTCCTAAGTCCTCAAACCTTCCTGGGAGAACCTCCAAAAGTTTCTTATGACATGAATCCTTCTATTCGGGATAATAGTCATTAGAAGGTCCTGAAGTCGTACTATCCTCTCAATATACAACTTGGATAGTTCTAAGATGTGTGAGTTGCCCTATTTGGCATGAAATATGTCAATCTTGAAAATCCGTCAATCTTCACTTCTTAGGAATCACACTTCTGGTACAAACGGTGTAACCCATACCGACCTTTAAGTGGGAGCTATATCCTCTACATTAGCCCTCTGGGCCTTGATACTCTATCTTTACTTGCTAGTCAATAGGTCACTATGCCAAAACTCGTCAATGCTTTCCTTTGCATTATGCCAAAACTCGTCAATGCTTTCCTTTGCCTTACTATATCTATACAAATCCCTGGTATCAAGGTACACCTTTGTTGAACTAGGATAAATAGTATGGCGGAAATAATGAACCTCTGCTCTAACCTTGTCTTGCAAACCAATTATGTCTGGGACACACAATTGACCTGGTATCGGAGAACTCCATCTCCCTTTAGCTCAACTATTGGCTCTTTTTTTCATGGGACTTTCTCTTTCGATAGCTCTAACTTTGGACCCTCGTATTGTCATTTCCTTGTTACTACCACAAGGTTAATGTTGTTATATTTTGCTACTATTATTGGAACCCTGAAATTGAACTCTTGAACTCGCTAACTGACGAATCTCTTTGGCCAATTTATTCTCTTTTCGGTCTCTAGGTAAGACATGTAATATGCATTGTAAGTTTTACATTCCGCCGTGTTATAAATTGATACCAAGGTCTAGGGAAGAAGTGCAACCTTACGGAAGGGTAATGAAGGTTTATAGATCATTTTTGGAAGTACCAGAGTGTATGAAAGTTAAACGGATCGAAAAAAAATACGTTTTGACGAAATCGGAAAGTTTCTAAATTCGAAGGCCAGAATTGACAGACCGTACAATTTTGTACGGACCGTCAATCTGGGAAATCTGGACCATCAAATTGTCTACAAATTTTAATTTTTAGATCTTGGTTTTGACTGTCCAGATTGACGGACCGTATAATTCGTACGGACAGTCAATTCTAGTTGTCAAATTGGTTGGTGCAGATTTGTTTTTAGTATATAAATCTTTTTCTCAACTTGGGTCCTTATTTTCCCTATTTTCCAAACCCTAAATCACCCCAAGTTCATCCCCAAGGATCTCCATCCAATTGGGACTTAATTCAAAGGCAAACCGCTCAAGATCAACGTAAAGAATCAACGAGCTATTGTTAATTTCGCTTCTTCCGCAATGTGTTGACTTTGGAAATGATTTTGTGATGGAATATGCTTCAAACAAGGGAGGTTTGTTGGAATATTTAAGGTAAGTTTCATCTCCCCTAGTTTTATCTTAAGTGGTATACATATTAAATTGAATTTCTGGGAGAATTCTTGAAGAACTTAGCGACTATGAAAGTTGAGGTTGAATTATGTTACTTGGGATGTCCTCGTTGATTTGAGCTATCGAATGGAATTGTACGAGTATGAATATTTTGTTAGGAAGAAGTACGAACAAGGATAAAGATTGTTGGGACGAGATACGTCGAATTTGACCTAGAAATAATCGTATGAAGTATTCCACGCAAGTTGTTTGATGATTTGTCTAAATGAAAACCTTGATAAAATATGGGCTTGATATGGACACAAATCCTTTATATGATATAGATACGAGGCTTTGCGGAACAAAATTAGCTTTCTCGATAAGATATGTAGTCCTTTCCTTCTTCTCCTTTATGTCATGATCTTCTCGATAAAAATCGCTTGTAAAGACTCTGATCCAAGTCGATTAAGAATGCTTTCGATAAAAATCCGTTCTTGTTGATATTATATTTTGATTTGGTGTTCTTCCCTTTTCGTCGGTATAATAGTGATATGTCATTTCGTGATTGAAAAGCTAATGAAAATAAGAGGTTTTCTTTCTTACAAATCATAACACATAAAAGAGTATTAATGTTCACATAAGGATAGTCAGGGGTGTAATAACCTTACATTACCCCGATGAGTTGTTGAGTCATTCATAGACATGATGTAGTCCTTACATACATATATTACGCATTTACACTGCCCACAGTGGCCTATGGCATTATATATGCAACTATATAGATATAATACTGATGATATTGCCCACAGAGGATTATATACAGAACATTGCTCACAGAGGCCTATGGTATTATATACGCGACCGAATACTTATACATACCCACAGAGGAGTTTAGTGAGACACTTATGAGGTTTCAGGTGGTATCTCTGATTTTTTTATTTACTGTTGCTTTATTTACAGTTGATTATGCTCTATATATTCATTATATCTTTCATACTGATGTCCCTTTCTAGGGCATTGTGTTTCATGCCCGCAGGTACAGATAGACAGAGCGGTGCTCCTCCTTAGTAGGTGGCCAGTTCAGTCGTGATTGTTGCACTCCCTTCTCTCGGAGTTGCAGCACAGGAGTCCTTAGGTACTATTTCATATGTTACTGGTGTTTTGGATATGGTAGGGCCCTATCCCGACCTGTTGATATGTATATATCACTTTTAGAGGCTTGCATACTTGTGTATAGTGGGTGTATGTATGTCGTGGCCTTGGTTGAATGATAATATATATATATATATATATATTATCATTCAATATCGTCTTATATAGTTATTTGGAGGCCTTGGCGACCCAAGTTTCATATGACATGTTTTTGATACTATAGTGGTACGCTCAGGCTTTCGGGCGCTGGGTGCGGGCCATTTCCTTCAAGGTTGGGGTGTGACAAACTTGGTATCAGAGCACGTCTGTCTTGGGGAGTCTGTAAGCCGTATCTAGTAGTGTCTTATTTATGGGTGTGTTGTGCACCACACTTATAAGCAGGAGGTTACATGATATTTATGATGGTTACTTTCCTTCTTGAACTAGATCATGCGATAGTGCTAGATTGTAAGTGTTCACTATTAATCCTCATTTTGTTTATGTTCTCAGTTATTCCAGCTACTACTCGATAACAAGAAGCCATACGGAGGGTAGACGAGGAAGCGGGAGAAGGCGCCAGTCAAGCACAATCTATTGACCCAAGAAGACAAGAGCACCAAGATAAGGCTGTATCTCAGGCCTCCAGAATTCCACCCCACCACCACCTCCAGAGGGGTAGAGGGGAGCTGATGTACCTCCAATTCGTCCTCCGGTTGCCCTTGACCAAGATCTAGATATGTGGAGCGCGATGCAATTGTTGACTTAATTAGTGGCCTCTCAGGCCCAGCGTCAGACTCCGGTGTCGCTGATAGGCCGTGAGTGTGAGATTTTGGGACTTCATTAACCTGTACCTTCCAGTATTTACAGGGACAGATCCCAATGCAGACCCACATAATTTTCTAGATAGAATACAACAGACCTTACGAGTTATGCGTGCGACGGATGCTGAGACAATAGAGCTGGCTTCCTATAGATTACGAGATGTGGTCGCAAATTGGTTTGAGATTTTGGAGTAGACTCAGGAACCCCAAGCCCCACCTTTAGGCTGGAGGGAGTTCTTTGAAGTATTTTTTATAGTAGTATCTGCCAGTCGAGCTTCGACGAGCCAGATGAGATAGGTTCTTACATTTGGAGCAGGGTAATGTGAGCATCCAAGAATATAGCATGCAGTTTAACTCCTTGTCCAAGTATGCCCTCACGATTGTAGGTGAAATAAACGATCGGGTATATCAGTTTGTTAATGGTTTGGGGCACATTTGGTTAATGAGTGCACGATAGCTCCTCTAAATCCCAATATGGGCATCTCTCGCATTCAGGCTTATGTGTTGACACCCAATTTTGTCCCGTCTTTTCCAATTTATTTACAATTTTAAATATTTTTAACATCTCCAAAACAATTTTAATCTATATACATACATGCGTATATATATATATATATATATATATATTATCATTCTCATTATTATTTTTCGCATTTTTTACTGTCATTTGCATCTTTATCATAATCATAAGTTTTATCCGAAAATTCTATGTTATTTTATTTTCGTAAAATTGCATCGCATTTCCATTTTTTTTATTAAGCATTAAACATTTGGCAAATATTATATTTTATTATTATCACATCGTTATGCTATTTCAAATAATTTACATCTTTTACAAAAATATCTTTTTATAATAAACTCCCTCTTATTTTTAACCAACCCAATTTTATTTCTCAACCCCAAAACAATTTCTACCCAAGACCCATTTTCCCCAAAACAAAAACAACCCATTTTGGCCCAATCGAACCGGCCCATTCGGCCAAACCCGAAGCCCAATACCCATTTCCTCCTTTTATACCTTAAACCTAAACCTAACAAAAAAAAAAAACAAAACAAAAAACCCTAACACCCCTAACCCCCTCTGTTACGCCGCACCCTACGCCTGACACCACCAATCGCCGACACTGCCGCCTAACACCACCAACCTACCCCCATCACCTCTCACCACAACACATGTCCCAAAAATTGCCCCAAAATCTTACTTTTGTTTCCCCTTTTATTTGAAATTCGAATTCATTTTTTAGGGGTATGGGGGGGGGTGAACGTTGGGTTGATACCTATAAAACCCCCCTTTTTGCTCACTGTTTGGGGGGGGGGGTTTGGGATTTCGTATTCCAAAGGTTTTTTTTAGGAGTTTTAGGTCGATTTTTAAGTTTGAAATTTAGGTTTAAGTTTTGGTTGTATTGTATTTGTTTATATTGTTCTTCACTAAAAAATATCCGAAATCTTCTTAAGAACACTTCTTCTTTCTTGCATGTGTTCTTCAACTTAAAGATTCCGAAAATATAGGTCGAAATTATTGGGTTTTGGTGTTTGAAACTCTGGAATTTTACTATTTTTTCACTCTTTTTGGGTTCCGGGTCGGGTCACTTCTGGGTCGGGTCGATCGGGTCGTCAGTCCGGGTCGGGTCAAAATTTGGATCCAAAAATGAAAATCAGAGCTCCAAAAATCTGAAAGTCAGCCTTTCTAAAATCAAAAAATCAGAATTCCGAAAATCACAAAAATCAGAATTCCAAAATTCGTGTTCTGTATGATGTGACTATGTGTTTGGTTAAAAGTATTTAGCTTAATTTAGTTGTTGTTTAAATCTGTTAGTTTAGATTAAAGTAGGTTAGTTATAGCTTATTATAGTATGTTTGGTGTTGATTCATTTCTTGGAGTAAACATATTTAGTATGTATTAATGACTACTTTAGAGCATTTAATTAGCTATCAAATATAAGTAAAAAGACTGTTGGTTCTATTTTGCTATCTAGGAGTATGTGTCTATTCTATCTTGGCTTATGTATTTTTCAAGTCTAAATGCCTTGTTTGTTTGATTCTATGATCATGTCTGTCTATATCAGAATCAGTTTTAAAATAAAAGAGGTCCATATCAGAGTAGGAGATTAGTTTAATGTCATGTTGGACAAAGCATGTATACGTATCTGTTCATCTGTTTTGGATAGTCAACTCAAGGTCTTGAATTGGGATTGGCAGTTGTTTAAGTTAAAATTTAACACATGAGGCACCCTGGTGAGATTTCTACCTACGTGAGCCTGGTAATATTGTGTTTGATCTGGCTGCAAATTTGTCCCTACCTGTATGAATTTATTCTTGATGAAACCTATAGTTTGTGTAAAAATCAGCATATGTTTATTGCTTCAAGGAGTTATATGTATGGAACACTTACATGAAAAGATAAAAAAAATCTGAATGGTTTAGTCGAGTGTCCTTTATCCCACTTGTTTTATTCTTGTTTTGATGAGTTAACTGATTCCCAAGAAAATCTAAGTAAGGTATGTGTGTGTTTGCTTGCCTAACTTGAATTCTATAATGTGAAATCATGAATCGTCTCCCCTTTGTATCATTTCTGGTGTTAGGAGAGAAATCATATAGACTGTTAATAGGGTCATATGCCTTAAAATTGAAATGAATCTTAGATGCTTTAATCACGTTCAGATAATGCTTTAATCACGTTCAGATAAACTTGCATTGTGTATTGCATATTGTCTCTTTTGGGTTCATTCACTTGCCTTTTCTTTGTGTTAAGCTTTGTTATAGGTGTTGAATATACACATTTGATATATATATATATATATATATATATATATATATATATATATATATATATATATATATATATATATATAATGACTTGTATGTCTTGTATACCTAGTATATTTGATGTATAAGATGGGTATATCCTCTTGTATATTATTTATTCATAAATATGAATACCTGTTAATGGGATTTATTGCATATTGGGTTGGTTGGTTTCCCTCCTTCAAGTCTGAAAAATCATATGTTTGTAACCTATTTATATATTTACCTATTTTCATATTTTAAAATCATGAACTTAGATATATGTTTGTGTATCAAATTTGAGCCCGAACAACATATTATTTTTGATGAATTGTTTATTTATATTTTATTATGTCTATATTTTCACGTTTCGTCTACTAATCCTTTTCTTTTCTTTCATTTACATGAAATGCATCGGGAGCTACAAAGAGTCTCGTTATGAGACTCATCATGATTATTGTCAAATGAAGACCCGCATCCACATTCCTTGCATTCTTCGGCCTCGGGATTTCCAAGCAAATAGGGCGAGATGACATCGTCATCCGCTTTAGTTCCCTTCCATTGTTATTCTTTATTTTCGTTATTTTTATTTGGGTCTGTAAT
This sequence comes from Anisodus acutangulus, assembly GCA_029783415.1. NCBI lineage: Eukaryota > Viridiplantae > Streptophyta > Magnoliopsida > Solanales > Solanaceae > Anisodus > Anisodus acutangulus. The sequence continues at coordinate 21,878,083 of CM056505.1, forward strand.
AATTATTTAATGCTTGTGTGATTGTTAGGATATTTAGAATAATTAGGCCATGAATGGATAATTAATAGGGTAGTTCAAAACCGTCGCTAGTTTATTCATTTGTAGGCTCGGTTAACTCAAACTTAGAAACCCATCGCTAGTTATTTACTTTAGGCTCGTTAGTTTCAAAATTGGAAATCCGCGGCTAGTTTATTTATTTTAGGCGCGCCATACATGTTCAAACTTTCAAAAACAGTCAGCTCGTATTTGCATCTTAAACATATGTTTAAGGCTTTGTTTTATACAATCTTATGATTTAAAATGACTTGCTAAAATCATTTCTTTATATTACTAATAAATTACTTTTTCCCTTTTTATTATCAATTGCGAAATAAGTATTTTATTAAACTTTCATACAAATGTATTCTTATCCAAAAAATCGACTTTATATGTGTTTTATAAATCATACTTTACAATGTCATGCATACTCTTTCAGATTTCATACCAGGAATTATTCTCGCAACTATTTTTGCAATAAAAGAAAATCATTACTTTAAAGCATTCTCTTTAAACATTATTCTTAAAATATATGCATTTTTAGTATAATATTAACCTAACTTTGACCGGATAACCGCAAGTTAGCGGATCTTAAAGGATGCCTAACCCCTTCCCTTTAAGATAATAAAGAACCCTTACCTAGAATCTCATTAGTTTCGTAGACCATTAAAATCGGAGTTTACATTGCAAACATTTAGTTTAATATTTTAGGTGTCCTAATTCACCGTAAAAAATAATTAGGTGGCGACTCCTTAATTTAACCCAGGAACCACCGATACGTTGTGCTCCGCTTCGAGCCTCGCGGGGTCAAAGTTAAAAACGGGCGCGACACTATGCACAGAATATAGAGGACCCTAAGAGGCAAAAACTAGTTGATTGAGAGTATGATATGGTCCAGCACAAGAGGCCCAGGTCCGTATGTGATATAGGGGGGTTTCAAGGCAGATTTACGCCTTAGTTTCCTAGTCGCCCAACTTATCTGACGACTAGTGTGCAATTCCATTTTAGTGCCAGCCAACTTATTCGACGACCAGTATGCCATCGCAGTTTAAGGCCAGCGTTGTAATCCGACCACTTATTCTAGTCAGGGTCAGAGTTCACGAGCACCAAGCCCATAGTATAGAGGAGATTTGATCCAAATCAGGCCACATTTACCACGATGTGCTTAGTGTGGCAGGGCCCATCTTGGACAATTCCGTCGAAAGTCAGATGTATGTTACTCTTGTTGTTACTCGAGGTATTTTGCTAGTGATTTCTCTATGAGAGGAAGAGGTGGTATCACATAATCGACATGATCTGTAGCAGCTTCTTCATCATCAGTATATCCTCTTGGACAAGGTACGCATACATCGGCTAGTAGAGGTAAAGGTAGATGAGCAACATTTAGTTCAAGCGGTCCCCATAGCTGCATATATGCTTTGTTGGGTCGACAGGACCTTGAGTCATCTCTGGATGCGGTTATATGTATATTATCTGTCTCCTCTCTTGACGTATATGATTTGATAGATCTGGGTTCCACCTTGTCTTACATTACACTTTTTATTGCTGGTAAGTATGGAAAAGAGCCTGAATTATTACATAAGTTATTTGAAGTGTCTATGCTTGTGGGTGAACCAGTGATTGTTAGACGGGTGTATAGGAATTATTATATAAAAATCTATGATCATCACACTGTGCTGACTTGAATGAGCTAGAAATGGTGGAGTTTGACGTTATTATGGGTATGGATTGATTGGCTTCTAGCTATGCTAATGTTGATTATCGGATGAAAGTCGTTTGCTTTAATTTTCCAAGCGAAACCGTCATTGAATGGAAGGGAAATATTGCAACACCCAAGGGTAGGTTTATTTCCTACCTCAAGGCTCTAAAGATTATCGCAAAAGGACATACTTATCACATCGTATTATTTTAGGATGCGGAGGCAAAGCCTCCAGCCCTTCAATCAGTTCCCGTCGTTACTGAATTTCCTAACGTATTCCATGATAAACTTCCCGGTATTCCTCTCGAAATAGAAATCAAATTCGCTATTGATGTGCTCCCGGATACTTAACCTATATCTATTCCTATGTATCGCATGGCTCATGTCGAGCTAAAAGAATTGAAAGCTCAACTGAAAGATCTTCTGGAAAAAGGCTTTATTACACCCAGTACCTCCCCGTGGGGTGCAACAATGTTGTTCGTTCGTAAGAAGGATAGTTCCTTAAGAATGTGCATTGACTACCACCAACTAAATATGGTGACTATTAAAAACAAGTACTCGCTTCCTAGAATCAACGATTTGTTTGATCAGTTGTAAGGCGCTAAGTATTTCTTGAGGATTTATCTCAGTTCTAGTTATCATCAATTACGGGTTAAGGAGAAAGATATTCCAAAGACCACTTTCTGGATCAGATATGGCCACTATGAATTTTGTTATGTATTTTGGTCTAACTAATGCGCCGACGACCTTTATGGATCTGATGAATGGGGTATTTAAGCCATTCCTAGATATCTTTGTAATAACGTTTATTGATGACATTCTGGTATACTCTCGATAAAAAAATAAGCATGCAGACCATTTGTGATTGGTGTTACAAAAACTTCAGGATCGCAAATTATACGCTAAGTTTTCTAAATATGAGTTCTAGTTAAACTTAGTGGATTTTCTGGGTCATGTAGTGTCAGAAAAAGGCATTAAAGTGGATGGTCAGAAGATTGAGGCGGTAAAGAATTGGCAGAGGCCCATAGCTCCTATGGAGGCGCATAGTTTCTTGGGCTTGGCAAGTTATTATCGGAGGTTCGTAGAGAATTTCTCTTCTATTACCCCTTTATTGACAAAGTTGACTCATAAGGTGACCAAGTTTCAGTGGTAAGATACTTGTGAAAAGAGTTTTCAGGAGTTGAAAAGTAGATTAACATCAGCACATGTGTTAGCACTACCTGAGGGATCAGAGGGATATGTGGTGTACTGCAATGCCTCCATAGTAGGGTTGGACTGTTATTTGATGTATCATGGAAAAGTCATTACATATGCTTCGAGGCAATTAAGGAAACTTGATTAAAACTACCCAGCTCACGACTTGGAATTGACACCAATTATATTTTCTCTAAAGATATGGCATCATTATCTGTATGGAGTTCATGTTGATATATTTACAGACCGTAAGAGCTTGCAGTACATATTCAAGCAGAAAGAGTTAAACTTGAGACAATGAAGATGGCTTGAACTGCTAAATGAGTATGATATAGATATTTTATACCATTCGGGCAAGGCAAACATTATAGCCGACGTGTTAAGCCGTAAGTCAATGGGCATCGTGAGACATGTAGAAGGTGACATGCTAGAGGTGACCAGAGATCTATACTAATTGGCCAATATGAATGTATAACTATTAGATGCAGGAGATGGAGGTGCTATAGTTCAGAACGCCACCAAGTCTTCTTTAGTGGCAGAAGTAAAGGCACGACAATTTGATGACCAACCCTGGTAAGGATTAAGGAAGGTTTTCCCTTTCAAAAGCAGTGGTTGTTTGAGTTGTTAGAGGATGTAGTTCTTAAGTATAAGGGCCGGTTGTGTGTGCTCGACGTTGGAGGACTTTGAGGGAAGATTATGGTAGATATTTACCAGTCCAACTATTTTATTCATCCTGGTTCTTAGAGGATGTATCGTGACCTTCATCAATAATATTGGTGGAATAATATGAAGAAAAATATTCCAGAATTTATCACTCAGTGCCCAAATTGCCAATAAGTTAAGGTTGAGCATCAGGAACCTGGAGGATTGCTGTAAAATATAGAGATTCCAACATGGAAATGAGAGGCGATTAATATGGATTTCTTTTACAGGACTGCCTAATTCTTATTGGAAGTTTGATTCTATATGGGTTATCATGGATAGACTTATGTAGTCGGCTCATTTTTTACCAATCCGAACCACTTACTCGGCAGAGGATTATGCCAAGCTGTATATTAAAGAGATAGTTTGACTTCATGGAGCGTCGATGTCTATTATATCTGACAGAGGTGCATAGTTTACAGTTAACTTTTAGAGGTCTTTTCAGAAAGTTTTGGGTACTCAGATTAATCTTAGCACCGCTTTTCATTCGTAGACTAACGGATACGCCGAACACACTATTCAGACTCTAGAAGATATGCTGCGAGCCTATGTTCTAGATTTTAAAGAAAGATGGGAAGACCATTTGCCACTTATTGAGTTCGCCTATAATAACAAATACCACTCTAGTATCCAGATGTCACCAATAAGGCACTATACGGGAGGAAATGCAGGTCTTCTATTGGTTGGTTCGATGTCGGTGAGGCAAAACTATTAGGACCTAATTTCGTACAACGAGTTGTGGAAAAGGTGAAGCTAATTCAGGAATGCCTACTGACAGCTCAGAGTCGACAAAAGTCTTATTTAGATGATCGACTTCATGATTTAGAGTTTGATGTGGGTGATTGGATGTTCCTAAAGGTATAGCATATGAAGGACTTAATGATATATGGTAAGAAGGGTAAGATTAGCCCCAGATATATCAGACCATATCAAATTATTCAAAGAATCGGCCAAGAGGCTTATAAGCTCGATCTACCTCCAAAATTAGAAGCAGTTCACCCAGTATTCTACGTATCGATGCTTCACAAGCTTAGGTGATCATTCTCGTATAACCCCCATTGAGGATGTTCAGGTCACAGAAGACCTGTCATACGAAGAAGTTCCCATTGCTATCTTGGATCACCAAATTAGAAAGCTACGAACTAAAGAAGTAGGCTCGGTGAAAGTGCTTTGGAGGAATAACAACGTAGAAGAAACGACTGGGAGGCTGAAGAAGATATGAAGTCCCGATATCCTTATTTATTCCAGACCTCAGGTTTATATCGATACACATGCGATATTTTCTCGTTCCTATTCTATCCATCGATCTTAAATCATATACTTTTTTTAGGTGCTAATGTTGAGACAGATATAGCAGGTGCAGCTTAGAGTAAGGCACATGATAGTTAAGGTGAGTTATGGCTAACACTCTTTGATTCCTGCGTATGTAGACGGTTGTGCGAGGTTGATTAGATATTATTATGTAGCCTTGTGTGGTGTTGGTTATCTATTTTGGTTGGTTGGTAGGTTTTAAGTAGCCATGTTTGCAGGGGAAACTCTGCTGAAATTTTCTAAAATCCTAAGCGTTAGAGCAATCTTCAACATTCGCGGACGAGTGTTCCTAAGGGGGGAAAATGTTATGCCTTATAAGTTTTACGTCCCATTGTGTCATCAATTTATACTGAGGTCCCGGGAAGATTTGAAGTTTCATATCTTGGTTTTGACGGTCCAGATTGACGGACCGTACAATTTGTACGGACCGTCAATTTTGGCTGTCAAATTGGTTGGTGCAGATATTTTTAGTATATAAATCATTTTCTCTACTTGGGTACTCCTTTTCCCCATTCTCTAAACCCTAAATCACCCGCAAGTTCATCCCTAATGCTCCATCCAATTGGGACTTAATTCAAAGGTAAACAGCTCAAGATCAATATAAAGAATCTCCCGGCTATTGTTAATTTCACTTCTTTCGCGTTATGCTGAATTTGGAAATGATTTTGTGATGGAATAAGCTTCAAAATAGGGATGTTTCTTGGAATATTTAAGGTAAGTTTCATTTCCCCTATTCTAATCTTAAAGTGGTATATGTATTAAGTTGAATTTCGGGGATAATTCTTGAAGAACTTATCGACTATGAAAGTTCAGGTTGAATTATGTTGTTTGGGATGTCCTCATTAATTTGAGATGTTGAATGGAATTGTACGAGTTTGATTATCTTGGTAGGAAGAAGTAGGAACAAGGGTAAAGATTGTTGGGCCAAGATATATCGAATTTGACCTAGAAATAATCGTATGAAGTATACACGCAAGTTGTTTGACGATTTGTCTAAATGAAAACCTTGATAAGATATGGGCTTGTTATTGACAAAAATCCTTTATATGATGTAGATAATCATCCATAACGCATACGAGGCTCCGTAGAATGAAATTATCTTTCTCGATAAGGTATGTAGGGCTTTCATTCTTCTCTTTTATGGCATGATATTCTCGATAACAATCGCTTGTAAAGACTTTGATCCTAGTCGATTAAGAATTCTTTGGATACAAATTCATTCTCGTTAAGATTATATTCTGATTTGGCGTTCTTCCCTTTTCATCGGTATAATATGTCATTTCGTGATTGAAAAACTGATAAAAATAAGAGGTTTTCTTTCTTACGAATCATAACACAGTAAAAGAGTATTAGTGTCTACATAAGGATAGGCAGGGGTGTAACGGCCTTATGTCACCTCGACGAGTGGTTGAGCCATTCATAGACCTGGTGTGGTCCTTACATACATATATTATGCATTTACACTGCCCATAAAGGCCTATGGCATTATATACGTGACTATAAAGATATAATAATGATGATATTTCTATAAAGGCCTACGATGTTATATACGCGATCTATTATATACAGAACACTGCCCATAGAGGCCTATGACATTATATACACGACCGAATACTTATACATACCCATAGAGGAGTTTAGTGATACACTTATGAGGTTTCAGGTGGTATCTCTAATTTCTTTGGTTTACTATTACTTCATTTACAGTTGATTATGGTCTAAATATTCAGTACATCTTTCATACTAGTGTCTCTTTCTGGGGCACTGCATTTTATGCCTGCAGATACATATAGATAGAGTGGCGCTCCTCCTCATTAGGTGGCCAGTTTAGCCATGATTGTCGCACTCCCTTCTCTCGGAGTTACAATACATGAGTCCTTAGGTATTATTGCATATGTTATTGGTGTTTTGGGTTGGAGGGGCCCTCTCCCAACCTATTGTTGTGTGTATATCACTTTTAAAGGGCTGCATACTTGTGTATAGTGGGTGTATATATGTCTTGGACTTGTCGACCCTTTTTGTTAGAAGTGTACTAATCTAGTGGCCTTGTCGGCCTTGGCTATATTTTATATATATCATGTTGAGACTCTTTTGTATGTAGGTTATCATTTATTCTTGTCTTATATGGTTATTTGGAGGCCTTGTCGGCCCAAGTTTCATATTACATGTTTTGGATACTACGGTGGTAAGCGTAGGCCTTCAGGCACTGGGTGTTGGCCACCCCCCAAGGTTGGGGTGTGACAACATGCTCCTCATAGATTTTTTTAATCTTATGTTGCCCTGAAGGTTGTCCCCTTATTCTTCTCAACTTTCTCTTTAATTTTTATTAAGTCGTAATCGGAATACTGTTAGTCTTTCACTTTCACCACTAAGGGCAATACAAATGAGTTCTGAATAGTTACTTTTCTATAGTCTCAGTCCAATGCTCTTTTATTGCCTTCGTGGAATACCCTTCCGTCGTAGTCTAGATTTTCATATCGTTTCCCTTTCTAGGAGGACTATTCTCAACTATATCACCTTCGCTCATCTTTACTTACTTCACAATCCCAAGGACCTCTACTCGTTTTGAGAGGACTTATAGGTGTCTATACTATTGCGACTTGTCCTGGAGGATGCCTTTATCACCAATAGGAAAAACTCATTCATTATTTGATTACTGCTGCCTGAAGTTATCCTAAAGATCCTTAAAGTCATAAAAGGTACATGCCATTTCTCAATCACGTGCTCACTGTTGCCGACCCTAAATCATGGGTCCATAATTTTTCTTTGCTTCCCAAACCGCTGTTAAGTGTAACGATCTCATTTCATTTTCATTCCAAATATGCGCATTACAAGCGTGTTGATTTATCTCAACCTCTATCATTCTAGAGTTTCTTATATTCAAGGCTTTATGCATCACTTTTAGTTCTGCTTTTGGTTCTTATTCTACCAACATAACTAGCAATTTGTTGATGTATTTTCTTATTGGATACATGCCCATTTTCAAAAGGAATTTACGGTATTGGTCAACCTTTCTTTAACATATACTTAAACCACTATTTCAGAGTAAATTTTCCTCTCTTGTCTTTACCTAACATCTTCTAGCAATATACTCTTCAGAATGAAACTTCTCGTTCATTTTTAAACTGCAATCTTATCATCATAAATTCCTATAGGATCCTGGGCACCTTTAACTATCCATAAATACCCTTCTTACTTTCACAGTTTCTACTCTGACAGTACCAATTCTGAGTAAAACCTTTAGCTGTTTGCATCCATTTCCAAGCTTCATAGCCCTTTAGCTTTTGATCCGCTTTATACTAGCCCCTTTTGTCATTACTTTCTATTTGGAATACTTTCTGAGAGTTGTAATCACTTGTGAAATTGAAACTTCAGACTCTAGGACCATCCTATAAGGTAAAATTTTGAATCGTCTGATGGCTCATCCGGCCTCTTGACTAGCCTTCTAGGCTTTACATACATCATCTTTTGTTGTAAATCAACTTACCCTTTCATTCATTAATTCGGAATAACCCCCTTTTTAGGTTTATATACCTCTGTCTTCGCTTATACACCCTGCTCATCTTTTCTGAGCCTTGTATATCTGGGTCCTCTTATTGTCAATTTAGTAGTTGTAACCAGGAAGTTGCTATTGTTACCCGCATAATATTATATTTACATAATATTATATTTACATAATATTCCACTTCCCTAGCATATCTGCAAGATATGAATAACCCAATCTTATTTGTTTTGAAACTCTTCGTTGTAATCCTTCTTACCTACTTAATTACTCAACCATCATGTGAGTTATGTAATGATTCTTTAACGTACTATCTACCCTATGGGAGGAGGGCCACCCTCTGCACTCAGGGATTTCCTTCATTAAAGGTCATATTATTATCTTGACATCCTTTGAAATTTTTGCGATCTTTTTAACAGCTTAAAAGTTTCTCCAAAACAATTCCCTCTTACTAGGAACTGTTGAACCCCTTACGTGGATAGAATGCCATCTGTTCATAACTGTCGCGTTTAATCTTGATAAACTTTTCATCCTCTAATAAAGACGTTAGTCATCGAGGGGCTTCTTTCTAAACAACCTTTAAAGGTCTCTCTTTTGCAGTTTATTCTCTTACTGCCTGATTGCTTACCTTATACTTCACAACATCATTTTATTACAACAAGCGCTCGAGTCTCCGACTCGTATTTCGCTTGGCTTGAGGTACTTTTTAATTTCGATATTTCCTGACTCAAGAAGCTAAATTATTCGGTCGGTATATTCTAACGACCTTTCTCAATTCAAATTTCGTAATAGTCACCTGGTCTCATAACACATACTTCTTCTCAACTTAACTTTTACTTCTTCTTACCTTTTTCTGTTTTACTCGGCTATAATCTTGTCACATTACTATACTTTATCTTACAACTTTCTATTGCTTCTCATATATATCTTTGCATCATTCACTTACTACCATAATTACTTATTACCTTAGTCTAGATACTTATTACAAAACATTCTTTCGCCTGTAACTTATTCTTCTTTAATCGACCTCATTCCCCATGTGCTTAATATTTATGTTTTACATCATACAAGTGCCTTAATAAGGGAAGCATCCATCCCACACACCCAGACTTCACTACTTGGTTCTTGAATCTTCAAGGTTCTCAAAAAGTTATATCCGACTCACAATTCCCGGGTACACCATGTATACATCATGTAATGAGGTATTATTGATGTATTCAAACTATTCTTCAGTATGGATCATGTTAAGGACTATCCTAACTTTCACCAGATCCCGAGATCCCATTTATTTTTAAAATTACGTATATCGATGTCTGTAATTTATGAGCTGGGGTGAATGTCTTTCACTGTAATCCTACCACTGCTACAAACGTAATAACAATGCTTATATCACTCTATTTGAAGGTCAGTTCCTTTACAAGCTTCTGTATTCAAGTACTATGAACCTCCTTCACTTTACTTCCATTGCATTCTAAACCCAACACTTCACCTTTCTAAACTTGCATTACCTTCTCTATATATAAGTGAAACAAAGGTTCACGCTCTGAGACCTCAACGTAATACTCGTACCTCTAGTGGTCTTTCATTTACTTACTATGAATACGAACTAGCCGAAGGCTCCCAAATGAATGACATTACTAAAACTATATAAAGCAAGAATTAGACTCAAATTTTTACAACTCATCTCTATGGCACAATCTATGAGATGAATGAATAGTAACCATCCCAAATGACCGGTAGCCTCCTATTTATTAGTGTGGTGCATAACACACCCATAAACAAGACTCTACTAGACACGTCTTGTAGACTCCATAGGACAAGCTTGCTCTGATACCAAGTTTGTCACACCCCAGCCCAGGAAGGGCAAGACTAGCACCCCGTGCCTTACTTGATCGAGCATACCAAACTGTACATCATACTCTAAATGCAGACAAACATACATCGACTCTTAGGGCCAAGATAAAACTCAAATAAGACCAACATAGGCCAGCAAGGCCATACTCAAGATACATAATATACAGGGCCCCGACCTACCCATATGATCTGTACAAAACCAAAAAATTTTAGACACTAAACCTGGAAACTCTAAAAGATCTGGAGCTTACAAATCAGCTGAACTCAGCAATGCCTACTGGGAGGTCTTTCTGGCTGTCTCTCAAAACCTTCATGCATGAAATGCATTACACCCGGGAAAAGGGACGTCTATACGAATATAATGTACCGAGCATATAAGGCAACTAAAATAACTAAAACTGAAATAATCAACAACTGAAAACTCAAGGATACTCTGAGTACACTTTCCTGCTCTGACTCAATGCATATGAAATACAATAGTAAAGCTAGTCGGCCACATATAGGGCTCCATGTATATCTCACCAACCATAAGGCTGGGTATACGTAACTTACCAGTCGATAGGCCATGCATCTTACTAGCTCTTAGGTTGGGTATCTCACTAGCTCATAGGCTAGGTATCTATAACATCTCAAGTCTTCGTACTAGTTCTTGACTCATTCTAAGGAAATAAATAAAAATTGAGAAGGTTTCACATTTTGCGAAACTGGCCGAGGGGGCTTAATTGAAGCAACCAAACCACATTGATTAAATGGGAATTTGGAAAAGCTTCCTAAGTCTCGTATGAGTTCGGGGTTAAACGAAATGAAGAAATAAAGTTTGCAGAAATTCGAGGGAAAGAAGGAAGAATTCTAGATAGGATTTTGGCCCAACATTTGAGGTTATATCTTCTAGTATGTAAGGTATTATGGGATGAATCAACTATTTAAATTCAAGTTTAGCGAGTCTACTTTCCGACACAACAAACCGTTCGTCAATCGGAGCTTTGTACAAAATGTTATGAACGTTTTAAGAATCTGGCACAGTCTGCAACATAGTGTGCAAACCACAGACAATGTTTGCGAACCGCAGACTGTGTCACAGATGGAGTTGGTGGAAAATTCATAAGTTGCTATAAATAGAAACTCTTTTGACAAAAAGCTCATTTACCATCATTTTTATAACCTTAACCAGCTCTTATACTCTCTCTAAGATATTTCAAATAATCCAAGGTGAAATACAAGATAAACTACATAAATACGACATAAATAATCCCGTGATCATCGTTAGATCTTCTTCTTCCTTATTGTATCGATTTTTGGAGAATTCTTGGTGTTGAAGTAAGCTCTATTTTGGAGTGATTCTTGAGGTTTAAGGTACATTTTATTTCCACCTTCTTATCTTTAAGATTATACAAGTATTTGAGGATGGATTGTTGAAGAAAATTTCATAGAACATGAGTTTGGAGAACATGAAGCTAAGTTGTGTTGTTGTGGGCTATTTTGTGTGATTTAAAGTTGCTATATGTAATTGTGAAGCTATGGATGGAGTTGTGGAGATGATTAGGAGTCGTAATGAAGATTGTTGTGATGATATGTGTGAAACTTAAGCTGCAAATGATCTTACAAAGTTATGTACTCAAGTTGTTCGACAAAATGTCTAAAAGAACTTTCTTATTAGTTATGAATCCATTATTAATAAAAATTATTCTTATAATGTAGATAATCGTCCGTAGAATATGCTAGGGCTCGTGGAACTCTGATAGCCTTGATGATAAGGTATGTAAGGCTTTACCTTCTTCTTCATTGTTGGTATGATTCAAAGTTAAACATCGTCAAATAAAATGTTCTGAAAGAAAATCCTATTCGTAGAATATTCAAGCATGGTTGCTCTTAATTGTTGATATTGTGTTTATTGGTAACTCTTGGAATTGATTCCATTAGCATTATACATTCCTTGTCAAAAGTGCTTCTTGTATCCTATAAAGATTATTTGGCGTGTTTCCTTGTCCGAATAGTTTATCGCTCTTCTTGAATAACTTTCTTATACTATTGGTCCTACGATCTTCATATGTTCTTTGTCGAAAGGGTTCATCGTATTCTATTGAAATCCATTGATTTGTTTCTCTTGTCGGGATTGTTTATCACATCTCTTGATAGTCGTTGCTATACTAATGATCTTGAGTTCATGATGAATTGTAATGGTGGTCGTAAATTTAATCCCATAACGATTGATGGAGGGTTAACGACCATGTGTCACCCCATCTTATTCCTATTGGTTTTCCTAAGGACAGTCATACATCACATATATACATGTATCTACTTAATGACACGAGTTGCGATATAGTCGGCCGAGTGTGGCACTTATATATACACACCACTGCAGTAGTGTTACACCCCATACTTTGGACGTCATTTTCATCATGGCTTAACTAATCTAAGCTTAGTTACGTTTGGATCCCATCACAAGGTTAACAAAGGTTTAGATGAGTGTTAATTATGTTTTGTAAGAGATTAGGGCTAAATGAATTGAATAAAGTTAGTTCGTTGATATCCGAATGAAAACAAGGGCAGAATTTCCGCACCTAATTTTTTGCCCAACTTGTCGGGGGTATATCTCCTAGTATATAAGGAATTAAGGAGTGCATAACCTATCTAAATTCAAGTCATACATTCTACTATTTAATGTAACTGACAGTTAGTCAATTTGAGAAGAAAAGGTACTGGCAATAACGTGGCTCAGTCCATGAATTCAGTAGCTCCTCATAATTCTCAAGACCAAGCAAGGCTTGGTGCAGTAAAGTCCAGTAATACTGGCGGGGGTCAGAATTACTTGTATGCACTAGCTGGTCGTCAAGTCACAAAGGCTCATGCAAATGTTTCTTTACCTTTGATGGTTATGCCCTCATCGACCTAGGATCCACCATATTTTATGTAACTATATTTAATGCTAAGAAATTTGGGATAGAACATAAAAATTGCATGATTCTTTTGAAGTGTCCACTCTAGTTGGAGAGTTAGTTATAGTCAGACGTATGTATAGGGGTTGCCCAGTTAGAGTCTATCACCGTATTATTGTAGCAGACATAGTAGAGTTAGAGATGGTGGAGTTCGATGTTATCATGGGCATGGATTGGTTGTCGTCATGTTATGCTATAGTATGTTGTACAACGAGAAAAGTGAGTTTTGAATTTCCTGGTGAACCAATGCTAGAATGGAAGGGTGATGCAGTGGAACCTAGGGGTAGGTTTATTTCCTAAATTAAGGCCAGAAATATGATATCTAAGGGGTACATTTATCACCTAGTTCGAGTCAGGGATGCAGACGCTCAGATACCAACTCTCCAGTCAGTACCAATGGTTAATGAGTTTCCAGAGGTATTTCCTGAAGATCTTCCTGGAATCCCTCCTGATAGGGAGATGGCAGTTCATGCTTTAGATGGAAATCAAGGATAAATTTAATAATACAGAGCTTTCTATAAAATAAACCTACTTAATTGATTGATGTTCAGTTGATCTATAGGAATTCCTTTAAACTAAGACAGTGAATTTGGATATATTATCGAAATGGTTAGCTCCATCTATAAATCTTTTGCATCAAAAGTTAAACAATTCGATGGATTGGAATGAACTTTGAAATATATCTATTTTCCAGCACTAAGCCTATATCTATTCTGCCGTATAGAATGGCTCCGACAGAGTTGAAAGAGATAAAGCTCCAGTTAAAAGATCTTCTAGAAAAGAGATTTATAAGGCCAAGTGTCTCACCTTAGGGTGCACTGGTCTTGTTTGTCAAAAATAAGGATGGGTTTTTGCATATGTGTATTGATTATCGTCAGCTGAATAAGGTTAACATGAAGAACAAGATCCTCTCCTTATAATCAATGCCTTATTTGATCAACGTCAAGGTGCCCAGTGTTATTCCAAGATTGACCTCAGATCAAGGTACCATCAGTTAAAGGTTAAGGAAGATGATATTCCTAAAATAGCTTTCAGAACTCACTATGGGCATTTTGATTTTTTGGTGATGTCATTTGGGTTGACGAATGCACCAGCAACTTTCATGTATCTTATTTTTTTTAATTTTATCAATGGGGCTAGTCAGGGGCTGAGTAGCACCCCCGGCCTTAACATAAATAAATAAAGAAAGAAAAGTACAAAGTAAGGGAACATAAACCTTACATGTCATTTGGGTTGACGAATGCACCAACAACTTTCATATATTTTTTTTTAATTTTATCAATGGGGCTAGCTGAGTGCACCCCCGGCCTTAACATAAATAAATAAAGAAAGAAAAGTACAAAGTAAGGGGACATAAACCGTACCTCCGATCCTATGGTGGTTCATAAGTCAGCCATCCTACTATGGTCAGCCAACTCATCCCCAGATTCTAAAAAAAGAAAGCCTAGTCATCTATGTACCTAGAAGAGAGGACTCATTTCAATACAATAGAAAACAAGGAAAATAAACAAGGGAGACTCTCCCTTTACAAAGTAAAGAAACAAAGAAAAGAGAAATCATATGCGCTATATAAGATCCTTCTTCAAAACAACTTTGACTCGTAAGAAAGAAATAACCCCAATGAAGAGAGATACAAATATGTCAAAAGATGCATATGTGCGACCCAAGGCTATTAGGGTTTGCTCCTTATAACATAACCCAGACACCATATGTGATCAAGGTGGTTCTTTAATCATTTTAGTCTTCCTCCATTTGAAGCTAGTCAACCCATGTGTGTATGGCTGAACAAGTCCTTTAATGTGAGCCGGAAAGTCCTGGAGAATAGAGTAAGGCAAGTGTGTGACTATGTTTATACAATGCATCTGATACCGCATTGCCCTCTCTAAAAATTGGGGTGAAAGAAAAGATGTGAAGCTATTGTATAGTGTCCTGAAGTCTGGTGAAAGCATGGTGAACATGCCAATGTGGGGCAATTGAGCCCTCAATCCAATGAAATAACAGCTCAGAATCCTAAATATCTATTAGCTAAATACCAAGATAATCCAATACGTGCAGCTTCTAACTCAACTTGGTTATTAGTACCATCACCCACGAGAGAAGAAAAATCATAGATGAGTTCTCCATAATTATATCTGAGAATACCACCCACACCTATCCTGCCCGGGTTGCCAAGAGCGCTCCCGTCAGTGTTGAGTTTAGAAATCCCAGGATCAGGCCTAGTCCAGCAAACCCTAGTGATCTTGATCTCATGAGAAAATACCTCCACTATAGAACTAATGTCTACCCAACTAGAAGGCCAATGAACATAGGGAAAAGTAATCTCAATCAACTTGAAAACATCACTTTCTATGTTGAATTTAACCCTCGCCAAATTAGACTTTTTAGAACTATGCTTAACTACACAATGATTCTTCCACAGAAGCTAGAAAATAAGAATAGGGAGGGCACGAGGGAGAATCTTATGAGGCTCGATTTTGGGTTTTTGGGTCCACCAATGCAAGAGAAGGGTTCGGAGTGGTTTCAGATTATGCATGTTACCCATAGACGGGGAGAAAAACTTCCAAACAGAATTTGCAAAAAAATCTATGAGGAACAGATGTTGAACATCCTTATACCCAGAAACTCATAAATACACACAATTAGTACCACAATCGGGGTTAAAAATAAGAACTCTATCGGCGGTAGGAAGCTTATTCCTTAAAGGCTCCAAACCAGGAAAGAACTTTTAAAAGGAACATGGGTTTGCTAAGTTTGCTTCTTGATGAGAGGAACTTTTCTGGAACTCCTGAAAACACCCCATGTTGAATAACATGTGAATAAACTCGAAGGATTGGCGTCCCAATAAGGCTGATCCAGCCTACCTGATTGTTAGTGGAACTGAAATGTAAGAATCTTAACCACCAATTGAGGTGGGAGATGCTGCTGAATAACACCAACCCTCCAATGACCATGGATATCTAAGAAATCAGAAACTATTACTCTAGAAGGTCTACCAATCACCATCCTGTAGGGAGAAAGAGGGACAATACGCAACCAGTTATCCCACCAGAAACTAGAAGTGCCCGAGTAGATCTTCCAAATGATATGTTATTTCACTTTGTTCCTATTAATCAAGAGACTCTTCCAGACTTCAGACTGACCTGAATCCCATTGCTTGGAGACCAGGTGAGATCTCTGATAATACTTAGCCAACATAAATTTTTTCCAAAGAGAATCTTTCGTTCTGAGGTCTCACCATTGCATGAATTTAAGGGATTTGCAAACATCATGTATCCTTCTAAACCCAACACCGCCTTCGTCACAAGGATAACACAAATTCTCTCAGGATGACGAATGATACTTCTTTCTGTCTTCAGCCATGCCCTAGAAAAAAATCAGTTGTCAACTTCTCAATTTCATTAAGAGGGGTTTTGAGAGGTGAGGCAACACTAAGGAGATGAATCGAAATGTACTGGAGAACATATGTGATAAGAGTAGCCTTTCTCCCGAAACTAAACATCTTTGTTTGCCAACCTCTAATCCTCCCTACCACATTAGATATCACATCCGAAAAGTGAACAAGTTTCTGTGTGCTGATGATGATAGGACAACCAAGGTATGTAATCGGTGAATCTTTTTTAGAAAAGCTTGTAACCTCTTTGATAGTATCAATGGTATATGGAAACACATCTTCAGTGACCATAAAGTGACTTTTGTTTTTGTTGATGAGTTGACCTGATCATTCTTCATAATCACTAAGAGTTTCCATAACCCGATCAAGTGATCTCCTCCTGCCTAAAGTGAAGATGATGATGTCATCTGTAAAACTAAGATGGTTAACCTGAGGCCCCTCCTCTCCATATAGAAACCACAAAAAAGTTGATATTCCCCTTTTACAACAGAATACCAGTTATCCGCCATAATACTCCATATCATGTTGATAATAAGCTCACAAAAGTCCATCCTCCTAAGAACAAGGCAAGTATAAGCCCATGATACCCTATCATAAGCCTTTGCCATATCTAACTTGATAACCATATTTTCTCCAATATTTGTTTTTGATGCGTTGTATCACTTCTTGAGCCAACATAATGTTCTTTAAGATGCTTCTTCCCTTAACAAACCCCGACTAATTTATGGAAATAAGGCCATGAAGGATTGGAGCAAGTCTGGGACAAATAAGCTTTGAAATAATTTTGTTGACAAAGTTACTCAAACTGATCGGCCTGAATTCTGACAAGTGGTTTGGGAACTCCACTCTTGGTATCAAAATTAGGCAAGCATGGGAGAAGTATTTTGGTAGAGAAGAACCACAGAATAAATACTGAACCACAGCAAGAGGGTCCACTTTGATAATATCCAAACAAGCTTGAAATGAATTTCCATTCATACTATCCGACCTTTCTGCTGAATTCAGATTTATAGAAAAAACCACTGCCTTGAACTCATCCACGTCTGGCATAGTAGCGATGATTTCATTCTACTCATCAGTAACCAATCTCAAAATTTAGGCAATAAGATCCCCTCTTCCTTTCATGGATCTTATGAATAGGGGTTTCAAGCCTTATCTCGATCTATTCGTCATTGTGTTTATTAATGATATCCTGATATACTTCCGTAGTGAGGAGGACCATGTAGAAATCTTAGGATAGCGTTGAAAATACTTCAGGACCGCATGCTTTATGCAAAAAAAAATTGAAGTGTGAATTTTGTCTCAGTCGGTAGTGTTTCTAGGCCATGTTATTTCAGGAGAGGATGTGAAGGTGGATTTTTCAAAAAATAGAAGCGGTAAAGAATTGGCCCAGACCCACCTCAGTGTCCGACATAAGAAGTTTCTTGGGTCTATGTTACGCCTCGTAGTTTTATGTTTTGTCGCATTGTTGATTGATACTGGCATATCGAGAAAAGATGTGACCTTACAGAAGGATAATGAGAGGTTATAGGTGGTTTACGGAAGTATCAAAGTGGATGTAAGTTAAACAGATCGAAGAAAATGCGTTTCGATGAAAATCTGCAGAATCCCAATTTGACGATCCAAAATGATGGACCGTACAAATTTGATAGACCGTCAATATGGGCCCCCACCATATTATTTGGAGGGAGATTGTATGATCAAAATTTATGGACCGTATAAAATTATACAAACCGTCAAATTGGAAATTGGCTGGGGGCCAACTTAACTTCGGGTTTAAATAATGTTTTAGGCCATTGTTTATCAATTCTCGACCAAACCCCTCCCCAACTCTCTACCTAACCCTACTAACATATTTCCATGATTTCAAAGAGATTCCAAGGTGATTACACCATAATTATTCATCCAAAATCTAGGGTAAGTAAAGGAGAATACTTCTATGGAGTTTCTATGCACTTGAGGGTTGTTCTTGGTGCTAGGAAGATCAGGTACAAGGTTATGTTTGTTGTGAAAGGTAACATTAACACTCCTTCTCGTGTACTTAAGCTTATTCATGTGTTAATTAAGTGTTTGGGCAAAGAATCTACAAGTTAATACCCTAGATGACAAAGGATGTAGTTGTCTTGATTTCAGACTGTTTGGAGGTTGATTATATGATTTGTTATGACTAAAAATGATGGGAATTAACTTGATTATGTTGTAGATGTTATTTTTGTGCTTGTATAAAGTTTTGGTCTTAATAATGGAATTACAAGTTAGAAGGAGAAATGGCTAGAAAACATGTAAAGGTTGTTCTTGTGGATGTTAACTTATGTTGGGCTGATTTTGTATGATTTAAGCTATTGAATGGAGATGTAAATACATGGATAGCATGGCGGTGATGAGTAAGGGTGACAATGAAGAATTTTTGTGATAGAATATATTGAACTTTAGCCATGATTGATCCAAAATATCTCTAATACGTAGGATATCATTCGAAGGGCGGCCAGAAAATTGTAAGCTAGCATTGTCGGAGCAATAGAGGTATGTAAGGCTCACTTCCTTCTTTTTGGTATGATCAATATTGAAATGATTATTATGAAATGAAATAAGATAAAAACCCTATTCAAAAGTCTTTACGAAAGTACTAGTGATTCTTCTTTAAGTGTGTTGTTGTTTATTACCATTCATCGTCAAGATTACATTCTCGTGACAAAGTATTCCTTTGATGTTAATAAAAGTCAGCTCGTTAGTGTTTTATGAGAGCTAAGGTATAATGTGATCTATGTTTTTTCTTGAGTCGTTAAAAGAGTAACAAGTGATGTGTTAACCCTCATAAGGGAGTCAGAGATGCAACGACCTTACGTCACTCCGACAAGTTCAAAGAGTATTCAGTAATCCTTAAAGAGGTCATCATATATGTGTATTATATATCTATATTTCCCTCAAAGGCCTATGACATTATATACGTGGTTATAGAGCTATGAGATGGATATTTCCCACAGAGGCCTATGACACTATTGTGCAATCTTTACAGATATGATATTGATAATATTGCCCCAGAGGCCTATGGAATTTTATATACGCTATTATACTTCATTATGCATATTCTGGCCCATAGAGGCACTCAGAGTACACGTTGTCTTTCCATTGCTTTACTTTACAGTCGTACATTTAGTTACAGTCTCAGCTTATGACTTATTTATAGTGTTAGTGTTGTACTTATTTACAGTTTTATCTTTACATATTCAGTACATTTTTCGTACTAATGTTCATTCCCGGAGGCACTACATTTTATGCCCGTATGTACAAATCGAGGTGTAGATGATCCCTCATAGTAGGTGACTCGACTGAGCAGAAGGTGGTCATGCTCATCTCTTTAGCAGTTGTCTAGTGAGCTGATAGGTATGATGGTTGTACATAGTTGGCTATGGTGAGGTCCTATCCCTACCAGATGTTCTTGATATACTTACTCTCTAGAGTCTTGTAGACAGTCGTGTTGTGTATTATGGTCTTGTGTGGCCTCTTCAGTAGACTGGTTATATTCATGTCAGCCTCGTCGGCCTTGTTATATATATGTATATGTATAATTTGGGCCTTTTCTGCATGTAGGAATTATGTCTTTGTTCATAGAATTACTTATCAGAGACCTTGTTGGCCTATGTGTTATTGAGCATGTCGCAAGTATCAGGATTGGTACGCTTGGGCCTTAGGGCACCGGGTGCTGGCCACACCCCCAAGGTTGTGGTGTGACAGTCTAGTAGAATATTACAGGCATTTCGTGCAAGGTTTTTCCACCATCTCAGAGCCGTTGAGTAAATTGACTCAGAAGAAATTCAAGTTCTAATGATTAGATGCTTGCAAGAAAAGTTTCGAAGAGTTGAAGAAGAGGTTGACATATACTTTGATTTTGACACTACCAGAAGGGATCGAAGGGTTCATAGTATATTGTGATGTTTCAGGAGTTGGTGTCGGATACATCTTAATGCAACATGGCAAGCTGATAGTTTATGCGTCCAGACAACTTAAACCTCACGAGAAAAATTATCCGACTCATAATTTGGAGTTAGCAGTAGTGGTGTTCGTACTGAAGATTTGATGTCACTACTTGTATGGGGTTTACGTGGATATTTTTACAGACCACAAAATCCTAACAATACATTGTGAAAGGGATCTGAATCTTTGACAAAGAAGATGGCTCGAATTGCTTAAGGATTACGATGTGGATATTCTCTATCACCCAGTGAAGGCGAATGTTTTGGCTGATGCTCTCAGTCGGTGTTCTATAGGAAGCTTACGTCATGTTGAGGCAGGAAAGAGAACCATGGTAAAGGAAGTCCACCATTTTTCTTATCTAGGTATTCGATTTTTGGACTCCGAATATGGTGGTGTTGCAATTCAGAACAGGGATGGATCCTCCTTAGTAGCCGAAGTGAATGACAAATAGATTAATGATCCTTACCTTTTACAACTAAAGGATGTGATTCACAAGAATAAGATGACAGATTTTGAACAAGAGGGATATGATGGTACCTTAAGGTACCTAGGCAGATTGTATGTTCCAGATGTAGACAGGCTGAGAGAAAGAATCATGTCAGAAGCCCACAATTCCAGATATTATTTTCACCCAAATTCCACAAAGATATATCATGACCTCAAAAATATTTCTTGGTGGAACGACATGAAAAATAACATCACAAATTTCATGGCTAAGTGTCCGAACTGTCAGCAGGTGAAAGCTGAGCACCAGAGGCCCGATGGTTTGACTCAAATAATAGTCATTCCTATTTGGAAATGGAAGATGATTAATATGGATATAATAACAGGTTTACCCCGCTCTTTTCATAAGAATGATTCGATTTGGGTAATTGTAGACTGACTCACTAAGTGAGCGCACTTTCTGACAGTTAAAACTACTGACTCAACAGAAGACTATGCTAAGTTATATATTCAAGAGATCGTCAGATTGCATGGAACCCGTGTCTATCATTTCAGATCTTGGTACCTAGTTCATTGTATTTTTTTGGAGATCTTTAAAGAGCACACTATACTGACCCTTGATGATTTGTTAAGGCCATGTGTTCTTGATTTTAAAGGTAAATGATATGATCATTTTCCTCTCACAGAATTTGTCTATAATAACAGTTATCAGAGCAGGTCAGTCCTAGGGATTTCTATAAGTCGTGTCTGGTAGAGTCTTGCTTATGGGTGTGTTGCGCGCCACACTTATAACAGGAGGCTACATGGAATTCAGGATGTTACCTTTCTTGAAATCTAGATTGTGCATTAGAAGCGAAGTCGTAAGTAATTGTATTCCTATCTTCTCACCTTAGTTCTCTTTTTTCAGTAATGCCAAAATCAAAAGAAAGAATCATTAGAAGGATTTTGGTTAGAAATGCAGGGGAAAGTACTAACCAAGTACCACCCGTTAATATTGATATGAGGACTATAAGGACACCAGAAGGAAATGTGAGCTATTCTGTGGAAGAATATCCTTCTGAAGATTAGTCTATGGAGGAGGACCTATCTAAGGCCCTAGAAGAATCGCCCTTCCGAGTGTAATCGATTCCACTGGTGTTGCTAAATTATAAAAGGGCCCGCAAAATACATAAATCATCAGTGCAATAATCATTTGCAGTTAATTTAGGTGTGAGTGGTACTGTGTATGCAACAACTCCCCCATTCATCTTTCCAGAGCAGGTTATGTTCAGATGCCCCCATAAGTTAGGCCTTTTAAGAGACCAAGGAGTTCATTATCATGGAAGTCGGTTAATCAAGGTTCGCCAAGAACAAGTAGAGGTGAGAAAGAAGTAACCAGTAGATAGACTGGAAGGTTTGGAATGGAAGTAAGTAACAAAGGATTAGTGTTGCAAGATGTGTCAGATCAATGTTCCCAGGTAGAATTCAGGCAAGCATAAAGAGATGTTGGAAGTAGTAGACTGCGTTATAAGCAATATGGAAGGGGGCATGACGGAGTGTGTTTACCCGATACCGAGTTATGTTGTGGCGGTGGAGCCTTGGGCCATAGGGCCAGGGGAATGCCCCGAGGTATTTCAGTCGTTGTGCCATCAGTGTGGACAAGTGTATTATGGGCAATGTCAAGAGGATGTTGAAGAGTGTTATTGGTGTAAAAGTAGACGACCTAAAAGGGATACTCTCAGGTTCAAATAATTAAAGGAAACCCCAGAAGATTGATAAGGAAAATGGATTTCCAATGTTAAGTTACCTGAAGCTTCGTTCCAGGAAGCGATCAATGAAAAGGGGTGCGAAATGTCATTCCTAAATTAGTAACCCCCAACTTCTCCATAAGGATTGAACCATTTAGTAAGACAATGTGACGGAATGACTTTTGCCAGTTAAAGATAAGCGATATACTTTCTTTGCCGTAGCAATACGTGCGTGGGTGGTAGTAAAAGATAGCAGGAATTTTTATATTAACTGATGAGAATTTTGAATTCTATGGTGTAGTTTTGTGACCCGATCGAGTCAGAAGGGTTAGTTGAAGATAGTTTGCGATAAAGGCTTGATTTGATAGAAAAGCAATGATAAATGGTAAACATGTCTCTAGTAAACACAAGTGAAAGTGTTATGACAGAGTAGTGAGGCCGAAGGGTGTTTCTCACGTAAATAGACCGGCAAAAATACAGTAATGGTAAGAACATAAATAACGGGACTAGAGTGGACCCAAAGCAACATAATTACCATTAAAAGATAAGGATATTAGTAAACAAGGGGGTAACGTACATAAATGATGATACTAGGAATACACTAAGACGAGGAATCCTTGAAGAAACTCAAGACGGTAACGTACAAGTTGATTGGCTGAACGACAGGTAAAGACGAGCTCTAATACGAATTAAGAGAGGAAGCCTGACTCAGTGGTAAGATTGAAATCGGCTACCATTTGAATTTGAATATGTCAAGCACTAGTTCTACGACAAATGTTTAAGGATATGTAAGTGGAAGTAAGGACGAATGAAGCCCGATGTAAGCATATGACGGAGTGATAAAGAAATAGTCTAAGATAGATGATCAGGAGAAGAGCTAAAGAATAAGGGCAAGGGAACAAGAGATGAGCAGGTGAGTAATGGTAAATTGTGACTGCTGAATGAATTAGAAACTCCACAAGAAGGATACACAATGGTCGTAAGGTTAAGGAAATTGATTACACAAGAAGCCGAAATCATAAAATAAAGGCGGAAGCGTTAACTCAAATGTGGTGACCATAGGGAGACCAAGCAGATCAACGCCTTGCAAAGGTAATTTTTTCAATGAAAAAGGGGGTAAAATGACCCCTAGCATGAGCAATACAGAGGAATAACACGAATATGTCAAAGGTTTGCTTTTCGAAAAAGGTTGTACAGGAGATACCCATCGAACGGATAGTCGAATATGACTTATAAAAGATATCGGAATTACAAGGGTTAGGTATTGCATTCTTAACATGAAGTAAATGTTGTTCTAAAAAAACACCAGTTTGGAGTTAGTAAAAAAACAAGAATTAGTAGAAGCTTAAGAAATAAGGCCAACAAAAAGGGAAAATGACATCGAAGGTGAGGGAAGGTCTTGTTTCCAAGTACTTCACGATAAAGGGAAATTATGGTAAATAGAAAGGAGACTATGAAAATGGAGAAAGAGTACTTGAGCAAATGTAGGGTACAACTAAGGAATAGTGAATCTATCTTGGGATACATAGAATCGCTAATGAAGTATGCAAATTTGAGATGTTATGAGAAGCAAGAAGTTCTAACGTAATGACTAGGAAGATAGTGGATGACCAGGTCGAATACCGTTGAAAAAGAGGGTCATTATGGGAGCTACAGGAAAGGATTAACCCAAAGAGATAATAGATGGCCAGCCGTAATAGAAACCAGACGATGTTAATTCCCCAAAGTAGAAGGCAAATAAATTCTTCCTTATATTGGGAATTGGGAGAGCATCAAGGAGAAGAGCCCCATCTAGAGTCCATTGGGATATGTTGTAATGTGAAGTAAGGGTAATAGTAGGAACTTTATCAAAACCCAAGAATTTAGTATATTGATTAACAGCACCCAAGAAAATTCACCCTTGGAATGGAAGAATTACATAAAAACTATTGATTAGTCCAAGAATCATTGTGGGCCATCTCATTATAAGTGGAAACTATTCTGGTTTGGAAGAGTAATGCCCAACTGACTCATCAATTTGTGCCATGACAACTAAGACTGTCTAACAATCAAAGTATGGCTGCCAATTATTTTATAAGATTATCTAGAGCCATTGTACAATCGCTATGTATGATAAATAGTTGTTGGAGGAACCAGTCAAAAAAGGCTCTGGACATTCAGGATTACCTTCTCCCCATCCTAAGGGAGCCAATTAAAACTAAGGTTCAGACCACCAGACTCAAGTATTGAGTGAATATATGGAACTTGGAAGAAGTTTGGAATAAAGATCAATGACTATTAAACGACATAAAAATCGATAAATAAGGAAGTATACATGGCAAGGGAGTAGGACTCTTATCGAATCAAAAAAAGGGAAGAAAACTGAAGTAACTATATCAGATTTGATGTAGTAAGTTATAAGAGACTACTAAGAGTAATGCGGAGATATTTTAAGAGATTTGGTATCAGGAGCATGATATAACTTGATAAAGATAGAAGGATTTGTCTGAAACATTCACGATCATAATACCAAACTTGGTTGAGAAATGCAGTAACCAACAAATAGAGTATAATCCCAACCAGAGATGCTTATTAGAAATTCACTTCAAGTATTACCATGATGGAAATGTAAAAGTGGAAAGGAACTTACTGACGAACGAAATTCTAAGACCAGTAAGTTGTTCAAAACTTATGTACTATATAAGGATATTATAGAGAAATGAAAAGGAAGAGCAGAGGAAGAAATGGATTCAGATAACCCTATTATTTTTAAATCCTTGACCTTGACGATCTTCGTGTCGCAGCCTCTCATCATAATCTTATTTATACTTTTTGCATGCAATCTCTGGCACATAAATCCTATCATGAGGCGAGAATTGTAACAAAGAAATAAAAAATATAGTTCAGATGTCAGGATCCAACAGTGTGAATAAATTCTAGTTATTAAGAAATTTTGTAAAAGAAATGTACGACCGTGTGGAGGTCCACGATGTACCAACAATGTTTATAATTGTGTAATCCTATAAGGTAATAGATATGGCATCCGATTGCACGACAGGTTGAGATAGTCCTTCGTATGAATGAACTCTACCAGAACTGTCAAAGGACTAGACTAGAGTTGCTAAGGACTAGACTGGGGTTGCTAAGTACAAGCCTGAATACTAACCAAATAAGGTTGGCCGATAATCTTAAGATAGACCCTAAGTTTGGGTTTGGTTGGTCACACAGTCCCAACGTCCACTCGCACCAAAGGGGGTACCTTAAGCTTGGATTTAGTTAAGTCACAAAGTCTTAACCAACTTACACCAAAGGGAAACCTTAGTTTATATTCAACTAAGTCACACATTCTTAGTTAAACTTACGCTAAAGGTTTGGCTCACACAAGAACCAAGGTCCTCTCGGATAACCGACTAAAGTATACAACCCCGGGTTGAATAGATTTAGCAATGTGTAAAAACTCAAGTATTTTTATTCATCAAACTCTAAATTTTACAATGGCCTAAGGCCTCTATTTATAGTACAAAATATACTATTCTAGAAGAAAACTAAGGGACACAAATTGCTTGGGAGTTTGGCCAAGTGTGAACGATTTTGGGGTTGACTTGGTGGCCAAGGTGTTCAGCCACCCCTTCCTCTCCCAAAGGCCGAGTTTGACTTCTTCTATATGACCACATTCATGAGTTTGTTATTTCATAAATCCTTCCTTGAAGTCTTCATCTTCTAGAAGTCTCTTGTCATTGCGATAGTGTACTCTCGGCCTAGTCACCTTTCTGACTTATTATTGGTGTCCTAATGTTAGTTATTACATAGCACTATGTCCTAAGCTAGCAATTAAGCTAGGAACTAAAGGAAAATAACAAGCTAAAAGAAATAAACAAATATGGTCTTTGGCCAAGACCTACATACAAAGCCAAATATAAACACCTTCTTGAATCTTTATGTAACAAGTCCAATTCCATTCCATTTTCCATACCACGATAAGTACATTATCATAGGTTGATCAACCATTTTTGGAACTCCGAGATTATGACCTCGAAGATCGAATTAGAACCTAGAGCTCACGAGGATTTATGCACCACCTATTGGTTGGTATGTAGTTGGCAAAAACATAATTGCTAAGGCCAGAGTTGGTCCCTGAGGTTGTTGAAAAGTTAAATTAATTCAAGAGCATTTGAAAATGGCTAAAAGTTGCAACAGTCTTATGTGAATGTGCGGCGTAGAGATTCAGAGTTTCATGTTAAGGATTGGATGTTTCTACAAAGTTTTACCTATGAAAGGCGGTATGTGATTTGAGAAGAAAGAGAAGTTAATCCCAAATATATAGACCATACAAGATCCTATGAAAGATCGTCAAATTGGCAGGTTAGCTACCTCAAGTATTCAGACCTCATAATTAGTTAAGTGTTTAGATCCCACCTCCGCTCAACATTCATATCTCCCGTTGTAACATTTATGTTTTCGGCATTCAGATTTCATGTTATGATTTCCATATTTTAGATCTCAAGTTAGTTCAGCACTCATGTATCCATGTGATACAGTATTCATGTATTTATGTCAGTATAGTATTCATGTTCCATTTCATGTTCCTAGCATCCATGTAATCATGTCATGTTCATGCTCATGTTCCAGTACTCATGTTATTCATGCCTATAATTTTTTTCCAAATCCCATGTATAGTATTCATGTATTCATTCAGTTCAATATACATAGGTTCATGCCATATCGGTATTCATGATACTTGGTATTCACGTATTCAATCCAGTTTAGTATTCATGTTAGTTACATTCATGCTTCAGTTACCATGTTTTGTCTTGTCATGCGTAACAAGATGATCTGTGAGGCTTGTGTTGTGTTTTGGTTAGCTGGCAGGTGTTCAAAAAATATTGGGATAGTCTTATTTATAGAGGAAACCCTACAACAAGTTTTATAAAATTTTAGAGTAAGTCATACTCCTAACCATGAACCATCATTCGAGGACGAATGATCCCAAGGAGGAGATATTGTAACACCTCATAACTTTGGGCTATGGATTGAACTGTATGATGGGAAAATGATGGAACCAAGATGAGGAGTGTAGTAAGTGTTTTGAAAATTAATCAAGGTATAATAAGAGTCTTAGGAAAAATTAGAGTTGGAAGCTACTATACAGAGCATGTTTTAAAGTGAGTTTGTAGCAGGCCTCACTAAATCGAGTTTATGAATATATATATATATATATATATGGAATTTTGGAAAACTTCCTTGATGAAAGTTGTATCCCTTTGAAATACCTTTCCATCCATATAAAGTTCACATCAAATGGAGTTCTGTACAAAAGGTTATGGCCGATTTACTGAGGACGTGTAAAATAAAAATTCCGATTCTTGTAGGATTAGGTTTTAAAGCCCAAGCCTTTATGATAACCTATAAATACAACCCTAAAATATTTTATATAAGGATTTAGACCTGAGCTGCTACCAAACACCTACGTTTAGTTCTTATTCAAATTCTTATGCCAATTCTATTAAGTTAACACTATAGTAACACCGAATCATTATTTGGAATCGCTAGATTTTGAAAAATCCATTCAAGGTCGAATTTAGAATGAAGCTTTGGGATTTCTTCAATAAGATAAACCCCTCAATAAATAATGGATTATATGGAGTTATTATTATGTTTTAGACATTTAATGGTTGGTAGAATCATGAAATAGGATTGATTTAGATGCACTCCATCAAAAGAAAAGCCATAGTAATTTGTTGTAGATTTTCCTTCCGACCAACAAGCTTTCTTTGGCATTTTCCGATAATTTAACCGTTGGATTGAGCCCTAATTTTAACTGAGTGGTCAAAGAATATAGTTCTTAAAGGTGAATGATGGAGATCGGATTTGGAAGCCCGGAATAGTGTGGTTTGAGCTATGAACAGTAGCTATAAAAATTAGTGAAAACTCTTCTCAAGGTTTCAAGATCAAAGTTTTGCGTTTCTTCTTCAAAAGTTCAGACCTTTTCTTCAAGTCTTGGAGCGACTAAGGTATGTAGAGCTTCTATATACGTGTGGGAATATCCACGTTCTTCCACACACCACGTTCTTCCATGAAACATAAATTCTTCATAAATTTAGGGTTTTGTTCCATTAGCATGATAACCCTAATATATGTAATATTATACGTCATGTCTATATCACAATTCATCAATTGTATTCATGATAGGTCATTATGATTGTCGTGAACCAGTCCTTAATCCATGAACACATGCTTTGAATTCCATGAGTTCTGAAATATTAGTTATGATCATTATCACTCAGTTCCATGAAGTCATACATGTTTTCATGTTTTACACAGTTTATATTATATATTTATTTACATGTTAAATTATAATTACAAATCATGCTTTACAAGTTATTTTATGAAATTCATGGGCTTATAAGTCAACTATTTTCAAGTACATATTTTGAGAGTTGCACAGATTACCGAGAAGGCTCAAATAGCCTGAAACTACATATGTCAACGTAGAATAAGGGTCTCTCCGCCAGAGGACGATACCTTCTTATTACCCCATGTGGGATTATTGGATCCATCATGTTCATGTTCATGTCTCGTACTCTGGCAAAGTACGAGATGACTTAGTTGATCGGGCAGAGATCAAACTCCACGTTCACGCGTGGCGGTTCATGTCGATTTTGTTAATGCTCTCTGACAGACAGTTTTCATATTTTATACATGTTATTATACTCATATTCATGTCCATGTTTTAGTTTCAGTTTCATGTTCCTATTATATCATGTGCCTACTTATTTCCTCCAGTTGCTTTACATACAATACAATTCAAAATATACTAACGTCTCTTTACATGGAGTCTGCACTTCATGGTGCAAGTGCTGAGTTTCAGGACAACAAATCTGCTTGTTAGGATTTGCCTCAGTATCAGCTATTGGTGAGCCACATTTTCTTTGCGGTGTTAGTCAGCTATTTTACATGTCATGCTTATTATTAATGGTATGTCAGGGTCTTGTCCTGGTAAATAGTTTTGCATCAAACTCATGTGTCAGAGGTTTCATAGACTAGACTAGTTTAGCATGTTAGCATTATTTTCAGACTTGTTATATTTTTAGATATTTCCGCAATATATTTTTCAGACTATATTTCAGTATCATGTGTTTACATAAGTTACTATCATCATTATTTCATGCTTCTGATGCCCATGTTGATTCAGCAGCCCATGTGGTTCGCTCGGTCACATGCAGTCAGACACTAAGTGTCGTGTTTCTCATAGGACGTGGTTCGGGGAGTTACAATGATGAGTTGGATCAACAACATCCTTCGGTTTTCCCACCAAAATGGGGTATTTTGATTGGTTTGAAGTTCAAATCCACTTCCCTGGCATGCAAGGGAACATGCCCGGAAAGTGCATGGGCGTGTAAGGGTACGTGCCCAAAAAGTGCAGGGACTATCCGTATAGGGCAAAATTTGTATTATGTAGGTGGACGAATTATGTCATGACACATGGCGGAAAGAGGTGAGTCGGATCCAAGTCAGCTTTCAGTGCGATCGGTAGTACAAGCTTCACACCGGGGGCACCAAGGAGTCATAGGTACCGGAAAGTCGAATTACATCAGGGGTCTGGTTTGAATCTCAACGGGCGACCGCTACTTATATGACTTTTCATCTTCCAGGAATGCATTAAAGGCATTTATGAAGATACTAATTGTCCGATTATTACAGGATTTATGTATTGATATTATTAGGGGCATAATTCATGGAATGTGTACCCATGAGTCCAAATATAAATAGGATCAATTAACTCATTGTAAGGACATCATATTCAAGATATTACAATACTAGTTCATTATTCTCACTACTTTCCAAGTTCTTGTCTCAATATTGTACTTTTATACTGTTGGAAACGTCATGCCCAGAGGCCATAGCACGAAGCTCCTTCTAGGCCCAGGCTAATTATATTCTACCCTTGCTTTTATATTCATTACTTATTAGAATTATTTACTAATTAATCTGCTAATTTAGTCATTTGAGACCTACGTGTTCTTGTCGACGTCTACAAATTCAACTGTACCGATTTATAGGTAAACATATACTATTGCAAAATGCAAAAAATTATCTCCCCTTCTCCCTTCCGTAATTATTGTCTCTTTTTTTTATGTTTTTTATGTTGTTGCAGGTTTCTGAACTTTGTTAGGAGGCTTCGTTTTTCGCTATCTATTTGATAAACAAAAATCTTGTCAAGATGTATGTAAATCACTTTGTTAATAAATCGGTGTATTTTGTTAGCATGTTTTGAAATAAACATCTTTTTCTTTCTTTGTTAGGGTGTGCAAGTTATGTTTCTCATTGACAACCTTTGTCGGACGGAGGAATATAGGTGTAAAGTACACATTTTGGGATGAATTCTTCACATCTAAGGTATGTGATCTCAACTTTTTAACTTTTATAAGAAGTATCATGCAGATTAATCGTGTCTTCGTATCAAGTGAATATCACGTAATTCTTCTTATCGAAAGATTGTGACTAGTTTACTTTGGCACTCACAGCTCAAAAGAATGTTAATTGATAGACTTACATGGAGATAGTTGAGCTTAAAATTTTATTTTGTTAATGTTAACTTATAGTTGTATGTAAGCGAAAGATTTAGGCCTACTATAATATGACTCCTTAAATAACTATTGAAAGCAAGCTTTTGATTCTGTATAGAATTTTGAACCTCTTTGTTATTGCCTTTTAGTTTGTAATAGTCGAAGTTAGATTAGCATTGCTGCTCCCTACCCCCCCCCCCCCCACCATCATTTTGTCTTTCATCATTCAATGTTGGCTATTGAAATGTGCAAATGACTAACAATTAAATATAATGTTTTACTTTAAAAATGTCAAAAAATTGCTACAGTTTAAAGTTACACCCAGCACTGCCAAAGACTATATTGGATAAATTTGCTGCTATTGAAATACTTCAGGTAATAAAAGATCTTACCTTGTCTTACCGTTGAGTTAGGAATACAGTTTAACTCACTGGATGAGTATGCTTCATTCTCAACACTTAGACAATGTCATTCTTAATTGGCACTCAAATAAATAAAGAAAAAAACTTTTGTCATTTGAGAAAAAATAGTATTGTTTGCAGAAAAATAAAGTTTTCTTATAATTCATAGCTGTAATAACCTCTACTTAGTTTAACTAAGAAGCTAAGTAAAAAAGATTCATTCCTTTAAGAAACATACAATAATGGGTGGTTTGTGTCAGGGATATCTCGATTTTGTTAACGGGAAGAAAGATTCCAATCCTCCAAAGAAGACTCTTCTTGGCGTGGTGCCTAAAGCAGTTACATCGATCTAATTACGTTAATGTCTTCAAAAGATGGACGTGTATCTATATTATAATTGTACTACACATTGGGAAAAAAAGAGTTCTAGTTATCGATGTAGTATTTAGGTTATAGTGTGCTTTGTTAAACATATTTAGGACTCTCTATTTAGCCTCTGTACAAATTGTAGCACTGTATTTAAGAGCAAGGTTGTAACACTATGGACTACGGCTTGGTGAATAGAGTTATATGATACCTATACTGGTGTGACGTAGTAGGTACCTCGTAAAATTAGTCGAGGTGTATACAAGTTAACTCAAACACCATCATTATAAAAGAAAAAGTATGAACCACAACTGTGTTCGCGGGGGTGGCTTTTGTTGGAAAATGATCACATTTTCATCTACTTCTAGATTAGGTACTATTTTCAATTTCAGCTCAAATCTCCTTTACAGCTTTCTACATAGTACAGTTGAGGAAATATGAAAACTTGACCCTTGATATGATCACACCCCCCACACCTACCCCGCTGAAGTTGCACTCTAAATTTTAAAAAACTCATAGTATTATGCTTTGAATATATATCAATGCTTTTAAAATAACATTTTCAACTTGCATAACAAACACAAGAAAATAAATAGAAAAATCTCTTTTTTTAGAAAAAATCATTTTGACTTCAAAATTTAAAGTTGCTTAATTTTTTTATTGTTAAATCTGATTTCAATAACTCAGTTAAAGTTTTTTGGTTTTAGGAATTAAAGCGAGTTAAACCATTTGCCCAATTCATATCTTACTCGATCCATTTTTTACCCATCTTCATGAGTGAATTGCAGTCCAATCCATTTTCAATCTGCCCAAATCCGCTCATTTGCCACCACTTCGCACTGCTATCCATCGCTTGCCTAGACTTCTGTTAAAATTTTAAAGCCTAGTTTTTTCCCTTTTCATAGCAATTTTATTTATGTTCCAAAGCCTCAATGCTTGTTCAAGGGAAAACTTGTACGATAGATAACTGCAGGTTCTGTACCCGTGTATAACCAGCTATACTCTTTATCAATTCCAATGTAAAGGTACAGCAAATTGATCCCAAAAATGCACTTCTATTTTCCGCTAGGAAACCAGCAGACATTTTTGCATAACGCAACATCGAACTAACAAATTCTCCATACTTCTTTTCAAGTATCTGTTTTAAATAACTGAGGTAAGAGGTGCTTATCAGTACACCCCCACCCCCTCCCCCTCCCCCCACCCCAAAAAAAATGACTTCACGGCCTCATAAATTCAGTCCCATTACCATTTTCACCCTTTCTACATTCGTTTGAAGAATGTCACAATAGATCCCAAAAATGAGAATAATAACGTGCAGGACCGTTCTGACTTACTATGATTATACACTTCTTGATGTCCAGAATGACTAGCCAAAAATGCAGAACTTAAATGGAGAACAAATAAGGCAGTACTATAGAATCTCGGAAGGTGCTCATTACAACATCTGTGCTGTTAAGAGCTCCATTCAGATCTCGTTATACAGATCGAAACATATCAAATGACTGCAACACCTTATGATGGCTGGAACCATTGCATCAAACGAACCCTGATATCACTAACGCTACATCATAAAGCAGAGATATTATTTTCTGGACAGGTGAACTGAACATGCAATGTGAAATAACTAGTAAGCCTGTAACAGTAAAGATGGTTGATAAACACATGCCAATTTTGCTCATGTTGTTAACTGTAACCCCAACAAACGTCCATAGAATGACCAAGCAACAAAATGCTTCATATAATAAAAATGATCACAGCTACTAAGTTAACAATAAATCACCATCTTTATTCTTTTCAGTATGGTACAACACCCCAACCCACCCCCCAAAAAAAAAAAAAAAAAAAACCCAACCGCATCAAGGAGATACTTTCCCACTTTGCTCCTTTAACTTCCAACCTCTTGGTCAAGAAAAACAAAACAATACTACTTTCAGCTCTATTGCAAGCAGGATAATACATGCATTAAGTTTCCAACCAAAACTTGCTACTTTAATCTAACACCAGATTTTTCTAATGTATATAAGGAGGGAAAAGTGAGGGTGAGTTGGTCGGAGTTTGGTTGGAACGGATTGACACGAAAATGGGGGCAAGTGAAGGTTGTCGGGTAGGAAGTTTTTGCCGGGCAGTGGGTGTTTGGAGGGATACCCGAGTAGTTTAGGGTGGAAGTGGGCTAAAGCGTTTTGTGGGGTTGTTCTAGATGAGTTGAGGGTTGTATTAGTGGTTGGTGTGTGGTGGTTGGATGGTGGTAATGTGGCGGAAACTGGTCGGAACAGTGAGGTTGCCGGTAAAGGGGTGATTTGCAAACTGTTTGGTTTTGCGGAGGATGAACGGGTAATTTAGGATGGTTTCGGATAATGGCCTTTGGGGTGGGTGTTTGGAAAGTGATGTGGTGTATGGTGGTGAAAATAATCAAGTGGTTTGAACAAGGATTGGACACGAGGTTGATAAGGACAAGCTCGGGTCGAAACCAAGTGAACTAGGCCAATTGGACAAGGATTTGACCGAGGTTGCTATGGGAAAGCTCGGGTACAAACCAAGTGAGGGAGGCCGAAAGACCTTGTGACAAGTAACCGGATAGGCCCTTGGATTGGGTTTGGTTGGGTCACAAAAGTCCCAACTAGACTTACACCGAGGGGAACCTTAGTTTGGGTTTAGCTAGATAAAAAAAGTTCTAACTAGACTTGCACCAAGGGATTGACCCACAAAAAAGTTCTAACTAGACTAGTACTTAGACATTTCTACAAGACAACTAGATAGACACAATACATGAACCATTCGGCCACAATGGGAAAGGGGAAAGCGGTTCGGCCGACCTTGTTGGAGGGGATGGATCCAACCTTTCATGTGTTCTAGACCACCCTTTTGTATTACCCATGTAGATAAGTTCATGAACTAGTTAGTTCATGAATCTCGTCCAAATGGGAAAAGGGAAAGGGGTTCGGTCGAATGGAGAAGGGAAAGAACCAACCCTTTATGTTTTCTAGGCCACGCTTTTGTGTCATCTATGTAAATAAGTGCATGAACTAGCTAGTTCATGAACTATCTCCTTGGGGCACGGTTGGAAGCTTCCATTTCTAGATTGTTCTTTGTCCTAGTCACCTTATCCTCTTACACGGCCTAGTCATCTCATTCTATTACAAGGTCTATTAATTATGTCCTAAGGAGAGCTAATAGTTAAGCTAGAAATAAAAACAAGCTAAAAGAAAGTGGTCTCGGCCAATACCTACATAAAGGCCGAAATAAATGTGTCTTTTTTGGATCTTCAAGTTATGTCTTCAACTCCACTCCACATTCCATTCCATATTACGCATATCACCATATGACGGATGGCAATCTTTGGCACTCTTCGCAAGTCACCTCTCGGCTCATGTTGGGAGCTTATGCTTGTGGCCTTTCTTTCATCAATCTCCCCTTCTTTAACAGAATTTTCCCTCAAATTCTCATCATCTATATATGGGGATAAGCCTCCAACATCAAACGTTGAAAGCCATTCACCTCCCTCTCGGATCTTCATTTGATGGTAACCGCTACTCAAATCTATCTTGGAGAACAACTTGGCCCCACTCAATTCATCCAAGAGATCTTTCAATCTTGGAATATGAATCTTGCACTCCAAGGTGATGTTATTGACCGCTAGGCTATCAATACACGTGCCAAATCTCATTTTTCTTTGGCACCAATAAGGCGGGTGTCGCACAAGGACTAAAGTCCTCTTGGACAATGCCTTCGTCTAGTAACTCCTTGACCTCTTTCGGATTGCATCTATAGACTTCTATTGGCGGTAATCAGGGTGCAAGATCATCCGGAGACACATCTATCAGGAGTTCCTTCAAGTCGGCATTTTCATCCGCATCTCACATAAGACTTTCCTTCTCCTCGCACACCAATGCATCTATAGAACTCCCCTTCTTTGATTCTTCTCAATCTCCGATGCATTAATCAAGAAGGCTTGGGACTTCTCCTTGAGTTTCTTGACATTTTGGATCTTTATTTTCTTCACCTCACTAGGTGACAATGGTATTAACCGGATCTTCTTATCATACTTTTGAAAAGAATAGACATTTTCTCCATCATGTTGCACATTCCGATCAAATTGCCATGGCCGACCCAATCAAATATGACAAGCATCCATAGGTAGGACGTCACACCATATTTCATCTCCATACCTACCAACCCGAAAACTAACAAGAGGTTGTTGCATTACCTTTAGCCCTTTGTCTTTGTTCAACCATTGGAGAGCATATGGTTTAGGATGGTTGCGGGTAGGCAAGTTCAATTTGCCAACCATTTCCACGGAGGCCGCATTGGTACAGCTTTCTCCATCAATGATCATATTACATACTATGTCATTCACCTTGCATCGAGTGTAAAATAGTTGCTCTCTTTGTGTCTCCTCTTGTTCTTCAAGTTGAAGATTCAACACACGTCGGAGCACTAAACTTTCACCCACCTCCGCAAGATCAATATCTTCCTCTAGGTCCTCTTTCACTTCGGGTTCCTTACTAACAAAGGAATCCCTACACTCTTGATATTCTTTACTTTCATGCCTTGGAATGTTTTGTACAACATCGGACTTGGCATTTTTGCTCACGACACGCCCCGCAAATTCTTTTCCCAAGATTTGCACTTGTTCCGCAAATAGGTCACTTATGATCCTCTGAAGTTCTTTTATGTTACCCATAGCGTTAGGCGTGGGACAGGAACGCCTTGCTATGATACCAAATCTGATGTATATAAGGAGGGGAAAGTGAGGGTGGGTTGGTCGGAGTTTGGTTGGAAACGGATTGACACGAGTAGTTTGGAGGGATACACGAGTAGTTTAGGGTGGAAGTGGCCTAAGGCATTTTGTGGGGTTGTTTTAGACGAGTTGAGGGTTGTATTGGTGGTCGGTGTGTGGTGGTTGGATGGTGGTAAGGTGGCGGAAACTGGTCGGAACAGTGAGGTTGCCGGTAAAAGGGTGATTTGCGAACTGTTTGATTTTGCGGAGGATGAACGGGTAATTTAGGATGGTTTCGATTAATGGCCTTTGGGGTGGGTGTTGGAAAGTGTTGTGGTGTATGGTGGTGAAAATAATCAAGTGGTTTGAACAAGGATTGGACACGAGGTTGCTAAGGACAAGCTCGGTCGAAACCAAGTAAACTAGGCCAATTGGACAAGGATTTGACCGAGGTTGCTATGGGAAAGCTCGGGTACAAACCAAGTGAGGGAGGCCGAAAGACCTTGTGACAAGTAACCGGATAGGCCCTGGGCTTGGGTTTGGTTGGGTCACAAAAGTCCCAACTAAACTTACACCGAGGGGAACTTTAGCTTGGGTTTAGCTAGATAAAAAAAGTTCTAACTAGACTTGCACCAAGGGGTTGACCCACAAAAGGATCGAGGTTAGGACCACAAAAGGACTGATGGCCCACAAAAGCACCAACTAAGGATAACAACACAAAAGTTGAGATACTTAGCAAGTTGAGTAAAACTCAAATATATTTCACCAATCTTCAATGTTTATTTACATCAACTACATGTACTATTTATACTAGTACTTAGACATTTCTAGATGACAACTAGATAGACACAATACATGAACCATTCGGCCACAATGGGAAAGGGGAAAAGGGTTCGGCTGACCTTGTTGGAGGGGATGGATCAAACCTTTCATGTGTTCTAGACCACCCTTTTGTATTACCCATGTAGATAAGTGCATGAACTAGTTAGTTCATGAATCTCGTCCAAATGGGAAAGGGGAAAGGGGTTCGGTCGAATGGAGAAGGGAAAGAACCAACCCTTTATGTTTTCTAGGCCACCCTTTTGTGTCATCTATGTAAATAAGTGCATGAACTAGCTAGTTCATGAACTATCTCCTTGGGCACGGTTGGAAGCTTCCATTTCTAGATTGTTCTTTGTCCTAGTCACCTTATCCTCTTACACGGCCTAGTCATCTCCTATTACAAGGTCTATTAATTATGTCCTAAGGAGAGCTAGTAGTTAAGCTAGAAATAAAAAAAAGCTAAAAGAAAGTGGTCTCGGCCAAGACCTACATAAAGGCCGAAATAAATGTGTCTTTCTTGGATCTTCAAGTTATGTCTTCAACTCCACTCCACATTCCATCCCATATTACGCATATCACCATATGACAGACGGCAATCTTTGGCACTCTTCGCAAGTCACCTCTCGGCTCATGTTGGGAGCTTAAGCTTGTGGCCTTTCTTTCATCACAGATTCAACCCAAAAAAGGAAATGAAAAAAACCATTTCATTCTTCTTGACTTCTAGTGGAGTAGAGTCGGTATATTAGTTCCTTCCAATTTTCCAAAAGACAAACGGGAAAAGGACTTAACCTTGGAGCAAACTTTTGGGTTACCATCATTGTGTCCTTGGGTAGTTTATTTGACATTATCAGTATTATAATTGAGCCTAAAACATCAAAATCCTTTCAATCAAGAGACACCATCTGCTTCTACTCTTACTCTATCCTTGCCCTCTCCCTGGATCCCTCTAGTTATTTAGCAGGGGTGTGGCATAGCTTCGCAGCTTACCTTTATTTGGGATAACGGTGGCATTCGGGACTTGCACGCACCTAGACTATTGCACAAGTATCCCCTACTATCCACCAGCATAGGACCAAGAAACTCTACCCACCAAGGCTTAGGCGGATGTGAAGAAATCAGCTAATGCATATTGTCATTGCTGGGTTTGAATCTTAGTCTCCAAGTTTTGCACCCACTTCATAGACCACTAGGCCACACCCTTAGGTGCTATGTAACTTTCCTTCTATCTTTGGCAATTATAGGAAGCATAAGTTATGGAGAAAGAGGCAGTTACCTTTTGACGTTTTGAACTTGGTGGCAATGAAGGATCATGGCACCGATGTGAAGAACTTTCTCGCTCTGTGCTTTCTCGACCCTGCAACACGGAAAATCATGCTTAGACAGACCGTTCTGGCAAGTTTTTTCTATTTCATAAATAGGGCATTGAAGAAGCTAAATGAATCCCCTTCATCAAAACTCTAAGCTGTTATGGCTCTTTCAAATGAACATGACCACAAATTAGTCTTCACAAAGGGAAATAAGATGTCAAGGGGCTGGATATACCTGTATTGAACCATGGTCACTTCTATCCCCATCAAGATTTGATCTATCCCTAGATGAATTATCAGATGTTTCTGTAGTTTCAGAGATAATTGGCATGATATGACGAAGTATATTTGACAAAAGAACTCCATCTCCTGATGCCATTGTCGTCGCCTGAGAATTACCAATGTCTTCAGTTGCCACCCTATCTCCACTGGCAAAACTGCTACCCCCACGGCGATCACTAACATTCTCAGGATGAATATTTTCTCCAGCGAAAAATGTTCTATAAATTTGGTCAATTCTACTTTGCAACTGTGTGGAGAACTCTTCACTGCTTGATAGTTCACTAAATGAGCCAAAATTACCTGAAAACCATCATTACAAATAAAAATGAGATTATTTGGTGTGTTTGTTTGGTGTTTTGCAGTACGAATACTCAAATACATCGAAAGCCACCCTCAGACATTACACCAGACTAAGCAAACAGACAGCGTAAAGCCATAATAACCACATGGAATAATTGCCCTTTCCTCTTATTCCACAACTACAGATGCAAACTAACACCCTGACCAGAAATCAGAATCAACCTACCACCATACCTAAAGATTATCTGCCTGAAAATTCAAATTGCAGTATAAAGCTAAGATCAATATTGATGCACACATAAGATTCACCGATACAGTTTTTGCGAAATTTGATTTGAGATACAGTGGGTGCTGCAGGAATTGTACTCGAACCATATGCTAGTGACCAGTGGAAAACAACCTAGACACAGATTTAGTTCTTTACTAGAGATACTTGTTGCCACGTTATCCTAAAAAATGCTGGGTGTATTGTGCTGTCAAGTAGTAAGAGATCACTCAAATAGTACCCCATAAACCCTGTAAAAATTTAATCATTTTCAGCCTAATGTTTAGAAACCTGTCAGAGAAATCATTCCGGGCCAAATTACTGCTGACACGAAAAAGATGATAAGTGGAAGCCAATATTGCATGGTTAGTGACTCAGTAATTACCTTCAGCACCAAAGAATGCATTAGTTTGCTGTTCTCCTGCAGACTCCGGATTGGGCGGTTGTTCAGCCTCAACTCCATGTGAATTATTTCGGTCAGATGCTTGAGCAGCTCCAGAATTATTAGAATTCCTAGAATTGATATGTTCAACTCTTGTTAAAACTGGATAAAGTATTCCCAATGAACCTCGAGATGAATTAGAAGTTGAATGCCCAACTGAAGCTGGAACTGTAGTAACGACGGTCCTGATAGGAACCACCCGCACTCCCGACTCCATGGCAGAAGAACTTCCCGAGACTCCACCGGTCTCTTGATCAGAATTTCTACCATTAGAAGCTGCAGGAGTAGCTAGCCCTGGATGCTGTGAACCAGCAGGGTCTCTTCGGTAAGTTGAAGGCATAAATGAACCTAATGGTACAAGTGAGTGAGTAACAAGTAGAAGATAAGCATGCACAAGATATGGACCTAGCATCTGAATCTTAAAGGTTCACGTTCATTCTAAAGGGTGTGATGGATGCAAACAGGAAAGAGAACAAACCTGTTCGTATTCTGATGTCAATGTTCCTTGGAGTAAAACCAGAACCAACAGATGGCCCAGAAAGTCCACTGCCATTTTGTACAGTTCCAACAGGAATGGCACCACTATTTGTACCTGGCTGGAAAGGTAATGGCTGCATATGGTCAAAGGTAAAGAACTTGAGAATCCACATCAATAGGATATAGTAAATAAGTACATCTCATACAAGTAAAACACCTGAACCATAATAGGATTAGGGCCAGCGGTAGACACAAAAACAGCAGGTCCAGCATTCACTACAGCATCATCCTAAGTTAGTTGTCCCTTTGTCAGTATGCTTTACTTTCTTACCAGCACAAGGAAGAGCAAATAGATTTACTATTAAGGACATTGATTCTACCCTCGTCCAAATTGAAATTAAACCTACCGCTGTTTGACCCATCCGCAATGTCATTGTTGTTCGACCAAGCTCAAGTAACAAAGCACCTAATTTTTGCAACAGATCTCCAGTCCTTAAAGCATATGATTGAATTCTCATTCTTTCTGTTGGTTCTGTGACCTGTGCTTGATTCTCTAGCTGCCTTGAGAATTGCTGAAACAAGTGCAGAACAAAAAAATTAATTGTCACATGGGACAATGTTCTGCTCCATGCTGAATAGAACCGCCAGCTAGAACTGTAAAGACAAACTACTATATTCCTTTTACCTAGTGTTTAGGGAAGACCGCACTCCCACGGATTACTCTTTAAAATATACTTATGATATATGAACCATTTAGCAACAAATCCGGGCATCTAACTCTACAAAACATTCATATCATGGTAAGATAACTTCCATAAGTTAAACTTGATGGGTATAAGAAGAGATTAAGTATGATCAGTACTTCCACATAATATGAGTAACCAAATATCAATGTTAAATTTTCTCCCCAAAGGTTTTGAAAGCTACAAAAAAGGAGAAGAAAACAATATTCCACCTAAGTTTGCTTCTTGAAGAGAAAGTAACAGAATAAGAAGACGAAAGACAAACATTGACCAAACAGAACCTTCATGGTAGTCCCTTAAGAGATGCAACAAAATTTAGAACTTCTCTTTTTTTAGCTTTCTTGGTTTGATGGCTAAATCCTTATATTATTATTTTTCAGTAAAGTACATTTTTTTAATTGAAAAGTAGGTAGAATACCAATACTCTTAAAACAACTAAATACTAGGTAATAACAAAACAACCATAGACTCTAAATCCAATCAAGGTTAGTAAAAATAATTTGATTTTTGTTTCAAGTGATTCACGCAAAACTAGCAGAATGCATTTACTCCAAGGTTTCTACAGTGATGTTTCTTCAAACATTTGACGCACATTATCATCAATCACACATAGCTACTGATGTTAAAGTGCTCCAGAGATAGGAAGCTTCAAAATTTATCACTATCCCGATAGAAGGAAAGTAACCCTCCCTCAAATGGATTCAGGAAATCTATCCTCCCGCTGAGGTTTAGCTTGAAGAGGATAGTAATAGTAAGCACCACAAATCTGCCAGAATCTTTTCTCAACTAAAAAGAAGTACCGCTTGAACAGACATTGCTAAAAGTTAAAGCACATACCAAAAAGCACTGTGCAGCTTGTTCAGTGAATAATTGATGCATCGAGAGCATCACCTCCGCCAAGGATGCAGGTGTCGGAAGGCCCCTCTGTCGAGTTGAATGTGAGGATGCATCAAAATCTGGTCTATCAGCTCCATAGATCCCAGCGGTTTGTGCATTCTCACTTTGTCCCCTACCTGCCAACAGCAGACTTCAGCATATGAGAACAGTTTTTAACCTCTCATCCCTCTCCAAGGAAGGAGTCAGTGGAAAAGAAGATAAAGGGACTTTTACCATTTGCCCTGAACTCTTCAGTCAAATTAGTCAAGTACTGTGTTAAAGTTGTCAGGGAATCGGGAATAACCTGCAAGAAATCCACAGAAAAATGAGGCATGAAGGAGAAAAGCTGGAGTAAATGGCAACAATGTTCTACCACCACTCAAAAGATACGGGAGATGGAGACATGTTGCTTTGTACGTCAAACGAAAAGTATGTAACAAATTTGATGAAAAACTTACCGGTGGTTGAGCTTCCACTGGGAAACCTGTCGGATATGCAGAAACGCCAATACCAGAACCAGATTGATCCATTGTACTAGCTTGGTCAGTCTGCAGTTGGTTAGAATTTCTCATACTTCCCAGGCAAGTTGGTATATTCCTCAAGATCGGGAGAAGTACTGAAAACTAGGGGTGTCAAATGGGTGACTTGGGCTAAATTTGGGCGGGTTAAATAAATGATTAGTCAATAAACGGGTTGGATGATAACATGACCAAAGTTTGCTTGGTCAAGATGGTGGTTAATTTACTTATAAGAGAAAGGGAATAGGCAGTTTTTTGGCTAACAAATGGGTCATAACACAATTCGTCCAACTGAACCATTTTTCATTTTTCTTTTTTAAAATGTTTTTTATTAACAAACAAAATTAATAAAAGTTTTTATCTTCATCATGACAATATCTAGCAAACCAAATCCAAAAACATTTTTTGAAGGTCCGTTGTGGGTCAATTTGAGCTATATAGGTAGCCCAAATTCACACAAACTTTTAGATGGGCTAACTTGGATTATACCCATATTGACCAGCCAATGAATAGTGGCACAGCTCAACCCTCCCAAGTTTGAACGGGTAACGGGGGTTATATTTTCACGGGCTAAATAGGCACCTTCTCTGAAAACCATGCCTTCTGAAACAAAATGCATGCCCATCTTCAAAATATAAAAAGAGGGCTTGTTCAGAAGAAAAATTTAAGTGCAGCCTTTTAGAGCACATGAAAGAGAAAGTCAGGCTACACATGCAGGATCTCCTTAGAAATTTGATAGGTTCTTAGTTTGTGCTGCGGAAGGCTTTTAGAATGAAGAGTTTCTGCTAAGGGAGGAAAATGTCAATTTCTAAGAAGGTTCGGTTTGGAACACACAAATGATAAAATACACGGATATGATATGCAGTTTGCAACTTTTAATTTAAATACCACTATAGATGCATAGGACCACACCAGGGTA
The DNA here is from genome assembly GCA_029783415.1 of Anisodus acutangulus. NCBI lineage: Eukaryota > Viridiplantae > Streptophyta > Magnoliopsida > Solanales > Solanaceae > Anisodus > Anisodus acutangulus. The sequence goes on from CM056505.1 coordinate 21,921,838, forward strand.
AACCACTAACCTCCCCTTCAGTCAATAGAAATCGTTTACATCTCCCTTCTAGTATACAAAATTACGTTGCATGCCACATTTTTTGAAGAATAACAGCACATAACTTCCCTTCTTGCAGTCATTCAAGTTATAAGGATGTGGTTGATGTTATTTGTCATTCCAAGATTGCCAAATTAATGTTGTAGAATTATAGGGTCTCCTGGGAACAGCCAGACCTACCAAGGTAGAGGTAAGGTCTGGGTACACTCTACCCTCCCCAGACCCTACATTGTGGGATTTCACTGGGTATGTTGTTGTTGTAATCAAGTTAGTTAGCACTTGAAATAAAAGAAAACTCAAACTATAACATTCACATATGATTTCTAATTTTCATCAAAGGATTCTTTTCTTCAGTGAAAGGTAAATAATAGAATGGTCTGTCCTATATATTTGAAACTAGAAGACATGAAGGAGGGTCAAGTATTAGGGTAGAAGGGTAGTAGGTAGCCGAGTGTTGTCGCACTTTATGTGGGAGAGGCAGGGGCTAGCCTCATCACCTCTCCTCCTTAATAGTAGTAGTATTTCATTGTCGCGTAGTTTCTTATTCTTCAATGTGTATTACTATCCGTTTCTTCATTTGTTTTGGATCTTGCTATTTGTTGTCATATTTTTCTTGCAACCCTAGTTTGGAAACTTCTCTTTTGAGCCGAGGGTCTATCAGAAACAATCTCTCTACCTCTCAAAGGTAGGGGTAAGCCCTCCCCTGACCCCACTTGTGGGAGGTGGGATTGTGTTGGGTATGTTATTGTTGTATTGTTGTAGAAGAGAGGAATGAGTGGAGGAAGCTCCTTCCTAGCGTGTTTATCCAAAAGCAATATTGTTTATCGAGGTGACTCTTTTATGCATAATATACATGAAGAGTACAAATGTGGTGTTGTGAAAATTAAGTTTGTTAAAAAAGTTCCAAAATTAACCTTTAACATACAACCATTTCCACATAACAACAACCTAAATATCACAAAACTATGAAGGTGAGGTCGAGTATTGACCTGATCTCTAAGTACAACTGTATTGCAGCATGCTCATTAACTGCTCCAACATGTGGTATTTTCCTTTTATTATCATGCTCATCACCTTCATAGATCAATGTTTCCCTTTGCCAATACTAAATTCTCTGTTCTCCAATTTGAACTATAAATTTCAATACTTCACTCTTCCTCCGTCACGATTTTATACGACACTTTCAGTTTAAAACATCCTAAAATGTTTGAGAAGATTCTAGATATAATGTTTTAAACAATTATTTCTTCCAAAAGAATCCTATTTCATTTAAGACAAATTCAACTTTAAAGATATGATGTCTCCCCCACCACACAAGCTTCTTCACTTTAATACTTTTCTACTCTCACAATTATGGTATGCAAATCATGCATACCTTTTAAAAGTCTGCCAAAACCAAACTGCGTCACAAAAAATAGGGCATCCTGAGTAAGATAATCCGTAGCAAAGTCATATATTGTTATGTCAAACTTTGGGGTAGATTACTTTTAACAATTATTAAGTCAAACCACCCTCAAATGGGTGTGCATTGACATCTTTATAAACAATGTACAGAGAAGGAGGAGTGGGTCCACAAGCAATGCGTCAACCTTTTACAGAGAAAATAGAGAACATGAAATAAATGTGAAAAGATTCTTGAACTGCCCCGCAGTCCTCCGCAGAAAATGGAAAGGTCAAAAACAGTATAATCAAGAGTGAAGACTGGTGAAACTTACATTGAGATCAATCCCCTCATTGCCAACCCTTGCAACTCCAAATGAACCAAGCACAGCTGAGATAATCTTAAAAATATGAAAGTAGCAATTAAATTTGTCTCTTGTATCATTAAACAAAAAGTCAATATTCATTGTCACAAGCAGCAAAAAAAAAAGAAATATGCCTACCCGATTCAAGTCAGGGAAAGCTCCATCTCCATGTTCAGATAAGTTGTATGTTCCAACTACTACACCAGGACCCACTCGGTTTCCTTGAACATGCCCAGAACTTGATGCAGAAGCATTACCTACATTTTTCATTAGATTTCACATATTATAAAGAACTCACAAACATGACAGAATCTATACAAAGCATTCATCAATTTGTTTATTTACTGAGTAAAATACACTAAGCACCCTTGTAATATGACTCAACTGCAGGTACACCCAATAACAACAACGACATACCCAGTGTATTCCCACAAGTGGGGTCTGGGGAGGGTGGTGTGTACGCAGCCTCTCCTCTACCTTGTTAAGGTAGAGAGGTTGTTTCCGATAGACCGTCGTCTCAAGTAAAGCATAATAAAATCATGGAAAGGAAAATACAGTAGTAAAGCAGCCATGCTGAGCATAATGAAGAAGAGAACAATAGCAAATCATAATACGATAATCGAAGCAAAGGAAACAACAGGTAATAATAAAATCGTAGAACAAGATAGTATGTGAGTAATAATAACAATACTAACAAGGAAAGCTAGACGACGCTCGGCTACCTATTAAACTAAACCCCCTTATTATGAAAATCCTAAATATTAGTTTGAATAATATTTCTGAAAAACATGAGGCATATTTGTCACTAATTAAAAAAGAATTAATAAAAGACAAGTTAAAATTACAAATAGAAAGTTCCCATATATTTAATTTTATGAAATGTAAGAAAGAAAATAAACATTTTGTTGAAAATTTTTACTCACACCAAAAATTAAAAAGGAGAATAAACACTTGTGAATCACAAATATTTCAAAATTCTTAAATAGCGAATGAGCACAAATTACTTAATAGGATATATCAGTTACTAGTAATAAGATGTAAGCTATTTGTATTTTTTTCTTAAAGAAATTGATATTTAATATATAGGAATTTCTCAGTTTTCACTTTTCTTTGGTCTTCTATTGTTCCGCTTTAAATATTGTAAATTTACATAGTTAGAAGAACATTCCTTTGTGTAAGATTTTCATTATATAAGAGGACGTTCCTTACGGAAGTGTTTACTGTAGTTTACCCTTATTTATTTCTTCTAGCAGTTCCTACAGTTTTCATAGATTTTAAAGATTAGAAAGAACTCACAAACATGATAGCATCTATATAAAGCGTTGATCAATTGATTTATTATTTTTCTACTCTTTAATTTCATCTAGAGGATTTTTTGGTCGATTCAACCACCTAGATTGTAAGCAATTGGTTCAGGCAAGATGTCTTTGAGTTGCTTTATCTGCCCTTACTTTTCACAACAATACCAAGCTTCCAAATATCTGACAATTAAATAACCCAAGTAACAATGGAAGTTCATATGACTTGCTCTAGCACTTCATGTCTACTTCCAAATGAAATACAGTGCAGGTCAAACCATAACAAACCTTGAGGATCAGGGGCGTTCTCTGATGAGGGTTGTCTCACAACCAAATGTAAAGTGTGTCCATCTTCAACATCTATATGTAAATCAATAAAGGAATTGAAGTCCAGGAAACCTAGAATTGGATACAAGTAGATATATCCTTGGAGAAGAATGAATAACAAAAAGGATACGGTAAGCTGAAAGGAGCTGATCATCCTTCAACACTTTCCCCCGGCAGATGAGCCGCTGTTGTTCTGACAAAACACCAGTAACTGTGGCAATTTGTTGCTTCAGTGCAGGAACTGGAGCCTGCAGTGGATGCCCAAAATAAAAAGAGTAAATGTATTATCATGAATATTGGAGCATGTCTGAAAAAAGAGAAAAGTGCTAACAATGTCAACTTAATAGATTGATTGGTGTGGACGAGATTCTGCTTCAATCCAGACATAATACGAAGCATAATTTCTCATAAACATGACAAGCTAATATGCGCTGGAAATGCATGCTTAAAAAGTGCTATTACTTATATACTATATAGGTAAATCACAAATTGAAGGATAGCCTTTTCAGCTTCGTTTTGTTTCCCTTTCCCCCCTTCAACAGGTATACCCGCCTTCTCTCTTAAGGCATAGAACACAAAAGCCAAAAGATGTTTACACATTTATCCACTCGTAATGTATATGTGTGTGAGTCCAATGTCTTTATCTTTATCTCAACAGTGGTCTCAGGACACTTAGCCTCATGAACCCCACAAATCTTTTCGTATTCAGCACCATTGTTACCCATTTTCACCAGGTATCTATTGATCCCTGAAACAAATAAAGTAACAATCAGATGATAAACAATACCAATAAGGTGATAGAGTGAAAATAAGAAGAAAAAACTGCATTATGCAACTAACACATAAAAAGCCACATGTAACAGTAGAAGATCAAACAAGACTATCCATTAAATTCCATCAAGTCCATCCACCTCAAAATGTGCTTAACCTTTTTTTGGGAATGTTGTCTTTTAACAAAGTAGGAAAGGGAAATAGGCAGGAGATAAAACTTATCATTGGGTCCTACATTTTCACCAATTTTGTGGGAGAGAAAACTAGAGATAATTAACAGAGGAGAATTCTGATTCCCATTAAATGATTTCTCCTTTCTTCTTTGCCAACTTCTCAGTTTCCCTATGTACTCCAAACAAAGGAAAAATGATTTCCTCTCAACTTTCTCATCTTTGCTCCCAAAACACACTGGATGAGAAATTATTCTCTCACTTTCTTCCTCGTCTTCCCATCTTCCTGTAGTTTCCAAACAAAATAGATGAGTGAGTTCGGAAGATAAAACGCTGCAAAAGTCACTCAATTTTAACACTCTCTTGGCATTGATTGTAGGCCTGCTTAACCTATCATACTAGTAGGCGCAGTATTGCGTTATAGTCCCTGTCGTTTGATTTCTGCTGCTATGTGTTCTTTAGTGTACTTTGTTTATCTTATTTACCTGCGTTAGTTACTGTTTCTTTTTTCAGAATGCGCTAGCATGGCTTATTCGCTTTTGTTACCATCATTTCCATTCAGCTTTAAATTTCTTGTGCAGGTCTGACCGTTTCTCTTGCTTTGCTTGTGCTTATGCTTTATCTTGAGCCGGAGGTCTTTCGGAAAGAGCCGCTCTACCTACCAAAGTAGAGGTAAGGTCTGCGTACACTCTACCCTCCCCAGACCCCACGTTGTGGGATTTCATTGGGTATGATGATGATGATGAACTAAGCCAAGTTCGTTAAAGGGGGTTGCTTTAAAAGAGTTTCATTGAAAGCTATATCTGAACTGGCTATGCAACAACAGATACAGGGATGGAATATTTAGTTAAGAAGGAACTTAAATGACTGGGAAGTGGACACCTTGACTGTTTTTTACAAACATTTGGAAGACTTTAAAGGGATACAGGAGGGTGCAGATTGCTTATGTTGGAAAGAAGACAGTAGGGGACTCTTCAAGGTCAGCTCAGCTTACAAATTGTTGAACCAGGATAAACATCAGATAGTCCAATGGCCCTGGAAACACATTTGGAAAGTAAAGATACCTTTCAAAGTCTCTTGCTTCACTTGGCTTCTAGCACATGAATCTGTTTTGACCCAAGAGAAGCTTAGGAGGAAAGGGCTCTCCGTTTGATCAAGATGCTATCTTTGTGGTGAAGAAGTTGAGACAGTCGGCCATTACATTGTAAGATAACAGATCAATTATGGAAGATTTTATCAGTCTCAGAGGCATAGCTTGGATAATGCCTAGGAAGATAACTGAAGTTCTTTTTGGTTGGGAGGAGGCTGGAGCAGGAGTTATAGACAAGGATAGATGGAGGATTATCCAGCTTGTATATGGTGGACAATTTGGAATGAGAGGAATTCCAGATGTTTTGAAGACACTTTAAATTTAGTACAGAAGATCAAATTGAATTGCATTAGACCTTTTTGTTTTTGGTGTAAACAAAGTTATATAGAAGACACTGAAGTCAATCATAAATATCCTAGGTTTTTACTAGGATTTGATCAGTTGTTTCTTCCTTTTTTCCTGTAAATCTGGTTTCTGCACAACCTATGTGCTGTTCTGGTTGATAAATACAAATGTTACCTTATCAAAAAAAAAAGAAGCTATATCTGAAGATTGAACCTTTATTGTTGAAGAGAAGAAAAGAGAAGAGAAAAAGCAGACAAATTCAACCACTCTCTAATAATTCTAACAAGCATTAGTTAATAATCACTTTATTCAGTAGAGTGATAAGTCATACTTATCTGCTAAATTTAGCTCTCCTTTCATGCTGAATGGTTTAATTTGATGCATGTTTTGGTTTGATTCCCGCCTATTTTTTGTATTGGGGTGTAATTGAGAGAGACACCCATAATTTAGAAGGTGATTAGATGAAGAATTTTCAAAACTTAAGGCACAATTCCTTAATTATTAGTAGAACCGAGGATAATCTAATTCAGGAGGATGTAACAGTTGGGGGTAATTGAAAGACACACTAGCATAAATATCATAGGTTAATCAAAGTGAAGTCTAGATCCAACTTTTTGAAATCAATTAGGGTGTGTTCGGCATTTAGGAAACTATTTCTTGGAAAATATTTTTAGAAAAATAAGTGAATTTCTTGCTTATGTTCTTGTGTTTGCTATGCAAGCAAAAAGTATTATCCTAAAAATCATTTGTATATAATCTAGACAAATACTATGTTAGGTGGGTGTGGGGCGGTAGGGGTGTGGATTTGTGGAGATGGGGGCTACAGAGGTGGGGTGAAGATGAGGTTTGTTGGAGGGTGAGGAGGACACAATCAACATGAAATGCCACTTTAAGAACTCACAGAACAACAATGTCGGGTAAGCTATATGAATTCCTATTTGGCCCGTTTCCTTCCAATACTCAATAATTTGTTTTTGGGAAGCTTAACCAACACAAAACTTGTCAGGCTGCCTAAGAGATCATCCAACCTTCATCCAACAAGCTCATTACACCAAACAACAAGCCATCATAAAGTTAGTGCCTAAAGAACCAACAATTCTCAGACCCCAAAAAACAATAAAAATTCAGTCTTTGACACCTGCTATCCTATCAGTCTATCACTGCCTCAAAATAGCAAAAAGAAACAAAGAAAAGATCTTTAATTTAAGCAACTGTTATCGCCATCGTATGCCAACCTGAAACCCCAAGACATATAAAAAACATAAGTCATATTTCCAATCTTCACACAAATCGACAGCTAGATCTCCATTATTTTTTCAGGCTTGATCAATCAGAAACAAATCATTAAAAACTAACCCTAAATTAAAGTGAACAATAAAAAAGATGATAAACCAAATGATTTTACAGAGAGCAATCGGAGACAGAACCTGAAAGATAGCTCGATCGTAAGTGTTTTCGGAGAAGAATCTACTGTGAGCAATCAGCAGAGCTTGTCAAGCTGACGTGGATCTCGCCCCTCTCTTTCTCTTGCTAAAGGAATATTAGCTCCAGTTAATACTTATGAGATATGATTGTGTGATTAGACCCGTCCGATGCAGCTTCTTTGCCTTTCTTTAAAGTTTGAAGTCAAAAAAGTTCTTTGGTTAAGCAGGCTTTTGGACATGCGATATCATGCCATAGCGTTTGGACATGGACTTCATGTCATGAGAGATGAAATCCAAGTCATAAAATGTATGATTTTAAATTTTTTAAATATATAATTTGATTTATAAGTTTATATTTTATATAAATAAATTTATAAGTTGATAAATATATTTACCAATTATGTATATCAATCATTTATATCAAATATTAAAAGATCTACAAGTTCGTAGTATATTATAACAAATTTACTCTTACCAATCATAAGTAGTTACACTACAACTCATGTTTAATTTTTCATTTTATTGAACTAAAGTTTGATCAATTTATGTTATATTTTTTTAGAAATGTCTTCTAGTAGCGGATTAATTTTGGTATAAACTACGACTTGCTCATTTGCTAAGATTGTATAAGAATAAAAAAAGTTTTGATGGTTTTCACAACTTATGGGGTTTTTATCTCTATAAGAAAAAGTACAACTTAAGAAATCTAAATTGCTTGTCCAAACAAAACTTCAACTTCAAATTATCATGATTCGAAATCATGTCCAAACGGCTCCAAAATGTTTGGGAAATTTACCCATATATACATGACACACATCTAATTTGGGATCATTGTAGCGTATTGTATTATTGGTGTATAGATAATGTGTCTATTTTGTATAGCTATATATAAGTTGTTCAAGTTCTTTTGTAACTTCACATATACATTCCTTATACACTATTGTACATTACATATAGAATATATATAATGTATAAATAATATATCTATTTTGTATAACTATGTATAAATATTGTATAACAATGTATAAATAATATATCTACACTGTTATATACACAAAATCAAAGGTGAACAAAGTCGTCTTCTTTATCATTTTTTCAACACCGTGTATAGGTTCAGACTAAAATTTTTCAACACAGTATATAGGTTCAAACTAGTTTCAGTCGCCACCAATCTATTTCTCAAGCTAGATTTTTCGATCTAGAATTGGCGAATGATTAGTGAAATTGACAAGGTTTTCTCATTCTACAAAAATTATTCAGTTTTTTTTCCTTATTTTAATATTATTGATTGAAATTGAAAAGGAAAAAAGAAGTTAATGAATAAAAATATGGATAAACAACCATTTGTGGAAAAGAAACAGAGAAATATGAAGACCCAATATCCAAAATATTTTCCAATATTAAGGAGAAAAATGTTACACCCGTATTTTCGCCCTCGTATGTGTCGTAAGTAAAGTAACATAAATCCCGGTGAGGCTAATATCCTATAATTTGATGACAATAAATTTAAACAAGTGTTACAAAAAATATCGTAAGATTTTGGGGTCAAACGGATCAAAGAAACTAAGTTCGTCAAAACTCGGGGAAAGACAGATAGAATTTTCGGACCTGATTTTTTGTCCAACTTGTCAGAGATATATCTCCTAGTATATGACGAATTATGGAGTGCATAACATATCTAAATTCAAGTTTAGCGAGTCTACTTTCCAATGCAACAAAACATTCATCAATCGGAGCTCTGTAGAAAAAAGTTATGTGCGTTTTAGAAACACACTGCAAAGCAGCAGCCCCGGCCCACTTGAGGCGGTGGCTGATCTTTGGCCCTTTAAATTGAGTTGTAGACTTCATTTTAATCATTTTCTTTACCAAACTTCGTCCACAAACTCCCCAACATCCTTATCTACATATATCCAAGGTTTTAAAGCCAAATTGAAGAGAAATCAATCAAATATTTCATTAAAGTGTTGGAAACCCCAAAAAACAAGTCTATGGTATTGTGATGTGATTTGGGTTATGGTGAGTTGAACCAGCCGTGGGTTTGAGTCATATGTACTGATTAAGGTAAGTTTAACATCCATTTGGTTGTGCATAAGCTTAATTCCATGTTGGTGAGGTTGTTTGAAGCAAAATACTACAAGATATCATTGAAATAGCCTAAGGTATGACTATTGTTTTGTTGGACTGTTTTGAGATTATAAACATAGGTTCTAATGGATGGAAATTATGGAATATAATCTGGTTATATTGTGATTATTGTTGTTAAGGTTATCCATATATTAATTAAGTGAAATGGAGTGGAAAATATATAGAAACTACGAATAGAAAGTAGAGTTTGAAGGGTAAACTTGTGGACTGTTTTGGAAGGCATTTTGTAGATGTTTTGAACTAGGAATCATATGATACATATAAGTATGATGTCTGAATGTTGTAAACTAATTTATGGAATAAGATATGTATTCAAATTATGTTTTGTTATTCGTAAAAACGAGTTTGCCGCTCAAAATGGTTGTTGAAGAAATCGGAAAGCTTATTGTGAATTGTATTGATATTGTATTGATATTGTTTGAATTGTTGGAATTTTTCTTATGTTGTTGAGGGGTTGAATGGATGAGATTGGTTATTCATATTGTTAATATCAATGTTTGGTATTTTTTTGAATTTGGGGAAGTGAGGAAATGTAGGGGAAATTTTCTCAATTTTCCGTAAGAAAGCTACTAGCTTAGAAATGTGTTTTGAGTCCTTCCATGACATTAACTAAATTCTAATACCTTGATGTAGGTTTAAGTACTACGGGCAGTATGTGGAGTCGTTAGCAACAAATGTATGTTAAGACTACTTTTCCTTCTTTTGGCATGATCAGAATGAAACGAACGATATCCATAACGACTCCACTCTTAGATATGTTAGGGGTTGATGTTCTTGACTCTTATATAATGATAGTGATCTTATCTTATAGTTTTTTTATTCTTCAAAATAAGTTAGGTTGATGGTGTCAGTTCCATAATGTTAATCAGAGGTGCAACGACCTTACGTCACTCCAATAAACTCAGAGTGTCTTAGTATCATTCATGCATTATATACATGTATATACCTTGACCTCAAAGGAATTATATATGATACTATATGATATGCATTATATATATGTATGGGGTATGGCAAAATAGAAGGCATTATATACGCACCACCATCTGATCAGTTGGTATATGATGATGATTATGCCCACAGAGGTCGAAATGATGTGATGGGATGCCCACAGAGGCTTGATAGTGTTATATACGCATATATATATATATGACCAGGCTTTACGTACGCATATGTGAAGATTATTTCTTGTGCACATGAGAAAAATTTGATTGATATAAGATTTGATTGATTTCCCAAAATCGGACCACCACCAAATTGAAGAGAAATCAATCAATATTATGTCCTAGAGGAATTCTACACATGTTGATTATTTATTGTCTCAAATTACTTCCATGTTTCTATTATGTTATTTTTCATGCCTTACATACTCGGTACATTATTTGTATTGATGTCCCTTTTATCGGAAGACACTACATTTTATGCCCGCAGGTCCAGATAGACAGGGCGACGGTCCGCACTAATAGGTTGTCGGTTCAGCTGATATTGGAGCGCTCTACTTGTCCCAGAGTTGTGGTCTTGTCTTGGTATGGTATTTTGATATGCATATGGGTATGGAGGAGTCATGTCCCGACCTTATAATGTCACGTACTTTAGTATAGGCTTGTAAACAGTTATGTTGCAGTCAGATGTTATGTGGCCTCCTTGGCCTATGTTTTATTGTATAGTCATCTATGGTAGCCTTTTCAGCTTATTACTTCTATGAGTTAGCAGATTATCTCATGACGACCTTCGTGGCCCATGCTTATTTACCATTATGTGAGGAGAGTATGTCTAGTGGTGCTCGACAAGTAAGGTCCAAGTGCCTGTCATGGTCCTCCGATTTTGGGGTCGTGACAAAAAAACTCTAAGAAAATAGGTACAAGATTTAAATACAGCCAGAAAGTCAAAGTAACATAACATAAGGAGGAAATGTGGTCCGAGAGTGGCTTTTGGATGGCAAGATTTCTGAAGAAGGCGACGTTCACGGAGGAGACCGCGAGGCTTTTGAGAAAATAAAAGTGTGTTTAGGGAGTTTATTGAATATTTCTTTATTCCAATATCGAATAAGTGATGCCTTTATTGTAAATGGATTTTCTTTGGGTAATAATGAATCCTTTCTAATTTGTGCATGTGTTTGAGCCAATGAATAAGCCTATAATAAAAAGGATAGCAAGGTATAGGAAAGAACAATGGTGAAGTGATGTCGGTATTGGTGGCGACTGCGGCAGCGCTGGATAATAGTAAAAGAAGGGAATATGGCTTAGGGACTAAGGATGCCAACATAGGATAAGGATCGCTTCACCTAGTTAGGACGATTCCTTCATGTTTATTAATTATATCTATTTATGTCATGTTCATGTCTCATACCCCAGCAAGGTATGGGATTGCTCTGCTGGTCGGGCCAGGTACTAGACTCCACGTGCTCATGTGGTGATTTCATGTTGTCGGTTATACTAAGGCTCTCCCACTTAAAATTATTTACTCTTGTTATATTATATTCATGTCAAATTATGTTCATGTTCATCTTACAGTTACAATTTCAGTTCCGTATTATTTCATGTACTCATGTTTATTGATTTGGGTTGCCCATTCCCCGAGCACCCCACTTACTATTCTTTTATTCAGTTGATTTATGTAAAAGTACAATTCTAGTGTACTTACATCCCTATTGCCCTAGTCCTGCATTTCAAGATGCATGTATTGATTTACATGATGATAGATCTGGTCGTTATGACTTCATTGTATTAGCTATTTGGTGAGCCCACTTTCTTTAGGGAGTTGTCTTTACTTTGCAGTAGTCATATCATGATAGACAGTCAGGTGTGTTGGGGGCCTTGTACCAATAATAATTCAATATTTCAGACTCATGTCAGAGGTTTCATAGACTAGTCAGTCATGTCATGTTGGGTATTCGGTTATGTTTATCCTTGTAGGCAACACTATCATATTTTCAGACTATTTTCGCACTTATATCTACCGACAATGTTTTCAATATTATTATTACTAGCATGAAGTATTCAACTCTTACTATTAAAATCATGTTTTAAATCACATTCTACAATAGTACATGTTCCATGTTGATTCAACAAGCTATGTGGTTCGCTCAGTCACATGTAGTAAACTACTGAGTGTCATGTTATGCCCAGACCATGGTTAGGGGCGTGACAAAGCTTGGTATCAGAGTACTACGTTCAAGTGTCCTAGGGAGTCAATGAAACTGTGTCTAGTAGGGTTCTACTTATGGTGTGAAGCGTGCCACACTTATAATTGGAAGGATACAGGGCATCTAGGAAATGTTATAATTCATTCAACTCTAGATCGTGCCATAGAGCTATGCTGTAAGAAACCATTCATGCATTGTTCCCTTCCTACCGAATATGCCTCGTCTCTAAAGAAAGAAGAAGATGTAAAACTAAGTATTATCGATGTGTTGCTTTTAGATGGAGCCATTAGGAATGGAGCAAGTTGCACAAGAACTCGTGAGGAGAATGGACCGATTCCTTGGTGTATCTAAAGCTCTTGTTTCGATGGGATATGTTTTTATTCCCCCTTTCAGTAATGCAACTCTGACCCAAACTCCTAATAGAGTTGCTCATATAACTAAAAGACATAAAAGGGTTGCTTATACCAATAGACCAGAATGCCTTACATGTGGGAAGCGCCACTTGGGTGAATGCTACATGAGACTTAAAATATGCTACCATTGCGGTAAGAAGGGCCACAAGAAGACCAAGTACCATATGTTAGGCCTTATGGGTTCCACTCATCTCCTTAGCATAAGGACACTCGTGAATGCTACATTTGCAAAGGATTGGGACATCTACAAAGGGAATGCCCCCAGTTTCATAACAATATAGGTTTAGAGTTTCAACGGCATCATCCTTGCAATATTTGTTGCAAAAGGCATGTAGGAGAGTGTCGTATGAGTATGGATGTATGTTATAAGTGTAGTCTCCGATGCCACATGCAGAGAGAGTACCTTTCGGCTAGGTATAGTAGTGATAATAAGGGTGGTGGTGCAGTTCATCGCACTAGACCAGTCGTAGCCATTTCAATAGCACCTTTCCCAGCATGCGACACTCATACACCAGTAGGCCGAGGCACAAGTAGGGGTGAAGTGTTAGGATCAAGTGGGGGTCAGACACATTATCATGGTATAGTAGGTCATTAGGATCAAGAGGCGTCACCAAACGTTGTCATAGGTATGCCGACAATTTTCTTTCTTGATATGTATGCGTTTGTGTATCCCTGGATCTTCTACGTCTTATGTGTAGAATTTATTTTTGGTCATGCATGTTGAGATCAATTATTGAATAAATCTTCATGAAAAGGTAAGATGTCATGAAAGCAAGTTTCAGAGTGAGAAAGAAAAGTCTAAAGTTATGTTACGTTTCCAATTCCAGAGTAATTCATGTACTATGTGACACTTATGCCTAGACGTACTCTACTCATACCTTACATACCTATATTATTCCATGTAGAGCTTTACACTCTATGTTTATAAATTCAAAAATTAAGACTATAACTATAGTAATCAATGCAAAAGAAATGTTCTTTCATGTTTCACACATAGGGTTGTGCTCATGTCTAAAGTTAAAAATTGTATTTATACCCCACGTATGTATCATGCTTTTATACCCATGTCCATGTTCTAGCTTCTAAGTGCTTTTCAAATATGATGATGATTTTGATAATGATCGAGGAGAAGGTAATGTAAGTGTTAAAAACTAAAAGTCCTATGGAATACACACACGTTCCTTGAATAAGAGGAGAATGCCTAAGGTAAATGTCTTATTTTGACTACTCGTGCCCATGATCAATTTTTTCAAGTACCCACTTATAGCAATATCATAACCATAATGTTGATAGACAATGATCAAAGTAAGTTCAGATAGATGTCCTACCCACGATTCAATGAATTTGTGCTTTTATTCCTCTACTAATGTTTTAAAATCATAATGACAATAATTAATTATGAGGGTAGGTTATGAGTCAAAAAGACGTTGGACTAATGCTGAGTTTTCTCTCCAAGGGAATTTTTGAAACCATCTCGCAATTTGGCACAAAAGATGCCCTTTTCTTTTCCTAAGTACATATGCCCTATTTATGTTCAAAGCGACTTTCTACTCATATCTTAGGTGCTTGATGAACGAAGTATCATGTCCATGATTCTTTCCTTCATGCTTTATTTTATGATAATGGTGTCGACTTGCAGTGATAAGAGTAAGCTATGTTGAACCATGTCTAATTTTTCAGTATATCTAAGTTCTAAAGGTAATGCTTTATTTACACCCTACGTCACTGAATACCCAAGAGTGAAGCCTACAATCGTACTTCATGCACGTCATACTTATGTATTATTCTTACTCCAATACTCATGAACTCATGTCTAAACGTCAAGGTATGAAGCTTCGATGTACCCATGTAAATATCATGTTGCTCGTGTCCCCATGCCCCGTATTTACATTTTATTCCATATTAATCACGTTTCCATGTATGCATGTTCCATGTTACGTTATTCATGTTCAAGGTACCCATGTCACGTCTATGCTCTAAAATGAAGTGTCTCATATGATTCATACCTATAATTTCTTTCCTCTCAATCCTTAGTAATCTGCTCACGATAATGGAGTTGATGAATGAAAAGTAAGATAATATAAGGTATTCACATCTAAGTTTTATAGTGAACAAGATAAGGTTCAAAATAATGTACATTCTAATTTAAAAAAGAGTTCCTTTCAGATACCCATTAGTACTTATGACATAAATAATCTACTCAAATTCGATATATTCATGTTATGCCTACGCTCGAGCTTCATTCTATATGTTAGGATCCTATTCAAGTTTTATGACTCATGTCTATCTCATTCGCACTGAGTTGCGCTTACATTCCAAGCCCAAGTTGTATTCTTATCTCGTGTGTTTGTCGTGATGATATACTAACATCTATATTCAAGTCTCCAAGTGTTCTTGTTACACCTCGTGTTTATATACGTCTTAGTTACTGTAATGTTAGCTGACATGAGCTCGGAGATGGTAAGATCACTGCAAGAGACTAATCGAGGTTTACAGAAGTTTTGAGTAAGTTTCGGGAAGGTTTAAGACTAATCGGATCTACAAAAGTAAGTTTCAATGAAAGATCGACAAACGTCACTGCCCAGGGTGATCATGTATGCGAAACACAGATGAGGCCACGAAGTATGACAACCCTTTTAGGGTTCCTAGCAAGGTCTGCGACACCACCTGCAGTTTGCAGGCAGTGTTTGCAGTTCACAGACCTCATGACAGATCAGGTCGGTGCTAACTTTTTAATTCCCTATAAATAGGTCAAATTCGACATTTAGCTCATTTACTCTCATTTCCCTAACCCTAAACTTATCCTAAATGGTTTAGAATCATATTTCTTCTCGTTGTGTTGATTCTTGGAGAATTCTTGGTAGTGAAACAAGCTTGGATTTGAAGGACTTATTGTGGTTTGAGGTAAGTGTCACTTTTCCTTCTTGTTCTCAAGTCTATACAAATGTAGGAGGATGAATTGTTGGGAAATCTAGTAGAATTAGTTCTTGAAGTATTGCATTTTGCTTGTTGTGTTGTTGGGCTGTTTGTATGAGGTTGTTAGTGTGGTGTGGAGATGCTGGAGTGTTAACATGTTGTGTAGGAAAGGAGGAAGGGTGTGATAAGCTGGGTGTGATAAGCTTGTTGTGTTGGTAGATGAATAGAATTGGCTATAGAATAGTACATGAAATCTACGCACGCTAGATGTTCGATAAAATGTCTCAATGAGTTTCCTTATGAATTATAAATTTTCTATTGATACAAATCATTCATATGTTGTAGATAATCATCCATAGAGCACAAGAGGGCTCATGGAATCTGTATAGCTAAGTAGACAAGGTATGTAAGGCTTATCCTTCTTTTTATCGGCACGATCGTAAAGAAACGCTGTGAAACAAAGGTTCTTTATCATTTCTATATTGATAAAACAAGGTTTCATGTTGGTCCCCTAAAAGCTAAAATAACATGTTTATTTCTCCTTATCGACTCATATAGAAAGGTGCAATGATATGTATCCTCATAAGGACAGTCGAAGGTGTAACGACCTTACGTCACTCTGATGGACTCAAAGAGTATTCTATGTATCTCTCTCTCTCTCTCTCTCTCTCTCTATATATATATATATATATATATATATATATATACATAATATATATGATATTACCAATAGAGGCCTACGACGTTATATACGCGATATACTATATTGATGATATTTCCCACAAAGGCCTACAACGGTATATACGTGATATACCATATAAAATATATTGCCCATAGGCCTACGACATTAGATACGCTATTATATCTCATTATGTACAATATGGTCCACAGTGGCACTTCAGAGTTACAAGTTGTTTCTTTTAGCTTCGCTTGCACATTGATACCTTTATTTACATTTATTTATGCCTTACATATTCAGTACATTCTTTTGTACAAAAGTCCTATTTGCTGGGACATTGTGTTTCATGCCCATAGGTGCAGCTAGATAGATGGACGTACCTCCTCAGTAGGTCATCTGATTCAGCTGTTGGTTGTCGCACTCCACCTCCTCGGAGTTGCTATACAGAGTCGGTAGGCACTGCTGCTTATGCTTATGGTTATTTTGGGTATGGTGTGGCCCTATCCTGACATGATGATATGTTGTAGTACTCTTAGAGGCTTGCAGACTAGTGGTCAGTGTATATTTGTTCTGTATGGCCTTGTCGGCCTCCTTACCAGTTGTTGATACGCTTGTGATGGATTTGTCGGTCATGTTATACCTATATCTATTGGTTAACTATTTGTTGCTACAAGTTGTCTTATTCAGGCTTCTGTTGTATTTGTCTTTATGAGCCCTTGTCGGCCCAGACGGTTACGTGTTCGGGTTTGGATATAGAGGTGGTACGCTCGGGCTGTTCAGGCACCGGGTGCCACCCCTTCAAGGTTAGAGTGTTACAAACTTGGAATCAAAGCAGGTCTATCCTATGAAGTCTGCAAGTTGTGTCTAGTACAGTATTGTTTATGGGTGTGTTGTGCACCACACTTATAAGTGAGAGGTTGATAGGCATTTATGAATGGTTTCTATTCTCTCATCACATAGACCGTGTAATAGATCTGAGTTTTAAGAATTCGAGTCTAACTCGTGCTTTATATTGTTTCAGTAATGCCAATTACCAGAAAGACTTCGGTTAGTTCATATTCGTATCCAGTAAATGAACGACCCTTATCAGACTATTGGTACACCAGAAGTGCGAGTATTATGTTGAAGTTTCAGACTGTGAGCATTTGTCTCACTTATATGCAGAAGAGATGAAAGGTAAAGTGGTGGGTTTAGGATACAAAAAATAGTAAAGTAAAGAAAGTACGAAGTCCCTGAATGTAGAGGATTGTAAGGAGATTGATTGTAAATATTGTTATCTTGTCGTCAGCAGCGGTAGAACCACAATAAGAGATACCTATTCTATCTTGGGGTTTTCCGACGTTGATAAATGTAGTTTTAGAAAGAAGTGAGATATCGGAAACTAGTAAAAGTTAGAATGATGTTTACCATGAGCAAGTATTGAAGAATAGTATAATTATGTTAAAGACACCTCCTTTAGAAGATATGTATATATATATATACATGATGTACTCAGGAATTGTTAGTTGGATATGACCTTTAAATGGTGTAGAATGCTAGTTACGAGGGAATTTAACTAGAAGATAAAGAGTCCATTGAGACTGAGAATGCTAGTTACGAACACATGACATTCTATTAGGATAAATAGTGTAGAAGTCCCTGGTAAGAGAGAATTGTGTTGGAGCAAATTATAAGTTGTTAAAAGATAGCAAAAGTATGGAAGGTGTTGAGACAACAATATGACTTTTCAGGATGGAAATCTCTAAGTGCAGAGAGTCCTCCTCCCCATCCTATAGGGGAGATAGTACGATGAAGGATCAATACAAAACTCATATGATAGTTTAATAAGAAGTCAAGAAGGTTATGAGGAAGAAGTTTCAGGATGAATCAGATAATGTCACGACACATATCAGAAGGTTATGGGAAAGATGTGTCATAACTATTGTTATGACCCACATCACGGGTGTTGTGGTAGCACCTACACTATCCCCCCCTATCACACCCCAACCTTAGGGGTTATGGCCTGCACTCGACACCCTAAGGCCTGAGTGTATTGATCCTGATTCCTGTGACATGTACAATAACTCATGGGCCGACGAGGCCTCTAACACATATTCAACTGAATAAGGACATGTATACTTCACTAAAAAAGGCCCAAACCATACATACACACACATATATATATTCATATATATACATATATATATATATACATATGTATGACAGACATATATGGAGAGGTCGACACGACCATACACGACTGTCATACCCAATATAATTGTCTACAAGCCTCTAAAGAGTATTATGACAATATCTGGTCAGGATAGGGCCTCGGCATACCCAACTATATACATATCCACTTATGTCATACCTACCAGCTTACTATCTAGATCCGGAAGAAAGGAGCATGACACACTTCAGTTGAGTTGAGTCCTACTATGAGAAAGGCATTTGCACCTGCGGCATGAAACGTAGTGTCTCCGAAAAGGGACATCAGTACAAAATAATGTACCGAGTATGTAAAGCATGGATAACAATATGAATCCGTAAACTATAAGGAAAGGCACAAGCACAATACGAAGTAGTAAGCTATACATGAAAGCATGAGCAACCTAGATGACCTATGCGGAGGATAATGAAACTATGAAACTCAAATACAACCTGTCTGGATAGGTCTTTATTGTATGAACTACCCTTGTCTTATAGTGCGAGGTATATAACATATCACTACATTTAAGTATACTCTGAGGTGTATGAATGGATATGTCATGCAATGTGTTCATGTACCTGCTGCGGCGCGCAACTTGATCCAATATATATGTATGTATTGCGGAACGCGCAACCCGATTCAATATATATATGTTTCGGAACGCGCAACCCGATCCATTATATGTATATGTTGTGGAATGTGCAATCCGATCCATTATATGTATGAATACCAATGGAAATTGGTGATGTGGACAACAGACTGTGATGACACTGGTTCCTTGGCCTCTTTTGAAACTCATAATTTTTTTTACTTTGACTTAACACGACTCTTAGTCGACTCGATGATTAACTCTTTAGAATGCTTCTTTTTTAAGACTTATGATAAGATAAACCAGTAACCAACAACAATGATTTTGAGGATAAGAATAATCAATGAATACTTCTCGACAGAGATTTCAATATACAATAGGACAAAACTTTTGACATTTCTTTTCGAAAATGATATCTCTTTGGATTTATTCTATTGAAAAAAAGGGATTGCCTTACATACCTCGCTATAGTCGTTTTACAAGTCCTCGCTCATCTTACGAATAGTCATCTATATCATACAAGGAATTATTATTAATGTCGAATCCAAATTCCATAGAAAACTTCACTTAGGTAACTTATTGACTGCCTTGAACACCTCGGGTTCTTAGACTTCTTTACAAGAAATGCTTATGTAATTCAATCTCATGGTTCAATCAAAGATACAATTTCCATAGAACTTATTTAGGTGTTCTTCGACAATTTTAGCATATATGATTCCTTAGGCTTTTCTTATACGGAAAGTCTTATGTGACTCAATCCCAAAATCTTTCAAACCATATTCTTCTTAATTCATTACGTACATAATCAATCCAATTATCCAACTCAACTCTTACCATGAAGATTTCATAGGTTTGAGAAGTTTTGATTATGAAAACTCTTTCATAACTTTCTCTAAATTACCAATTAATCATAATCATAAATAGTGATAGGTAAAACTTACCTTTACGTATCGAAATCTCCTCAAAACAGTACGCAATCTGATTTGCAAGGGTTCTTCCAAAACCAACTTTAGATGGAGGAGGAGATTACTATGATAATCACAGTTTTATCACGTTACCCTTGTGTAATTGGCTTCAATTTCAACTTGGGATGTTGGGGTATGCTAGAGAGAGTTTAGGGAGAGTGTTAAAGTTGAATGTTGAAGAAAATGAACTAAAATTCAAGAATTCCCAATGTAAACCTATACCCAGATCTGCACAGCCGTAAAAAGACGGATCATTTGACGGACCGTCAAACTTTTGAAGATCCGGTCCGTCAATCTTTCTATAAAATTGCCAGGAAAATGGATGGCTCAGGGTGGGCAATTTGACGGTCCGTCAACCTTTCCGTCAAGTTGTCCAGTTTCCTATTTTCGTCAAAACGTACTTTCTTCGATCCGTTTAACTCCCAAACACTCTGTTACTTCCATACACAAGATGTAAACCTTCATTATCCTTCCGTAAGGTCATACCTCTTCCCAAAAATTTAGTATCCATTGAAGGCATGGGAAATGCAAAATTACAGGGTGTAACACTCCTGTAGGCGAACCATTCCCAAAATCATTTACAACCATAACTATTTAACAATACAGAAATAAAGGAAAAATACAAATACAGCATATCTCATTATTAAACATCAAACATCATTTAACCCTTACAACACTTCCTCCCAAAACCTGGTCTAACTTGCACAAGGACTCTAAGATACAATGTAAACAAAGAATAAACAACACCCCCCTGAGTGAATAAGGGCAGTCTGACTAAGAAGAAGACCAAGGCTTCCAAGGATGAGTGGCCTGCCTTAACCTTCCCATGCTCCAAGTTGCAACCTGAATCGACTGAATACCTGCATCTATGTAAAAAATGCAGCAAGCATAACATGAGTACACAACGCACCCCTATAGGCATCATAGGACGACAACGATGAAAGTTACATACTAGGCATAAACATTAAGTTAACTCTCAAGTAGGTCCTATTCTAGGTAGTTCAAATAGTCACATAAGTCACCTTATTCACATAAGAGTCCAATCACAATCAAGTAAAATTCAATTCATATTGCATACATGGATCTTACAATTAATACCTACCCATCAGTGAACTCTGTCTAAGTCATGTTCATATTTGCCTCCACTTACCCAACTTAACATATCCAATAGACAATTTGACACTTAGTACACAACATCATTTAAGAATGCTTTCCAAGAGTATTACAATTAGTCTAAACATAACGATATTAGCTCATTTTTTTTTATCTCTAACCCTTAGACTTAATCACAGTTTCATACACATAAGGACATAACACATAATAGTTCATTTAGCGTCCTCATTATACTTTAAGTAGAAGTCCACATCGTACACCCTTTGATTAAGAAGGGAATTTACCCATACGTAGCATACAAGTTAGCAACTACAACAACAACACCTCAACAATTTCATTACTAGATAATTTACTGAATAACACTATCAATCAACAAGCAATACACAAACACACATAGTTTTCTTGATCTACATGATAGTTCTGACAAGTAGACATCACCGACCACAATAGTAGTTTGACATCACATACTTAGACTCATAATGGTGTAAGCCACAACACCAAACTCATAGAGAACAAGGCAAATCATGGACACCAATCCATTCCAATAGAATGAATCCAATCACCCAAATACATATAATCATAGTGCTCACTCAAGTTCTAATAACCAATCCATATCATATTACAAATCAGAAAGTAATCAATGTATAAGTGAATGTATGATATGGATGCAAATGCAATGATCATCCATCTGGAATTTCCTATCGGATCCCAACTTGGTTGTAGTATCATCATCAATCATTTCCATCAACCTAAGACCCCTTTGGAGTCATATCAATCATTTCCATAATCTCAATAATTTCATCCATCTCATGATATATCCTTACCTTTAACAAGTAATCAATGCATAAATATATATATGATATGAATGCATATGCAAATGCCAGGTACCTTTCATTTACAGTATACATGCATTCAAATTCTATGAACTGCCACCCATGGGGGACCCGCCCCATCTATATACTCATCTTGAATTTCTCAATGGATCCCAACTCTGTGGCTGTAATAACATTCATTATAGGCGTACAACATGAGCCATCTGTAATATCATCATTATTATCACTGTTGTAATATCATCATCATCCTAGTATTGCCAACATCTCATAATAATATCATTGCTTTTCTTTTCTAGGTCTTATTAGACTCACAATATTTCCATAGCACTCTACTTTCAATATCATCAGAACCATGAGTGTATGAATGCAATGACAATAACAAGGCAAGTAATCAGGATGTATGAGATGCAATCAAGTATAAGAGATGAATATCACTTGCTTTTAGAAACTCAACAACACATAATTCTACATAAACCAGTCTATCATAATGAAAGCAATGTGATGGATAAACACAGTAACTATCAACAATGGTGACAAGCCCATATAATGGAGACAAGTCTAAATAACAGTAGTCATAATCAGCTTAAGGTTGATTCCCTAAATCACCCATCATCACTATTCAACACCGGTACCCACCCAAGCATTCATCACAACCGCTAAGGTGGGACCCCCAAATACGCCCGATACCCCTCAACATTTATAACTAATACACACTTCTATCAGAGTCTACAAAAGAGAAACTGTATCCTACCTCAGAGCTGAGTAGGAGCCATGAACCATCAACCCTTAACGTAGGCCTTGCCCTTTCATAGCGCTTCGTAGTACTCGTACTCTAACATATATAGATTCTACGTGAAAAGTAATCTAATAACAATACAATGACTTAGTCCTTTCAAACAATACAAAGATTCATCCCAAAATTGACCCTGATCCCACGGTAGGAAAATCCGAACTTTATTACTCAAAAAGTATGATAACATGCTAAATAATCATATACTTAAGTTAATTTGAAAACTAATCCCGATTGGACCCTCAATTGCAAGATTAAGTAAAACACCCCAATTCCAAACCCTAGGTTTTCCCCCAATTTCAAAATGGTTTTCAATACCAAATTAACCATCAAAACACATTAGCATGCCTCGGGAATCAAACCAAGGACTCGACTAAGTCATAAAGGATGCTTCAGACTTACCAAAAGCGACAGAACCTGGACGTAAACCCATATACTCAGAAGTCAACTATCGGTCAACACTTTTTCACCTATTCAACTTAACAACTTCTAATTTTCTAAGAATCAACCAAGACTCACCTGACTACCTCGGGAACCGCTCCACTCATAACCGCAAGTCGAACACACTCTAACGGTGCTAGGGGAAGGATCAGCAGGGGTAAAAGGATAAAATGCCTAAATGACCAAATAGGTCGTTACATTAGATACTAATTAAATAAACATTCATCCTCAAACAGAAGAAGAAAGGTATGGAAGCCGATGAGTAACCAAGGAATCCCCATCATAAACTCATGAAGCCTCAACAAGCAAGAAATATATACCAATAGTACCACACATTCACTTTATTAGTCAGGTCTACTTTTAACTTAGCTCAATACCCTAAATTTCTATTTTCTCATAACTGAAATTTCTTTCACAACTGATTTTCGAATGTAAGAACTGACCCTTCTCGAATTCTCTGATTTTACTATAACCATACATCTATACGCGTTCGATTGAATCCATACATATCATATTAATCACCACCATATTTTAGTCGTAGCCACAAACCATTGTCCAACCTGTAACGATAAAATATTCTGATGCTACCAATCCTTCTCTCACACCTTCCCGGGCCGTCTTTCGCACCAAGATTCCTTAAAAACACATAGACACACTCCACAAGCCAAAATCATGACTTCATTTCGCCAGAAAAGAATTCTTGCTTTATTTGAGAAATTCTAAGTAATTCCATCCAAAAACTGAACTCATCCAAGGCTGATTGTGCTAATTCCAATCTCTTTAGTTCTGTATCCCGATGTCAAAATCACTTAGTCAAAACCAATTGCCAAATTCTTCTCACTCTAAATCACCATACTATAAGCATACCTACTGATTACCTTACCATGCCAAATTCATAGAAAATCAACCGATCACTCTAAAGACTCCCCATAACCATTTATACCTCTTCAATGCATACCAAGTACCCATGTAAACCATTAGGACTGTCTGAATTATTGTCATCAGAAGAATATTATCATTCATACTTACATACTTTAATGAGAACCGATAACACTGTCATACCTCTATTCCGAATTGAAATTCAATAAACCCTTATCGATGGTTTACTAGAATACTCTAGACCCCTTTGGAGTAGGTAATAACAGCACGGACCACTCTACCCTAAATGAACAAATCTGACATAGAATAAAATGCTCAATTTCTAAATCATTGATAGTCACCTGAACTAATTCCAACCATAACTGATAGGCTTTCCATATGCATGCGGTGATCTATTCCATCCTTTTTTCTCATGAATAATCAATCATGTGTCATCACCCACGACTTCAAAAGCTAGATTCTATCCAAGTTATCAATTTAGTACCGAATACCTTATGCTTGTAATCTTCATGTTCCTCAACTTATACCCGATACACAAGTTTGATAGACCCCATGAACTCTAAATATAACAAAACTTCCTTGTACTCTCTCTTAACTTGCCCACAACTATGGACACCTCATCGAACCTCTATTTGTCATATCTTGCTACTTACCAGCCTTACTAATTCCTGACATATCAACCTACCTTCCATGAACCTCACCTTGCTCAATTTCTTCCAAGTCTTTAATACCTGATATACTCACCCATGCTATTAGTCAACAATGCTTCGACATAGTCTACCCCCATTTACCAATCACAAACCCAATAGAACAACCGTCATAACACTTAGTCGATCACTATGAACTTACTCCTTCGAGCGTACTAAACAATTTCACCCCATCTGAAATATAATGCCACTATAATCTACACCCGGCTCAAATAATCATACTGCTTCAAATCCAAATCCTTTCGTTTGTTCAAAGATGTAATTTACTCATCTCGATTCTCATCAACTATACCTTTATCTTAATTCTCCATTTTCCCTATTCCATTCAATCATATTCAGCACTATCGACCGATGATCACTCAAACCCACTCAAATTATACCGCAATATCATAAGTCTTGCAAAAATAGTTGAGCCCATCCTGGAGATAGTAGTATACCATAATTGTTCCTATTGACCAACACATCTCTTAATGGTCTTTATATGATGCTTGCCTACGAAGAACCAACACTTGCCTTATTTTGCCTAACCAGAACACATCCAACTAACCGTGCGATTTTCCTTATCCTTCGGTCAACTTCAAAAATCATTATACCAGTAATTGTAGAATTTCTTAAGCATTAACCTTTATATACCATGCCCACAAATCGTATCCAAGAACTAGATGCAATACCCTGTAATTCCTTAAATAGAACTCCATACTTGTCTAACGCTAGAGTCATTCCTATTAGTCGATCACTGGCTCTCGTTAGCCTACGACGTAGTCCAACGTACCAACTCATATACGATCTCTTACACTTACTCTATACTAAAAAATTGTGAAATAAATCACAAATCAATCTCTTGGTTTCAAAAATCCCTTTTTATCACTAACTTCAAACACACCAAGTGACCATACAAATACAATCTTTATTTAAAGAAACATGATTGTCTATTTCTTTAAGTTGCACTCATCATAAGTAACCTTTCCACCTGACCTGGAACCGATATCCATTTATTGAAAGAACTCAAAAATCACTTGTTCTTACTCCACAACTACATCTATGCCACGTAGATGCCCAACTTAACTTTCATGACCTTATACGAAATTCACCCTAATACATCTTGCAATCTTACTCGACGAACACGTCAAATACCAAATTTTCCCTTTATACAACAGAGATCGATCCATCTCATTTCTTTTTCTTGTGCCTTTGTATTATCATTCCCACTTTCTAAGGATATCACCAAACTAAGGATTCACAATCATAACCCTACTAAACTGAACATTCAAACCATAGCTGAAGACTAACTGGCTACACATCTGTATCACGGTGTAACATCTTATACCCTACCGCATGCCATTATAATAACCACTAACATACAAAATCAAGAGTATGTTCCCACCATCAGTGATAGAATAGGATGAAGAAGTTTCAGATACCAATTAGAATCGATAATATACCAATTTGCACAAAGTAGCATGAAAGAGTGAAAGAAGGGAAGATTTCCTAAATGTCTTATAGCCTCTCGAGAATAGGTATGGACGTCTACGTACCTATTCACGAGACTCTACTACACACTATCCTTGTACTCGTGAGACCATAGAACCTAGAGCTCTGATACTAACTTTGTCATGACCCAAATCATGGGCATCGTGGTGGCACCTACACTATCCCCCCAGTAGGTGTAACACCTCATACCTTGAAGCTAAGACTTGACCCATGTGATGGGAATATAATGGAACTAAGATGAGGAGTATATGAAGTGTTTTAAAAACCAATCAAGTCATAAGAAGAGTCTTTGGGCAAAGTATAGTAGGAAGCTACTCTACGGATCATATTTTCAAGTAAGTTTGCACCAGGTCTCACTTAACGAAGGTATACGGAAAACCCTATAAGGAATTTCAGAAAACTTAAAGCATGAAAGTTATATCCTTTTTAAATATCTTTCCAATAGTATATGGTGGAAGTCCAACGAACATCTGTATAAAAAGTTAAGACTATTTTACTGAAAGGTCACAGAGTAGTTCGCCGGAGTCATAGATGTGATATGCGACGCATTTCCCATTACATTTAGGGCCAAATTTATGTTCCGAATTCGCAACCTTCTATTTTGATGTGTTCTGCAGCTGCAAAAGGCCATCCACGATGATCAGGTTGAATAATATGTTCCAGTATCTGCTACCCCTCTTGCTGTTCGGTATGAATGAAGTTGAATATCTGATCTTCTCGGACATTCCAGAGCAGATGCTCATGAAACTCATTTATAATCGCATTTTTCTGAATTTTATTCCATATTTTAGTTCTCCAAAGCTCTAGCATGACTTTTCTATCCTCTCCGCATCCTACCAAATTAAGGTAAGTCTCTCCCATTTGTTCCTAAGTAATTCTAACACTTATACATAAATTCTTAACAAGATTCCACGCTATAATCTTAGGGTTTCAAGAAAACCCTTCTCAAGGTTTCAAGTTTAGAGTTTTAGGTGTTGTCTTCAAAAGTTCAGAACTTTTCTTCAAGTTTTAGAGCAATTAATGTATGTAGAGCTACTATCCATGTGTGGGAAGATCGTTGGTCTTCCCCACACCACTTTTAATACACGAAATACAAATTTCTTCATACCTAGGGTTTTGCTCTAATTCATGATGACCCTATATACATGTATAACAATATACCATGCTTATATCATATTTCATTAATTGTATTCATAATATATTATTATAATTGTCACGAACCTTTCCGTAATGCATGAACATATATTTTGAATTCTCTGAGTTCTTAAATACAAGTCATGAATCATTATTACTCAATCTATGAAATTATACATGTCTTCATGCTTCATACAAGCTATATTATGTATCTACTTACATGCTGCATTAGTCTTACAAATCATGTTTACAAGTCACATTTATGAAATTCATGGGCTTACACGCCAAATATATTCATATCCATGTTTTGAGAGTTGCACAGATTACCGAGAATGTTTGATACCAGAAACTAGGTATGCCAACATAGGATAAGGATCGCTCCGCCCAGTTAGGATAATTCCTTGATGTTACCCATTGTGGGTTATTGGATCCATTGATGTCATGTTCATGTCTCGTACCTCGATAAGGTACGAGATGGCATAGTAGATCGAGCAAAGATCAGACACCATATTCTAGCATGGTGGTTTCATGTCGGTTATACTAAAGCTCTCCCACTTAAAATGATTTATTATATTTTATATTATATTCATGTAAGATATTATACATGCCAATGCTCAGGTTCAGTTTCAGTTCCTATGATTTCATGTGCCTGCTTATTCTTTCAGTTGCTTTACATACAATACAATTCAAATGTACTTACGTCCCTTTTGTTTGGGGCTTGCACTTCATGGTACATGTACGGATTTTCAGGATAACGGATCTGCTCGCTAGGATTTTATCAGTATCAGTTATTGGTGAGCTCTATTTCATTTGGGGTGTCAGTTTAGTTATTTTTATGTTATGTTTTATAGTAGAGGTATGCCAGAGCCTTGTCCTGGTAAACAGTTTTAGCAGTCAAACTCATGTTTAGAGGTTTCACAGACTAGTTTAGTATGTCATCTCAGTCATGTCAGTCATTCAGAATTATTATGTTTTTAGATTATTTCCACAATATATTTTCAGACTATATTTCTGTATTCAGAATTTATTCGCTTTAAATTACTATTGCATGCTTTTGATGCCCATATTGACATAGTAAGCCATATGGTTTGCTTGGTCACATGCAGTCAGGTATCGAGTGTCGTGTTTTATCTAGGCCATGGTTAGGGGTGTTACAAAACATGATATCAGAGCTAGGTTCAAGTGTCTTAGGGAGTCTATGAAACCGTGTCCAATGTGGTCTCTTTTATATGTGTATGCGCGCCATACATGTAAACAGTTGACCACCAAGACATCTAGGATTGTCTCATATCTTTCATACTCTAGACCATGCAATTAGAGCTATACCTTCAGGACATTCTTCTAACTCGTTCGAATTGCATATTTCATAAAATCCCTAGGAAAAAGAAGTACACCAAGAGGACTTCAGCTACTAGATAGAGAGCTATTGAAAATGCTGCTTAAGAGGAGGACACTTAAGCTCAGAAAGTCAACGCGCGAACAACACCCCCACCTGACACTAGGAGGCCTGTGGAGGTTCGTACTCCAGTTCTGCCGCCTAGTTCCACTGACCCGAATGTTAGGGGAGCTATTTAGCTGTTCACCCATATTGTGGCTACAAAAACTCAATATCAGGGAATGGCTTCAAGTACAAGTGCTAGTAGAGAGTCATCCAGTTTCAGAACCTGGGAAGTTTTGCGTATGGAGCCTCCAGTGTTCACAGGGTCTAGTAAGACAGATGATCAGCATAATTTCATTGACAGGCTTCAAAAGATTTTTTATATTATGCATGCTACTGAGTTAGAGTCAGTAGAGTTGAGAGCTCATCATTTGCGAGATGTTGCTAATATTTGGTATGAGTCATGAGAACAGTCCTAAGGGGAAGATGCGTCTTCTGTGACTTGGGATGAATTTGCAGATGCTTTCATTAAACACCTCCTGCCGCTAGAGGTTAGGGATGCAAAGCCTTTTGAATTGGAGAAGCTCAAGAAGAATGGTAGGAGTGTACATGAGTACTGCCTCCACTTTGTTTCTTTATCTAAGTATGCTCCACACATGGTTCCATATATGAGGGCTAGATTTAGGCACTTCGGGTGGGGTTTTGACCCACATTTGTTTGGTGCTACTAACATTTCTGCTCAGAAGAAAGAAATGACTATTACTAAGATGATTACTTTTGTACAAGGTAATGAGAACAAAATGAAAGAAGAAGAAGTGTTAAAGAATGAGAAAGATAGGGAATTCAATAAGAGAGCTTAGTCTTCAGGTCACTTCAGTCATGGGAGAGGTAGAGATATGCAGTTATTTAAAAACAGCTCATCAGGACCCGCTCCATCTTCAGCCAGTGCCTTAGTCCCAAAGTTTAGGAATGATCAGAAGAGACAGAACTTCAGAGAATCAGGCTCTCAGTCACAAGCCAGTTTGGGTCAGAGGACCTTTGATAATCCAGTTTGTGGTAAGTGTGATAAGAGACACCCGAGGGAGTGTCGCATGAGTATAGATATCTGTTATGGATGCTGTTAGTGAGGTTATTTTTAGAGAACTATCCATCATCGAGGAAGGGTACAAGAGGTAACGTGGCTCAATCCACAAATTCAGTGGTTCCTCATAATTCTCAGGCCCAATCAAGGCATGGTATAACTAAGTCTGGTAACACAGGCGAGGGTCCAAACCTCTTGTATGCACTAGCAGGTTGTCAGGATATAGAGGCTTATGCAGATATTGTCATAGGTATACTAACCTTTTTAACTTTTGATGTTTATGCCGTTATGGATCCTGGATCCACTCTATCATATGTAACCCCCTTTGTTACTAAGAAATTTAGGATAGAGCCAAAAAGTTTTATGAACCCTTTGAAGTATCCACTCTAGTTGAAGATTCAATTATTGCTAGACGAGTGTATAAGAGTTGTCTAGTTAGAGTCTATCACCGCATTACAATAGCCGATTTGGTAGAGTTGGAAATGGTAGACTTCGATGTAATCATGTGCATGTGTTGGTTGTCTTTATGTTATGCCACAGTAGGTTGTAGTATAAAAATTGTAATTTTTGAATTTCCTGGTGAACCAGTCATTGAATGGAAGGGTGATGCAGTAGCACACATATGTAGGTTTATTTCCTATCTTAAAGCCAACAATATGATATCCAAGGGGTATATTAATCATCTAGTTTAGGTTAGAGATGCAAATACCCAGACCCCAACTCTTCAATCCGCACCAGTTGTCAATGAGTTTCTTGAAGATTTTCTCGGAGTTCCTCCCGATAGGGAGATTGACTTTGGAATTTATTTACTTTCTGGAACTAAGCTGACATCTATTCTACCATACCGAATGGATCCAAGTAAGCTAAAAGAACTAAAAGCCCAGTTAAAAGATCTCATTAATAAAGGATTTATCAGGCTAAGTGTCTCACCTTGGGTGCACGAGTCTTGTTTGTTCGAAAGAAGAATGGATCTTTGGGCATGTGTATTGACTATCGACAGTTGAATAAGGTCACCATTAAGAAAAAATATCCTCTTCTTAGAATCGATGACTTATTCGATCAACTTTAGGGTGCCCAATGTTATTCCAAGATTGACCTCAGATCGGGGTACAATCAGCTTAAGGTTAAGGAAGTTGACATTCTGAAAACCGCCTTCAGAACTCGTTATATTCATTTCGAATTTTGTGTCATGTTGTTTGGATTGATGAATACACCAGTTTCTTTCATGGATCTTATAAACAGGGTGTTCAAGCCTTTTCTTAAACCTTTCGTCATTGTCTTTATTGATGATATTCTAGTCTATTCCCGTAGTAAGGCTGATCATGCAGAACACCTTAGGATAATATTGCAGACAGTATAGGAATGCAAACGTTATGCGAAGTTTTCCAAGTGTGAATTTTGGTTAAAGTCAGTAGCGTTCTTAGGCCATGTGTTTCAGGCAAAGGCATCCAAGTTGATTTTCAGAAAATCGATGCTATAAAGAATTGGCCGAGATTCTACTACAAAGATATGAAGTTTCTTGGGTCTGACAGACTATTAAAGGCGCTTCGTAGAGGGTTTTTCCTCCATCTCAGCTCTGTTGACTAGATTAACTTAGAAGAAAGTCAAACATCAGTGGTCAGATGCATGTGAGTGTAGTTTTGAGGAATTGAAAATGAGACTGACTTCTGCTCCAGTATTAACATTGCCAGAAGGAACTGAAGGGTTCATAGTGTATTGTGATGCGTCAGGGATTGGCCTCAGATATCTACTAATGCAGCATGGTAAGGGTATAACTTATGCATCCAGACAGCTTAAGCCTCGTGAAAAGAACTCAAACCATGAAATTACATGTCTTCATGTTTCATACAAGCTATATTATGTATCTACTTACATGCTAAATAATTCTTACAAATCATGTTTAAAAGTCACATTTATGAAATTCATGGGCTTACAAGCCAAATATATTAATGTTCATGTTTTGGGAGTTGCAAAGATTACCGAGAAGGTTTAATACCTGAAACTACATATGTCAACGTAGAATAAGGATCACTTCGCCCAGTTATGACGATTCCTTCATGCTACCCATTGTGGGTTATATGATTCATTCATATCATATCATATCTCGTACCCTGGCAAGGTACAAGATGACTTAGCTGATCGGGCAGAAATCACACACCATGTTCTAGCATGGTGGTTTCATGTCGGTTACACTAAAGCTCTCCCACCTAAAGTGATTTATTATATTTTATATTATATTCATGTCAGATATTATACATGCCCATGCTTAATTTGCAGTTTCAGTTCCTATGATTTCATATTCCTGCTTATTATTTTAGTTGCTTTACATACAATACAATTCAAATGTACTTAGGTCCCTTTTTCTCAAGGCCTGCACTTTATGGTGTAGGCACGGAGTTTCAGGACGATGGATCTGCTCGCTAGGATTTCATCAGTATTAGCTATTGGTGATCCCCATTTCATTCGGGGTGTCAATTTAGTTATTTTCATATTATGTTTTATAGTAGAGGTATGCCAGGGCCTTGTCCTAGTAAATAGTATTAGCAGTCAGACTCATGTTCATAGGTTTCATAGACTAGTTTAGCATGTCATGTCAGTCATTCAGTTGTTCAAACTTATTATGTTTTTCAGATTATTTCCGCAATATATTTTCAGACTATATTTCAGTATTCACAATTTATTCATTTTAAATTACTATTGCATGCTTTGATGCCCATATTGACTCAGCAAGCCATGTGGTTCGCTCGATCACATGCAGTCAAGAACTGAGTGCCGTGTTTCACCCAGGCCATGGTTCAGGGCGTTACAGTATGCGAACCATTCCAAAAATCATTTACAACCATAACTATTTAACAATGCGGAAATAAAGTATAGATACAAAATATAGCAAATCTCATTATTAAGAATTAAACATCATTTAACCCTTACAACACTTCCTCCCAAAACCTGGTCTGACTTGTATAAGGATTCTAAGATACAATGTAAATAAAGAATAAACAACACCGTCATGAGTGAATAAGGGTGGTCTGACTAAGATGAAGACCAAGGCTTCCAAGGATGAGCGGCCTGCCTTAACTTTCCCGTGATCCAAGCTGCAACGCAAATCGACCGAATAACTGCATCCACGTAAAAGATGCAGCAAGCGTAGCCTGAGTACACAACCTACCCTATAGGCATCATTGGCCGACAATGATAGAAGTTACATAACATGCATAAACATCAAGTTGACTCTCTAGTAGGTCCTATTCTAGGCAGTTCAAATAGTCACATAAGTCACCTTATTCACATAAGTGTCCAATCACAGTCAAGTAAAATTCAATTCATGTTGCATACATGGATCTTACAATTAATACCCACCCATCAATGAACTCTATCTAAGTCATGTTCATATTTGCCTCCACTTACCCAACTTAACAGATCCAATAGACAAGTCAGCACTTAGTACACAATATCATTTAAGAATGATTTCCAAGAGTATTATAATTAGTCTGACCATAACAATATTATCTCCTTTGTTATCTCTAACCCTTAGACTTAATTACGGTTTCATACACTTAAGGGCATGACACATAATAGTTCATCTAGCATCCTCATTATACTTTAAGTAGAAGTCTATGTCGTACACCCTTTTATTAAGAAGGAAATTTACCCATACATAGAATACAAGTCAGCAACTACAACAACACCTCAATAAGTTCATTACTAGACATTTTACCGAATAACGCTATCAATCACCAAGCAATACACAAGCACACTTAGTTTTATTGATTTACATGATAGTTCTGACAAGTAGACATCACCGACCACAATAGCAATTGGCCATCATATACTTAGACTTATAATGGTGTAAGCCACAATACCAAATTCATCGAGAATAAGCCAAATCATGGTAACCAATCCATTCCAATAGAATGAATCCAATCACCTAAATACATATAATCATAGTGCTCACCCATGTTCCAATAACCAATTGAAATCACATTACCAATCAACATGTAATCAATGTATAAGTGAATGTATGATATGGATGCAAATGCAATGATCGTCCATCTAGAATTTCCCACCGGATCTCAGCTTTTGGCTGTAGTATCATCATCAATAATTTCCATCAACCCAACACCCCTTTGGAGTCATATCAAGCATTTCCATCATCTCAATGGTTCCAACCATCTCAGAATAGATCCTTACCTTTAACAAGTAATGAATGCATAAATGTATGTGTGGTAAGAATGTATGTGCAAATTCCAGGTAACTTTCATTTCCAGTATACAGTCGTTCAAATTCTATGAACTTCCACCCATGGTGGATCCGCGCCATCCATTTACTCATCCTGAATTTCTCAATGAATACCAGCTCTGTGGCTGTAATAATATCCATTATAGGCATGCAACCTGAGTAATTCATAATATCATCACTATTGCAATATCATCATCATCTCAGTATTGCCAGCATCTCATAATAATATCATTTTTCCCCAATCTCATTGGACCCACAAGATTTCCAGACGACTCTACTTTCAATAACATCAGAAACATGAGTGTAAGAATGCAATGACAATAACAAGGCAAGTAATCTAGATGTATGAGATGCAATCAAGTATAAGAGATGAATATCATATGCTTTTAGAAACTCTATAACACATAATTCCACGTAAATCAGTCTATCATAACGAAAGCAATGTGATGAATAAACACAATTACTATCAACAATGACGACAAGCCCACATAATGGAGACAAGCTCAAATAACAGTAGTCGAAATCATCTTAAGGTTGATTCCCCAAATCACCCATCACCACAGTTCAACACCAGTACCCACCCAAGCATTAATCACAACTGCTAAGGTGGGACCCCTAAACACTCCAAATGCCCCTCAACATTTTTAACTAATATGCAATTCTATCGGAGTCTACAAAAGAGAAATCGTAGACTATTAGGAGCCACGAACTATCAACCCTCAACATAGGCCTTGCCTTTTCAGAGCTCCTCATAGTACTCGTACTCTAGTATATATAGATTCTACGTTAGAAGTAATATAATACAAATACAAGGACTTAGTCCTTTCAAACAATACAAAGATTCATCCCAAAATTGACCCCGAGCCCACAGTAGCTAAATCTGAACTTTATTACTCAAAAAGCATGATAACATGCTAAATAATCATATCCTTAAGTTAATTTGAAAACTAATACCGATTGGACCCTCAATTGCAAGATTAATTAAAAAGCACCAATTCCAAACCCTAGGTTTCCCCCAATTTCAAAAGGGTTTCCAATACCAAATTAACCATCAAAACTTCATCATATATCATTAATCAATACTAGATTACAATAATACAATCATCTAATCAACATACAATTCCCAAACCTTGATTCTTAGCCTCTTACTCTTAACATGGAAACTTAGGCTATCTTCTTCCCCAAATAGAATCTACACTAAGATTAGAAGACTCTAAAGATATATAGTAATTAAAAGGGGATGAAATTATACCCCCAATGAAGAACAATGATGGAATACTCAAGATGTCTCTCTTAGCCGAGCTCTACTACCAAGAGAATGTTTTGGGGAAACGAATTCATTTTAAGGCATTTAAGATTCTGATCTGAAACATCAATTCTGCTTTGGCGGAATCAACTTTGCCTAAGAGAACATACTTTGGCATAAAATAGGTCACCGAGGCGGAGTCACTTAATATCCCGGATGTGCACTGGGGTGGGATTAACTCCGTAGAGGCGCTATTGTTTTTGCGAGAAAACATCCACAGAAGTAGAAAGCTCAACATCGCACAGGACCTGTATCTGCGAGTCAGCCTCTGTAGAGGAAAACATGCAGAAGTGACCCGAAGGCTGCTGGTGCGGACACTAGAAACCAACAACACTAAACTTAGCCAATTCTCCACGAAACACCCAGAACATTCCCAAGACGCCCCTGGATACAAACTAAACATGCAAATCAAGTGTGATGATGCTACAAACTCGCTCACGCACTCAAATTTCTCAAATGACCGAGCTAAAATATGTTTTTTTACGAAATCAAACCAAACACCCTAATTCCACAAATTTACAAATAGTGACACAAAATACACCTGAACGCCTCAAGAATCAAACCAAAGATTTGACTAAGTTATAAAGGACGCTCTGAACCTACCAAAAGTAGAGATGGTAGTGGATTCTGGACCCGGTCCGGATCCGGTGGATTCAGATCCATTTTATAGGATATGGATCTTCAAAATTTGGACCCGACGGATCCGGATCGGACCCGGATCCATTTCTGACGGATCGAATCTGGATCTGGATCTTGTATTTGAGATCTGTATCCGATCCAGATCCGACCCGTGGATCTATTTTTTATTAAATATATTCATAACCAAGAATGTAATTTTATAAGTATTTTCTTAAAATTGCTAAGCACATCCTTGCAAGTTTAATTCTCAAAACAAGTTTAATTTATCCCCGTGTTAACTCAAAAACCAAAAAATAAAGAGGTAACTTCGATAATAAAATCAATGTTATATTAGTGAATGACTAACATATCCATAGACAAGTAGTTAAAATTATATTCACTTCATTTGTGAAGATTTCAAGCACATGCAAGTTCTGCATTGTGGAAATACTAGTCAGCATTTTCCACAACTATTGTCATTATCCAACATTTTTAATTAATAGCACACAATCAAAATGAGACAACGAATAAAATATCTCATATGAACATTTCAAAATTGAAACACAGTAAACTGTTAGCTAAGTAAAAATCGTTTGTCGGTTCAAAAAAATATTCTTAGCAAGGTTACATTCTTAGCAACACAAATTTTTTTACATGTGGATCCAGATCTGATCCATGGACACGGTGGATCCGATGGATCCGGATTTGGATCTGATTTTTATGGACCCGACGGATCTGGATTCAGGTATGAAAAATGGATTTAGATCTTGATCTAGTAGGATCCGGTCCAGATCCGATCCGTTGCCATCCTTAACCGAAAGCGATGAAACCCGAAAACGAACTCATTTTCTCAAAAGTCAACTATTGGCCAACACTTTTTCAATTTTTCAATTTAATAACTTCTAATCTCCTCAAAATCAACCAAGACTTATCCGACTATATCGGGAACAGCTCCACCCATCCCCACAAAAGTCGAACTCACTCTAATAGTGCTAGGGGAAGGGTCAACATGTGTAAAAGGGTAAAGTGCCTAAATTTCCAAACGGGTTGTTACAACTATAAAATGAGATGTATCAATTCTAAGAAAGGAATGGTAGCAACATCCTAGTTAAATGAATTAAGAAATGGTAAGAGTCACTAAATATATAAGGCCCAGAAAAGAAAAACATAGTATGTAAGCGAAGACAAAGATATATTATATATAATCCAAAAAGGTATTCAAAATTAATGAATGAAAGAAAAAAATTGAGTTAAAAATGAAGATGATATATGTAGAACATAGAGGAAGGTTAGCCATGAGGCCAGAAGAGCCATCAATTGACAGAAATTTTACAGTATGGAATGGTCTAGGAGTATAAAGTTTTAACCTCACCAGTAAGTGATCACAACCCTCAAGAAATAATCTAGATGAAAAACAATAATGACATAAAATGGGCTAGCATAAAGTAAACCAAGCTAAGGGACCGGGAAACATGGAATGCAAGCAATTAAGAAAGTACTTAGAATTGGTGCTGTCAGAGTGGAAGTGGATCTGAAGGAAGGAGGATAATGACGGGCATTTAAAAGTGCCCAAGATCCTATAAGGATATAGGACGCCTGGATGATTAAAAACATATTGTTAAAAGAATTCAATATAAGGGGGTGAAAGAGGAGAAATTACCCCAAATATAGTGGTTTAAGTATGGGTATATATCTAAAAAATAATACGTCAATAACTACCATTTGATGTGTTGGCTGAATAAAGGACCAAGGTTAAAACGTAGAGTGGAACTTAAGGTCAAAGTATACAAGAAACTCCTAAATAATAGAGGTTGAAGAAAATGAATGTTATGCGCATACCCAAAGTGAATGAGGGAATAAAGTCGATTACGCTTAAGAATAGTTGGGAAAGCTAAGGAAGGTTTTGGACCCATGACTCAGGGCCATCAACAACAATCATGCATTAGTGGTGTAACGTGATATCCTTAGGTGATAGTAGCCCAAAAATTGATATGAGTTTCTTCTATTTATGGTGAAGACGCCCTCCAAGACAAGTTGCGATGATACATGGAGCTATGAGTCTTCTTAAAATAGAGTAATGCTTCTTGGGAGAGAAAAAAGGGTAAATAAAGGTAAGCCTAGATGATATAGCAGATTAAGGTCATCCTTTAGGAAAAAAATAGTTCAGAAGACAGAGTTACTAACCAAAACTTAGCAATAACACCCTTGGTGGTAAAAGTGAAAGAATAACAATATAGGAATTCTGTCCGATTATAGTTTAAAAGAGAGTTGACAAAATAAAGCGTCAGCCTTCAAGTAAACATAAGAAAGGATGTATGAATGACTTAGATTATCTAGAGGTCGAGGAAAGAGAAGGTTAGCTAAAGAGCTTCAACGATTAGTAAGTTTAAGGGTCAAATCTCAAGGCTCTAATGATAATAAGGTTGTAATGCAGGAGGTAGCCGCGTTTCCCCTGTGGCAAGGATAGAAGAGTAACAATATGAGAATGTAGAGTCAATACCATCGAAAAAGAAAATACCATGGAGAAAGGAGCTAATATTCGAGTTTAAGGGAGACAAAGTTCTTTGATACACATGTCAATAGTGTATCCTCGATTTAACTAGTTTCCAAAATAAGGTTTGAGCGGAGGTGAATTATTCCCGCTATCTTATTTCACTTAGTTCGACCAAGATGTACCAGGACACTACATACATGTATTGATGTAATAAGGTAAAAAAGAGTTGTCCAGTTTTGGTATAATAACCCACTGGTGAGCATATAGAGATAGAATATCAAGGCCCAGAGGGCCAATATGGAGAGTAGAGTTCTCTATAGATAAATAGAAATATATTTCAAAGGTAAAGTTCAGTATGATTTCACCTGGCTCTTACTAGAAATGTTACCCAGATGATGGATGGTCGACAAATTTATAAGGTTGACCCATTTCTCTCCAGAGTGAGCTATTCCCACAGCCGAGGATCATACAAGTAATATATATATATATATATATATATATATATATATATATATAAGAAGAATGTATGACTTCAGAAAGGTTAGGAACCCTACTATAATTTATCCTGGATAAGTGATGTTACACCCCATACTTTGTATGTCATTTTTGTCATGGGTTAACTAACCTAAGCTTAGTAAAGTTGAGAACCCTTCACATGGTTAACAAAGATTTAGATGGGTGTTAAGTATGTTTTGTTAGAGTTCATAGCTAAATTAATTGAAGGAAGTAAGTTCATAGAAATTCTAGGAGAAATAAGTAGAATTATGGTCAGAATGTTGGCCCAAATCGTTGGGAATATATATCTTAGTATATAAAGAATTATGGAGTCCACAACCTATCTAAATTTAAGTTCAGCGAGTCTACTTTCCAACTCAATAAACCGTTTGTCAATCGAAACTATGTACAGAAAGTTATGCATGATTTATGAAAACAGTTTTCGGTGAATGAAGAATGCGGCCGCAAACTGAGTTTGCTGCACCACATTTAGGTCGCATATTGGTCATTTTTAGCTTCCCACTACCTAGATGTGCAATGGACTTGCGGCGTATCATGTGGTGACTTGCAGCTGCAAGTGCCATCGTAAACTTGAAGCAGTGAGGCGGTTCTATGAATTTATAACTCAATCAAAGGCTCATATTTCACTCCCAACACTCCAAATCACACCTACCATCTTCCTAAAAGCTCCCTAAATGTTCCTACACCATTGAAGAACTTTCTTACAAGTATCTAAGGTTATTTCTCCCTCCAAGGATCAAGACCACCTTGAAATCATCTCTAATTGGCTTAGTAAGGTTGTGGACTTCATGGAGATTGAATTGAAGTATGTTTTGGGAAACTCTTGGCTGGCTTGAGGTAAGGTTCTTTCTACTTCTCATGTACTTAAATTATTATAGCTTAAAGTGATCTCTTAGCAAAGGTAATCCATGGAAAGCTAAGATAAATTTCATAGTTGGTCACAATAGTTGGTTTGTTGGATAGTTTGATGAGGTTTTTAAGATAACTATGGCTAAATTTCATGGAGTATGGTTGTTGTAAGCTTGATAGTATGGTTATTATTGTAAAAATAGGTGAAGATAACTTAAGTTTCCATAGTATACGATGGAGTAAAGTATGCACGCCAAGTGTTCAACGGAATGTTACAACGATAAGTTCTTGAAACTCTTGAATGGATTTGATACAGATTTACCTTATTACTTAGGTCGACGATTGTAGAACAAGCGAGGAATCATCAGTGGTATTGATCATCAACGAGGTATGTTCAGGCTTATTCCTTCATTCTCTTGGTATGATCTATGAATAATAGTAATCATAACGATGTCACTTAAAAAAGGAACTATATTCTTAAGTGTTGAAAACAACACTTGTGTTCTATCCTGTTGAGTCATTACTTTACCATATTCATTTCTCGTCGAGAGTAAGCTTCACTCTTGGTATTACAATCTTTGTATTGATAAGACAAGGTTCATTGGTATTATTCTAAAAAGCTAAGGATATTAAGATTGATGTTTTTATTGATTCATATGAGAAAATAAGGTAATATGTAATCCTCATAAGGGAATCGGATGTGTAACGACCTTACGTCACTTCAATGGGTTCAAAAGAGTACTCTATAGTCTTTACAAGGTCATAACATGCATGTATTATATATCTATATTGCTCTCAGAGGCCTACGATGCTATATGTGCAGTTTATACATATTTGATATTGATGATATTACCCACAGTGGCATGTGGCATTACATACACAATTTATACAAATATGATATTAATAATACTGCCTACAGAGGTCTACAATATTATATATACGCGATTATTTTTCATTTATGAATATTCTAGCCCACAAAGGTACTCATAGTAGAAGTTGTCTCTCTATTACTCTATCTTACAGTTATGCATTCAGTTACAATTTTAGTTTATGCTTAATTTACAGTGTTACACTTGTTTACAGTTTTCCTTACATATTCAATATATCATTCGTACTAATTTCCCTTTGGGGGCACTGCGTTTCATGCCCGTAGGTACATATAGAGATTCAGATGATATCTTGTAGTAGGTGACACGACTTAGCTGAAGGTTGTTATGCTCCTTTCTTCTGGAGCTGTTTAGTGAGCTGATAGGTATGCTGGTTGCATATATGTACATAGTTTGGTATGGTGGGGCCCTATCCCAACCATACATTGTTGATGTATTCTCTAGAGGCTTGTAAACATTAATTTTGTGTATATTGGTCTTGTGTGGCCCTGTCGGTCTTGTTGTACATATATGTTGGGCCTTTTCTGCATGTAGGTGATTTTGTCTTGATCAGTAATTATTCATTAGAGGTCTTGTCGGCCTATGGTTAGTTAGAATGTGTTACATGTATCAGGATTAGTACGCTCGGGCCTTAGGACGCCGGGTGCTGGCCAAACCCCCCAAGTTTGGAGTGTGACAAACTTGGTATCAGAGTAGGTTAGTCCTAGGGATGTCTACAAGTCGTGTCTAGTAGAGTCTTGATTATGGGTGTGTTGTGCACCACACATATAAACAAGATGCTATAGGATGTTTATGATGGTTTCCTTATTTCATAATCTAGATCGTGCACTAGAGCCAAGCTGTAAGTATTTTATTCCTAACCTTGCTGTATTTACGATTTCAACAATGTATTTTTAGAGAGATACACCTTCTATCGAGACCGACCTATTAGTGGATACGAGCAGGTTACCTTCGCATCAGTATTCGATCTAAGTATGATCAGGGGTGCCAAGAGAGACCCCGTACCATTAGATATACCATCAGATATACCCCTAGCACCATCTGACGAAGATGTTAGGAGGGAAGTTCATGTATTGATCAAGTTAGTTGCCTCTCATGCAGAATACCACCCTGGTATGATTTACAATGCTACCTCTAGAAGGGTCAGGGAGTTTGCAGCCTAGGGAGCCCGTTGACTAGGGGCAGTTGATGTTCGGTAGGGCTAATTCAGTTTGAGCTAGGGAAATGACTAAAAGGGTTAATGTGGTTGGTGACTATTGGGGGAGACATAATGAAGTAGGATTTCGGATGTATGAACATCATGAAAAATGTTTGCAATAGATCAAATACGATCCAAGTTCTCAATTAAGGACGAGGCAGGGGTCACAACCCTCGATACTGCAGGATCAGAGCAGGAGTATTTTAGATCGAGAGGGGCTGTCTAGGCCATATTGTAATATGTGTGAAAAAATGTATGCGGGACCTTGTCATAAGGAGACATGTGGTTGATATTTGTGCGGTAGTCGAGGACACAAGATACGAGTGTCCTGGGTTGGCCTATAAGAGGAAAGATGAGAGCGAGGATGTAGTTTTGAGTTCGGACGCTACCTGAGGGGAGCATACAAGCGCATGTGTGGCATTAATTTCTTTATTGATTTACTTACCTCCTACGTGCGCGATAGGGATTTGTTTTATACTCTAGACGAGTAACACCATTTTGGGGAACCAATTTTTTTTGAATGGCCCATGGGGGGTAAGATATTCTGATAAGAAAAGAATCATGGCTGTGATGATATTAACTGAAGAGAAAATTCCTTGTCCAAAAGACAGAAAAGCTACGTATGCATATTGTGAATGAAAAAGATGTGGAACACCTAACCCAATCTTGGGCCGAATGGTGACATATTTTCGAGTGACCGGATTAAGTAGCCCTGGATTCGTAATAATATATCATTCGATGATAGTGTGAAAGTCCCAGTCTTTAAGTGAGAAATGGCAAGCTGATATAAGATCGAAAAGTATTGTGAGGCAAAAAAGATTACTGGAGAGTTTGGAAAATTTTGAAAATGTTTTTCGTGTCTTAATGACTCACCTCCCTTGAACGTGAGATATTTGTATGAATGCGCGAGTTAAATAGTAATCACGGGCCAAAGAAATTAGGAGGACCCTAGAAGATGAATACGAAGGATAGATTTCTGAAATTAGATCATGTGAAGCTTCATTCCAGGCAGTAGCTGAAGTAAAGAGGAAATATTTCATGCCTAAACTAGTGGCCCCAAATTCTCCTTAAGGATCGGGCTAATTAGGAGGACAGGGAACAAGATAAGTCCTATCCTAAATTATGTGTTTGGGCTTGGATATTCAAGTGGTATGCTTAGGCTATTCAGGCACTGGGTGCCGGCCACACTCCCCAAGGTTGGGGTGTGACAGTTCTGATATCGACAATGATGTTAGAGGGGAAAGACAAATCATGTTATAGGAATTCATTCTTATGCGTTCAGATGTGGTTAACGATTATAGCCCAAAGACATAGAGAAAAGAAATAGAAGGTTAAGTTTATTCAAATGCAGTTGAGGTCAATGATCTACGCACATGAGGTTTGGGATGAAGGGAAAATTTAGTCCTGATATATTGGACCATATAGGATCGTGTGAAGGGTTGGTCAGGTTTCTTTTGAGCTTGAATTACCATAAGACCTGGTTTTTGTACACCGTGTATATCATGTGTCCATGTTGGAGATATGTGTGGAGATCCATCATTTGTTATCCCTATATTAGGGTTAATGATAACTTTCCTTACAAATATATTCTTATGGATTTTCTTGATCGCCAAGTTCGCAAGTTGCGGACTAAGGAACTTGTCTCAGTAAAAGTTCTACATAGAAGTAAAAAAGTCGAAGAGGCTACATGGGAAGTAGAATAGAACATCAAGTCCAAATACTTGTATTTGTTTGATGACCCAATAGTGAACCTCTAAGGTCAACGATCTACACACTCATATTCCATTCTCTAACATTCATGTTTCCACGTACACATGCTTTATGTTATAATACCACATGTTTCCCCATATTCATGTTAATACAATATATATGTTCCTTTTCATGCTCCTCGCATCCATGTAATCATGTCATGTTCTTGCTCATGCTCAAGTTTCAGTACTGATGTCATTCGCGCATACGAATTCTTTTCCAAATCCCATGTATAATAATCATTTCATTAGTTCAGTATCTATGTTTTCATGTTGGATCGGTATTCATAACAGTTAGTATTTATGTATTCACACCAGTTTAGTATTCATGTTAGTTACGTCCATGTTTCAGTTACCCCGTTATGTCACGTCATACATATTATGATGCCTAGTGAGACTTATTTTGTGCTCTGGTTAGCTGATCGGTGTTTGAGAAATGTTGGTTAGTCCTATCCACAAAGGAAATTATGTCGAAGTTTCTGTAAAATTCCAGAGTTAGTCATATTCCTAACCATGATACATCATTCGAGAATGAATTATCCCAAGGGGGAGATATTGTAACACCTTGTACCTTTGGGATAAGGTTTGATGCATATGAT
Organism: Anisodus acutangulus; assembly: GCA_029783415.1. NCBI lineage: Eukaryota > Viridiplantae > Streptophyta > Magnoliopsida > Solanales > Solanaceae > Anisodus > Anisodus acutangulus. The sequence continues at coordinate 21,966,382 of CM056505.1, forward strand.
GGGAATATAATGGAACCAATATGAGGAGTGTAGGAAGTGTTTTGAAAACTAATCAGCACATAAGAAATGTCTTACGGAAAACTAGAGTTGGAAGCTACTCTACGGAGCTTGTTTTCAAGTGAGTTTGTACAAGGCCTCACTTTAAGATATCATAACTCCCTTGTAATTTGTGAATTAGGAAACGCTTAAACATGAAATTTGTAGCCTTTTGAAATAACTTTTCATTCATATAAGGTGGAGGTCAAATGGATATCTGTACAATAAGTTATGATCATTTTATTGAAAGATCGTAACATTGGGAAAAATGCGACTAGAGCAGCATATTCCGCGGTCTGCATAATCGGTCTTCCATTCGCAGAATGGTCCTTAGATTGGCCCAAATCTGGGCGAGTTACTGTTTGTTCTATGACTAAAAGTGCGGTAAGCATTCCCGTTTTGCTACCTGCAGAACGGTCCGCAGAATGGACCCATTTTCTCTTTGAAGTCACATTTTTCTAATTTGTTATTCCATTTTTAGTTATCGAAAGCCCTAGCATGACTTTTCTCTCCTCTTCTCATCCTCCCACACCAAGGTAATTCTCTCCCATGTATTCCTAAATAATTTTAACAAGTCTCTCCTATGTATTCCCAAGTAATTCTAACACTTACACATTAGCTCTTAACAAGATTATACGCTTCAATCTTAGGGCTTTCAAGAAACCCTTCTCAAGGTTTCAAGTTCAGATTTTTGGATATGTTCTTCAAATTTCAGGCATTTTCTTCAAGTTTTAGAGCGATTAAGGTATGTAGGGTTTCTATCTATGCGTGGGAATGTCATTGTTCTTCCCCACTCCACAGTTCATCCGTGTTTCTTCATAAATTGCCCTAGTTCATGAAATAACTAAACCATGTGGTGACTAGATTATGATCTCATTCTTTATATTCATGTTATATCATCCTAAATACCATGAATCATGTACGTAATCCATATATACTCATACTTCGATTCCCGTGAGTACATTATGTAAACTATGAACTACGTTATGAACCCTCATGATCCCATGTTTCATACAAGTATATTGAATATTTATATTTATGTTAAATTATATGTTCAAACCATGTTTACAAGTGATGTTATACAAGTCATGGCTTCTCAGCCAACCACATTCAAATTCATGTTTTTGGGAGTAACATAGATTTACCGAGAATGTTTAAACACCTGAAATTATGTATGCCAACGTAGGATAAGGATTGCTACGCCTAGTTAGGATGATTCCTTCATGTTTATTATTGGATCCATTCATGTCATGCTCATAGCTCATACCCAGGCATAGTATGGGATTGCTCTATTGGTCAGGCCAGATACCGGACTCCACATGCTCACGGGGTGATTTCATGTTATCGGTTATACTAAAGCTCTCCCAATTAAAATGATTTACTCATGCCATATTATATTCATGTCAGATTATGTTCATGTTCAGCTTACAATTACAGTTTCAGTTTTGTATTATTTTATGTACTCATATTTATTGATTTGGGTTGTCAATTCCCCGAGTGCCCCATTTACTATTCGTTTATTCAGTTTCTTTACATGCAAGTACAATTCCAGTGTACTTACGTCTCTATTGCCAGGGCCTGCATTTCATGATGTAGGCATTGATTTACAGGACGACGAATTTGGTCGTTAGGACTTCATCGTATCAGCCATTTGGCTAGCCCACTTCTTTCGGGGCATTGTCTTTACTTTTCAGTAGTCATGTCATGATATATAGTCAGGTATGTTGGGGGCCTCATCCCAATAGAAGTTTAGTATTTCAGACTCATGTCAGAGGTTTCATAGACTAGTCAATCATGTCATGTTGTGTATTCAGTTATATTTAGCCTTTTGGGAAACACTATCATGTTCTCATACTATTTTCGCACTTATATATACATACAATATTTTCAATATTATTATTACTTGCATAAAGTATTCAAATTTTACTATTAAAATCATGTTTTAAATCACATTCTAGAACAGTATGTCCCATGTTGATTCGACAAGCCATGTGGTTCGCTTAGTCATGTGTAGTCAGCCACCGAGTGCCGTGTTGCGCCTAGGTCATAGTTCGGGGCTTGACAGTTACTTACTATATTCATTATCTTTTATATTCATTCATGCATATTCATTGATTAGATTGATGTGGTATGATTGGACCTAGTTTCAGATGGAATGATGGTTATTTCAGTCTTAAATGCTTGATCGCCAGATGTGGTTTGGTTGGACATGGTTCTGGGCGACTATATGGACCTCGCGAGTCCCCCATGGGTCACGAACATTCCCGTGGAAGTGCATGTGTATACCGATTTCATATTGCATTGCATTTTATCTTTCTTACCCAATTATCTGATTATTTGATTATCTGGTTCTACCTGATACTTGATTTACCTTCGACCAACTTATTGAACGGTTCTGAGTAAGGTAAACATGCTAATGCTATAACATGACCTTTTTCTTTAATAAATTTTGCCACTACTTCATCGTGTCTGTCTGTGAGATTTACTGAGTACACGTGCTTCCTGTTGTCGCGTTTGAACCTGGGTTTGGGTGAACCGACACCCGGTGCCTAAGCTGCTGGACCAGCAAACCAAAATAACTGAACTTAACTTTGAAACATGACAGTGCGAAATATAATTTATAAACATGCTGAGCTACTAAATGTCAGACTGAATCTTATACATAAAAATACTGAAATATCTAAATATTGTCTTTAATATAAATAATGAAATAGTTTGAGAATGTAAACTGTAGCCACCATGGTTAACACAATATCTGAACAACACTGACTATACTGCTAATCTAGTCTATGAAGCCTCTGAGGTGAATAAGAAAACTAATTGTTTACTGCGACAAGGACCGGACATACTTCAACTGTCTAATCAATAATCGAAAGTAAAGATAATGCATGTATGAGGCAGGGCTCACTAGTAAGATGATACAGGGATCGAGAAGTCCTATCGCCTTGAGTCTCTGCACCTGCATCATGAAATGTAACGTCCCCGACAAATTGGACGTAAGTACTATGGAATAACACTCGTATGTGAAACTAACTGAAAAAATAAACAACTTTGGGTGCTCAGGGGAATGGGAAACCCAAATCATAATAAAATATATATTCGAATACTGAAAGCTAGACTGCAACCAAAACATTATAACTGAACTGAACATGAAAATCATAATCATAAGTACCCCTTACTGAACATAGAGAAAATCACCTGTTTATCTGAGTTCATAAATTGTGGCCTTGGCCCCAATTATAAGTGTATAGCATGTGGCCTCAGGGACATATAATAGTGTATAACATCTGGCCTCGGGGTCCATACAATAGTATATAATATGTGGCCTCGGGCCCAAGCAATAATATATAATATATGGCCTCAAGCCCAAGCATAAGTGTTCATCATTTTGTAATTCATGACCTGTGTATGTGAATTCACAAGTTCATCATATTATTGTTCTAACATGGATACTGAGCATTATTATCATGAGACATTGAATTATGGAGTTTATAAAACTTAGAGCATTAACTGTTCATAAGCATTCTGGGTTTTCTTGACTGATGCTCATGGGATATTAAAGATGAGCCCACAATGATTATGTACTGAGTTCACGATGTTCTGAATGACAACCATGAATGAACATGAAACTATATTGTTTAAGAAATAGAAATTTTGAAGCTTTTCATGATACTAGGGTATAACTCTATTTCTGATGCAATTCGTAGTAATCGTGAAAACACATGGCGTGGGGTAGATCAATAACATTCTCGCACGTAGAGAGTTAGCCAGTTAATGTTACATACCTCAATTCCATCCTTTAAGCATACTACAACGTTCGATCGACCCTTACGACTTTAATATTCAACAATATACGTCAAAGGGAACCAACATTAGTAAGAACATTCATGGTTTGGTCATATAAGCATTTTATCAAACACCTAGTGGGCATGAAGCTGCACAACCTTCATTAATGACATTTCTTCATCCAAAAATCTATCTAATTGCTACTAGATGATACAATATCCACACACACATATATAACATCTCCTCTCATCACCCATGAGGTCAACAACTCATAACCAACCATTCTATAATAAAATCATTCTTTAATTTCCTACAATATTCAAAACAAGGACTTATAACTTCCTTTCAACGTCCCATAAGTCCCAACACTAAAAGCTTAACCACATTATAATCAATTAGTCATGTATGAGAGTTTGAGGGTGTAATCTTACCTCTAGGAAGAAACCCTTGCAAAATCTTTCACTTGAGTTTTTGAGAAGATTCCTTGAAATTCTATGAATTGGATGAGTAGGAGGTATTAATTTCTGTTAATATGGAGAAATAATTAAAATTCCATGGACAAATATTACCTTTGATGATGGAGGGACCTTGGAGAAAGTTGAGTTCTTAAAATCATCCATTTCTAGCGGATATTTTTGTACTTGGTATGCGAGGTACGAGCTAGGGCTTTTAAAAAGACTTTAACTGGAAGGCCCAACCGTGCATTGAATGCACCAAAGGTAGTAACACTGCCTTTAGTGCACAGTCGCACACCTGAAGCTTGGGCCGCGCAGACAGGTTAGTGTTCAACAAAATGAGCATAATATTTTGCATAGAGATCCATTTAACCTTATATTTATATGAATGGAAAGGTATTTAAAAGGGATAAAACTTTCATCAAATAAGTTTTCCCAGATTCACATGTAATAAGGGGGTTTTACTCCCTTGAAGTGAGGTCTTGTGCAAACACACTTGAAAATATGTTCCGTAGAATAACTTTCAACTTTACTTTATCCTATGACTCTTCTTATGCTTTGGCTAGGTTTCAAAACATTTCCTACACTGCCCATATTGGTTCAATTATATCTCCATCGTAAGGGTCAAACCTTAGCCCGAAGGAACAAGGTGTTACATTATCTCCCCTTGAGATCATTCGTCATCGAATGAGAGTCATGGCTAGAAATATGACTAACTCTGGAATTTTACAATACTTTCGATAGAGTTTCCTTTGTAAATAGAGATATCCCAATATTTCTCAAAAACATATCAACTAACTAGATCATAAACACAAGCCTCACATTGTATCATAATACGTATAACATGACATAACAATGTAACTGAATTATAAACGTGTCTGACATGAATACTGAACTGACATGAATACATGAATACTGAATTGGCATGACTACATGAATACTGGATGACATGGATACATGGAATCATCACATGAGATCTCAATACTAGAAATATGGACATGATGACATGGGATATGAATACATGAGGTATTTACCTTAGACATTTTCTGCTGGTTCATCAAATAAGTGCGGATTTCTGAATTTCATGTCCTCTTCTGCTTCCCATGTAGTCTCTTTGACCTTTTGGTTTCTCTATAGCGCTTTCACTAAGGCAACTTTCTTAGTTCTGAACTTGCGGACATGAAAATCAAGAATAGCCACAAGAATCTATTCTAAGTTATATTATCTTTAAACCCTATGTTTTCTATAGGGACAACAAGTGATAGGTCCCCCACAAACGTATTTAGCATAGATACATGAAATACTAGGTGAACAATAACCAACTCATGTGGTAACTCTAGATCGTAATCCACTTGACTGATTATCCTTCACTGGATCCTGTCTGGCCCAATGTATCGGGGACTAAACTTCCTTTTCTTCCCAAATATTATAACACCTTTCATAGGACTTTTGGCGACTCTGAGTCATTTTCAAGTGTTCCTAAATCAACTTAACATTTTCCATAACTTGATGGACCAAATCTAGCCCAAACAAACTTTGCTTCACAAACTTCAGATGCCCCAATAGGTGATCTACAACTTTGCCATGTAAGGCTTCAAACGATGCCATCTTGATATTGACATGATAACTACGAATTCAATTAGAGACAAGTAGTCATACCAATTAATTTTAAAAATCTAGGACACATGATCTCAATATATAATCGAGCGTCTGAATGGTGCATTCTTCCTGGCCATCTGTGTAAGGGTGAAAAGTTGTAGTTAGATTCACATTGGTACCCAGTCTTTTCTTAAAGGTCTTTCAAAATTTCGTTGTGAACTAGGCATCCTCGATCTGTTATAATGGACACAAGAGTCCCATACAGTATGACAATTTCTTAAATATACAATTTAGCATAGTCCTCTGCCGAATCAATTGTTTTCACTAGAAAAAAGTGCGCTGACTTGGTAAGTTGGTCTTGTCAGACCCCAAACTTGGGAGGTATGGCCGGAACCCGGTGCCTTATATAACCCCAAGCGTACTAATCTGTAACTCATATACCCTAGATATGTACAAGCAATCTAGGATGATAAGGACAATCTGTAAAACAATCAACATCATCCTAGGCCAACATGGCCGTACTCTTGATAATCTGTAAATGACAATTATCTCAACTGAAGTGGGATCACCCTAAAGATACATGCATATAAAAAGGATGATAATGCCACTATGCTGACATACTGAACATCTAAGACATGTATACAAGCCTCTAGAGATATAATAAATGTACCATGGTCAGGACAGGGCCCCAGTCTACCCTTCATGTCTATATATACAAAATAGCTCCAAACTCTAGACCTGGTAACTCTAGATGAAATGGAGTTTACCAATCAATTTGATTCTAGACAACGTCTATTATGGTGGCCTCTCTACCTGTCTGTCAAGACCCGCAGGCATAAAATACAACACCCAGTAAAAAGGATATCAATACAAAATAATGTATCAAGTATGTAAGACAATTGAATAACTGAAACTGAAACTAAACTAATATATCTAATATACTAAATGTAAACTGAGGAGTCAATGATGATCCGAGAGTATAATTACTTGTCTCTACTCCTATCAAATGAGGAATCGGAAATAAACTATCTGACCTCATATATGGCTCATTGTGTATGTGAATAACCCCGACGGTGAGTGTATAGCCACGAAGGCAAAGTGCATATCTATATAGCCCTGAAGGCAAGTGTATATGGCCTCGAAAACAAATGTATATGGCCCCGAAGGTAAGTGTATATGGCCCCAAATGCAAGTGTATATACTGTAATAATATGTGTACGCTCCAATTCTCAACTAGACATCGGACAATGCTAAACTAAATGTAAAATCCTGACAAACTATAACATCATCAAGATGGAACAACATAGACATGAGAGATCTATGAATAACTCTTCTCTTATACGCTCGTTCGGATCTTACTTATTATGGATTCATGCCATCAAAAGGAAGGAAATACCATTTATATACCTTAGCACCAAGATCTTATTATTGTCGGGGCCAATATCCTCTACACTTTAAAATGAACAATAATAACACTTGCGTCAAACTATGAATAACACAACACTCATATATCGAGCGACAAGTTCAGTCTACAGTAAATCGGGCAACATCTCCCCTATTTCTTTCACCTACCTCAAGGTCACAACATCAAAAATAACATTCCACCATTAATACATATATACAACACCTCAACAATACAAGAGCATTCCAACAAAATAATATAACAACATATAACTAAGGGAAATCTAGTATACAACATATCGAGCGACAAACTCAACTCATAATTGTCATAACACTTCTCTACAACTTTCCTTCCTTCAACTTCACATAAATAACATTGACATATCATATACAAGTTCATTATACATACTTACAGCCACAACAACATCATAAGAATGCCTTAAAAAAGTCCAACATGATACAACAACCCAAATATGATTTTCGCTTGTATATTCGTATGTTCTAGCTCACATAGCTTAGCTATTACTTGGATTCACTCAAATACAAATGAAGGATGAGAATTTTTACCTCCAAAAGAGTAGCAAAAAACCTAAACCAAGATTACTTCTCCTTGAAGAATCCTTCTAATCACAAGCAAAGAGGAGGAAAGGAGTAACACAATCTCTACGAACTTTCCGGGGGTGAAATCATGTTATAAACTCATAGATATTATATGGGGTAGTAGGGGAACCTTTAGAGAGTATTTAGGAGTGTTTTGGGTCTTATTTGGGAGAGAAAATGAGTTAAAATGAAGTGGAACCACTTTAAATACGATATGAGAGTTTTCACTACGTCAAGTGGGTCCCCAAGGGCCTGCCTACGCAGTCTCGCAAAAACATGAATATATCTCTAATTCGATGTCGTATCGATGAATGGTTTAATGCATTGGAAACTAAATCATATACCTTTAATATGGTGGGTGAATCACCCCATATATCCAAGTATATCTGGATAAAAGCTCAGTCACATCTAACCCATATTGCAGTAAACTTATGAACGTAAGTTATGATAACTTTTGCCGACTTTTGTTTTACAACTCGCTTTACTTCAAAACTTAACATATGACTATTAAACACTTAAAACACCTTAAAACACAACCTCCTTATCATATTAATTACTTCTAGTTTTACTCCAAAAGTATGTGTTATAACATCTTTGATTCTTTTAACCTCCAACCCTCACAATACATTCTTAACAATTGTTTTAACCCGTAATTATCTTTGTAAAGGCCTTTAACCTTTTCAGATCATATTGATTCACTTATGACGCATTCTAATATGAAAGTACGGGATGTAACATCCTTCCCCTCTTAAGAACATTCGTTCTTGAATGTAAAAGTGTACATCGAAGGTAACTGCCCTAAAAGGTTCCAAATTTTTGGCAGAGTCTCCTCTATAAATAGGACTACTCAAAACCTACCAAATAGACAAAATACCAAACATATGACTCACAAGGCCTCAAACAAGTAAGAATTTCTCATCAGGCCTCACACGACCATCAACGTCAAATATTCATATCATAAACTGTAACTTACTTCATACACGAGTAACTCTGCTCCTGGAAATGCTATAACACCTCAACTTGGAGTATCACCTTCTATCTGAAACAATTGAGGGTACTTGAATTGTATTTGTTTCTCGGCTTACCACATCATCTCCTCACCGTTCTTATTTCTCCACAATACTTTCACAGAAGCAACATCCTTGGTTCTCAACTTGAGGACCTGCCGATATAGTATGGCAACTGGAACCTCTTCATAGGATAAGTATTCTGTAATATGAACATCATCAATTGGGACAACCCTAAAATGGTCTCCTATGCACTTCTGCAACATATACACATGGAAGAATGAATGGACAAACTCCAACTTTGAAGGCAACTCTAGTTCGTAGGCCACTTGACCTATTCTCCAAATAATTCGGTATGGCCTGATGTATCTCGGGCTAGTCTTACCTTTCATGCCGAATCTCATATCTCCTTTCATAGGCAAAACTTTCAAGAATACCCAGTTATAAACATGGAACTCCATGTCCCATCATCGCATATTAGAATACGACTTCTGATAACTCTGAGCTATCAATAATCGCTCTTGGATAAGCTTTACTTTCTTTATGGCCTGATGGACAACATCGTGTCCAAGTAGCTCTAGTTATCCTACCTCAAACCAACCAATAGGGGTCCTACACTTCCATCCATAGAAGGACTCATAAGGAGCGATTATGATAACTATTATTATAGTAGAATGGTCATCGCAACTTCCCTTAAAATCTAGCACGCACACTCGTAACATATCCTTGAGCGTCTAGAGTGTGCGCTCATTCTTGCCGTCTGTCTTTGGATGAAAGGCTATGATAAGATTTATGGTGCATCCCCAAACCTTTCTTGAATGATCTCTAGAAGTTAGCTATAAACTAGGCCCCACTATTAGATATCATGGACACTGAAATACCATGAAGCCGTACTATCTCTTTAATATATAACTTCACATAATCCTCGACTGCGTAAGTAGTTCTGACCAACAAGAAATGGGTTGGCTTCATGTGTCTATCAACGACCACCTAAATGGAGTCAAACTTATGATATGAATGAGGCAAACCCGTAATAAATACCATGTTAATCATCTCCCACTTCCACATCAGAATCTCTATATTCTGCACAAGCCCACCGGGCTTCTGATGCTTTATTTTTACTTGATAACAATTGGGTAACTAATATATGAACTCGCAATGTTCTTCCATATATAAGTCATATTCTTTTCCTCCAAGTACACTAAACTACCCATGGATCTGCGACTAAGGATGCCGGCTACAACATTAGCCTTTCCTTAATGGTATATAATCGCCACATCATAATCTTTTGGTAACTCTATGTTATTTCTCTTCTACTATTCTCATGTGATACTCTTCAGTTATAATCTAGCTTTCTGAATCGTCTCACTCTCGAGGAGGATCATGCTCAACTATATCAGCTTGGCTCATCTTTAGTTACATTCGAATCCCAAGGACTGTTATGGTCTTAAGAAGGCTCTTGTATCTCTGTATTAGCATGACTCATCCTAAATGATGCTTTATGATTAATAGGGGAAACTTATCATGAATTCAACTACATCTGATTAAAGATGCACTGGAGGTTCTTATGATCTGCAATGATGTCAACATGTACACCATATCTTAAATATGTGCACAACTACTGGAAACTCTAGGTCATAGGTCAGTAATTCTCTTTGGATTTCATCAATTGTCTCTATGGACAAACGATCTCATTTCCTTGTTCATTCTGACACATACATCAGGAATGCATTAACTTATCTCATTCCCTACAATTCTAGAATTTCTTGTATACATAACCTCAAATATTATTCTTGATTCTGATTCCTATATTTAATAGGCATAGTCGGCGATGAGTTATTGGCATACATTCTTATTGGATACATACAGAACACTATAGAAATCAATGTTACATGCTGACTTTTATATATCCCAACCTTAAATCACTATACTTGGAGCAAATTCTCCTTCCTCTTCTTTTAGCTAACATCTCTTATCAAGTGCACTTTAGAAATATTTTTCTTGTTCATATTAATCTATAAGCCCATTGTTTCACATATCCTTGTAGGTCTTAGGTTCTTTTGAACTACCCGTAGTCATTCTTAATTACTTCACCTCCACCCTTACTCTAATAGTGTCAATTATGAGTACAACCTTTTAAATGCATGCATCAAAGTCTAGGCTTTATGATCCTTTTGACTTTTGAACTTCTTTATGCTAAACTTTATCTGTCATTGCTTCTTTCTGAAATACTTTTTGAGAGTTGCGATCATGCACCCACAAAATTGAAACTTCATGCGCTTGGTCCATCCTGCAATGTATAATTCTATATCATCTAACGGCTCATCTGACCTCTTAACTAGCCATATATAGGCCTTACATAAGTCAATTTCTAGTTATTTAACTCGACATACCTTTCAAATATTAGTTTTGGGTTACTCCTATTGGGCCTATGTACTTCTATCTTTATTTACACCTCATACTACCTTTTCTGAGCTTCAAATCTCTCGCTGCACTTATCGTCGATTGGCACTTCTAGCCAGGAGGTTTCTACAATCCACTTATTATCATTTATACTTACATAATGTTCTAGAGTCATGACACATCCATAGAGTCTGAATAAATACAATCTTATTCATTTTGACGTTCTTCATCATAATCCCCCTTACCACTCTATCACTAAACTAAACACGCGACTCTGTTTCAAAAATTATCATATTTATATCCCTCTTGGGAGAATAGCTAACACCTTGTGCTCAAGGGTTTCACTCATGTAATGTTCATTGTTACCTCAACACCTTTTGCAATTCTTCAAACTTTTAATAACTTATAACTCGCCTTAGAATAATTCTCTCTTACTAGGGACAACTGAATCACTTACATGCATAGAGTGCCATGTATTCACAACTGACATGCTCGATCTCGATAAATTTAACTTTTACTCATGACGCTGGTCTTAGGGAGGACTCTCTCTTAATAACCCTCAAAGGCCATTCTTTTGTCATTCGTTCTCTTATTGCGTAATTGCTCGCTTTGCATATATCGCAATACCAATTTTTACAAAAATCCTTTGAGTTTCTAACTCGCATTCAGTTTAGCTTAAGGTACTTCCCAAAATCAGTAATTTCTGATCCAAGGAGCTAAATCAACCTACTGATATGTTTTTATTGAAAGCATCAATTCAGTTTTGTAATGAAGACTTAGTCTTATAACTTATCCCTTTTATAACCTCTACACTCGCCTTCTCTTGCCTTTTCTTTTACTTATTTACGAACATTGCCGTACTGCTATACTTTAGCTCACAACCCTTAATTGTTTCTCATATCTCTTCATAACGCTTCACTTATCTTTCTACCAATCTCTTACTAACATCTTTAACTCTTATCTTATTATGGTAAACTCCAGCAAGACATTCTTTCACTTCTAGCATTTTCTCTCTTCAACCGGACTTACCCTCTCTCCACTTAATATTTATTTTTCACTGGGGCATGAGTCATACTGAGGTGAATACTCATCCTATATACAAAGATTCAAATACCCAGCCCCCGAATCTTTGAAACACTCCAGAAGTCGTATCCGACTATACAATTCCTGGTTACATCACATATATATCACCTAAAGAGGTACTATAAACATAGTTATAATACTTTACAGTACTGCCATCCAGTTATAACAATCTACCCAATTCTAAGGATTAACCCTTACTAGATCTCGAAATCTCATTTTTTCTAAGATTACGTCTGTCGACGTTTGTAAATCACAAGATGGTTTTAATGCTACTACTGTAATTCTACCACTAATGAAAGTGGGATAATAACACTTGTGTAGCTCTGTTTGAACGCCAACTACTTTATATTCTTCTCTATTCAGGTACGTCGTACCTCATTCACCTTACTTCTTTTGCCTTCTATAACTCATAATTTACCTTTTATGCTTGCATTACCTTCTTTCTGCATGGGTTAGATAAATGCTCATACTTTGAAGAACTATCATGATACTTGCACATCTGGTGCACAGATAATATGACAAGGACCCCACATTTACCTATCATAATCACGAATTAGGATCGAGTCCCTATAACTCAGCTCTATTACATGATTTGGAGTGAGAAAGAAGGGTAACCAATCCTAAATGCCCTGTAGCTTTCTTTTTATAAAATGTGGTGCACAACACACTTATAAGCACAACTCTACTAGACACGAGTTGTTGATTCCCTAGGACAGACCTGCTCTGATACCGAGATTTTCACGCCCCAAACTTGGGAGGTGTATCCAACACCCAGTGTCTTATTTGACCCAAGAATACCAATTGTAACTCATATACCATGGATACATATAATAAATCTAGGCCAAAAAGGCCAATATGTAAAACAATCAACATCATCATAGGTGACAATGGCGTACTCAGAATACTATGTAAATGACAACTGTCTCAATTGACATTGGATCACCCCAAAAGATACATATATATAAATGGGCCGACAAGGCTACCATGTTGACATATTGAACATATAGGACATGTATAAAAGCCTATATAGATACAATAACTATATTATGGTAAGGACATGGCCTTTGTTACATCCCGTAATTTCACATGCTAAGTTGCATCATGAGTTGGTTGACGTTAGCTCAGAAATGAGATAATCTTTGAAATTATAAATGAGTTAAGGTGAACGTGACTTGGAGAGGTTACGATATCTATACAAGGTTAAGAAAGGTTTTAAAACAAGTGTTAATGAGTCTCATAAGAATTTAGGGCTAAACAAATCAAAGAAATTATGTTCATTGAAACTGGGGAAAACGTAGGCAGAATTCTGGATAGGATTTTGGCCTATCTTTCTTGGGGTACAAATTTTAGTGTATAGGGAGTTATAGGGGTGCATAGCCTATCTAAATTCAATTTCAGAGAGTCTACTTTCCAACGCAATAAACGTTTTATCAATCAGAGCTCTTTATAAAAGGTTATGTACATTTTAAGAAAACCCTCCAAGTAGCCCTTTGGAACCCACTTAGGCGGTATATGATTCTCCACCCTTTAAAGATCGGTGCAAGGCTTATTTGGGTTCATTTTGCGATCCAACCAGACCTTACACTCTCCAAAAACACTCTCAAAGTTTCTCCATGATTCAAGAGTGAAAATCAAAGGTAAAACACTCAAATCAAATGTCGATAATTTTGTAGTGCTTGTTATACCTCCTTCCATGTTCTTGTGCTTGTGTTAGAGAAGACTTAAAGGTGAAGTAAGCCTAGGGTTTGTTTGTTCTGGATTTTTGAGGTAATATTCACTTATCTTCCCTTTTTAGGCTTCTATTTGTTGTAGCCAAGTTAAAGAGACTAGAATTTGTAAGTTTTGAAAGAGGAATGATCATTGTGTTGTTGTCCTATGTTGGGCTACGTATGAAGCTGATTTTAAAGTTATTTCCCTATTGATTTACAAGGGAGGGAACTTATACATGTATTGTTGATAGAGTTGTATGTCTTAAAAGGAGGGAGAAGTGTGGGATGATATTGTAAACTGAGCCTATCGCTCGTGTATTATTATTCGAGTTGTTAGTTGCCTTGTAGTGGTTGTTTATGCCTATTGAGGGATTGAGGATAGTGAAATAAACAGGGCAAGTTCTACCTATTTCGTTATAAAATAAGTTAAACTTAGACATAAGATTAATAGAATCGTTCATATGTTTGATGATAGTATCATTTTTGTTGTTGTTATAATAGAAATGTTTATAATGAGCTTGTGCCTCATGTTAAGACATCCCTCAGATTCAATTGTTTGACCCTTATCGGGAGTAGTTTATGCCTTAAAGGTTATTACCTCACTAGTTAAGTGTGTATAGATCTTGCAAACATAGTCCATAGTTGATGACATATGACATCTTAGCTATCCCTTGTAGGGAGTACATTCCAGTTCATACTTATCCTTTGATTTTGAGAAAGAAGAGAGTATGTTTCCGTTCATACATATTCTTAGTTCAGTGAGAATAAGGAGAATGGATTAATATGTTTACATTTATACAGTGCACTGCATTACCGAGACTACAAATGCTGGTAGACACTTACCGAGCCTACATAGCCGGTTATCCACTTATCGAGCCAACGTGGCCGGGTAGTTATACATTTACCAGGCCCTATATGTGACTGAGTAGCTATATATGTATTACATTGCATTGGTGTGTGAGTTGGGGCAGGAGTAGGCAAGTACATACTCGGATTATCATTGACTTTTAGTAGTTACATATTTTAGTTGAGTTTCAGCTTTAGGTTATTTAGTTGCCATACATGCTCGGTACATTATTTCGTACTGACGTTCATTTTGTCAGGGGCGCTGCATTTCATGCGTGCATATCTTGAGAGATCGATATATAGGCCTTCTCAATGGGCGATGCTGAGCTCAGCTTGACTGGTAAGATCCATGTCATTCTGAGTTACCAGATCTAGATTATTGATATGCTTACAGAGATGATGTGTAGGATTGGGCACTGTCTCGATCATTGTGCAATTTTATTCTCTTTAGAGGCTTGTAGATGTGTACTGTGTGTATATTACATTCGTATGGTGGCTTTGTCAGCCCTTGTATATATATATTTTGGTTCCTGTTGTAGACATTTATGGTGGCCTTATCAGCCTAGGATGTTATGATTAGTTTACAGATAGCTTATAAACTTTCAGATGCTCACGAGTTACAGATGGTACGCTCGGGGTCAAGTAAGGCATCGAGTGCTAGCCACACCCCTCCGATTTAGGGTGTGACAAACTTGGTATCGTGCAACAGAGCGAGTCGTAGGAACTCGATTCCATTATGTACTTGTAGCAAGTAAATGAAGGATCCCTATTAGATTATGTATGCACTAGAGATGCGAGTATTATGCTAAAGTTTTAGAGCGTGAGCATTTGTCTCACCCATTTAAGAGAAGGTAATGCAAGCCTAGAAGGTAAAAGTGTGAGTTTTAGAATGCAAAGGAAGTAAAGCGAAAGAGGTACAATGTACCTGAATAGAAGAGATTGTAATGTAATTCGCACTCAGATAGCACGACACAAGCATTATAATACTGCTTCCAGTAGCAATAGAACTATAGTGAATAAAATTCAATCTAGCTTATGATTTTTAGATGTCGATAAATGTAGTCTTTGAAAGAAGTGAGATTTCGAGATCTAGTAAGGGTAATAGAAATCCATAGTGTGGACAGATTGTTATAACTGAATGGCAGTACTAAAGAATAGTATAAATATTTCAATAGTACCTCTTTAGAGGATATATACATGATGTACCCAAGAATGGTTAGTCGGATATGACTTCTTGAAAGTCTTAAAGATTCGGGAGCCAAGTATTGGAATCTTGGTTTATTGAGCTGAGAATTCCCTCAATAACGATCCTATCTTAAGTAAAGAAGAGATATTAAGTGCCTAGAGAATAAAGACGGTCGAAGATGGAGGAGTTAAAAGTGGAAAAATATTCTGTTGGGATCATCTAGAATAAGATAAGAAGCAATGGCATTAGTAAAGGGTTTCTAGAAAGATAAGTGGGGCACATGAGTAGATATGAGAAATGATAGGAAGTCATAAGATAAAGTATGGTAATGCGATAAATTCATAGCCAAGAAGAACAAAAAATGGGTGTTGTAAGAGGAATATGTTATGAGACTAAGTCCTTACTTCAACAATTGAATAGACGATTTAATAAAAGGTATTAACCAGATGATTTAGCTCCCTGAATCAGGAAGTATCGATATTTGGAAGTACCCTAAGCTAAATTGAATACGAGTTAGAAACTCCAAGGATTACTGTAAATGTGGGTGTTGTGAAAATTGCAGGGTAAGCGATTAAGCAGTAAGAGAATTAACTGTAGAAGAGCGACCTTTGAGGGTTTTAAGAAAGAAGCCCCCCATAAGGTTGGTGTCTTGAGTAGAGACTGGAATCTATCAATATCGAGAATGTCAACTCCCTTACTTGAAGAACGGGCAGGGAAGAAGTTATCATGTAAAAGATTCAGTAGTCCCTAGCAAGAGGGGATTATTCTAAGGCAAGTTGTAAGTTATTAAAGTTAACAGAGTTGTGGAAGGTGCTGAGGTAATAATTTGACTTCTCAAGAATGAAATCCTTGAGCACAAGGTGTGGTTATCCTCCCAAAAGAAGAGATAGTATGATAAAGTATCAAAACAAAATCACATGTTGGGTTGGTGATTGAGTAAGTAAGAAGGGTTATATTGAAGAGTTTCAAGGCGAATAAGATTCTTTTATCCAGATTCTACGGAGGTGTGATGACTATTAAATGATATGTAAATATAAATGCAAAGAGAGTAACAATAGCAACCTCCTAGCTAGAGGATTTAAGTAACAATAAGAGCAACCAGATATATAAGGCTCAGCAAAGTTAGCGCAAAGTGTAGACAAAGACAGAAGTATAAATAGGCCCAAGAGGGGTTATTCAGAACTAATGAATGAAAGGTAAGTCGAGTTAACAATCGGAAGATGATTTATGTAAAGCATAGAGAGAGTCTAGTCAAGAGGCCAGATGATCCGTTAGATGATACAGTAATTATACATTACAGAATGGTTCTTGTACCTGGAATTTTAATTTCGCAAGTAAATGATCGTAACTCTCATAAGGTATTTTGGACAGGAATAATGACCAACAGAATAGAGTGTACACCAGTTCAGAAGTTAAAAAGGGCATGACGTCTACAATTAATGCAAACATTTAAAGATTGTATACAATATTTATATTATTAAAGTAATGATGGAAGTAATTGTGGGCAGTTTAAGAGCGCCTAAGATCCTACAAGGATATATAATAATAAGCTTTCAACTTAATGACGTATGTGTGGAGGGGTGAGTGAGGGTAAGTGGGGCTGAGTTTGGCAGGAAACAAGTTGACGCGAAAACAAGACACAAAGTGGGAGTCTTGGGTTCTCGGCTAGGTCGGCAGTGTGGTGTATGAGAGGCCGTTTCGGGTAGTTGTGGTGGGAATTGGCTCAAGGAATTTTGTGAGGTTTTCATGGGTGGGTTGAGGGTCAGGATGATGATCAGGACTTGGTGGTTTGGTAGTGGCAGGGAGACGGAATAATCTGAAATAGTGAGGTTCTCAGTTGGTGTTTGTAGTGGACTGTTCGGGTGTTGTTGGGACTGGACAGTTATTTACGTGTTGTTTTGGTAAGTGGTATTGATAGTGGATGTTAGGGACGTATTTTGGAGTGTGGTGGTCAAAGGAGTGAAATGGGTTGGATGAGTAATAACCACGAGATTCTAGGTGCAAACCCTAGTACAAACCAAGTGTTGATTGGTTCAGTTTTGGCTAAGTGTTTGGTTGTTGTGGTTTAGGTAAAGTTCGGATGATATGCCCAAGTATAGAGACATGGGGGTTTTACTGCCCGAGTCGACACCAAAGTGATTTTGGCCAATTGGACAAGGACTAGATCGGGGTTGCTAAGTACAAGCCCGAATACTAACCAAGTGAGGGTGGCCGGTAACCTTATGATAGACCCTAGGCTTGGGTTTGGTTGGATCACACAGTTCCAACATCCACTTGCACCAAGGGGGTTCCTTAAGCTTGGACTTAGTTAATTCACACAGTCCTAACCATGCTTACATCGAAGGGAACCTTAGCTTGGGTTCAACTAGAGCACACAATTCTAGCTAAAATTGCACTAAGGGGTTTGGCTCACACAAGAACCAACTAAGAATCACAACCCCGGGTTGAAACACTTAGCAATGAGTAAACCTCAACTTTTATATATCAACAAAACTCTCTCTCTTACAATGGCCTAAAACCTCTATTTATAGTAGAAAATGGACTATTCTAGAAGAAGAAAGAACCCATTTGAACTAGTGTGGACGAGTTTGGGTTGACTTGGTGGCCAAGGTGTTTTGGCCACCTCTTGCTCTTCTCTAGGCCGAGATTGAGGTTTCCCATGTAACCATATTCATGAATTTGTTAGCTCATAAATTCTTCGAACAACCTCATCTTCTTGGAACGTGTTGGAAGTTTCTACTCTTGATTTTTGTTTTGATGATCATTTCGGTCAACTCTTCTCCTCTAGGATGACTTGAAGTCTTCAATATAGCTAAATTTATGAACTTGTTAGTCCATAAATTCTCTCCTTGAAATCCCCATCTTCTAGATGTCTCTTTTTCTTGCCACTTTATCGACCAAGTCATCATTTGTCATTGCCATCTTGGAGGAAGAACTCTCGGTTTTGTCACCCTTTTACATGGCCTAGTTATTACATGGCTTGTTAATTGTGTCCTAAGTATAGCTAAAAATTATATAAGCTAAAATCTAAGCTACAAAATACGGACAAGCTAAAAGAAAAACAAACATGGTCTTCGGCTAAGACTTACATACAAAGCAGAATAAAACATGTACTTGAATCTTCATATAACAAGTCCAATTCCATTCCATTTTCCATGCCATAATAAGCACATTATCATAGGTTGATCGACCATCTTTGGAATTCTGAGTTTATTGCTTCGAGGATCAAATTGGAATTTTAGGCTCACGGGAATATTTACATCATTCTCCCCTTCTTGGGAGAGCCAAATTCGCGCCATCTATATGTGGAAAAAAATCTCAACAACAAGTGTTGATCCATTACTTCCATGGATGGTTGAACAACCGAAGGAGCTTGTAAGTATGTTATCCAACTAGCAAGCCTCGGGTTCAATTTTCCTTGCCACGCATAAAATTCTGTGTTGTATATAGAACAAGGAAGCCGTGTGTCACCCGATCTTCTACTAAAGGATGCCGCAGATTCTTTTCCTTGAAGTTAGATGATCCCAACGTCACTTCCACTTCCAATATTCGGAATAGGTGCAGTAGGGGCCCAAAAGGTTTGAGTGAATTGACGAGGGAAGGAAACCAAAACAAGGCAACCCTTTGCTACACTTTTGAGACAATTTCAGAAGGTTAATATTGTGGGTGGAACATCATGCATTCCATTGGAATAAATGATGAATCCCATAGGTGGTTGTAGCACCTTGTGTATGGAAGTCACGAAGGAACCTGGAAAGTTGTACAACCCGAAAGTCATCAAACCATAGTTTACCTTTAAGACCGTCTTCCATTCGCCTTCTCTTTGGATTTCCACTTGATGGTATCCACTTTTCAGTTATATCTTGATGAATAATTTGGCTCCATTTACTTTCTCAAAAATATCTTTCAACCTCAGCATAGGAAGTTTATTCCCCACGATGAAGTTTTTGACCTTACGGCTTTCGACATACGTGTTCCAAGACTCATTTTCTTTTGCCTTCATCAAGCTCATCTCCTTGGCCGGATTGTGTGCATATGATTGAGGGTTGGGTAATGAACTTCTTGGAAATAAACCAAGAGAGTGTTCACTACTCATCATCGATGATGGTCCGGTTGTAAACTCATCTGCACATGCAACCCCCAAAGGCTCATTTGAGTCGACACCTATAGTACTCCCCTTCTTAGATTCGTCCTCTATCTCTTGTGCATCCAGTAAGGGTATCTCGGTTTCCTCTTGTTCTTCATGTGGTATGGATTACTTAATAGCAAGGAAGAACCCACACTCTCGATATTCTTCTACAAGATCGACATCTTCTACTATAGTCATGACTTGGGGATTGGAACATACATTAGCAAAGTTCCCAATTTCTAGGCATTGAAAGCACTTCTTTCTTTTTTTATCTTTACCTTTTGTGACCTCTATTTTCTTCCCCGTATTTATTTCTTCAACTCCTTTATTACATAACGGGTTAGTAAAATAGGTACTACACTCTTCTACCCTCGTATCCTTCTTTACACTTCCACGACTATACAAGGGGTTTAGTGAAAGAGGAACCGCCCTTTGCTTCAACATTCGTGGATTTGATATAGGGCCTTGGGGTACCTTTACTTTCATGTCTTGGGCTGTTTTGTACAACCCTTGACTTGGCATTTTTATTCAAGGCATGCCTGAAAAGTTCTTCCCTCAAGATTGACGCATGCTTCACAACTACGTCTCTTACAAGCCTCCTTAGTTCTTCTTTGTTTATGGTGGCCATCGCGTCAAGGAGTGGGATGGGAGTGACTTAATATGATACCAATTTTATGTATGTATGGAGGGGTGAGTGAGGGTATGTGGGGATGAGTTCAGCAGGGAACAAGTTGATGCGAAAACAAGACACAAAGTGGGAGTCTTGGGTTCTCGGCTAGGTCGGCAGTGTGGTGTATGAGAGGCTGTTTCGGGTAGTTGTGGTGGGAATTGGCTCAAGGAATTTTGTGAGGTTTTCATGGGTGGGTTGAGGGTCAGGATGATGATCGGGATTTGGTGGTTTGGTAGTGGCAGGGAGACGGAATAATCTGAAATAGTGAGGTTCTCAGTTGGTGTTTGTAGTGGACTGTTCGGGTGTTGTCGGGACTGGACAATTATTTACGTGTTGTTTCGGTAAGTGGTATTGATAGTGGATGTTAGGGACGTATTTTGGAGTGTGGTGGTCAAAGGATTGAAGTGGGTTGGATGAGTAATAACCACGAGATTCTAGGTGCAAACCCTAGTACAAACCAAGTGTTGATTGGTTCAGTTTTGGCTAAGTGTTTGGTTGTTGTGGTTTAGGTAAAGTTCGGATTATATGCCCAAGTATAGAGACATGGGTGTTTTACTGCCCGAGTCGACACCAAAGTGATTTTGGCCAATTGGACAAGGACTAGATCGGGGTTGCTAAGTACAAGCCCGAATACTAACCAAGTGAGGGTGGCCGGTAACCTTATGATAGACCCTAGGCTTGGGTTTGGTTGGATCACACAGTTCCAACATCCACTTGCACCAAGGGGGTTCCTTAAGCTTGGACTTAGTTAATTCACACAGTCCTAACCATGCTTACATCGAAGGGAACCTTAGCTTGGGTTCAACTAGAGCACACAATTCTAGCTAAAATTGCACTAAGGGGTTTGGCTCACACAAGAACCAACTAAGAATCACAACCCCGGGTTGAAACACTTAGCAATGAGTAAACCTCAACTTTTATATATCAACAAAACTCTCTCTCTTACAATGGCCTAAAACCTCTATTTATAGTAGAAAATGGACTATTCTAGAAGAAGAAAGAACCCATTCAAACTAGTGTGGACGAGTTTGGGTTGACTTGGTGGCCAAGGTGTTTTGGCCACCTCTTTCTCTTCTCTAGGCCGAGATTGAGGTTTCCCATGTAACCATATTCATGAATTTGTTAGCTCATAAATTCTTCGAACAACTTCATCTTCTTGGAACGTGTTGGAAGTTTCTACTCTTGATTTTTGTTTTGATGATCATTTCGGTCAACTTTTCTCCTCTAGGATGACTTGAAGTCTTCAATATAGCTAAATTTATGAACTTGTTAGTCCATAAATTCTCTCATTGAAATCCCCATCTTCTAGATGTCTCTTTTCCTTGCCACTTTATCGACCAAGTCATCATTTGTCATTGCCATCTTGGAGGAAGAACTCTCGGTTTTGTCACCCTTTTACATGGCCTAGTTATTACATGGCTTGTTAATTGTGTCCTAAGTATAGCTAAAAATTAAATAAGCTAAAATCTAAGCTAGAAAATACGGACAAGCTAAAAGAAAAACAAAAATGGTCTTCGGCTAAGACTTACATACAAAGTAGAATAAAACATGTACTTGAATCTTCATATAACAAGTCCAATTCCATTCCATTTTCCATGCCATAATAAGCACATTATCATAGGTTGATCGACCATCTTTGGAATTCTGAGTTTATTGCTTCGAGGATCAAATTGGAATTTTAGGCTCACGGGAATATTTACATCATTCTCCCCTTCTTGGGAGAGCCAAATTCGCGCCATCTATATGTGGAAAAAAGTCTCAACAACAAGTGTTGATCCATTACTTCCATGGATGGTTGAACAACCGAAGGAGCTTGTAAGTATGTTACCCAACTAGCAAGCCTCGGGTTCAATTTTCCTTGCCACGCATAAATTCTGTGTTGTGAATAGAACAAGGAAGCCGTGTGTCACCCGATCTTCTACTAAAGGATGCCGCAGATTCTTTTCCTTGAAGTTAGATGATCCCAACGTCACTTCCACTTCCAATATTCGGAATAGGTGCAGTAGGGGCCCAAAAGGTTTGAGTGAATTGACGAGGGAAGGAAACCAAAACAAGGCAACCCTTTGCTACACTTTTGAGACAATTTCAGAAGGTTAATATTATGGGTGGAACATCATGCATTCCATTGGAATAAATGATGAATCCCATAGGTGGTTGTAGCACCTTGTGTATGGAAGTCACGAAGGAACTTGGAAAGTTGTACAACCCGAGAGGCATCAAACCATAGTTTACCTTTAAGACCGTCTTCCATTCGCCTTCTCTTTGGATTTCCACTTGATGGTATCCACTTTTCAGTTATATCTTGATGAATAATTTGGCTCCATTTACTTTCTCAAAAATATCTTTCAACCTCAGCATAGGAAGTTTATTCCCCACGATGAAGTTTTTGACCTTACGGCTTTCGACATACGTGTTCCAAGACTCATTTTCTTTTGCCTTCATCAAGCTCATCTCCTTGGCCGGATTGTGTGCATATGATTGAGGGTTGGGTAATGAACTTCTTGGAAATAAACCAAGAGAGTGTTCACTACTCATCATCGATGATGGTCCGGTTGTAAACTCATCTGCACATGCAACCCCCAAAGGCTCATTTGAGTCGACACCTATAGTACTCCCCTTCTTAGATTCGTCCTCTATCTCTTGTGCATCCAGTAAGGGTATCTCGGTTTCCTCTTGTTCTTCATGTGGTATGGATTACTTAATTGCAAGGAAGAACCCACACTCTCGATATTCTTCTACAAGATCGACATCTTCTACTATAGTCATGACTTGGGGATTGGAACATACATTAGCAAAGTGCCCAATTTCTAGGCATTGAAAGCACTTCTTTCTTTTTTTTATCTTCACCTTTTGTGACCTCTATTTTCTTCCCCGTATTTATTTCTTCAACTCCTTGCTTTAACATTCGTATCCTTCTTTACATTTCCACGGCTATACAAGGGGTTAGTGAAAGAGGTACTGCCCTTTGCTTTAACATTCGTGGATTTGATATAGGTCCTTGGGATACCTTTACTTTCATGTGTTGGGCTGTTTTATACAACCCTTGAATTGACGTTTTTATTCAAGGCATGCCAGAAAAGTTCTTCCCTCAAGATTGACGCATTCCTCGAAACTACGTCTCTTATGAGCCTCATTAGTTCTTCTTTATTTATGGTGGCCATCGCGTCAAGGCGTGGGACAGCAGTGCCTTACTCTGATACCAATTTGATTTATGTATGGAGTGGTGAGTGAGGGTAAGTAGGGATGAGTTCGGCAGGGAACAAGTTCATGCAGAAACAAGACACAAAGTGGGGTTCTCGGGTTCTCAGCTAGGCCGGCAATGTGGTGTATGGGAGGATGTTTCGGGTAGTTGTCAGAATCGGCTCAAGGCATTTTATGAGGGTGTCACGGGTGGGTTGAGGATCAGGATGATGATCGGGACTTGGTGGTTTGGTAGTGGCAAGGAGATGGAATAATCTGAAACAGTGAGGTTCTCGGTTGGTGTTTGTAGTGGACTGTTCGGGTGTTGTCGGGATTGGACAGTTGTTTACGTGTTGTTTCGGTCAGTGGTCGTTATAGTGGATGTTAGCTATGTATTTTGGAGTGTAGTGGTGAAAGGAATGAAGTGGGTTGGACAAGTAATAACCATAAGATTCTACGTGCAAACCCGAGTACAAACCAAGTGTTGATTGGTTCAGTTTTGGCTAAGTGTTCTGTTGTTGTGGTTTAGGTGAAGTACGTATGATATGCCCAAGTATAGAGACACGGGGGTTTTACTGCCCTAGTCGACACCAAAGTGAGTTTGGCCAATTAGAAAATGACTAGATCGGGGTTGCTAAGTATAAGCCCGAATACTAACCAAGTGAGTGTGACCGGTAACCTTATGATAGACCCTAGACTTGGGTTTGGTTGGATCACACAGTTCCAACATCCACTTGCACTAAGGGGGTTTCTTAATGTTGGACTTAGTTAAGTCACACAGTCTTAACCAAGCTTACATCGAAGGGAACCTTAGCTTGGGTTCAACTAGATCACACAGTTCTAGCTAAACTTGCACTAAGGGGTTTGGCTTACACAAGAACCAACTAAGAATCACTACCCCGGGTTGAAAGACTTAGCAATGAGTAAAACTAAACATTTATATATCAACAAAACTCTCTCTCTTACAATGGCCTAAGGCCTCTATTTATAGTACAAAATGGTCTATTCTAGAAGAAGATAAAAAGGCACAAAACTAGAACCCATTCGGCCTAGTGTGCACGAGTTTGGGTTGACTTGGTGGACAAGGTGTTTTGGCCACCTCTTCCACTTCTCTAGGCCAAGATTGAGGTTTCCCAAGTAACCATATTCATGAATTTGTTAGGTCATAAATTTTTTCAACAACCTCATCGTCTTGGAATATGTTGAAAGCTTCCATTCTTGGTATTTATTTTAATGATCATGGGTTCATGCCGTGGAAACAACCTCTTGCATAAATGTGAGGTAAGGCTGCGTACAATAGACCCTTGTGGTCCGGCCCTTCCCCGGACCCTATGCATTGTGGGATATTAGTGCACCGGGCTGCCCTTTATCATTTCGGTCAACTCTTTTCCTCTTAGACGACTTGAAGTCTTCAATATAGCTAAATGTATGAACTTGTTAGTCTATAAATTCTCTCCTTGAAATCCCCATTTTCTATATGTCCCTTGTCCTTGCCACTTTGTTGACCAAGTCATCATTTGTCCTTGCCATCTTGGAGGAATAACTATCGGCTTTGTCACCCTTTTACATGACCTAGTTATTACACGACTTGTTAATTATGTGCTAAGTAGTTAAGCTAGAAACTAAATAAGCTAAAAGCTAAGCTAGAAAATAAGGATAAGCTTAAAGAAAACAAACATGGTCTTCGGCCAAGACTTACATACAAAGCCGAATAAAACATGTACTTGAATCTTCACGTAACAAGTCCAATTCCCTTCCATTATCTATGCCATAATAAGCACATTATCATAGGTTGGTCGACTATCTTTGGAATTCCGAGCTTATTGCTTCGAGGATCAAATTGGAATTTTAAGTTCACGGGAATATTTACATCACTTAATATGAATGAGAAGTTTCAGTTTGAAAGTATATTGATAAAAGATGTTAGCTAAGAGATGAGGGGGGAGAATTCACTCCGAGTATAGTAGTTTAACGTGTGGGTTACAAGAAAAATATTGACCAATAATGTTAGTCCCTTCATAATATGGGTATGTATCCAATAAGAAAGTACACCAACAACTTATTATTAGCTATGCTAGGTGAATAAAGCATAAAATCATAACCCATAATAATACATGAGACTATGTATATAAGGAACTCTAGATTAGTGGATACTAAGAAAAGTTAATGTATTCATAATGCGCATATTCAGAATGAATAAGGAAATGAGATCATGTACGCTTAAGAGCGGTTGGGAAAGCCAAGAAGAATTACAGACCCATGACTTAGGGTCGGCAACAGTTGAGCACACATTCGTGATATGAAATGACATCTTTATAATCATGAGAACCTTCAGTGTATATTCAAGCAGAAATAGCTGAATTTGGGATGAATTTCCCCTATTAATAGTAAAAGCGTCCTCTAGGATGAGTCATGATAGTATAGAGATACACGAGTCCTTTTAAAGAGAGTAACAATTCTTGGGATTGAGAAGTAAGTAAAGATGAGCCAAGATGATATAGTTGAGTATGACCATTCTCGAGAGGGAATCGACTTAAAAGCTAGACTACAACGGAAGAGTATTCCACGAAAGTGGTAAAGGAGCATTGAACTAAGATAACAACAGAGTTACCATTCAGAACCCAATGGTAAAAGTGAAATAGTAACAGTATGCAGATTTTGTCATCGTATAGTTTAAAGAGAAAGTTTAGCAAAATGAGGTGACAACCTTTAGATAATTAAAAGATAAGATTTATGGGTAGCTTGGCTTACTTAAAGGCTAAAAATACAAAAAGTTAGCCAACGAGCTCCATCAGGTAGCAAGTTAGGAGTTCAACTTATGGACTCTAATGATTGTAAAGTTGTGGTGCAAAATATAATCGCATCATCCTTATGATAGTGGTGAAGAAATGACAATACGAGGATCCTGAGTTAGTGATAACAAAAGAGAAAGTTCCATGGCTAAAGAAACGAATGTTTGAGTTTAAGAGAGATAGAGTTCTCCAATGTAGAGTTACATTATTCCCTCTATTCTATTCATCCTGGTTTAACGATGATGTACCATGATATAGATATAGATATATATACTGGTGGAATAATATGAAGAAGGACATTGTTGAGTTTATGGCAAAGTGTCCCAATTGTCAGCAAGTGAAGATAGAGCATTAGAGACCCAGAGGGCTAGTAAAAAGTATAGAGATCTAGACTTGAAAATGAAAGATGTTTAATATGAATTTCATTGTGGAATCGCCCCACACTTATCATAAATATGACACCATATGAGAGATGGTCGATATACTTACAAAGTTGACCTATTTCTTTCCAGACAGAGCCATCCACATGGCTGAGGATTAAGAAGAGTGGTGTATTAAGGAGATCGTATGACTTTATGACATTCTAATGTCTATTATTTCAGATAGATGAGATTTATTTATAGTAAACTTCTGGAGATCCTTCCATAGAGGTTTGGGAATACAAGAGAACCCTGTTATAGTTTTTACCCCAGACAGATATCCAGAAGATTCAGATGCTCAAAGATATGATATATGCATGTATACTAGATTTCAAAGATAATTGGGATGATCATTAGCTCTCAATGAGTTCATATATTAGCAGTTATGATTCCACTATCAAGATGGCTCCATATAAGGCCTTGTATGGCTGGGAGTGCATATCTCATTTTGATTGATTTGACATGGGAGGATCAGAGTTACTTAGACCTATTTTGGTCCACCAGGCTGTAGACAAAGTCAACCCAGAGTCGCCATAATTCACTTATGGATGTGCGACACTAAGATCTAGAATTTGTGTAAATGATTGGGTATTCCTGAGAATGTCTCCAATGAAAGGTGTAATGAGATTTAGTAAGAAATGTAAGCTTAGCCCAAAGTACAAAATAGTTTGAAAAATAGGCCAAGTGGGCTACGAGTTAGAGTTGCCTCCTAAATTGGAGTCGATGCATCAAATCATTCATGTATCTATATAACAAAAGTGTTTTATGATTAAAGTAAATTTGAGTTGAAAAAGTTGCAACATAAATCAAAGATAGAGATGTATGTATATGAGGTAAGTTATAGCTATATGATGTTTTAATTAAAGTTGATGGTTGTGTGGAGCCAAAAGTTATTGTTTATTGATTGTAACCATGCGAGGCATATAAATATATATATATATATATATATATATATATATATATATATATATATATATATATATATATATATATATATATATATATATACATATTATGTTTTCTATGCTGCGTGCAGGTTTGGAATAGTTAGTATTATAGAAGAGACTCTGTCGAAATTCTCAGAAAAGTTGATAAGAGTTAGTTCCCTCATGTATACACCTACATTCGAGGATGAATGTTCCTAAGAGGGGAGGATGTTATATCCCGTAATTTCGCACGTTAAGTTATGCCATGAGTTAGTTGACATAAGCTCAGAAATGAGATAATGAGTTAAGGTGAACGTGACTCGAAGAGGTTAAGATACCTCTACAAGGTTAAGGATGGTTTAAAACAAGTGTTAAGTGAATCTCGTAAGAATTTGGGGCTAAACTAATCGAAGAAATTAAGTTTGTCGAAACTCGGGGAAAGGTAGGCAAAATTCTAGATAGGATTTTGACCCAACTTTCTGGGGGTATATCTTATA
This sequence comes from Anisodus acutangulus, assembly GCA_029783415.1. Lineage (NCBI taxonomy): Eukaryota > Viridiplantae > Streptophyta > Magnoliopsida > Solanales > Solanaceae > Anisodus > Anisodus acutangulus. Next base: position 21,995,106 of record CM056505.1, read on the forward strand.
GTGTATAAGGAGTTATGGGGTGCATAACCTGTCACACTCCAAACAGAGGGGCACGATCAACACGCAGACCTTACATATCGAGCGCCAATATACATGACTTAACCATACTCTTTTATATACAAGCGGGTCATCAAAGCCGCCATGATAGACTGAAAGACATACATAATCAATATACAGCTGACGACACCAACCTAACATGCATATATACATAGATACGAGCTAAAAAATCCTCCATGAAGTGTATACATAAAGACATAAGCCGATAAGGCCATACATCATATATATGCATAGGACTCATGTCTACAAGACCCTAAGAGTACATCATCATCATCATAAGGTTGGACAAGGCCCTGCCATACCAATAATATGTATATGACATCATACAGATTAAAAAATAGCAACATTGGAAAAAAAGGAGTACATCAACCATAGCTGAGCTATGAACCTACTGGTGGGGTCATCACTCCATCTATATGAGCATGCGGGCATAAAATGCAGCACCCCCAGTAAAGGGACGTCAGTACGAATAATATACTGAATATTTAAGGCAAGAAATCGTGAATTAGTGTGGTAGTGTAAATAGAGATAAGAAAGACAACATATAACTATGAATGTCATTGAGGGCGTATGATATGCATGATTTTGCTTGAAAACACACACATATATATATATATAATCCAAATAATTGGGCAATATTGTTATCATCAAGCCATTTTCTAGGGCTAACATCATTATAACAACACATATAAGTGATGTACCCGACTGACTATAGCGCGACTCGGTGTCATAAAATATATACATATATATATATATATATACATACATATATATATATATACATACATATATATATATATACATACATATATATATATATATATGTATGTATATATATATATATGTATGTATATATATATATATGTATGTATATATATATATATGTATGTATATATATATATATGTATGTATATATATATATATATACAGAACATGGTCAAAGTGACATAAGGTCATTACCCTCCGACTATCGTTGTGTGACTATGTATATCAGCTGTCGTGAAACCAATAAGGAGCACAAAATGTCACAAAATAAGGAACAATATAGGATATGGAAAGTACTCCCGACAAGGTACAAACAAGAGTCAATCAACACTACAATAGAATGAAAACCTTAGCACTTCTAGCTTAAGAATAGAGTCATTTTGGAAGGACATTCGTTTACGTTCATATTTGTTCAAATCATGCCAATAGAAGGAAAGGGTAAGCCTTGCATACCTTCAAACCTTCTTTAACAATCCAATGGACATAGCCACATTCCACTTCAATCTACAACAAGTGATAAGAATCTATCATTATTCTTTGAAAACTAGAATTCGATACAAAAGAGCGATAAGCCAGTTCCATGTTGATTTAGACATCACCTCCCCTACTTCTTTCACTTTTCTCAAACCTCAAACATCAACACCAACATGTTGAAAATAGAAACAATGTATATAAAACAATAGCCAACCTTATATCCTTCATAGAAATCTAAACAAGCAGCCCAACAAGATTCAACAACACTACCACTTTTCCAAGTACTTATCTTGTACTTTTCCATTAAAAAAACTTATCTATGACTTAAATATGATCAAATACATAGAGGGGAGGAAGAAATTACCTTAATATAGAAAGAATGAACTATGGAAAAACTCATCTTCAACTTGTAAGAATCAACAACACATTAATAGTACCATAAAGGTGATCTTCTCAACATATAAAACACTTTTAGTGAAGGATTTAGGTTTTTGGCCTTGGATTTACTTAGGGAACTTAAGGATATGTTTATAGATATCTTGGAGGTTCTTGGGATCTATTTTGGTCGAAAAATGAAGGAGAGAGATAAAGCCACCTCTTTAAATAAGTGGATAAAGAAGCACCGCATCCAATCTGCGATCAGATTTGCAGGGCATATTGCATTATGTTGAGGCATATCATAAGACATATTGAACCAAAAAACTTAGGTCTGATATATGGACAAATATTTGGGTCAAAATCACTTTTGCGGGGTAGATTTCTCCACATATCACACTAATATTGTCAAACTTCGTCAAAACTTATTTCCTTCAATCCGATTAGTCTCAAACTAAACCTAGATGTCTCCAAATACTCTATAAAGGTAAACATATCAATCAAAGAGCATCCTTTAAGGTTTTGGAGTGATTTCACCCTTGAGAAGCTTGGATCATCATAGAAAACTCCCTCTAGGTTGTGGCTTTGAGCTTAGAATTCTTGGAGAATTAGAAAAATGTGTGAAGTGGAAGCTCTCTTGGCCATTTAAGGTAAGTTATTATTTCTTTTCAATTCTTTTAGATTCTTCCTAGCCTAGTGATTTCATTGGTGAAGATAACTTGTTAATTGTGGAAGTATTGTAAGCATGATCTGGAAGAACTAATTCTTATAACATGAAGTTGTGTTACTTGGTTTGTTGGGGCTGTTGGTTGAGATTATGTGTAGATACAAGTATTTAATCTTGTTGGCTAGGTTTTTAAGTTAAGGAGAATAGTTATAGAAGATAGTGGTGTTGATTTGGATGAGTTTCCATAGTAGAAAGCTCAAGAACTCCATGTACTTAAGTTGTTCGATGAAATGTCTAAATGAATTTTCTTATAAGATATGAATTCGATGTTGATACAAATCCTTCATATGACATAGATAATCATCTGTAGAAGTTGCGAGGGCTTATGAGACATAGATAGCTTCGTCGATAAGGTATGTAGGGCTAACTTCCTTCTTTGTCATGGTTTGATACGAGCTTTTCTAAAAGACAACTTCTTTTTGTTTCAATACATTATCCAATGTCTTATTTGCCATTGAACTCACTTACATTTTGTGGTGGTCTATGGTTGGGAGATTTACCTGCATCTCATGAGTTTATTGGTATTGATCAGAAATTGAAGAATGTATAACCAATAATGATAATCAGAGGTTAATGACCATAGGTCATTCTGACTTTGTTTATGATATATTTTGAGGATTGGTCTTGCATTGTACTTATATATATGTACCTATTTTCTTAGCGTGCCACGTTATAGTCGGTTGGGCAGGCACTTATATATGCATACCACTGATTAGTTGGGTAGATATTACCGCATCTTATATGGGCTATTTATTATGAGCTTACCCCACATATGGACATTGTTATGATACTATATGGCCCCATAGAGTGGGCTAATTTTACTTATAAATTCATGGTTATATTAGTTGTATGCCCCAAAGGCACTTTTTTGAGTTTCAGGTTGATTATATACCCTTTTCTCTTATATTATATCTTTTATTTACATGCATTATCTGCCTTACATAATTATTTTATCTTTCGTACTAATGTCCCTTTTTAGGGCACTGTGTTCATGCCCACATGTACAGATAGATAGGGTGGCGTACCTCCTCAGTAGGGCACCTATTTCTAGTTATTGATTATCGTACTCCTCTTCTTCGGAGTTGTAGTACAATGTTGATAGGTACTATTGTATATATACTTCTAGTGTTTTAGGTATGCGGGGCACTTCTTGACCAGTTGATGTATTATAGCACTCTTAGAGGCTTACAGACAAGTGGCTAGTGTATATTTATTTTGTTTGGCCTTGTCGGCCTCCTTGTTATTGTTGATACCTTGATACGACCTTGTCGGCTTTAGTTATGTATATATCTTGTTGTTGGGGCTCTTCTATTTGTTGGTTGTTGTTGTATTGTTATCTTGTTGTTGGGGCTCTTCTATTTGTAGGTTGTTGTTGTATTGTTATCTTGTTGTTGTTGTCTAGTGGCCTTGTTGGTTCGCTCGGGCCTTAGGGTGTCGAGTGTTGGCCACGCCCCCATGGCTGGTATGTGATAGTTATTCTGTTATTTAGTGTAAGAGTTGTTATTGTATGCAAACTCAATAAGCAGTAGGTGGTCATCCCAATTTCCTTTGGAATCAAAACCTAAGTCCATAACATGTCTTCAAGTGTCTCAATCATATGCTCAACCTGCCTATCTGTCTGAAGATGGAACTAGTCTGCATGCCTATACCTCTTTCAACACAATCTCAAAAATTTAGTTGTAACGGAGCACCTTTACCAAATTTCATAGAACCAGGGACACCATGAAGGTGAATAACCTTCTTATTGTACAATCTCGCGTAGTCCTCAACCCTATAGATAGTTCTAATCATCCAGAAGTGAACTGGTTGGTCAGCCTTTCAATAATCATTAAGATAAAATCGACTTACAATAAGAGCGAGGTAAACCCTTAATAAAATCCATATCAGTCATTTCCCATTTCCACATCGGGTTCTCAATGTTCTGAGTCAACTTAGAAACAAAGCATATATTCAGATACTAGATGACTCAATAAGTTATCATAATCTTTCTAATCTACCCAGGCTTATAGTATTCCATCCCTTGCCTCACACTCGATACAACCTTCGTAAGGTCCATTTTTCATGGCATTCCATCAACACGTCGTGTTATCATCATGATACATCTTAGTAGATCATGAACGGATAGAATATCGCGAATAATTGACCTCTGTCTTAATCTTGTCTTGTAGCTCTGTTACAGTCGGAACACATAGTGGCCTTGGTAATTGAGGGTCCCGCTTCCATTAGGCATGAAAGTTGTGGTTCTCTTTTGTTGAATACCCTTTCTACTTTTTCCTAAAAATGGGATCTTCATCATAGTGTTCCTTATCTTCCAACATGAGGGAGGACTCTGCTGTGTTCTGAGTCATAAGGCTATTGTCATCTAGATCCATCAATTCAGACTCCTACTTAACTAACCGACATATTTCTCAGGTCAACTCCTTTTGATGTAAATTAGCCCGCGAACTTAAGCTCCCAACTTGAGTCATTAAGTAACTTGCCGAGGATGCCAACAATTCACTATATACCTATGAATAAATGCCTCAAATAGGATGAAATGTGGAGTATAATGAATGGCGTCATGTGAAGATTTAAGAAGCAAGTTCTATTCGGTCTTTGTATGTTGGTCTTGGCCGAAGACCATGTTTGTTTTTCTTTTAGCTTGTCTTTCTTTCTTAACTTTGCTTTTTAGTTCTTCTTAGGACATATTTAATGTACCACGTAATAGGACAAGGTAATCAAGGACAAGGATGTAAGGGAAATGTATGACTAGGCCGAGAGGACAAGAGAATGGTCTAGAAGATGAGGTTTCCAAAAAGACAATTCATGAACCAATTTGAGGACACCACGAAGATGAAGTGTTGGTCCAAATACTCCCTTATCCATTTGGCCAAGGCACACAAATGCAAGGAATGGAAGCTTCCAACACATTCCAAGAAGATGAGGTTGTTGGAAGAATCAAGTTCATGAATATTGTTACATAGGAGACAGAAAATTTGGCCTAGAGAAGAGGAAGAGGTGGTCGAACTCCCTTGGTCACCAAGTCAATCCAAATGCGTTCACACTAGGTTTAGTTTGTGTCTTTTCATTTGTTTTCTAGAATAGTCTATTTTGTACTATAAATAGAGGCCTTAGGCCATTGTAAAATTCAAAGTTGGATGAAATATAAAAGTTAGTTTTACTCAAAAGCTAAACGTAATCAACTTGTGTATTGTCTACTTTAGTTGGTCCTTGTGTGGGCCTTGGTTCTTGTGTGAGCCAAACCCTTAGTGGAAATTGAAGCTAGGACTGTGTGACCTAGTTAAACTCAAGCTAAGGTTTCCCTTTGGTGTATGTTTGGTTAAGACTTTGTGAATTAACTAAACCCAAGCTTGAGGAACCCCCTTAGTGGTAAGCGAACATTAGAACTGTGTAGACCAACATAGCCTAAGCTTTGGGTTACTAAAAGGGCTTCTGACCACCCTCACTTGGCTAGTTCATGGGCTTGTACTTAACAACCCTGGTATTGACCTTGTGTAATTGGTCACCATCTCCTTGGTGTCAACTAGGGTAGTAAAACCCACATGTATCTATCTTTGGGCTCATCGATCGTGCTTCACTACAACCACAACAACCAAACACTTAACCCAAAATTGTACCAACCAACACTTGGTGTGTGTCCGAATTGCAACTCGCTTTCTGTGTTCATTCCTCGTCCAAACCACCATATTCCTTCTGACACCGCATCCTACAATACTTCACAAATACCCCCAACAAAGGTCCCTCACTGAAACTACCCACAAATACACGTCAAAGTCCGATAACCACAAACAGTCCACAAAACACACCTTACCGATAACCTCACTATTTCAGTTTTGTTCTGTCACCATGCCATCATCCAACCAACAAAGCCCGACCATCAAACAAAACCCCAACGTGTCTACAACAACCCCATAAAACTCCTTGACCCAATTCTCGATACAACTACCCAAAATAGCCACCAAACACTACATTGTCGGCCTAGCCGAGAACTCGAGACACCCACTTTGTGTCTTGTTTTCGCGTCAACTTGTTCCCTGCTGAACTCAGCCCCACTTACCCTCACTCACCCCTCCGTACTTACATCCCCTTTCCTTAGCCCCCAAAACAGTCAAGCCGCTTGTGGATACACATATGGTTGTACTGGATATCATGTTAACCTCATCTAAATGGTGTAGCATTATCTATATTGAGATCCTTTTAAATACTTAAACCATAGCCTCTATTGTCAATTTAGCTCCATTTATCCAAAGTTCACATTCTGGTTGACTCGAATTCGTGGTTCAAAAATACCCTGTTGTACTTTCTTATTACTATGATTATAACAATTTCCTTTCTTTTCTTCTTTTGATACTTGCACCATGCACGTGCTAGTTTGTTGTATTCTCGTTCATTTTGGAACATCCTGGTATACATGTGATTTTGACCATTTCTCTAGATTCCAAATCTTTTATGTTACTATCCCATAGATGATAGGTCATTAACTTACCCCTCATTAGATACTTATGAGATTCTAAAAGGAATTTGATATTACATGACGTTATTCCACTATATCCATATTTGTTCACTGTACTTAGAACAAAGCCTCTTTACTTGTCTCATGGCTAAGGCCCTCTGCCAATGGCTCTTAGGAAGATATTTCCTTGATCTTGCGAACCTGTAAGCCCATTACATTATTTATCTCGTAGAACCTTTATTAAATTTGAGATGCTCATAATCCTCTTTATTTGTCTGTCACCTCATCTTTGTCCTCATATAATCACCACGTAACATATATCTCTCGTATTTATCTTGTATTCTTAGGTTCATTGGCCCCTTTCCACTCCTTTATATGGTTATATCAAGCATTACTCACCGTTACTTCTGTTTACATACTTTTTAATATTCGTGGCTGCATGTGTTGCAGAATCTATGTTTCACAACCTTAGATTTAAGTTGTAGTTTTACATGCTCTGAAGACTTATCTGAGTCTCCTTGACTTAACCATAATTAATTCTCCCATCAACCAATTGCTCAATCATCTCCCCTTTATATTTCCATTTTGAGTTACCTTAAGGGGGTATATTGTCTTTAATGTACTTCTCATACTAAATTCCTGAGCATCAGAGGTCTGGCACCTCTAGCCGAAGCGTTCTTACTATCCCTTCTCTACCATTGACCCTTACACTATTTCAAAGTAGTCACACCTTTATGAAAGCCACATAACCACAATCTCATTTCCTTCTATCCATTTTTTAGTCGTGATCCTTCTTCTTGCCCATCATTAGGCAAAACACATTTCTGCCTCGATACCTCTTCCTACCAGTCTATTCGTACTTATTAACTATTTTCATGTTTCTTACAACCATTCTTCATTTATTATGTAGTTCTTATAGTCAATTTTCTCTAATAAGCTATTCTTATTTAACAGGTTTTGAGATTATAACACATCACAAAAAAATCTAAAAATATTATTAGTCCAATGCCCATAACATGCTTTAGCTTACTAATATCAACCTATACAGCTTCAACGACCGGCGGTTTGTCTCTTTTATGAAATGGCGAGGGGTTCACGTTACCACTTCTACCGTGCCCAACCCAATTCCTGATAAACGGCTTGGGGTCACTAGTCAGGGTACATCACTTTATATAGCCTTCCTAAACATATCAATGGTAACTCATTACACGATTTGATCGTGATAACCTATTCTCATTAATGATATCTTGGGTCATCCCCAATCCATTCTTAGGTAAGATGTTACAATTTAGGTCACACATATTAATGGAAGGTGTATTTATAAGCCTATCCACCATATTTTACACATAATTGTATCTTGTTTTGAGGACTAATTACACTAAATACACCTAACTTTTATTCATTTTGGGCTAATATGTGCGTCATTTTTGAAATTAGGTACTTTACATGTGACAACGCTTCAGTTTGGTGTAGAAAAAGTGAGAGACGAAGGTTGGAGGACTTTGAAGTCTAAGAAGAAGTCCCAAAATTCAATGAGAAATAAATTCATGGCTCAAAATCCAAGTGTACATGCAAAGAAGTCATAAAACACATATGTCGAAGGAGAGTATACCTGGCGTAGGGAGCCCATGACCATATTCCCTGCGTCGTGCCTGTTATGGTTTATCAAATGGTACCGATTGTCTGAAGGCATGAAAAAGTGCCTGGCGCGGGGCGTCCATGTTCATATGCCCCATGTCGTGTCAACTTTGTTTGGCGGGATGTTCAAGTTTAAGGGTACTTTGGTCCGATCTTGTTTGGATACAATATAAATACAACCCTAAGCCATTTTCTGGGGGAGTTGGACTTAATATTTCACGTAGAGCGAGGGTTAGGGCTATTCTCTGTTTGGTACTTCCTTTACTTTAATTTTTTCATCTTTTCTTAGATTGAACATGAATTCTAGTGATCGTACTCAAACTATGAGCGGCTTATCTCCCTTGTTCTGGGGTTATTGCCAACATATGATTGTTGTCGTATGAACTTGAGTTGACGTTATTATTTCTATCTTAAGAATTGCTTATTTAATATTTTACTAGATTATTTTACTGCTTCGCCACCAATATAATAAATATTTGAATTTTACATTGAACTCGGGAGAGGAATACAAAGATAGAGCCAAGATTGAATAGAGTAGGATTTTAACCCTGGGCATCGGGGAGTGGATTAGCATTTAGGATAAAGATATACCTAGTTTTCCTACTTGTTGAAATACAGGAAATATAAATGCATTCATGTTAAGGTTCATGACCAAAGAGATATAAGTGTGAAAGTAATACGAATAGGCGACAGGATTCGAGAGATTCATAGTCGTAATATTAACCCTATCAAACAGTAATTTGATAGAGAAAGCACGTCAGTCAAAGTAAATGCACAACATAATTAAAAATTGTGTCGTAACCCTGGAATGCTTTAATTTCTGTGAATCACAACTAAGTCTTAGACCAACATTTGCGAAGAATTATTACTTGTTTAATTGTTAGTCTTATTTTAGCAATAGTATACAAACAAATACTCCTTTCTTAAATACTTGCATAATTAGTGGTAGTAGAATATTATGATTTAATTATCGTATTCTTGTTCATTATGGAACATCCTGGTATACATGTGATTTTGACCATTTCTATAGATTCCAATATTTTATGTTACTATCCCGTAGATGATGGGTCATTAACTTACCCCATCATTAGGTACATATGAGATTCTAAAAGGAATTTGATGTTACATGACGTTATTCCACTATATCCATATATGTTCGTTGTACTTACAACAAAGCCTCTTTACTTGTCTCATGTCTAAGGCGCTCTGCCAATGGCTCTTGGGAAGGGATTTCCTTGATCTCGCTAACTTGTAAGCCCATTACATTATTTATCTCGTAGAACCTTTATTAAATTTGAGATTCTCATAATCCTCTTTATTTGTCCGTCACCTCATCTTTGTCCTCATATTATCACCACAGAACATATCTCTCTCATATTTATCTTGTATTCTTAGGTTCATTGGCCCCTTTCCACTATTTTATATGGTTATATCGAGCATTACTCACCGTTACTTATGTTTACACACTTCTTGAGAGTCGCGGTTGCACGTGTTGCGGAATCTATGTTTCACAAGATTAGATTCAAGTCATAGTTTTATGTGCTCTTATGACTCGTCTGAGTCTCCTTGACTTAACCATAATTGATTTTCCCACCTACCAATTGCTCAATCATCTCCCCTTTACATTTCCATTTTGAGTTACCTTGAGGAGGGTATATTGTCTTTAATGTACATTCTTAATCAATAGGTTTTGGGATTATAGCACATCACACAAAAATCTGAAAATATTATTAGTCCAATGCCCATAGCATGCTTTATCTTACTAACATCAATATATACAACTCTCAACGACCGGAGGTTTGGCTCTTTTATAAATTGACGAGGGGTTCACATTACCACTTCTACCGTACGCAATCCAATTCCTTATAAATGACTTGGGGTCACCAGTCAAGGTATATCACTTTATGTAACCTTCCTAAACATATCAATGGTAATTCATTACACAATTTAATCGTGATAACCTATTATCATTAATGATATATTGGGTCATCCCCAATCCATTCTCATGCATATCAATGGTAGGTATATTTATACGCCTATCCATCATATTTTACACATAATTATATCTTGTTTTGAGGACTAATTACACTAAATACACCTAACTATTATTGATTTTTGCATTTCGGGCTAATATGTGATGACACTTCAGTTTGGAGTAGAAAGAGTGAGAGAAGAAGGTGAGAGGACTTTGAAGTCTAAGAAGAAGTCCCAAAATTTAATGAGAAATAAGTTCATGGCTCAAAATCCAAGTGTACATGCGAAGAAGTCACAAAACACATATATCGAAGAAGAGTATACCTGGCGTAGGGAGCTTATGTCCATATGCCCCGCGTTGTGCCTGTTATGGTTTATCAAATGGGATAGATTGTCTAAAGGCATGATAAAGTGCCTGGCACGGGGCACCCATGTTCTATATGCCCCAAGTCGCATTAGCTTTGTTTAGCGGGATGTTCAATTTAAGGGTACTTTGGTCTGGTCTTGTATGGATACAATATAAACACAACCCTAAGCCATTTTCTGGGGGAGTTGGACTTATTATTTCACATAGAGAAAGGGTTAGGGCTATTCTCTATTCGGTACTTCCTTTACATTAACTATTTCATCTTTTCTTAGATTGAACATGACTTCTAGTGATCATACTCAAACTATGAGCGGCTAATCTCCCTTGTTCTGGGGTTATGGCCAATGTATGATTATTGTCGTAACAACTTGAGTTGGCGTTATTATTTCTATCTTATGAATTGCTTATTATTCTTGTACAAGATTATTTTACTGCTTCGTGGCCAATATAATAAATATTTGATTCTTACGTTGAACTCGAGATAGGAATACGAAGATAGAGCGAAGATTGAAAAGAGTAGGATTTTAACCCTGGGCATCGGGGAGTGGATTAGCATTCAGAATAGAAATATACCTAGTTTGCCCTACTTGGTTGAAATACAAGAAATATAAATACATTCATGTTAAGGTTTATGACCATAGACATATAGGCGTGAAAGTAATACGATTAGGCGACTAGATGACTCGAGAGATTCGTCTTCATAATATTAACCCTATCAGTCGGTAATTTGATAGAGAAAATATGTCACCAAAAGTAGATGCACACCATGATTACAATTTGTGCCATAACCCTGGCATGCTTTAATATCTGTGAATCACAACTAAGTCTTAGACCAATATTTGCGATTAAATGTTACTTGTTTAACTATTAGTCTTATTTTAGCAATAGTATACAAACAAACACTCATTTCTTCAATACTTGCATAATTAGTCGTAGTAGAATATTATGATTTAATTATTGATCATAAGTCTTTGTGGGTACGATATCCGACTATATTAGTCACTATATTACTTGTTGATCGCGTATACTTGCATGTACGTTGGGAGTAATAAGTTTTTGGCGTCGTTGCTGGGGGCTTAGAAATTAACGGTTTTATTAGAATTATATATTGATGCTTTAGTTATTCAAGTATTAACGGTTTGATCTTAGTTGTTATTGAAACAGGTGCTATAGTCGAATGTGAAAGGTGGTGAGTCAAAATAATCAAAGGGAATTCAATCCTGAGCCAGAACGATACTTTCACCAGCGCAAGAGGAAAGTGAATTTATTTGACAACCAACAAGAATTAGTTGAACTTCCAGCGAACATGGCAGCTAATGCACCATGAATAATTGTACGAGATGTTGCAGTGCCTCTCGTGGGCAATGTGACATCGAGCATCCTCAAACCTACCATAGAAGGAAAGTTTGAGTTGAAACATCCTATGATTCAGCTACTTCACTCCAGCGGACAATTCGCTGGATTAAGGAATGAGGATCTTCAGCGACACATTCAAACTTTTCTAGAGATTGCTGATACCTATGTCACTACCAGGGTAATTTTGGATTATGTGAGACTTACGTTATTCTGGTTTTCTCTGATCGGGGAAGAAAAGAATTGGTTATCGGCAGAACCTGCGGATTCTAACACTTATTGGAATAATTTGGCTAGTAAATTTCTGACAAGATTCTTTCCATCTGGGAAGACAGCAAGTCTAAGGAGTGAAATCATGTCATTCAGGCAGAAAGAAGGAGAAAGCCTATAACAAGCATGGGAAAGGTTTAAGGGTCTTCTCAGGGATTGCCCTCATCATCGTTAGTCCAACAAAGTTTTAACACATACTTTCATTAGAGTTTGGAAGCTCATACAAAGATATTATTAGACTCTGCAGCAGGAGGGAAAGCTCTCGATATGAGCTATAACAAACTTTTTATTCTCTTGAATAGGTTTTCTCAAAGCAATCCGGATTAGCAATGTGGCATGAGCAGGAGTAATCCTAAAAAGTAAGCTGGAATGATTGAAATGGACAATTATATGGCACTATCAACACATATTTCGGCCATGTGGAACGAGTTCAAAAATTTATATATGTCATAGAACAAATCACACGTTCAAGTAGTGCAACCTACTTGGACGATATGTGAGATGTGTAGAGAGAGCCATACCTTTGATATGTTTCCTACAAATCCCGTATCAATCTACTTTGTGGGAAATGCTGGTAGGGGTCAAGGTAATAATAATCAGTATAGAAATACTCTTAAACTAGAGGAATCATCCAAATTTCAGTTGCGGTGGTAATCAGGGAAATCAGAAACAAAATTATGAGCCAGCACCGGTTAATCATGCTCCCGCGAACAACATGGAAGATATGATGGGTGATATACAAAAGTTAGTAGCAGATAATCAGAATCGTGACCTAGCAGTGCAAAATTTAGAGGGGCAGATTGGTCAAATAGTTGGTGCTCCGAACATGAGACCACCTGAGGTGCTTCTAAGTGATACTAACCTAAATCCAAAACCATATAATGATGTGACTCTCAGAAATGAGAGAGAATTGGATGAACTTGCTCCAAACAAAGCTAGTTGAGCAGAGGCCAGAAAATAAATCATCGCAGAGGAAGTGGTTGAAGATGATAGGGTAGCTAACACACCAGTGGTGAAGCAACCATAGCAAATGGTTTCAAGGCCACCTTCTACATTCCCTCAACGTTTGGCAAAACAGAAAGATTAGGCTACATATAAAAATTTCTTGATTTTCTTAAGCCGGTGTATGTGAATGTTCCTTTGGTGGATACGTTGCAAGGTATTACTAAGTATGCAAAGTATATCAAAGACATTATATAAGAAAAGAGTCGATTTACCAAGTATGCCACAGTTGCACTTATTGAAGAGTGCACATCTCGTATCCAAAATAGGTTACCAACTAAGTTGAAGGATCCAGGAAGTTTCACGATTGATATAACTATTGGGAAGCATGTCATTGTACGAGCACTATGTGATCTGGGTGCTAGTATAAATTTGAAGTCATCGTCCATGTTTGGAAAACTAAGATTGGGGAACTCGAGTCCCAAGATTATAGTTATGCAGCTTGCACACAAATCTTTGGCAAGACCCGAGGGGATTATTGAATTTGTACTTGTGAAGTAGGGTCCCTTATATTTTTGGTAAATTTTATTATTTTGGATTTTGAACCTGATCCAGAAGTCCCATTTATTTTGGGATGTCCGTTCTTGGCCACATGAAAAGCTTTAATTGATGTTGCCATTGGACAACTTACTATGAGGGTACATGATGAAGTCGAGGTTTTCAATGTGTACATGGCCTTGATATTTCCCGCTATCTATGAGGAGTTGTTAGCTATTACTGTACTGAATGATGACACTCAGAAACCTCTCATTACATCTAGTGACCTACTTGAGAGGACTCTAGTGGGTGATGATATTTTTGGAGATGTTGAGGCAGTGAAGATGGTGCAAATTCTTGATGTAGCAGGTATTTTCATTTTAGAAAGGGAGTTTGAGCCGCTTGATAGACCACCGCCTAAGCCATCGATAGAAGAGGCCCCGAAGTTAGAGTTAAAACCTCTTTCCGCACATCTCAAATATGCCTACTTGGGTGAAGGTGAAATTTTACCTGTTATATTGGTAGCTGAGCTCAATGATGTAGAAATAAGTAGGTCTCTAGAAGTTTTAAAACATCAAAAAAGAGCACTTGGTTGGCAAATATCTGATATTCAGGGGATTAGCCCTAGATTTTGCATGCATAAGATACTGATGGAAGATGACTACAAACCAAGCATAGAACACCAAAAAAGGCTAAATATGGTGATGAAGGAGGTGGTCAAGAAAGAGGTAATTAAGTGGGTATATACATGTATTGTCTACCCTATTTCTGATAGTAGGTGGGTGAGCCTAGTACAGTGTGTCCCAAAGAAAGGAGGGATGACAGTGGTGATGAATAACAAAAATTAGCTCATACTAACTAGAAAGGTAACATGGTGGAGAATCTGTATGGACTATCGCAAGCTGAATGAGGCTACTAGAAGGGATCATTACCCTATTCCCTTTATTGATCAAATGTTAGACAGATTAACTGGACAAGAGTACTACTACTTTCTGGATGGATATTTTGGCTAAAATCATATTGCTATTTCACCAGAGGACCATGAGAAGACTATTGTTACTTTCCCTTACGGTACATACACCTTTAAGCGAATGCCGTTTGGGTTATGTAATGCACTATCGACTTTTCAAAGATGCATGATGGCCATATTTTCTGACATGGTGGAGGATTTCATCGAAGTCTTCATGGATGATTTCTCAGTCTTCATAAATTCTTTTGATACATGTTTGAGCAATTAGGATCGTGTCCTCGCTAGATGTGAAGAAACCAACCTGGTGCTGAACTAGAAAAAGTGCCACTTTATAGTATGAGAGGGTATTGTCATTGGACATAAAGAGTAAAAGAATGGGTTATAGTTTGATCATGCAAAGGTTGAGATAATTGAGAAACTTCCACCCTTGTTTTAGTGAGGGGCGTACGAAGTTTTCTCAGTCATGCGAGATTCTATAGATTCTTCATCAAGGACTCCTCAAAAATATCAAGTCTGATGTATAAATTGCTAGAGAATGAGGTTATGTTTGTTTTCAGTTATTCTTGCTTGAAGGATGAGCTTAAGAAGAGATTGGTGACTGCACCAATAATGATTGCGCTTATCTGGAGTCTTCCGTTCGAGTTGATATGTGATACGAGTGACATTATTGTTGGAGATGTTTTGGGGCAGTGAAAGAATAAGATTTTTCATTCCATATGTTATGCCAGCAAGACACTTGATGTTGCTCAGGTGAATTATACAGTTACTGAAAAAGCGTTGCTGGCCGTTATATATGTATTTGATAAATTTCAGTCCTATCTTATGGGTGCTCAGTTGATTATGTATACGGATCATGCTTTTACTCGTTATATCTTTATTGAGAAGGATGTGAAGCCTAGGCTCATTAGATGGATACTCCTGCTCTAGGAGTACGATGTGGAAATCAAGGATTGAAAAGGGACTCAAAATCAAGTTGTAGACCAGGTGGTAGAGTCGTGGAAACACTTGTTTCTTCCATATTTTGGACCTTAGCTCCATGGAAGAATATGTTACAGCTGGAACACGGAAGAGTTGAATTATTATATCAAAACACTATGTGTAGATGGTATGAACTGCCTAAACAAGAATTCTTGAACAGCAAACAACCAGTTCAGATATTCACGACCAATAAGTTGAGATTGGAGAGTCACGATCATGTAGTTGACGATGGGTAGATTAGAGAAACTTTTCTTGATGAGCAACTTTTTGCTATTCCTACTGTAGACGTACCATGATATGCTGATATTGTGAACTTGATAGTGAGTGGGATCTACCCACCCGAAATGATGACGTAGCAGAAGAAGAAGCTTTATCATGATTCATTATTCTATTTATGGGATGAGTCGTATTTGTTTAAACATGGTCCTGATTAGTTAGTGATGAGGTGTATTCCGCAGAATGAGGTGAACTAAGTGTTAAAAAGTTGTCATTCTTCCTTATATGGGGGACATCATGGTGGTGACCATACTATAACAAAGGTGTTGCAATTGGGCTTCTACTGGCCTACCTTATTCAAGGATGCTCAGACGTTCGCGAGAACTTGTGACAAGTACCAGAGAACGAGAACCATTTGTAGGGGGAATGAGATACATTTGAACAACATTCTGGAAGTGGATATTTTTTATGTCTGAAGTATTGATTTTATGGGTCCATTCCCACCATCTTATGACAATCATTATATTTTAGTAGCAGTGGATTATGTGTCTAAATAGGTGGAGGCAATCCCTCTTCCAACTAATAATGCTAAAGTGGTGGTGAACTTCGAAAAAGGCGATTTTTACTCAATTTGGGACCTCGCGGACTATGATAAGTGATAGAGGTATGCATTTCTAGAATAATTTGATGAAGAATATTTTGGCCAAGTATGGTGTGAGACACAAGGTGGCTACTGCTTACCACCCACAGACTAGTGGGCAAATTGAAGTTTCTAGCAAACAGGTGAAGTAGATTCTTGGGAAGACAGTGAACGCGCAGAGGAAGGATTGGGTAATGAAGCTTGATGACGCACTTTGGGCGTATAGAACTACATATAAGGCACCTATTGGGACTTCCCCCTATAGGTTGGTCTATGAGAAGGCTTGACACTTGCCCGTTGAGTTAGAGCACCAGACATATTGGGCTATCAAAAGGCTCAATCTAGATATGAAGTTAGCAGGAAATAAGAGAATGTTGCAGTTGCATGAGCTTGATGAATTTCGACTGTAGGCATATGAGAATGATAAACTCTACAAGGAAAAGACGAAATCGTGGAATTGTAAACACATCTTGCAACGTTCATTTGAGCCTAGACAATTGGTGCTATTGTTTAAGTCTAGGCGTAAGTTGTTCCCTGGAAAAGATAAAGTCTAAGTGGGCATGTCTTTTCGAAGTTGTGAGGATGACAATAAATGGAGCGGTGGAGTTGCGAAAGCAGGATTTTGAGGAGACATTTTTGGTGAATGGACAGAGGGTGAAGCATTATTGGGCTGGGGATGTGGACTGACACAAAATCTCAGCAGAGTTGTCCAACGATTGAGCAAATAAGGCATCGTACCATGACATCTACTAAGGCGCTACTCGGGAGGCTACCTGAGTTTGTAATGTAACAATTGTAATAGAAAAAAGCATAAAATAGAAGAAAAAAATATAAGAAGATATCGTGCCACGACCTTAACTACGAAGCTCGTTCGGAGGCAACCCAACCTTAGTTATTCTTTTACATTTTAGTGCTGCTAATGAGGTTATTTGTGGTGAATACGTTCTTGTTGTAGGTTTTTGAAGTTTTGCAGTAGGACAGTGGGAAGAGAGAAATTGAACGGGATCAAAGCTGAACAAAAACAAGTGATTACTATACCTGGCGCGGGGCGCCCATGTCCAAAGGGCCCGCACTGCGCCAGGCAAAATAATGATAAGAAAAGAAACAAAATTTGGGGATGTCTAGAAAGATACCCTGGTGCAGGGCGCCTTGTCCCAGCGTCTTTGTGCCACGCTTGGGTAATCGATGTAATTTCTGTTCGAAATAAACAAAAAAAAAATTAAATTGTCTTTCCTCTTAACAACTGACGCCTTACCCCCTAAATTTCATTCTCTTGTCTCTTCCTCTCATTCTCCCCTCTACTAAAACCCTTTCCCTCCATAGTTGTCAACTACACAAGTTTCCTTCTCCTCCATCTTCCTCAAGCACACAAGGTATGTATTTCAATCCCTTCTCTCTAACTTTGAAGGTTGTAATTTTGCTCTTGATATCCCAATCCCCAACTTCTTCCGAAATTCTTGTCCCATTTAATTTAGTATTTAAAGTGTGGAAATTTTGATGGGTTAAGATGAAATCTTATTCAAAGATTGTTGTGGGATATGTGTTGATGATGCTAAGGTGTTAATGGGTTGATTCTACCATAGAGGACTAAGTTAATGAGATTCTTCAAAATTTTATGCACACAAGGTGTTTGTAAAAATGTTTGAATGAATTAAAATTTGCTATTAAGTGGTAGTAAGTTGAGTCTATGCCAATGTTGGGTTGTATGGTACAAATTAAGTGTGGGGTGTGTAGTCTTGTGTTAAAAGCATTCTTATAAAAAGTGATGGACCCAAGTTTCATTCGACTAACACTCGCATGAATAATGGATGGGGTAGTCTAAGTCCCCTTGAAAGTACTATCATGATAATGTCAATGATTTAAGTGTGGGGTGGTCTCTTTGCTTATGATTCTCATGTTTGGATTGTTTGATTGTAGGAATAATGTCTCAAAGACCTAAGCGGAAAAATACATGTAAGACTCAGACGGCCTATACTAGCCGCCCCAAGGGCCAGAGACCTGCCCCTATAAAGGAACCATGCCCAACGGATGTTGACAGTGAATCAGAGGATACGATGTTCCCCGAATGAAAATTTGGTATTTATGCAGTGGCACCGCATGGTAAAGACTGGTATCGTACATTTAAGCCACCAGTGGATCCTTACCTAGAGGTTGGCATTGATACAGTGGCACTAAGCAATAAATTTCACAATGTTCTTAACTGCATCACTTCTTAGGGTTGAGGAATCTGACCATAACTATAGGCTCAGCCAACATTGATATGGTGAAGGAGTTCTATGAAAATTGGGAGCCTGGGTTTGACCTAGAAAAAGAGTATGTAGTCCAAGTAAGGGGTATGGAGGTGAAGTTCTCGTATGCGATTATCAACAAATTAATGTCATTCCCTGAGAAGTCCCCTGCCCATTTTGATGATTGGTCACTACGACCTAACTATACACGCCTCCGTCAAAAGCATTGTGGCCCAAAATCCACTTCCATATGGGTTCGAGATGCACAATATGCACAAGTACTTGAAAATGGAAAGTCTCACACTTGAAGAAACAGTAATTCTTCGACTTGTAAATTACCGCATCCTGCCTACCAGCAATGACACAGAGGTGACTAAGTTGAGAGCCTATTTGGTGTATGCTCTATTGACACAGATGGAGATGGATATTGGCAAGGTAATGTTGACAAAAATAGCACGAGTGAGGAATAAAGGGAATGGGAGATTGATCTACCCCAGTTTGCTAACCAAGATGTTGCGTCTGGCCTTCACGCTCGATAATTATGGAGTTGATATTGAGCTACCCCGCCCCTAAAAAGAGTATGACGTCACAACAGTCATGACTTTGAAGGGGGACGAAAATGCATCCCTGACTACTGAGCAAAGGAACACCCGCATTGAACAATCCATTAGGATTTTATTTGAAGATTTGAAGATGCAGGAAAAATAGGGGAAGGCATGTTTGGAGGAGTTACAGTAGAGAGTTCCACTGGCCGAAGTTACTAAGCAATTCCTGGGTCTTAAGGAGGAGCCAAAGATACCATCGGATGAGGACACTAACTCTGTAGATGAGGTTTGGGCATTGTTACGCCACTTTTGGCGAAATATCGCGTGTGGTTTAAAGACTCACCAGGGAATTCTTTCTCACCCCCTATTTTGGCTTTAATTTTTTGTGCACTGGGGAAAGTACCTGATTTTAAGTGTGGGGTGGGGAAGTAAAATTCTTTTTATTCGGCATGTATTCGTACTATTTTATTTTGTCATTTGACTTTATTTTGATTTATTTGTGTTCTTATTAGGAGTTATGGGTTGTGACACTTGAAAAATATTCATGGCATGTAATATTTAGTATTTAATTAAGTAGCAGTTAGTAGTAGCATGTCATGCTAATAGTCAGCGCACCCTTGAAGTTTTAGATATATTTGTTTCTCTCTTTAGTCATAGGAGACACAGTTCCCAACAATGGATGGATGATGACCGTCTTGAGAGAACATTCGTCATTAGGATAAGAGTAAAATAGGAATGCCCTTAAGTTCATTCAAATGCTAGGCACTCGGGATTAGATGCACTTTTAGCAACATAACGAGCTTGAGAAATTTAAAAAAAGAAATAGTTGTGCATAGAAAAAGTAACGACTTCTTAGATACACCTAGGCTCTTTTATTTAACTCTTGAAAAATATTGGTGGCTTAAATTGAATTTGTGCTATTTTTTGCTAGGCAAAGAGTCGATAAGGATCCATCTTTAGCCATTAGTGTACCATGTGTGGTGAGATTTGTGTTTTCATTTCATGTTTGCATTGATTTATAGAACTTGCCCGGTGTGTTTACAAAGTGAAATGGAGTGTGTTGAGTTTAGGAGATGATATAGGCATTTGTTTTTTAGCCATGATTTTTGACAATCTTTTACATACCCATATGTAATATCATTAGTTAGCCCTGTTGAGCCTTCAGACTTATTCTTTGGTAGCTTAAACTTTAGCCTATTCCTTTTGTTGGTATAACTAGAAAAACTTTATCCCAAACACCAAAAGTACTTGAGCACTTAGAAGTGAAGTGAAAAGTTGACATAAGGAGAGTTGAAGTGGAAACTAGATAAAAAATTGTTAAGAGTGCATTTGTGAAAAAGCATACACGAATCCCTTGGTGGATAAGTCCGACGACTCAGCAGCAGTGCGGAATTGAGTATAACCAATTGTATGTTGTAGTAAGGAGCTAGAAAAAGAAAAGAAAAAGATTTATCTATTTGAAAGGAAGAAGTAAATACAAGAAAAATATTGCTCCTTGCTTGAGATGTACGAAAAGTTTAGAAGAATGCTTAATGAAGAGTGGGGCATAAGGGAAAGAAAGGTGAGAATGAATGGTGAAACAATGAAAAGGGTATAAGTGAAAGCTAGTGTATTAAAAGTTCTTAGGGAGGTTAGTCACTATTTCCAAAATATTTCCTCCCATCCCTTAGCCGACACTACAACCCTTAAAGGCATATTTGATCCTAAACTCGGTATATTTATGCTAATATAGTATGAAGCTAAGGGCAAGCCTATGGTATGTCGTATGAGCATGTGAATTTATTTGTTGAGAGCGAGTGATCTTTCCTTCAATATGTATATATATGTCCGTGATGTATTTTGATTACAGTGAAAAATTATTGGGCATCTCGTTCGAGTGGTGAGGGCACATGAATGGTAAGAGATTGGTGAAGTAGTTGATTTCTTTGCTTAGTGACATAGTCATTTTTGCCAAAGTATGTATTGATGAGTTAGTCTTAGAGGCTAGGTTGTTTGAAGAGTTTGTTATCGTACGTGAAGTTGATATGATGCACAAGATTTTTGAAAACTTGCTCGCAAATGTTTAAATGGTTGTGGTCCTTAACCTGAGTAGACATGTTTGAATTGGCATATTTTGGTGTGGTTTACTTAAGTTTGGGTGTGTTCAAGTGCTTGTTCGAGGACGAACAAAGGTTCAAGTGTAGGGTGGTGATGTTAGGTGTATTTATACGTCTATCCGCCGTATTTTACCCATAATTGTATCTTGTTTTAAGGACTAATTACACTAAATACACCTAACTATTATTGATTCTTGCATTTCGGGCTAATATGTGCGTCATTCTTGCATTTCGGGCGAGACGCGAAAGTTGGAGGACTTTAAAGTCTAAGAAGAAGTCCCGAAATTCAATGAGAAATAAGTTCATGGCTCAAAAGCCAAGTGTACATGCGAAGAAGTCACAAAACACATATGTCGAAGGATAGTATACTTGGAGTAGGGAGCCCATGTCAACATGCCCCGCGCCGCGCCTGTTATGATTTATCAAATGGGACCGGTTGTCTGAAGGCATGAAAAAATGCCTGGCGCGGGGCGCCTATGTTCATATGCCCCATGTCGCGTCAACTTTGTTTGGTGGGATGTTCAAGTTTAAGGGTACTTTGGTCTGGTCTTGTATGGATACAATATAAACACAACCCTAAGTCATTTTCTGGGGGAGTTGGACTTAATATTGCACATAGAGCAATGGTTAGGGCTATTCTCTATTTGGTACTTCCTTTACATTAATTATTTCATCTTTTCTTAGATTGAACATGACTTCTACTCAAACTATAAGCAACTAATCTCCTTTGTTCTGGGGTTATGCCCAATGTATGATTATTGTTGTATGAACTTGAGTTGACGTTATTATTTCTATCTTATGAATTGCTTATTTAATCTTGTACTAGACTATTTTACTGCTTCACGACCAATATAATAAATATTTGATTCTTACGTTGAAATCGAGAGAGGAATACGAAGATAAAGCGAAGACTGAAAAGAGTAAGATTTTAACCCTGGGCATCGGGAAGTGGATTAGCGTTCAGGATAGAGATATACCTAGTTTGCCCTACTTGGTTGAAATACAAGAAATATAAATGCATTCGTGTTAAGGTTCATGACCATAGAGATATAGGCGTGAAACTAATACAAATAGGTGACTAGATGACTCAAGAGATTCGTAGTCGTAATATTAACCCTATTAATCCGTAATTTGATAGAGAAAATATGTCAGCGAAAGTAGATGCACACCATGATTACAAATTGTGCCATAACCCTGGCATGCTTTAATATCTGTGAATCACAACTAAGTCTTAGACCAACGTTTGCAATTAACGGTTACATGTTTAATTATTAGTCTTATTTTAGCAATAGTGTACAAACAAACACTCCTTTCTTCAATACTTGCATAATTAGTGGTAGTAGAATATTATGAATTAATTGTTGATCATAAGTCTCTGTGGGTACGATATTCGACTATATTACTTGTGGACATTGTATACTTGTGTGTGCGCTGGGAGCAACACCTATGTAGCTTATTCTTCCATTCTAATTGACGAAGGTCGCCGTGAAATGGGGGGGGGATTCTTATGGTTTGCTAAACATTCTAATAATGACTTTTGTATCTCATTTTTACGAATTATCTCCTCTTTACAATTCTTCCACAAAACTTGGGCTCCCATACAACCGTCGGGCAACGTAATATCATAGGTTCGGGATTTATCTAGCGTAGTCATTCGGAAGGATAGAACATATTACATACTTTATCGCCATGTCAGGTACGGGCTCCATATCCATTTAGTCTTCTAACATCTATATATATATATATATATATATATATATACATTGTTCTAGATAACATTCGGGCTAGAAGCCTCTTTTAGTTTTTATCCTTACATTCATAATTTTCCTTATTGGAATATCATATCTCACCAGTGATATCGTAAAACCAATCCCTAAAATGGGGTCAACACTCATAAACATAAAACAGGTCCATACTAAGTCTACAAGAGGTAGATATGTCGGCAACGGAAACAATAGCATACTTGCAACCAACAGTTCACCTCAAACGGTATCAGAGCTTAAGGCTCCATCTCCTTTCTTACTCTTGCCTTTGCGTGTCAACCTAGGACACTTCTGACGGATCATTCATATCCTCTGAAAGATGACTCATTCATATCCTCTGATGGATCCATTTCAATAGAGGGCGTACTAATCACATCTTCTGTCAACTAAACCTTAATCTCCCTGCTAGTCATAGCCTTGCTAAAAGAAGGCATCGCTATAACCGTAAACACGATAAGGGTTATGGAGGGAACTCTTACCACTCACCTCTATAGCACGATCTAGATAAAGAAGAAAGGTACCTATCCTAAATGTTATGTAGCCTACTGTTTATAAATGTGGTGCACAACACACTCCTAAATAAGACTACTAGACACAACTTGTAGACTCCCTAGAATAGACCTACTCTGATACCAAGTTTGTCACACCCCAAACCGAAGGGGCACGACCGGCACCCGTACCTTACTTACCGAGTGCCAACATACATGACTTAACCAAAATCTTTTACATACAAGCGGGCTATCAAGGCCGCCATGATAGACTGAAAGACATACAAAAGCAATATACAGCTGACGACACCAACCTAACATGCATATATACATAGATATGAGCCGACAAGGCCACCATGAAGTCTATACATCAAGACATAAGCCGACAAGGCCATACATCATATCTATACACATGACTCATGTCTATAAGCCTCTAAGAATACATCATCATAATCATAGGGTCGGGACAGGGTCCCACTATTCCCATAATATGTATACATCATACCAAATCAAAAGTACTAACTCCAAAACAAAAAAAGTGCACCAACCACAACTGAGCTGAGAACCTACTAGTAGGGTCATCAATTAATCTATCTAAACCTGCGGGCATAAAACACACCGCCCCTAGAAAAGAGATGTCAGTACGAACAATGTACTGAATATGTAAGGCAAGTAAACACGAAAAAATGCGGTAAAGTAAATAGAGATAACAAAGACCACCTATAACTCTGAATGCCACTGAGGGCATATGATATGCATGCTCTCATATACTAATATATATATATATATATATATATAAGCCTCTCAATGGGGTAATATTGTCATCCTCAAACCGCTATATGGGGCTAATATCATCATAACATACCCAACTGCAGTGATGTGCACATATAAATGTCATACTCGGCCAACTATAGTGCGACTTGGTATTATAAAAATAGATACACACACACACACACACACACACACACACATATATATATATATATATATATATATATATATAATGCATGAATAACCTCAGAAGAACATTATGAACATGGTCAGAGTGACATAAGATCGTTACCCTCCGACTATCATTATGTGGCTACATATATCAGCTATCGTGAAACCAATAAGGAGCATAAGATGTCACAAAACAAGGGACAATATAAGACGCGGAAAGTACTCCCGGTAAGGGACAAACAAGAGTCAATACACACCCCTATAGAATGAAAATATTAGCACTTCTAGCTTAAGAATAGAGTCATTTTGGAGGAATATTTGTTTACGTTCATATTCATTCAGATCATATCAATAGAAGAAAAGGGAAAACCTTACATACCTTGAAACCTTCCTTAACAATCCAAAGGACACAGCCACACGCTACTTCAATCTAGCACAAGCGATAAGAATCTATCTTTATGCTTCAAAAACTAGAATTCGATACAAAAGAGCGATAAGCCAGTTCTATATTTATTCGGACAACACCTCCCCTACTTCTTTCACTTTCCTCAAACCTCCAACATCAACACCAACACATTCAATATAGAAACAATGTATATACAACAATAACCAACCTTATATCCTTCATAGGAATCTCAACAAGCATCCCAACAATACTCAATAGCACTACCATTTTCCCAAGTACTTATCTTGTATTTTTCCATTCATACAACTTATCTAGGACTTAAATATGATCAAATACATATAGGGGAGGAAGAACTTACCTTAATATAGCAAGAAGAAACACTGGAACAACTCTTCTTCAACTTGTAAGAATCAGCAACACATCAATAATACCGTAGACGTGATTTTCTCATCATTTATAACACTTTTAGTGAATGATTTAGGTTGTTTGGCCTTGGATTTGCTTAGGGAACTTAGGGATATGTTTATAGAGAGCTTGGAGGTTCTTGTGATCTATTTAGGTTGAAAAACGAAGGAGAAATATGAAGCCACGTCTTTAAATAAGTGCATAAAGATTCACCGTGCATAAGGTAGGAAAGTAGCAACAAATTACCTTTGTTGGAGACTCAAAGGTCGTAAAGAATAACTCAGTGGCTGATAGTTTTATGCGGCGACGATAAGCAGTCGCCATGGATAATATTTTGTAGTGACGTAAGTCGCAACAAACATATCTTAAAGCCACCAAAAAAAAACTCCTAGAGATCTCTAAAAAAATGGGTTGCCACAAAAACAAAGCTTGTAGGGGCAACCTTTGTCTCCATAGAAATGTTTTTGTGGCACCGCTTATCGCCACAAAAACCATACTTTATAGTGGCAGCTCTTATCGCCACAAATAAATCCTAGTGTGGTGACCAAACATTGTCACTAATACTTTCAAGATTATTTCTACATACTTTTAGTGTCCACTATAGTCGCCACAAATACAAACTTCTATTGTTTTTTTTAAATTTAATTATATTTTACTGATAGTTGCCCAACATAATTATACCACAATACTAATTCAGTCATTTCTCGAAAGCCATATAAGAACTTTTCATTAATAAACGCCATAATATAAAGCAGACAAAATTGCATAATTCATGAGGACCATTGTATACACACATCATCATAATACTTCATCATTGTACATACACAAAAAGAGAATCACAAATTAATTTATAACTCTTTGACAATTATTTTCCTGCTAATAATCTTGTCCCTAAAATAAATGTAACGCCTCAAACCATAGCCTAGGTGATACACGACACTCAGTGCCTGACTGCATGTGACCGAGCGAACCACATGGCTTGATAATCAATATGGGCATCAAAAGCATGCGATAGTAATGATTTAAAATATGCAAACTGAAGACTCAATATAACCTAAAATATCATAGCGGGAATATCTGGAAATATGATAAATCTGAAAATAATATTGTCATGCCATGCTAACTAGTGTAGTCTATGAACCCTCTGAAACCCGAGTCTGACTGTAAAACTGTTTACCAAGATAAGACCCTGACATACCTCTATTATAAAACATAATCATGAAAAATAACCAACTAAGACCCCGAATGAGATGGGGCTCACCAATAGCTGATACAGGTGAAGTCCTTGCGTGCATATCCTTCATCCTGAAACTCAGTACCTACACCGTGATGTGTAGGCCCCAGGAAAAAGGGATGTAAGTACATTTGAATTGTATTATATGTAAAGCAACTAACAGAATAAGTAGGTACATGAAATAATAGGACCATGAAACTGAAACTGAATATTGTACATTAACATGATCTGACATGAATATAATAACATCTGTAAAATCTGTAAAACTATATTTTTTCATATCTATAGGAGAGCATTAAGAAAAATGACATGTAACCACCATGTGTAAATGTGGCGTCTGATCTCTGCCCGGTCAGCTAAGATATTTTGTACATTGTCGGGGTATGAGACATGAACATGACATGAATGGATCCAATATCCCGCTCAGGGTAACATAAAGGAATCGTCCTAACTAGGTGGAGCAATTCTTATCCTACATTGCATACGTAG
Source organism: Anisodus acutangulus (assembly GCA_029783415.1). Lineage (NCBI taxonomy): Eukaryota > Viridiplantae > Streptophyta > Magnoliopsida > Solanales > Solanaceae > Anisodus > Anisodus acutangulus. The sequence goes on from CM056505.1 coordinate 22,022,438, forward strand.
TTTCATGTATTAAACCTTCTCGGTAATCTGTTCAATTCCCAAAACATAAACATGAATTTATTTGTCTTGTAAGCCCATGGATTTCATAAACATGACTTGTAAACATGGGTTTTAAGACAAATTTAGCATATAAGTAGATACATAATATAGCTTTTATGAAACTGAAAACATGTATAATTTCATGAATTGACTAATAATGATTCTTGACTTATATTTAAGAACTCATGGGATTCAAGACATGTGTTCATGGATTAAAGACAAGTTCATGACAATCACAACAACATATCATGAATACAATTAATGAAAACATGAATATAATCATGGTATATAGTTGTACATGTAAATAGGGTCATCAAGAACTAAAGCAAACCCTAGGTCTAAAGAAATTCATGTTTCATGGATCAAAAGCGGCGTGGGGAAGGACAATGATGTTCCCACACATGGATAGAAGCTATACATACCTTAACCGCTCCAAACCTTGAAGAAAAGGTCTGAACATTTATAGAGAACACCCAAAACTCTGAACGTGAAATCTTGAGAAGGTTTTTTTGAAAACCCTAACATTATAAGGTGGAATCTTGTTAAGAATTGATGTATATGTGTTAGAATTACTTAGGAATACATGAGAGAGACTTACCTTGATGTGGGAGGATGAGGAGAGGAGAGAAAAGTCGTGGTAGGTCCTTGGAGAGCTGAAATATGGAGTAGAAATTCAGAAAATGCGACTTTAAATGAGTTTTTGGGTCCATTATGTGGACCATTTTGCAGGCAGCAGAACGGGAATGTTGTCCGCACTTTTGTCTGCAAAAATGAACAGTAACTCACCCAATTTTTTATCATTCTGCGGACCATTCTGTGCTCCACAGATCGGTTTTGCCGACCACAGAATGGGCTGCTCTGGCCGCACTTTTCCCAACACTGCGACCCTTCAGTAAAATGATCGTAATATTTTGTAATGATGTCCGTTTGACCTCCACAATATACCATTGGAAAATTATTGCAAAGGGCTATAACTTTCATGTTTTAGTTTTCTCAAATTCCTTATATATTTTCCCGTATACCCTCTTTAAGTGAGATGTGGTGCAAACTCACTCGCAAACATGCTCAGTAGAGTAGCTTCCTACTATACTTTGCCCAAAGACTATTCTTATGACTTGATTAGTTTTCAAAATACTTCATATACTCCTCATATTGGTTTCATTATGATTCCATAATACGGGTCAAACCATAGCCCGAAAGTATGAGGTCTTACAATAACTCCCTCTTGGGATCCTTCATCCTCGAATGATGGGTCATGGTTAGGAATGTGATTAATTCAAGAGAACTTGATGACATGGCATGAGTACATCAACATGAAGAAACATGACATAAATCATGGGGACTGAAATGCCAAGATTACATGAATACGTGAGCATGGGGACATGAGACATGAATTGGTAGTACATGAACGTGAAACATGCGACATGGATATATAAGAGAGATGACATGACTAATGAAGGTATTTACCTTGTACGCTTTATGCGTGTTCCTCAAATATGTTCAGATATCTAGAATTCATGTCCTCTTTGACTTCCCATGTAGCCTTTTCTACTTTCTGACTTCTCCACAACACTTTCACTGAGGCAACTTCCTTAGTTCTAAACTTGCAAACTTGACGGTCCAGAATAGCCACAAGGACCTCTTCCTAGGTTATTCCATCCTTAACTATGATGGCTTCGGTAGGAACAACCATCGACAAGTCTCCCACACACTTCTTTAACATAGATACATAAAACACTCTATGTACATCAATTAAATCTTATGGCAATTCAAGTTTATAAGCCAATTGGCCAATCCTTCACAGGATCCCGTACGGTCTGATATATCTGGGACTGAGCTTCCCCTTCTTTCCAAATCTCATAACACCCTTCATAAGTGAAACTTTCAGAAACACCCAATCATCAATCTGAAACTCCAAGTCTCTACGCCTAACATCCAAATAGGACTTTTGGCGACTCTGGATTGTTTTGAAACACCCAATCATCAATGTGGATGACATCGAGCACCCGAAGGCCCGAGCGAATCAACTATAGTACCTAGAACCTTTAACATGAAACCTGGGTCGACAAGGCCTCAAAATAACTTTACCAAGACAAGAATGTATGACAACCTACAAGCAGAAGAGTCTAGCATAATATATATAAATAACCAAGGCCGACGAGTCCACAAGAAGAGTGTTACTAACTAACAAAAGGACAGACAAGGCCATGACATACATATACACACTAAACACTAGTCGGTAAGCCTTTAAGAGTGCTATATTATATAAACATGTCGGGACAGGACCCCGCTATACCCAAAATGCTCAAAATATGTACAATAATACCTATCAACTCCTGTAATGCAACTCTGGAGAAGTGGAGTGCGATAACCAATAGGTGAAATAGGCACCCTATTGATGAGGAATGTTGCCATTCCTATTTGTACATGCGGGCATGAACATATAGCCCTAGAAAGGGACATCAGTGTGAAAGAGGTATTGAATATATAAGGAATGTAAGGTATGTAAACAAAATATATAACATACCTTGTCACAATCATAAATATAGATATATATATATATATATATATAGATATATATATATATATATATAGATATATATATATATATATATATATATGCATGTCTGTAAAAATCAACCCGCTCAATAGTGTGGCAGGCACCCGACGCCCGAAGGCTTGAGCATACCAACCCTGATATCTATAATATATTCCAATAAAACATAGGCCGACAAGGGCTCTGAAAAGGATTACCTGATCAAGACATGACCACCTGCATGGATAAAAGGCCCAACATATATGCATATATATACAACACGGCCGACATGGCCAAAATGACCATAACGTGTCTACCGAAGAAGCCGACAAGGCCACAAAAGACTACTATACAGAAATGACTGTCTACAAGCCTCTAGAGAGTATACCAACAACATCTAGTTGAGACAGGGCCCTGCCATACCAAACTATATACATATATGGAATTGACATACCTATTAGTTAACTAAACATCTTTGGAGGAGAGGAGCGTAACAATTCTAAATTGAGTCGACTCACCTACTACAAGGTATCTTCAAAGTCTCTATCTGTACCTGCGGGCATGAAATGCAGTTGTTAGAAAAGGACATCAGTACAAAAGATTAACTGAATATGTAAGGTTGAAACTATAAACAAGTATAATACTAGACCCAACTTTAAGATATCCCTAGGACTGACCTACTCTGATACCAAGTTTATCACATCCCAATCTTGGGGGTGTGGCCGGCACACGAAGTCCTGAGTGTACCAACCCTGATATTTATAATATATTCCAAAAAAAAGATAGTTCGACAAGGCCTCTGATAAGGATTACCTGATCAAGACATAATTACAGACACGCAGAAAAGGCCCAACACATATGCATATATATATAACAAGGTCGACAAGGCTAAAATGAACATAAATTGTCTACTGAAGAAGCCGATAAGGCCACACAAGAATTCAAAAATCTTATTACCCAATATTGAAGATTTGTTATCTTTCATCGCCACCCACACACGTCTTTGTTAACGATAAAGAAGGCATGCTTTTTGCTTGAGACTCATTTTGTCTTTCGGTCTTCATAACAGTCCAGTCCTTGCAGAGGAGTTGGGATTACTAATTTAGGCATGGAATCTTACACATTTCTTTAAACATTTCCCAAAACAAGCCTTTGCCTGACTTAATTTCGGAAGTTCATTCTCCTTACCAATCTTTTTGGGTTTCCCCTCATTCCCTAGAACCAAAAGTGCTATTTGAGTCACGCATTTGTAACGAATTCTGACATCCCAAAGACGTAAGTCACTAAAGGATGAAGAACCTTCTCACGACGTTCCAACTTTCCAAAAACTCTTTTTGGTTATAGTCTGGCTTTGACTTGCTATTTTCTTACCCCCAAGGTCTGAGACTTGCATACAATCATTGGTTAGCATATTATCACAAATTCGGAGGTTACCTATTAGGGTCATATGAAAGCATGCCATCATTCTAGCCTTAGGTTCTCCATATCTTGTCCACTCGAAATGTGCATACGTAGCTTTATTATCTTTTGGACTATGAATTTTCTCATTAGTTAATATCATCACAGTCACGATTCTTTTCTTATCAGAATATTTACCCCCATGGTAATTCAGAAAAAATCGATTCTCCAAAATGGTGTTACTCTTCTAGAGTACAAAACAAATTTCTATCACACACGTAGGAGGTAAGTAAATGAATAAAAGAATCAATGGCACACATGTGCTTGTCTACTCTCCTAGGGTAGCATCCGAACTCGAAACTACATCTTCGCTCTCATATTTCCTCTTATAGGCCAACCTCGAACACTCTTGTATCTTGTATCATCGACTGCTGCACTAATAGCAACCTCATGTTTCCTTACGACAAGGTCTCGCATGCATTCGTCCACACATCTTACAACATGGCCTAGATTGCCCAATTTAATTTGCACTATTCTTATTCTAACCTCGAGGTATTGAAAGCAATAACATCTGCCTCGGCCTTACTCTAGAATTCTAACCATGCCTGATCTATAGCAAATATCTGTCATGCTAATCATGCACCTGAGATCCTTCTTTATTCTACCTTCCCTAATAACCACCATCCTCTATAATTCCCTTAGTCCTTTCCCTTATTCCAACTGAGTCAGCCCTACCGATCATTAACTGGCCCTGACCCTTCCATAGGTCTATCTCTATCAATTATACAAAGATAGTATTGTGCTTGAAAGGCAACTAACTGAATCAATACTTGAACTATCCTCCTAACATCTTCGTCAGACGGTGCTGGGGTATATCTGATAATATATCGGATGGTACATGTGTCTCTCTCAGTGCCTCAGATTGTATCTGGGCTGAAGACTGATGAGGTGTAACCCGCTCGTATCCTCTGATGGGTCTGTCTCAATAGGTGTATATCTTGAAGAGGACATCGCTAAAGTCATAATACGACAAAATTTGGAAAGAACTACTTACAACTCGGCTATATTGCATGATATAGATCAAGAAAAAAAAAGAGACCATCCTAAATGTCCTGTAGCCTCATATTTATAAGTTTGGTGCGCAATGCACCCATAAGAAAGACTCTACTGACACGGCTTTTAGACATCCCTAGGACTGACCTGCTCTGATACCAAGTTTGTCATACCCTAAGACCTGAGTGTACCAACCCTGATATCTATAATATATTCGAACAAACATAGTCCGACAAGGCCTCTGACAAGGATTACCTAATCAATACACAATTACCTACACACAGAAAAGGCCCAACACATATGCATATATATACAACAAGGCCGACAGGACCAAAATGAACATAACGTGTCTACAGAAAAATGCGACAAGGCCACAAAAGACCACTATACACAAATGACTATATACAAGCCTCTAGAGAGTATACTAACAACATCTAGTCGGGACAGGGTCCTGCCATACCCAATTATATACATATATGCAATTAACATACCTATCAATTCACTAAACAACTCTGGAAGAAAGGAGCATAATAATCCTCAACTAAGTCGAGTCACCTACTACGAGGTATCTTCTAAGTCTCTATATATATATATCTGCGGGCATGAAATACAGTGACCCATAAAAGGATATCAGTACGAAAAATGTACTGAATATGTAAGGCTGAAACTGTAAACAAGTATAATACTGTAACTGAAGCAGATGCTTAAACTGTAACTGAATGTAACTGTAAGATAGGGCAATAGAAAGATAACTTGTACTCTGAGTGCCTCTATGGGCTAGAATATGCATGATGAAATATAATCACATATATAACAATGTAGGCCTCTGTGATCAGCATTATCAATGTCGTGTCTGTATAAACTGCACAATAGCGCCATATGCCTCTGTGGGCAATATCATCAATCTAATAGCTATGTAAACTGCGCAATAGCGCCATAGGACTCTGTGGGAAATATAGATATATGTATATATGCATCTAATGACCTCTTAAGGAATATAGAATACTCTTTTGAATTCGTTGGAGTAACGTAAGGTTGTTACACCTCCGACTCCCTTGTGAGGGTTGCATATTATCTTTCATTCTCATGTGAATCAATAAGAACGTTATGACGTACAATTGACTTAACTTTCAAGAACACTAACATGGAACCTTGTTATGTCCAATTAGGCACGATTCGATAAGATATCGATAGTAGGTTTGACAAATAGTAGCTAAATTTGATAACCAATCGATGGAACAAGTCACAAGTGTATTTGTTTGACGATTAGGAGTAGAGTCTATATTGGAAAGCAACTCACAAGTGTCGTATACACGTCGATCATGCCAAAAGAGAGAAAGGTGAGCATTACATACCTTTCTAGTAAGGCAACACTACTCCTATGACTTCTCGCTCGTCTGTTAAGCATCAACCTAAACAACTAAGACAACTCGTGTCAATATCCAGCCAATAGTTTCGTGATTGCGTCGTTGCGACATTTCATCGAACACTTGGCATGCATACTTTACTCCATCGTATTACTATGGCAACTTAAGATATATTCACCTCTTTTAAAACAATAACAATACTATAAAGCGTATGACAACCATACTCCATAAAATTTAGCCATAGTTATCTTAAAAACCTCATCAAACTATCCAACAACCAAAACACTAACTATTGTGACCAACTATGAAATTTATCTTAGATTTCCATTGATAACCTTTGCCAAGACCAAATAAAACCAAGCGTGTGATGTTTACGCACTAATAATATATTGACTGACCAATCAAATAAATACATGTCATCCTAAAAAAAACAAAAAATTAAATGTTCCCTGGTATCCCATCGTCCTGTTCCTCCCTAAAACAAACCAGACCAAATGCTTAATCTGGACTTCTGGCAAAGAAAATCTTGTGTGAAAAATCCATACCACTACACCAAATGCTTAATCTAGAGCTTTCTATCGATGAAAGATTGTTGTTTCTCGAAGTATGTTTTTATGACTTCACATTAAAGCCACCATTTTCATCCTTTAGATTTCTGTTAATTGAAAGTTGGGGGCAATAGAAAGGCCAATTGTATCGTTTCTTCTCATTTCTACATCAATAATAATTTCCGGATCTAGCATTCAAAATTTAATTTACCAGGACAAAGAACATGTTTTCGTGTAAATCATGTAGAGCACAAAAAATCACCATTTTCAACTAATTTAGAATTTTCTAGTATAACCAATTTAAAGGAACTCTAATTAATGTGTATCTAAGACAGGTCATGAGAAATAGATTCCCTTTACGTTGTATCCTCTATTTTTCTCGTGTCTATTTGTCTATGTGTGCTCTCTATTTTGAGCTGCTACCGGCTACTTTCTTATACATCTCTCAATTTATTATGTAATGTGCTCCTAGAAAGGAAATTGTCCTAAGCCTCTACTGTATATATATATTTGTTTGTATGACTCGGATTTGATCCATGTGCTCGTTTCCTTGATCTTGATCATTTGGTTTAAAATGTTTTTCTTGCATGGCAGCTTCTTAGGTTGTGTGTGTGTTTATTGGTTATATAAGTGAAGAAGAGAAGTTTGTAAAAATTACGAGTGTTGCGGCTGTTTAGTTCAAGGAGTTGTAGGTTACACCAATGACAGAAAATGGAAAATAAGTAACTGCTAACTATTACAACAGACTGAAATTACAACAAACTGAAATTATAATAAACTGAAATTACAACCACTTTGATTTGTTGGGTCGAGTGATGGCACTCTGTCTTTAAGACAAGATTGCCCCGTATATATCCTTTTACGTTATGGACAATAGTCTCCCAAGATAAAACAACAACTTAACAAATGAGCAAAGGAAACTCAAGTGTTACTATGAAGAATTTAGTGTGATGAAATGATGCTGGAAAGTAGTAGGAAATTTTTCTGTTTCTGTTTTTCATTTCTGTCTAGTCTCAACAATTGAGTCAAAGGCTTCAATATATAGTGCATGGAGGGGGACTTCTCAACAGCCAACTAATGGCTGCTAATGGCCATGTAATGGCAATTAGTGAGGAGTTATTCAGCCAAGTAAATGACTAAATTAATGTGCAACGTAATGGAGCTTTAGTGAGGAGTTATTCAGCCAAGTAAATGACTAAATTAATGTGCAGATTAATGGAGTTTTAATACTCCAAAAACCAACCCAAAAGGCAGAAGTTCTCTTCCCAATTTTATCTTTCTTGAAACTTCAGGAACCAAACTGTAAATATTAAGCAACTTTGGTCCAAAAAGATAATATCAGAAGAAGCCAAAGCCCACGACCCGAGACTAGATCGGACGGGCGGGCAGCGATGGCGAGCGTGTGGGCTTAGCCTCGAACCCAAGCACACCTAGGTCCTCCCTCCTTCAAACACATAGGTTACTCCTTGGGATCCCAAACCCTTAGCCAATTTTGAGACTTATAAGATAAACAAATCTTCCTTCCTCCACCGATGAGGGAGAATTGTTCCACACCACATTTTCATGCTTCAAACACCTCACTTCGTGGACCAATATCTCTTTTATTTCTCAATGAAATTTGACGATCCTTAGCCCTACGATCATCTACTCACTTAGTAGATTATGCACGTGTGAAGAATCAAAGTCTCTGACATGCGGAACCCTAGTGTTTAAGTCATTAAAGATGGGTGGACGCAACTCCCACCAACGGCAAATTTCCAACAGGAGTTACTGCTGCTTCTTAGGTTCTAGCCTCTTTTCCCTTAGGCCTATTGTATCTATGTTAGAACACCTTATATCAGCCAATATCATCATTTCGACCAAAGTCAATCAACATCAAGAGAAAGGCTTGCGCTTTACATAAAAATACACAGATGGCCTCTAACAATGGGCGAAGATAATTGAAATAACCAAAGTGCTCATAAAGATAACATAGATATTCCGAGAAGTAAGACCATGGGATTTACTGATATGGAGAAGTAAATTACTCATATTTCCACTTCTTCAATGCCGTCAACAAGAGTATATTAAAAAAAATTAAAAAGGTATAAAGATAATAATTCATTACCGGCTGCATTCTTGACAATATATCAGCCATATGTTCTTTAATTCTTTTGTCCACTTCTACTCTCATCTGTTCTTGGAATCTTCTATCCATTTCTTCATAAAAAAATTCTCGTTCTTCTTGGAATTTTCTATCCATCTCAGCTTGCATCTGTCGACGCACATTTGTCATAGCCGAAGACACGCTAGCCTCTACATCTGCTTGTTGCAAGCGGTTCTTTCTAGGAGGCCTCCTTCCATAACTGTAAAGACCCGATCGATCGTTTTGAGAATTGATTCTCTATTTTGCGTATCGTCTATTTTAAAAGCTCCATAGTAATTATTTTGACCTGCTTGAAAAATTTAAAGTCAAACATATGTCATTTGGTTCAATTTGGGAGAAGGGTTCACTTTTCTAGGAGGCCTCCTTCCATAACTATAACGACCCAATCGGTCGTTTTGAGAACCAATTCTCTATTTTGCATATCGTCTATTCTAAAAGATCCATAGTAATTGTTTTGACCTGCTTGCAAAATTTGAAGTCAAACGGATGTCATTTGGTTAACTTCGGGAGAAGGGTTTACTATGGAAATTCGGGCATGCAATTATTTGGATAAATTATTTATTTTAGGAAAACGTGCTCTGATTGGTGATCTGTAGATTCTGTTAGATTTGAAATATTATTTATGACCTGTAGAAATTGACGAAGCTAATTTTAAAGTTTGTTTGGTTGGTTTTTGATAATTAAATTGATTTTAGTAGTAAATATGTCTATGTATGGTGAAAAGATGGTCACAGGAAAAAATAAGACCCGTATTCAAGAATTGTTGTTTCCTTTAGCTTTGAATCAGTATTTATGACTTGCGGGATGGGTGGAGTGATTCCTGAGACTTTCGGAGGGGTTTCAGATAAGAAAAAAGATATTCTGGAAATCTGTAACTAAAGAAATGAAGAAGTTTGCCCAAAGTCAACATCGGGGGCTTATGCATCTTTTTTGAAGTTTTATCGGTTCCATTAAGTCCCAAATGTGACATATGACTTAGTCGAGTCGTTGATTCAATTTTCGAGAGATTAGAATGCGATTAAGGTTGTTGGTCGAGAAAACTAGCTTTTGAGATGGTTTGAAGTTGACCACGATCAACATCTAATCAAGACGGATCCATTTGGGTCTTTTGAGAGTTTGAACATCTTCATATGATCATTTATGACTTGTAGGAACCTTTAGAATTGGATTTGGATTTCGTTTGGTCAAGTTTAGGTGTTTGAGCTGTTGGCTTAAGTGGCCCCCTTCGAAGCTTCGATGTACCATAATATACATTTTATGTTAGAATTGAGTTTTGATTGGTGCAAAAGATGCGTATCGAAATATGTGATCCATAGCAACTTGAATCTTCGAATTCCGACAAAGTATAAGGGAGTTATGCCCATTTAAATTTCGGAAATATTGCGGGAGCGGATCATCCGGTCGCTCATGCGGACCTCCGGTCACTACGGCGGACAATCCCAGTGTATAAAAAATCAGATTGCGTTCATTTGGTATTTTCTTCATAACTTGAGTTCTAGAGCTCCGATTGAGGTAATTTTTGTGATTTTGTTTTCGTCTCAACTAGCGGTAAGTATACAACCTTTATTTGGACATTTGTTTCAAGTATATTTTTGATGGTTATCAATTTTATCCGAATTGATTGCGGAAAATTGGAGTTTTGAACCCAAAAGTTGAAAAGTGGAAAATCATGGTTTTGAAGATCAAGATGATGGCATTTTGAATGAGTTTTCTGGGTCTAGATTAATTAAGCAATGGATAAACTAATTTTGACATAAATTTCCAATTTTACCCTTGCGAGCTCGGGGTTACCTTTTAGGGTTCGTTTTGGAGTTTCGAATTAAAGTATAGCAATATGAATACCGTTGGACTCGTTTAAACTCGTAGAGTACTAATTTTTACTATATTGAATCTAGTTTTTCAATGAAATTGCAGTTTTGCCTTGTAGCTCGGGTTGGCTATTTTGGGTCCATTTTTGGATTTTGGGTAAAACTATGACAATATGGGTATTCTTAGATTCGTATTCTAATGTAGAATTCATATTTGATATACTTTAATCATGCTGAGGCTCTTCGAAGAGGAAAGACAAGGCTTAACTAGATTAGTTCGTGGCACATGTTCCTCATCGAGGTAGGTTACGACTTACCTTCTGGTTAGACTTCGGTTAGTGAAGAATATGCAGAGTTAATGATTGTTGGAGAAATCATGTTATGCCTTCGGGTATGAAGTTTGGATGGATTACTTAGGCTTGATATCGTTGACTGGTTTATGGGTTTGCTGCCTCTTTGTGATTTATTAATTATTTCCATGTGTGTGATATTGTACTTGTACTTAGTTTCCATATTGTGATTATGATACGATTGTCTCACTTATTTTGATACTATCATGGATAGAGGAAAGGACATGACTTGATATTGATATTGTGATATGTGACCATATATTGTACGATTGGGATTTAAGTATGATTTACACTTGAGATTGAAACATGCATATCATTCATACACATTTAACATGATTAATTGTTGTGAACTGTGATTTGATATTATAATGATAAGAGGGGAAGTGAAACATCTGAGTCTTCCATTGTGGTATTTGCTACATGTATATTACGTATATCCTCTCTTGCATATATAATTAGTGTTACCTATGTGGTCCGAAGGGAAATTGTTCTGGACATGGCATTGTACAGATTTGGAAATAAGTTAATATTGGTAGTTGATTTACAAATTTTGCTATGTTTATTCATCTTACGATTATTGTTGAATTTGACATTCATACACGCATTCATCCTCATTTATATAATACATTAATATTACATGTGATTGGCATGCTGGTGATAAGTGAGAAGGAAATATTTGTGATTCGTGCAACATATTTGATAGTGTAGTCATCTTTGAGATATATTCGAAATGGCTAGCAGTGTGATCAGTGGTAGAGTCATCTCTGGGTTGTATGCGGAATGACCGGTACATGGACTTCGCAGGTCCCCCATGGGTCATGACTGTCGGGACGTAGAGATATTCCACCCGAAGCATGTATGTTCGATATGAGGTGGTTGGCTAGTGTATTGCATTGCATCATACATACATTCATATTACATCCACTCATATCTTTGATTCTGGTTGTTGTATTCACTGTATTGCATGATGAGTTTCAGTCTTGGTTTCTTTATTGTTGATTCATTTGAGATGTTGTGTGATTGTTAGTCTCTTACCTAGACTCGTGATGGATTTGAGGATTAGAGGTTCTGCGTAGGCTATGATTGTAGACTACTGAGTTCTAGCGTGGACCACATTACTGCAAGTCTTACGTGGATGTGATTAGTGATTATTCATTCTCGTACTTCATGGATTCTGATGTGATACTTTTATGCTTGAGTTGTAGTCTTGGACTGTATTGTATTGTACTTGATTACGAGCATGTCTATTCTTCACTTTATATATGTTAGCTAATTGTTGTTCGCCTATGATACCTACTAGTACATAGTATTTGTACTGATACTACTCTTGCTACACTCTTTTACGGGGTGTAGAGTTGTTCAAGGTACATGAGCGAGGTTCGATTAGCCTTCAATGATCTCTTGGAGTTCATCTAAACTTTTCTGTTTAATTCTCATTCTAAACAAAAGTTGTATTTGGATAATTCTATAAGGAACGGGTTTTCCTACCAGGTTGGAAAGGGTAGGTGCCCACATGATCAGTGATTTGAGTAGTGATAAGTTGATATCAGAGCCCTAGGTTTCCTGGTCTATTAGTACAAGAGTAATGTCATCTAAACTTTTATGTTTAATTCTCATTCTAAACAGAAGTTGTATTTAGATTGTGGTGATAACTTTTATTCCAGTTGTATACTTAGAAGCTCTTGTACTATTCAAACTAGATTCATTGGGTATATTCCGCATTATCATAGATCTATGTTTTTATACTTCTATTGCTCTTATGAGTTATTTATGTTGTTAGATGATTCTGTAAGGAATGGGTTTTCCTACCAGGTGGGAAAGGGTTGGTGCGCGCATGATCAGTGATTTGGGTAGTGATAAGTTAGTATCAGAGTCCTAGGTTACCTAGTCTATAAGTACAATAGCAATGTCTAGTACGGTCCTACTTATGGGTGTGTTACGCGCCACACTTATAATTAGAAGGCTATATGACATCTAGGAATTTTCTATTCTTTCATTCCTTTTGTGCTACTTCATTCAAATTGGTATTTGTCGATTCCAATTCGTATCTGAAACTTCTTCACCTTTTTTGTCCTTAATAGCGGTGATTGTGTGATCGACGTGTCTTCAACAGTTGGTTGCTCAGAAGTGGGGGAAGTGTAACTATGGCTTAATAAGAAGGGTTTCTCGAGGTGTTCTTGGAGTGGGAAGGTCTCAGCATCGTCAAGGTTTAGTATGATAGTTTTATGGCACAAGTATGTCAATGGCAAGTCAACAATTCAGCAATGAAATAGTATGTCGATATCTGAAGACAAGTGTAAACTTGGGAAAGATTATTTGATTTAACAAAGAGGACAGTGACCGTGCTAAGACTGTGAAGAGAAGTTGGGAATATGGACTTGAAGGGCTACCTTTTAGTGATAAGGTGTGAGAAAGTAAGACTTCTTAGGGCGGGATGGTAGTAGTACCTACTTGTCCTATGGGACGGAGGCGTAAGAAAGAAAATTTAGATGGATCAATCTCCACTATAGGAAGGGAACAATTGGTATCTAACGTGTTTGTTGGGATAAGTTGCAAGGTGTACGTGGACTGATGTTGTATAGGCTATGAGATGTTAAGTTGGCTTCGATTTGACAGTCTTATAATAGTAGAGTAGAATTAGTAGTTGTGAGTTCTTTTAGGGAATGGTTTTCTGATTGAAATCAGGTGGCAGTGTTACTTGTGATAAGTGAAGCTTAGTGGAATAGACATTTTCATTTCTTCACCTAAAAAGTGTGTTTGTGGGTTCACTTGGCATTTTCGAGGTTAGTGATGATAAGAGACTGTTGAAACCAAGAGATTGTTAATTTGTGAGTATTTCGTAGTTGTTTAGTATTGAGTGAGTGTGAAATTCATTGGTATGTTGGACTCATCGTAGGCTAATGAGAGCCAGCGATTGACTAATAGGAATAACTCATGCGCAGGACAAGTGTGGAGGTATATTTGAAGGATTACAGGGTGTTACATCTAGTTTTTGGATGATATTTGTGGGCACTGATATGTAAAGGTTAATACTTGAGAAGTTCTATAACTACTGGTATAATAACTTGGGAGTTGACCGAAGGATAGGAAAACATTGCATCGTTAGTTGGATGTGTATTATTCGGCAAAATAAGGTAAAGGTTGGTTCTTCACAGGTGAGCATTATTTAAGGACTATTGAATAAGGTGTTGGTCAATGGGGTTATTTACGGTAACAAATTGTTGATGGTGTGACTAATACTAGGGGTGAAGAGCTCTTCAGATATCGATGATCAGGTCAGTGAACTTATGAACCAATATAGAAGAAGGATTATTTCGGTTAGGAATTTTTGGCAAGGGTACTTCAATGAAAGAATATGAGAATGTTAGAAGGTTTGAGCAATGATTGATCATTAGTAGTTGTTATGATTTGAAGGAAGGGTGTGAATTGAGAAATTGAGAAATTAAGATAATTTGGTACGAGTAAGGTATCTCTTTGAGAAAGGGAGAGTTTGGATTCAAAGCAACCAGAATTCTTGGGTTAGATGTGGATTATGGTGGCTTTAGTTTCGCCCTTTTCAGATCGGGTAAATTTTTTTGTATGCTTGAAGGAGTAGGTCTATGGTAATTAACTATGTGTTATGACGAATATTCCATGGGGTTAGTGAGTGGCAACTGGTGGTAGACTGTGTTAAAGCGTTGTTGATTAATAAAATGGGTGAGTATTTCAGGTAGTAAAGACTTGAAGGTATTTGTGCAAGGTATGGTACATGGATTGTATATTAGATGCGTTAGGATTTGGTAGGGCGCGAGGGTTGAGGTATTTGATGCCTCTAGATTGATAAAGGATAGTGAGATCTTACTATTAGGGACTCGATGGGTGGAGATATAGTAAATGAGGTTGCAGGCTTTGCGTCGAAATGTTCGAAGTTATTGGATAATTAAGAGAAAGTACAAGGAGGATTTGATGTATTTAGAGTTCATATGGTCCTATTAGACTTGCGTATAGGGTGAAAGTTGAGAAACACGAAGATTACAATCAAAGGTATTGGTCTTCGGTGCTAAGTTGATGACTTGGATTGAATCCAGCCTTTGGAGGCGTGGGTGATGGCACATGATTGATTACCCATGAAAAAGGGAGAAATAGGTCACCGCATGCTTATGAGAAGCCTATCAGTTATGTATGGAATCAGTTCGGATGACTATTGATGATTTGGATATTTAGCATTTTATTTTGAGTCGAATTTGTTCATTTAGGGTTGGGTGGTCTGTATTTATATTACCTGAAGGACTTACAGTATTCTAGTAAACCACCGATAATTTGAAATAGAGGTATGACAGTGTTAACAATTCTCATTGGAGTTTGCAAGTAGGATTCATGGTATTTTTTTATGGCAATAATTCAGACAGTTCTAATGGTTTACACGGGTACTTGGCGATGTATTGAGGAGGGTACAAACGATTATGGGAAGTTTGTAGAGTGATCAATAATTTTCTATGGATCGGGCACATCAAGGTAATCAATAGGTATGCTTATAGTATGGTGATTTGGAGATTCAAGGAAAATTGGACTTGTGATGTGTGTGTATAAGATTTTAAGGGATTTTGTGCAATGACGGTCTTGATAGTTGAGAAGGAAGGCTCAGGTACATGTTGGATTATTGTTGTGGCTATAACTAAAGGATGATGGTGATAATTACATATTCAATCGGATGCGTAAAGAGGTACAGTGTTGATCAAATCAGGAAATTCGAGCAGAGCCAGTTCAAATATATGGGAATCCTCAGTTGAAGAAATTTCGGGTATGGAAAGGTAGAAATTTGAGTCATTGAGTTAAGTTAGAGGATGTTTTGACTGATAACGTAAAAGAGTGATACTACCGGCATATTTCTTGCCCATGGAGGCTTATGGGGTTTATAATAGAAATTTCCTTGTTTCCATCAGCTTTCGTACTCTTCTTTATCGTTCGAGGACGAACGATTATTTAATTAGTATATGATGTAACGACCCAATCGGTCTTTTCGAGAACCAGTTCTCTATTTTGTGTATCATCTATTCTGAAAGCTCTATATTAATTATTTTGACATGCTTGCAAAATTTGAAGTCAAACGGATGTCATTTGGTTCACTTTGGGAGAAGGGTTCACTATGGAAATTCTAGCATGCAATTATTTAGATAAATTGTTTATTTTGGGAAAACATGCTCTAATTGGCGATCTGAAGATTCTGTTAGATTTGAAATATTATTTTTGACTTGTAGAAATTGACGTAGCTAATTTTAGAGTTTGTTTGGTTGGTTTTTGAAAATTAAATCAATTTTAGCAGTAAATATTCCTATATATGTTGAAAAGATGGTCACGAGAAGAAATAAAACCCAGATTCGAGATTTGTTGTTTTCGTTAGCTTTGACTCAGTAATTATGACTTTCGGGGATGGATGGAGCGATTCCCGAGACTTTCGGAGGGGTTTCAGATAAGGAAAATGATATTTTGAAAATCCTTAAGTTAAGAAATGAAGAAGTTTGAACAAAGTCAACATCAAGGGCTAATGCGTCTTGTTCAAAGTTTTATCGGTTATGTTCGGTCTGGAATGTCACTTATGACTTAGTCGAGTCATTGGTTAAGTTCCCGAGAGGTTCTGATGCAATTAAGGTGGTTGATCGAGAAACTAGCATTTGAGATGGTTTGATGTTCACCACGGTCAACATCATATCAAGACGGATCCATTTGGGTGTTTTTAGAGTTCGAGCAACTTCGTATGATCATTTGTGATTTGTAGGAACCTTCAAAATTGGATTTGAACTTCGTTTGGTCAAGTTTAGGTGTTTGAGCCGTTGGCTTAAGTCCTTCTCCTTCGACGCTTTGATGTATCATTATATCCATTGGATGTTGAAATTGTGTTTTGATTGTTGGAATAGATGCGTATTAAAATTTGTGATCCATAGCAACTTGAATCTTCGAATTCTAACACCGTATGAGGGAGTTATGCCCATTTTAGTTCTGGGAAAATTGTTGAACTCAGGATTGGTCGCTGGGGCGGACCATGTGGTTGCTACAGCGCACCTCTGGTCGCTACTGCAGACCTCTGGTCGCGATAGCAAACCTCTGGTCGCTGCGGCGGATAATCGCAGTATATAAAAAAATCAGACTGCATGTATTTGATATTTTCTTCATAACTTAAGTTCTAGAGCTCCGATTGAGGTGATTTTTATGGCGTTGTTCTCATATCAACTAGGGGTATGTATACAACCTTTATTTTGACATTTATTCAAGTTTAATTTTATTGGTTATCAATTTTATCCAAGTTTGATTAGGGAAAATTGTTTTTGAACCAAAAAGTTGAAAAGTGAAAAACTATGGTTTTGAAGACCAAGATGATGGCTTTTTGAATGGGTTTTCTGTGTCTAGACTAATTAAGCTATGGGTAAACTAATTTTGACATAAATTTTTAATTTTATCCTTGCAGGCTCGGGGTTACCATATTGTGTTCATTTTGGGGTTTTGAATTAAAGTATAGCAATATGGGCATCATTGGACTCATTTAAACTCGTAGGGTACTATTTTGACTATATTGAACTCAATTTTCAATGAAATTATAGTTTTTCCCTTATGGCTGGGGTTTGGCTGTTTTGGGTCTATTTTTGAGTTTTTGGTAAAACTATGGCAATATGGGTATCCTTAGATTCGTATTCTAATGTAGAATTCATATTTGATAGACTTTAATCGTTCTGAGGATCTGCAAAGAGGAAAGGAAGGGTTGAACTAGATTAGCTCGTGGCACCTATTAGACATCGAGGTAGGTTACGACTTACCTTCTGGTTAGACTTTGGTTAGTGAAGCATATGTAGAGTTAATGATTCTTAGAGAAAGCATGTTACACCTTCGAGTATTAAGTTTGGATGGATTACTTAGGCTTGGCATCATTGTCTGATTTGTGGGCTTGTTGCCGTGATTTATTGGTTGTTGCCATGTGTGTGATATTGTACTTGTACTTAGTTGACATATTGTGATTATGATATGGTTGTCTCTCACTTATTTTGACACTATCATGGATATAGGAAAGGACTTGACTTGATATTGATATTATGATGTGTGACCATCTGTGGCACGATTGGGATTTGATTATGATTTACACTTGAGATTGATACATGAGTATCATTCATACACATTCTACATGATTCATTGTTATGAACTGTGATTTGATATTAATAATAATAATAAGAGGGAAAGTGAAATATCAGAGGCTTCCTATTGTGGTGTTTGCTACGTGCATATTATGTATGGACTCTCTTGCATATATAATTGGTGTTCCTTATGTGGTTAGAAGGGAAATTGTTTCGGACGTGGCATTGTACAAATTTGGAAATAAGTTCATATTGGTAGTTGATTTACGAATGCTGCTATGTTTATTCATCTCACGATTATTGTTGAATTTGACATCCATACATGCATTCATCCTCATTTTCATAATACATTGATACTACATGTGATTGGTGTGATGGTGATAAGTGAGAAGAAAACATATGTGATTCTTGTAACATATTTGATAGCGTAGACATCTCTGAGTTGTGTGTAAAATGGCTAGCGGTGTGGTCGATGGTAGAGTCATCTCTGGGCTGTGTGCGGAATGACTGGTACATGGACTTCACGGGTCCCCCATGGGTCATGACTGCCGGGACGTAGAGATATTCTACCCGGAGCATATATGTATGATATGAGATAGTTGGTCAGTGCATTGCATTGCATCGCACATATATTCATATTACATCCACTCATATCTCTGATTCTGGTTGTTGTATTCATTGTATAACATAATGAGTTTCAGTCTTGATTCCTTTGTTGTTGATTCATTTGAGATGTTGTGTGGTTGTTAGTCTCTTACCTAGACTCGTGATGGATTCGAGTACTGGAGGTTCCGTCTAGGCTATGACGGTAGACTACTGAGTTCTAGCATGGAGCACATTACTGCAAGTCTTACTTGGATGTGCTTAATGATTATTCATTCTCGTACGTCATGGATTTTGACGTGATACTTACATGCTTGAGTTGTTGTCTTTGACTGTGTTGTGTTGTACTTGATTGCGATCATTTCTATTCTTCAATCTTACTTTATATATGTTAGCTAATTGTTTTCTGCCTATCATACCTACCAGTACATAGTGTTTGTACTGATACTATTCTTGCTACACCCTTTTCTGGGTGTAGAGTTGTTATAGGTACATGAACGAGGTTTCATTAGCCTTCAAGGATATCTTAGAGTTCATCTAGACTTTTCTATTTAATTCTTATTCTAAACATAAGTTATATTCAGGTTGTGGTTATAACTTTTATTCCAGTTGTATACTTAGAAGTTCTTGTGTTATTCAGACTAGATTTCTTGGATACTTATTGTATTCCTCATTATCATATATCTATGTTTTTAGACTTCTACTACTCTTATGATTTATTTATTTTGTTGGATGATTCAGTAAGGGACGTGTTCGCCTACCAAGTGAAAAACGAGTAGGTGCCCACATAATCAGTGATTTGGGTCGTGACAATAACCTTTTTCGCGAACATAGCATGTTCGCTCTCCAAGTACGGTGGCTAAAATATCATTTCCAGTCATTGGATTCTCATTATCTTAGGATTGTTGCTGAGTTACAAGAGCTTGAATACGGCCCTGAAATTATGTGTAACCATTTACAACAATAGGTAACATATATAAAAATAATAAAGGTAATGATTTATGAAAATTACATGAACTTCTTGTGATTATGGATCCGACCACAACAATTCTCCTTTATCATTCTTATGCGTGTGTTAGAGCTCCCACACTCTATTTGATGTTGCCTTTTCTCCAGTTTGAGGATCTTTCTGTAGTCGAAATTAACAGATTTAGAAACCACCTCTATTTAAATGGTGTGGCAATGAAGATAGGATTAAAAGAATTTTTACCGTTGATTCTTCTACTTCCGCAAAGGATTTCGAGCCGCGTGAATGCTTAGTTATTTGCTTTGCCTTGTTCAATTTATTTCTTACACTTGCAGATTGTAATTAATATAATAGATTAAGAGATCAATGTTGAATTAGTAACTTATCAAACAATGTTTTATCAAGTTACCTGAAATGCCGGACTTTCAAAATATTATACCAGATATTCCCAATCCTGAATTGAAACATCTTTTGGCCGATGAGACAGTCTTTCCCCATTAGTATTATATCTCAAGTATTTCTTGTGTAACCGAGTCTTCCATGCTCTAAAAAGCATTTGGGTTGTTCTAATTACAAAGGCTTGCAACACATTTTCTTGCCTACCACCACCAACTTCAAATTTGTCCTAAAAACATATGTAAAGTTATATATGTTATCTTAACATAAACAAACATGTCATTGTAAAAGTCAATATAACATTAAAGTTAACTTAAGACCTTCACCTTCAACCATATTGTTTTTTCATGTTTGGCAATAATGACTGGCCAATCACCATCCATAAATGAGATAGTGGTTCTGAGAGGGTTATCTTGAATGTTAGGAACATACTTACCTTATTGTGGGAGGTAGAGAGGATAGAAAAACGCTTTTGAGAGGGTTATCTACGAGGTTGCATGAGTTGGTGAATAATTTTTCAGACTAAGTGTTATATTTAAAGGCTGGGCATTTTGGACCCCTTGTGCAGCTAAGCGAGGTCCTACCTTACTTTGAGCTAAGCTCAGCAAGCTCATATATCCAAAATATACTTAGCCAATTTTTTTGAATTTTTTGTTTTTGGGACCCTACACCTCACTTAGAGAGATCCAAAGCACAACCTTTTCACACTTTGAGCTATGCTCAGCGAGCTCCTACGTCCATTTTACACTTAGTCAAAATTTTATATTTTTCAACTTTGCTGACAACGTTCAGGAAAATTGCCATAACTTCTAGCACATGGCTCCGATGGATATACACCATATATGGTTGGAAAGGTATTTCATATATATATATATATATACAACTTTCATGTTTAGCATTTACTCCAATTCTCAACGGACGTTCCAGAAATTGGGATGGACGACAAACCTTTTGTAAACTTAGTCGATTGTATTGAATCTCAAGCACCTCACTACTCGTCTTGATTTCAAAATAACTATTTCCACCAAAACTCATCCCGATAGAAGTTCACATGTCTAAAATGTCACATTAATATTTATTTAACACATCCACGCCTAATCCAAATTTATGGAGTTTTACATTATCTCCCCCTTGGGATCATTCATTCTCGAATATGTTTTGCAGCGTTATGTACAATATGAGAAGGTCGGGGCCTTGTCCAGGCCATATGGTAGTACAATTATTCGTAGAGGCTCATAGACTTGTATGGTATGTATAGTTTTTGATATATATCCTTGTCAGCTAAGTTGTCTTTTGTTGAACCATATTGTGACCTTGTCGGTCCTGTTATGTATATATGTTGGTCTAGTCCCTCTTGTTCAGTGTTGTTGTGTTATTTCCCAGTATGGCCTTGTCGGCTGGAAGTTCTACTTATACAAAAGTGTGGTCATCAAAGTGGTATGCTTATGCCAGCAAGGCACCGAGTGCCGGCCACACCTTCTAGTTTGGGTGTGACAAACTTGGTATCATAGCAGGTTAGTCCTAGGGAGTCTGTAAGCCATGTCTAGCAGAGTCTTCTTTATGGGCGTGTTGTGTACCATACTTATAAGTGAGAGGTTTTCAGGCATTTAGGGATGGTTTCTATGCTTTTATCTCATAGATCTTACAGTAGAGCTGAGTGGTGAAAATTCCAGTCTAACTCATGCTTGACACAGTTTCAGTTTTGATGATAACTAGAAAGATCTCGGTTAACTCATATTCACAGCAAACCCACGAAAGATTCTGACCAAGATTATTGAGACGCCAGAGGTGCGAGCGTGATATTGAAATTTTAGAGTATGAATGACTCATCCTCCTTATATACGAAGGAAGTGATGTAAGTTAGGAAAGATAAAGTATCGACTTTAGAAATATAGAAAGAGTAAGGTACTGGAGATACCAAATGTCTGAAACGTGAAATATTGTAATGAGATCGAGATTCAAATAGAGTAATGAAAGCTTTGTTGTCCCATCTTCAGCGGTGATAGAATCATAGTGAGAAGTACTTATCTCTATTATTAATTTATTAACGTCAATGGACGTAGTTTCAAAAGTAGTAGGACCTCAGGATCTAGTAAGGATTTAGCACGATCCTCAGCATGGACAGTACCAAAGAATAGTAGGATTGGGTAGTGATACCCCATTTAGAGAACTCGTACATGATACACCTAGAAATTGTTAGTCAAGTATGCCCTGGAAAGGATTCAAAATTTAGCGGGCCAGGCATGAAGCCCTTTGTGCGGGAGGTAATTATTTCCCTCAATGAGACCTCTGTCAGAAATGGAGAAGAAGAGGACGTTAGATGTAAGAGAAGGTTACATCATGAAGATATAGACGAGGATCAAATGTGAGATTGATAGCATGAGAATAATGCAAAGGTAAATGAAATATTGAAATAAATATATGAGAGACGAAGAGTCATGAAATAGAAGTGGCCAATAAAGATAGAAGTAATGAAAGAAGTAACGGTCGGGACGTTGAGGGGAAGGTGTTATAAGACCAAGTACCCATTAAGAGATTTGAGTAAGCAGAAATCGATGGGATAGGCTGTTAAGATGACTTGGCCATTGAATCAAGAAACATTAATGTTGAGTCAATCCTTCATATAGGATGGAATAAGAGTTGAGGACTTTCGAGATGATATAATAAGAGCTACCACGGAATGGCAAATAAGCGAATAGGCAGTAAAGAAGTACTCTACAAGGAAGGGTGATCCTTAAGGGTTAGTAAGGAATGATCCCCCTAAGGTTATTGTTTTTGTTACTAGGATTAAGCATGTCAGTCATGAACATGTGACACCTTACTTATGAGAGCGATTCTGTGACCCTACTAGGGGGTGTTGCTTTAAGACAAGTGGTGAGTCGTTAAGGGATTGTAGATTATGAAGAATGTCGAATTAACGACTTGATATCTTAATAGGGAAATTCCAGATGCGGGAGGAGTAATACATAGAAGATGGTACGGGAAAGAACCGACATAGACTCGTACGATAATTTATAAGCAAATTCAAGGGTTACAAATGGATGTTTTGTGATGGCTAAGGTTGCATTACCCAGATTTTGTGGATATTCTATGAATATCGATGACTATGTATGTATTTATAGAGATAGTATGAAAAGAATGATAGTGGCCTCCGAGTTAAAAGAGGTAAAGCGATGGCAAATACCGCTAACTGTAAGGGATTCGCCCAGGAAAGCATGACGAATAATCAGAGATGAAAGCATACGCAAGCTCGAGAAGAGTATTCTGAATAAGAGGATAAGATGAGTCACATTGAGAAAGGATGTATATAGAATCTAGAAGGAGATGAGTTAAACGATTGGATGAGCCATTAGACTATGGTACATTTATAATAAGGGACAATCTTAGCATTTGCGACATTGATCTCGCAAGCTAGCGGCAGCAATTCTCAAGAAATATTTCTAGAAAGAAGTAATAAGTATGAGGGGTAAGTATAAGGTGACCAAGATGAGGGGCTACGAAGCTTGGAAGTATAAACCCACGGTTAAGGATGATGGTCATAGTGAACGAAAAGAGATATAATGGTAAGGAAGATAAGTGATAAAAGAAGAGATATAATGGTAAGGAAGATAAGTGATAAAAGATTAGGGATATCTAAGATTCTACAAGAATATATGATTACAAAGTTATTAAACGCAAATGGCTGGTGGATATCTACTGAGGACAAGAGAAGGATTTAATCTGCATACAGATGGGACGGTCGGATAAGGACCAAGATTTGATTTCAAAGTGGAGCGTAAGGGTAGATATAGAAGGAACCCCTGAATAATAAAGGTTCAGATCAGTTGATGCATTGCAAGGAGCTTACCTAGAAGAAATCATAGGACGAGGTTGTTTACACCTAAATCTCATATGGGAAAGTTACGCCCATGACTTAGGATCGACAACAATGAGCCCACATTGGAAGTATAACCACGATGATCTTCAGTGTATAGTTGAAAGGAGTTTAACTTACCAATAAGTAAAGGCACCCCTTTGGACGGGTCGCTATGGTATAAAGAATTATGAGCCCTATTAAAGGGAATAACGATCCTTAAAAGGAAAAAAATGAAATAAGAAAGCAAAGGTGGATTCAGATAATGTTGTAAAGAATGCTCCTCCTTAAGAGAAAGATGTTACGAAAGTTAAACTTCAGCAAGTAAGTATTCCACAAATATGGTGGAAAGAAAAGAGCATAGCATTGTTCTAGCTGATCGATTGAGAATCTGAACATGGGATTAAATCAACGATAGAGGCATCATAAAAAATTGAGTGGTATCCCTCCTTTAAGGGATGGAGTAGAAGATAATTGTATAAGGGTTCAATCCTATTACCTTCCGAGGAGTAAGGTCGGGAGAGCATCATAACAACCTTCATAGTAACCTAAGATAGGGTATGTAAATTGTTTAGCCTATACCAGGGCCCGAAAGAAGGAAGGACTAGAAAAGGAGCGTCAACATATAGCAAGTTTAAAGATCCAATTGCAGGGCGCTAAGGATAACAGAGCGATACATGGGGAATGTTAGTGTCACCCCGATGGCAAAAAGGAAAAAAATAAATAAAATAACCAAGGGAGAATTGGAAGTTGATACTATTGGAAGATAGGGTTCCATGGTAATAGAGACAATTTTAGAGTTAAAGTGAGACAGAGTTCTCCAGAACTAAGTCAATCGTGTGTCCCAATGTCTACTGGGTTATGAGATAAGATTAAGAGTGGAGGTGCCTTGTTCCCATTATTATGCTTATCTAGAGTCAGGGATGACGTATTATGATACTAGAGACAGGGATTGATGTGATAATGGTAAGCAGAGTAGTGCCAAGTTTTGGCATAACACCCCTGTGGTCAGCATGGAGAGATAAAGCATTAGAGGGCCAGAAGGACCAATATACAGAACTCTGATTCTCACCTAGATAGGGTAGCCTGGGTTAAGGATAAAGCTCAGTACGGGTTCGTACATGTTCTTATTAGAAATACTGCTCTCAATGGTTGATAATCAATAGATTTAAAAATTGACCCCGTTCTTACAAAAATAAAAGTTATTCACGTGGTGAAGGACTTCGCTAGCTGTCCATCAACAAAAGGTTGTAGGATACCAGGACATTTAAATACCCCATACCCCAAGTAAAAGGGGCTCAGTGCAATACAGTTCCAAGATTCTCCAAGAAAAGTTTAAGAGTGCAGAGAAAACCTTAGTTCGCTCCCAAACAAGTGGTCAAGCCAAGCGCATGATCCAGATGCTCGAGGGTACGATACATGAAGGTATGCTTGATCTATAAGAAGAATAGGATAATCATCTACCTTGTTAAAGGATGTATATTATGGCATTTATTTTATTATCATCGAGATGAATTACTATAATACTTAGTATGGTCGAAAGCATAAGTCGCCGATCTACTGCCTTAATATAGAAAGATAAACATTGTTTAAACCGATATAGGTTCCATCAACTTCCCAAGGTTGTGGAAGCAGTAAAGTCCCTATAGAAAATAAAGCGGTCATTCAGGATTTTCCATAAATCACCTATTGATGTGCGAAGTTGAGACCTAAAAAATGTCGTTTATGATTAAGTATTTATAAAGGTTATTACCCATAAAGTGTCTAAGATTACTTAAAGATTCAACTAGTAAAACAAGTTTAGCTCTAGAGATATTGGATTGTATAAGATTACTTAAAGATTTGACCTAGTGACCTATGAGATAGGGTCACCTCCGTAAGTTCAAGAAAATCTTAGTCAGTTTTCCACGTGTCGATGTTGCAGCAGAGTGCAGGAAATTTGTTTCACACATCCTTAGTTGGGAATGTTCAGCGTATAGAGAATCGTTTAAAGAATATACCTCAGTTACCATGCTATATCGTTGAGTCCGAAAATTGTAAATTAAAGATGATAACCTCTAATAGGGAGCATTATAAAGGATGTGATATAAGAAGTTAAGAAAAATATAAAGACTAGATATCCTTGATTTATTCCAGCAAGACGATTATATCAACACCCGTGCGATATAGTCACCTTATCCTTATTTTATTTATCAACCTACTTTATATACCTTGATTAGGTAATGATGTTGAGGCAAATATGGCAGGTGCAGCTCAGATTACGATAGAGGATAGTTGAACTGAGTTATGACTCTTTCTTTTATTCTGGTATATATATATATGGTAGTGTGAGGCCTAGTTGATGTTCTTTTGTCATTATGTTACCCTTTTGGCATTAGATGTATGTTTGGGATATTTAACAGGTTTTGGATAGTCCAATTTACAAAGAAAACTCTACCAAAATATTTTTTGAACCCTCGAGAATTAAGAATATCTTCAACATTCATGGACGAATGTTCCTAAGGGGGAAGGATGTTACACCCCATAATTTTATGTTTTGTCATGTCGTCAATTGATACTAATGTCTCAAGAAGAGGTACAACCTTAGAAAAAGGTAATGAAGGTTTACAGTTTGTTTATGGAAGATTCAGAAAGTATGGAAGTTAAATGGATTGAAGAAAGTATGTTGCGATAAATTGGAAAACTGTCTATTTTGATGGCAAGATTGAGGGACCGTCAAAAGGACCAATCTGAACTGTCAAATTTCCTGCAGATTTGAGATTTAAGGACCTGGATTGACGGTCCAGATTGAGGGACCATCCTTTGAGGCGGTGTAAATTTTTGCTCGGGTTTATATTGGATTTTCTCAAATTGGGGCTTCATTTTATCCTAAACCAGACCCTACATATTCCCCCAAACACTCTTTAAGGTATTAGAACCTTTTAAGATCAAATCAAAGGCAGATCACACAAGATTAACGTGATAAACCCCGTAATTATCGTAGAATCATCTTCTCCGTATAGAATCGGATTTGGAAAACCCTTGGAGATGGAGTAGCTTGTTGTTTTAGGGGATTTTGATGCGTAAAGGTAAATTTTATCCTCCTCTACTTATTATTATGATTAATTAATGATTTGGAGCAAATTGTGAAAGGATTTTCATAATCGAAACTCGACAACCTATGGAATCATCGTGGTATGACTTGTTGGGCTGTTTTACTTGAAGTAAGAATTGAAATATATAAGTAAACTGATTGTATATGATGTGGAACTAAGGAAAAAGTATTCTGGAGAATTGTGGGATCGAATTACATAAATATTTCCTTATAAGAGAAGCCTAAGAACCCTATATGTTTAGCGTTGTCAAAAGATGCCTAAGCTAGCTTTTCTATAGAATATGGATTCGATATTGATATCGACCCATTAAATGATATAGATAATCATCCGTAAAGAGTGCTAGAACTTGTAGAATGATTGTAGCTTCGTGGACAAGGTATGTAAGGCTATCCCTTTCTTTCAAAAGCATGAAATTCAAAGAGTTTATCATTTTCAAAAAGAGAAATATCGAAATCTTCATTATATTGTATATCCTAATCTCTCATCGAGAATTGTTCATTGTTATTTCCATTCTCATAATCATTGTTGTTTAGTTACTGGTTTACCTTATCATAAGTCTTCGGAAAAAAGTATTCCACAGAGTTAATCGTTAGAGTCGACTAATAGTCACTCCAAAAGTAAAGTCAAAGTGTTATGAGTTCCAAAGAGGCCTTAAGTGCTACTATTACTATATATATATATTATTCACACCACTGTTGCAAATAGTTGGTGGGCAGCTGTACATGTACATTATACACTCTGTACAGCACTATAGTCAGCAGGGTAGACACGTATATGTGAATCCATACATATACTTCAGAGATACCTAAGGGCAGTGACATATTATACACCTCGCACTATAAGTCGATGGCAGTTTATACAGTAAGGTTGATCCAGACATGTTTCATTTTAGTTTTAGAGTTTCATTATTCGACTTATATGGCATCCAAGTTTCTTTAGCGTTTCCTTTACAATGTATCTCTTTATATTGCTTTTATGCCTTTCTTTACAACTTACAGTTTCATATTTTATTCATGTTTTACATACCGGTATATTTCTTTCATACTGATATCCATTTTACTGGGGGCGTTGTGTGTTCATATCGCAGGTTCTGATAGGGGCTCTGCTAGGCCACCATAGTAGGAGTTGTCAAGTTCAGCCATCAGTAAGTAAGCTTCATCTTTCCCGGAGCTTCCTAGTCAGCTAATGAGTATGTTTTGCAGCGTTATGTACAGTATGAGTAGGTCGGGGCCCTATCCCGGACATATGATAGTATAGTTATTTATGCTCATAGACTTGTCTGGTATGTACAATTATTGATATATAGCCTTGTCGGTTAAGTTGTCTTTTGTTGAACCATGTTGTGACCTTTTCGGTCTTGTTATGTATATATCTTAGGGTAGTCCCTCTTGTTCATTGTTGTTATTATGTTACATCCCAGTATGGCCTTATTGGCCGGATGTTCTAGTCAAATAGAAGTCTGATCATCGGAGTGGTACGTTCGGTATGACATTTGAATACTGTAAATGTGAACATTATAACATGGCACTGAGTGTACGACAACCAGCTCTAGTGGTAATTTCAACTCGTATATCGCTGGACCGACCCCTCGTAGGGTCCTACATGGTTTAATTATAGTTAGGACTAAGCTTCTCTTACTTCTCAAATAGTTTGACACCTCCATAGGAAAAACTTTCATGTAACTCCCAATCATTAACATGAAACTCTGAATCTTTATGTTGTACGTTCAAGTAGGACTTCTAGCAACTCTTAACCCCTTTCAATCGCTCCTGAATCAATTTGGCTTTTTTCATAGCCTGATGGACAAAGTCTGGCCCTTGCAGTATTGTTTTGCTAACTTCATACCAATCAATAGGTGATCTACACCTTCGCACATACAAGGCTCCAAATGGTGTCATCTTGATACTTGCATGATATCTATAATTAGAAACAAACTAAATGAGAGGAAAATGCCATCCTTATTACACTTAAAACCTAGAACACATTCTCTCAACATATCTTCAAGTGTCTGATAGTTCACTCTACCTGGGCATATGTATAAGGATGATAAGTGGTACTGAGATTTACCTTGGTACTCAATCCTTTCTGAAAGGACTTCCAAAAATATTTTTTGTGAACTGGAAACCTCGATCCAAAACAATGAATACTGGAGTCCCATGCAACCTGACGATTTTTTGAATATACAACTTGGCGTAATCTTCTATTGAATCAACTTTCGCTTGCTGCCAATTTGGACACTTAGCCACAAAATCGGCCACATCACTCTTCATGTCATTCCACCAATAAACTTCATCAAGGTCATGATTCATTTTCATAGAGCTTGGGTAGGTAGAATATCTGAACTTGTGCGCCTCTGCCATAATTCTCTCTTTTTATCTATCAACATCAGGGACACATATATTTTCCTTGGTACCTTAGAGTACCATCGTCTCCCCCCCCCCCTTATTCGAAAGCCATAGGTTTATGTCTGAGAACCCCTTCCCTTAGCTACAATAGATAGGGATTATGAAACTGTTTACCTCTTTTTCTCAGCTACTAAGAAGGATTTGGCTCTGTTCTTTACAACAATTGTACCATCATCAGATCCAAAAGTTAAACTCCTAGGTTTTCAAAATGATGAACTTCTCTAACCATGATTCTCTTGTCTGTCTCTACATGAGCTAAACTCCCCATACTTGATTTCTTTATGAGACAATTTCCAAAATACCCATAGTATTGTTGTGCGCTAAGTCTTTGACAAGCACCCTGAAGATTAGAGTCCCATGCAATGCCACAACTCTTGAGACACATAACTTGGCATGATCTCCTTTTTTTATATCGCTTAATCCATAATAACTAATCTTGACATAAGTCCATCGATGATCAACCTACTCACTTCGCGTTTCTTTCCTCCTTATGACTATATCATTTTACTCACATTATTGAACTGTGTTTCTTCATAACTCCTGCTAACTCTTTAGGTTTCAAATGTCAACCTAGACTTACTGATGATTTACACATCTCCCCCTTAGACCAAAGGCTAAGGTCTTATACTTAAATATTATTCTCCTCTGCTAAGATTAAGCTATTTTCCCTTTATCTTCTATAATTCTTTGTACTTTGAATTACTGAGAACTCAACTTAAGACTAACGTTAGAGCAATCTTCCTTACTGGGAAAACTGAATTACCTACATGAACGGGTTGCTAATGTATTCATAATTGTCATACTCTGTCTTAACAAGTTAGCTTTCCTCACACTAACAATCTTAGGAAAACCCTTTTCTGATAACTCTTTAAGGCTATTCTTTTGTATCTTTCTCTCTTACTTAGATGATTTCTTCTTTTACTAATTTCTATGCATCGAAATTAACTTAAACCCTTTGGATTCTAACACACATTCAGATTGTATTCAATATGTTTCCCACTTCACTAGTATTATCCTGACTAAAGAAATTGATCATACCTCTACTAGCCGTGATGACATTGTTAAGTCACTGTATTTGCTCAAGACTTACTTGATATTCTTCAACCAACCACCTGCTAGCCTCATGTTCTCCTATTTTGCTCTAAATAACCTAAGTTATTTCTAACTTTCCCTCATCATCTGACTCTATTATGAGGTTGTAGACTATCCTTTCTGAACTACAGTTATGAGTCACACTTAGGGCAATTACGTATCTCTTAAATGAATGATTAAAATACTTAACCCCAAATTTTCTATACACTTCCAAACTTACACCAAACTATACACATGTGGGTTAAACACTTAATCACATAACCTAAGAGGGAACTATTACATCTTCTTATCTCATAATAATCTCTTCTTCATATAGTGACACAAAATGTATAGAACAATTTGATACTGAATATTGGTATTCAGAATGAAAACTCATCCTTCTTTTGATAATATAAGATATGCTGATACTACATATTGGATATGTTCAAAAATAAAAATAGATTTTATAAAACAACAAATCCAAGTATTAAAGGAGATAGATGAAATTTTAGAACCTTTTGAAACATTACACAATATTATTACTAAAAGAAATGTTAAACAAGAAACTTTGGATAAAACAATACCCTTATATCATAAATTACTTAATATTAATTCTAATATATATATACAACAACACCAAATTGATGATGGTTTAGCAACCTTATATATACCAACGGCACAACTATAAAATAAAGAGACATCCATCATTTGACCAAATAAATAGATTAAATAGAACAAAGTGGATATGCAAAGAATTGAGACATTTGTTAACACAGAGATGGGATCATAGTGTATTATTAATAGAATATCATAATAAAATAAGAGCATTAGCAAACCTAGAAAATAGAATATATAATCTAACACAAGGAGAAATAGATACGGGAGAAATAACAAGAATATATATAGAACTAATAAATCTACGTACAGAAATAAATCTACAAAATTAGGTTATAGTAGACATAAATATGGACTTAAATATGACTGCAAGTTCTTATGGATAATGAGTTAGCAGAACTTAGGAGAATAGCTGAAAAACCATTAACATATAAAAGAGATATTAATCACCATATTGCAAGTTGTAGGATAAGTTTAAATATTATAAATGAAAAGGAACAACTTTTGAAAGAATGTTATCAACAGATAAAAGAGCAAGAAAATACTATTAAAACCTTAAGAAATATGATAGCACTAAAAGACGAAAGATTGAGACAAAAAGAGGAAGAAAATTCGAAATCAAGAGAAATAATCAGAAAGGATAATGAAATAAAAAAACAAATGACATCATAAGAGAACAGTATGAATACATTAACAAATTAATTAATGAATAAAGGAAAAGAAATAGTAGAAGATTCAAATGAAACATATTACCAAATTAATACATATGAAGGAGGTATAACACAAACTATAAGCGTTAAACCATACATATATCAAAAGACACAAGAAGAAAAAGAAGAACTGTCAATTAAGAAAATATTTAAAACAAAATGGTTTGAAAGAAATAAAGAGGTAAGATATATAGCACAAAAACATGAAAATATAATTGACACAATTAGTGCAAATGGAAAAGAAAAAATAAGCTTAATAACATATGAAATTATCAAACAAGAATTAGCAAAACTATCTACGAAATAAGCTAAAAAATATAGAAACATATATTTTGGAGGAATAGAATTCACTATAAAAGCATATTTTCAGAAAAATATATATTAGAAAATCTACAAGACTCCGTAATATCAATAATAAAAGGAAATTTAGTATACCAAAAATTAAAATTTATAGTACAACCAGATTTTAGTATATCATTAAAAGATGAACATAAAGAATTAGCGTTAACACTATATTATAAATTAGATGGAATAAAAATGCCACAAGGTAGCAAAGTAATAAGTATAGAAACTAAAATGATATATGCTTTAACCGAAAATCACCATGTAAGAAAACAACATGAAATGAATATTTTAGTACCAAAAATATATCAAGATATATTAGAACAGATAGAACACAAGGAAAATGCTAGAATAACAATACCAGAAGAAATACAAATGGATTTTAACAATAGAACTATAACACCATTACATAGATTAAAACCAAAAATAGAAGGATCCAAACTAATAATTAAAAGTGAACAAAGAATATTAAGACAAAATAGTTTAATAAGTAGACAATCAAGAACATTAGATTTAATAAATATACTGAGCAACAGATTAAGAATTAAAGTAGTAATATTCAACTTATAACAACTAATTGTATAGCTGAAATAAATACATGAGCCGTAAAAAGATTTATACATATAAGTAAAATTAATGAAAAAGATTGTAATCTGATAGAGCCACAGACCTGCAATTATCCTGAAAATGAGAGAGAAATAATAATCACTAAAAGTATTAATCAAAAATTTAAAATTCAGGATTTAGAATATAAAATAAACATATGAGTAATAGAAAATGACAGTTTTAAAGAATTATTGTTAGGCAATGACTTTTTAACCATGGTAAACTATAGAATCACTAATGAAGGGATTGAAATTAGTGACCAAGGAAAAACAAGGTTTGTAAATAAAATATGAATATTCAAGAAAAAATACAAAAGAAGAAACAAAAATTAAAAATTATAAAAACAGTATTATCGGAAGAAATAATAATATCCCAACTTAAATACTTAGAATATAGTGCGAAAGAGATGAAACTAGAAAATGATATAAAACACTAGAACAACAATGTAATAAATCTACAAAAATATGAATGAATATGGAAAATGGATGAAATAAAAGAATTAATAATCCTGAGTAACCTTAATGAAAAAGTAGATGCGATATGGCACAAAATAATAATAAAAGAACAATTAAAAATACCTTACTAGGCACGGATGAAATAAGAGAAAATCAAACTCAAATAAAATAATTAGGACAAGAAGAATTGACAAAATTATGGAATGTATCGGAGGTACCAACATTTAAATCAATATTAGAACAACTTAACATATTAGTAACACACATAAACAAAGGAAAACAAGCAGTTGAATTAGAAGAAGAACCTGAAACAAGTAATACAAATCAAGAAGAAACAGTTACTATTATAAATCCTAATAAACCAGAATTAGTATCAATTGATGCATGGAGACGAAGTAAAGAACTCATAATGATATATATTAGTAAGATAAAGCCTAAATTATCAAAAGAGGTCGAAAAAATATTACATAATTTAGCCTTATTACATAAAAATGACAATTTTAATGGATACACACGAACATAATATAATCATATTTCTTAAAAATCATGGACCAGATATAATTGAAAAAGAAAGATATAAATATGAACCTATGAAAAGCAAAGACTTTAAAAATATATCAAATAAAAATTGTAATTCTTCGAAAGATGGAAATATTGTAGACTTAAAGGACTCCGAAAAAAGTGAAAAAATGAAATATGTACAATTAAAAATAGAAAAACAAGAACAACAAATATCATAATTAAAAAATGAAAATATAAAAGATCACATTGTAATGAAGAATGGGTACTAAGTATAAAAAGTACAAAAATAAATATAGAGATACTAAGAAAGAATTAAAAGAAACTAAGAGATAATTAAAACATGTAAGAAATGAACTAAGTCAAGTAAAACAAGATATGGAAGAATTAAAAGAAGAACTAAATATTCTAAGAGAACAAATGAAAAATATTAAAAGAAAGGAAAAGAAAAAATACAAAACAAGTGATCATAGCTCGTATAGTTCTGATAATACTAATAGTATAATTGAACAAGAATTTACTAACTCTGCAAAAGAAAATGAATTAACCATGGAAACTCAAGGAATAAAAACAATAGATTTTATAGAAGAAATAGAAAGTGAAGAAAATTCTGAAATTGAAAAAGAAAATAATCAAATAATAGAAGCTTTAGGAAAAATGAAAAATGTTAATGCAATTATAGAAGAAGAACAAAAAAATGACATAGAAGATGAATTTAATAGACCGATAGAAACATAAATAGAAACAGATGATATAATAAATGAAGATACTAATGACTACCCTGAAGAAGAATTGGTAGACCCTAATTTAAAAACAATATGCAGAAGACATACTAAAATACCAGACCATATACCGGTAGGACAACAAATTGAATTTAAAGAATTTATAGGATCAATGTCACAAGGTGTAAGTTTTAATGGATATTTCTTAGACTTAGACAATGTTTATGATGAACAAGAAATAAGTAGACGAATAAATGACTGAAATCTTGGAATGTACATATCATTAATAAAATCTACACATACTGATAACTTAGATTATATTTATGACTTAATATCCAAAATATTATTAGGAAAAGTAGCATTTTGGATAGAACCATAGCACATCAATTAAGACCACGAGTATTTAGTAATGCAAAAGATTGGAAATCTATGTTAATGTTATTTGATATAGTATTAAAAAGAGAATTCTTAGGAGAGAGATGGTTAGTAGCAAGAGAGAGTGTACTAGCAGAAAGAAAAATGAAAATCATAATGAACTTAAATAATATGAAATGTTGCAAAATTAATAAATTACCAGAATATACAATAAGTTTTAGTAAATTCTTTTATGAAGCAAGATTCTTCAACAACTTTATTACAACCATTTACCATCATCGTACAATACTGAGGTATCTAAAGAATATAACCAATTATAACCAAAAGAAAATACATTAGGTGAAAGAATAAGAGTATTAAGAGCATACTTAATGAGAAAATATGAAGAATACAGAATACAACAAAAGATTAAAAAGGATAAAAAAACAAGAATTAAAAGAAATATGTGGATTCACTGAAAGGAGATTAGTATTTGGATGCAATGATAAAAGAAAAGAAAAAAGATATAAAAAACATAAAAAATAGTATCATAAAAGATATAAAAGATATAATAAATATAAGAAACCTTACTATAACAAATATAGAAAGAAAAAATTTTAACGGTACAGAAATACCCCTGAGACTAGAAGAAAATTTAGAAAAAGAAAATATATGAAACCTTTAAAAGTTAAAGAATGTAAATGCTGAAATTGCAATGAAAAATGACATTATGCTAACAAGTGTCCAAAATTAAAGAAAAAATGTGTAAAATATATTAATACGACACATATTATAATGAATTTACAACAAATAAAAGAAGATAATAATAAATGGTATGAATATGAAGATTTTTATGTTAGCCAAACAGATATTAACTTTATTAATACCTATTCAGGTAGTGAAAGCAGTGATATGTAATAAATAAATAATGGTAGCAATTTATATAGAAGCTCATGTAGAGTTATAGCCTAATAAAATGATAAAGCAAAAAATATTCATAGATAGTGGAGCAGATGTATGTTTAGCAAAGAAAAATGTATTAGTATCACACAAATGAAAAAAATCTAAAAGACATAGGATAAGAGTAACATGATTTAATGAACAGATGAAAGAACTAGATATAATAGCAGAAAACATGAGAATAATATTAGAAAAAATAGTATTTAAATTACCAATAATATATCAAGAAAATACTATGAAACAACCAGTATTATTAGGAAATAACTTCCTAGACTTCTTTAAGACACAAGTAATAAACAATAGTACTTTGAGTTTACAAACACTGTGTAATAAATGAATAATATTAAAAAGAGTAATATCAATACAAACACTAAAATTGTGTAATTTAAGATCAGCCAGGAATAATAACTTAGAATTATTAAAAAAAATATCTCAACATACTAAAAATATTTTTTTGGAGAAAACCCTATACAGTTATGGGATAAGAGAAAATATATGCGGAAATAAAATTAATAAATCCTAATGATACAATAATATATAAACCTATCAGGTATAGCCCAATCGATCAAAAAGAATTTGAAATCAAAATTAAAGAAATACTAGACATAGGAATAATACAAGAAAGTAAAAGCCCACATAGCAGTCCAACCTTTTTAGTTAGAAAACATAGTGAACAAAAGAGAGGAAAGGCTAGGATGGTAATAGATTATATATAATTAAATAAAAAGACAATATTTGATGGATACTTTATACCATATAAAAGAAACCTTATCAACCGATTAGGATGAAAAAAATGATTTAGTAAATTTGACTGTAAGTGTGGATTTTGGCAAATTAAATTAACAAATGAATCAAAACCCTTAACGGCGTTTAGTGCCCCTCAAGGACACTATGAATGGAATGTATTGTCATTTGGATTAAAAAATGCACCTCAGATATTTCAAAGAAGAATGGATATGTTGATGACAAACTAATATATAATGATACATTAAAAGACCATATAGACCACTTAGAGAATGGATATGGTTTTTTATTTCATTATCCTTTCTGATTATTTCTCTTAGTTTCGTATTTTCTTCCTCTTTTTGCCTCAATCTTTCGTCTTTTAGTGCTATCATATTTCTTAAGGTTTTAATAGTATTTTCTTGCTCTTTTATCTGTTGATAACATTCTTTCAAAAGTTGTTCCTTTTCATTTATAATATTTAAACTTATCCTACAGCTTGCAATATGGTGATTAATATCTCTTTTATATGTTAATGGTTTTCAGTTATTCTCCTAAGTTCTGCTAACTGATTATCCATAAGAACTTGAAGTCATGTTTGTTTCTTTCTTGTTTCCTCTTCTAGAAGGTCTAGAACTAGTATAAATAGGAGATGAAATTGATGTAAGGGGACATTGAAGTTTTATGAAATATATTTGAGTTTACTCAAACTTGCTAAGTTTTCAACTTTTGTGTTGTTATCTTAGTCAAACCTTTTGTGGTCCAAACCCCGGTCATTTTGTGGTCCAAACCCCGGTCATTTTGTGGTCCAAACCCCGGTCCTTTTGTGGGCCACCCCTTGGTCCTTTTGTGGTCCAAACCCTCAGTGTAAGTCTAGTTAGAACTTTTATGACCTAACTATACCCAAGCCAAGGTTTTATCCGGCTACTTATTACAAACATATTGAAGGTCTTTTCGGCCTATATGACCTTACCCGTACACGAATTTGTTTATCAATTTCGTGTCCATCCTTGTCCAAACTGCCTAATTCCTTGCACCCCAATACACTTCAACACTTCCCCAACTCACACCCAAAAGGTCGTCAACCGACTCCTCCCACAAACACCTGAAACCCCCAACCAATTCCTCACCATCCCGATCACACCCCTATTCCACCAACCTTATTATCCCGACCAATTTCTACCACCTTACCACCATTCAACCATCAAATACCAACCACCAACATAACCTACAACGTGTTTAGTTCATCCCATCCAAACGTCTTAGCCCAACACCCTCCAAATTCACCCGCAGACCTCCGACCAAACACACACTGCCGAAAACCCGCCAACCTCTATTTGACGCCCATTTTCATATCCACTCGGTCCTAATCCAACTCTGACCCACCTAACCATACAACCCCCTCCTTATATACATCAGTTTGGTATCAGAGCAATGTTTTCCCATCCTATGCCTTGATGTTATGGCTAACATAAATGAAGAACATCGGAGGATCATAAGTGATATTTTTTTGCGGAATAAATGCAAATCTTGAGAGAAGAGTTTGTGAAGCGTGCCATGATTAATGATGCTGAGTCCGGGGAGGAGGTTGTATAAAACAACCTGAGGCATGAAAGAGAAGATGTCCAAAACAACCCGAGGTATGAAAGGGAAGATGACCGAAGTCTATGGTTTGATCTTCCAACCTTTGAAGGAAATATGGACCCGGAAGAGTTTCTTGAATGGTTAAGGGCCATTGAGAGGATTTTTTAATACAAGAAATATGATGACCACAAGTGTTTTAAGGTTGCTACATTGAAGTTGAAGGAATTCACTTATGTGTGGTATGAAAACTTCAAAACAAGCCGGAGGAGGAATGGGAAAACCAAGATTGAATCTTGGGACAAACTAAAGAAACATTTGAAGAAGAAGTTCTTTCCAAGAGATTATGAACAAGACATATACCTCAAGTTCACCAAAATTCGTCAAGGAATTCTTAAAGTTGAGGAATACGTTCGAGAGTTTGAGAAAGTCACCATGATTTATGACTTAGAAGAAAAAGAGAGTCAAAAGATTGCACGATTCATTGGAGGATTGAACGTGGCGATTCAAGAAAAGGTTGAAGTTTCAACATACAACACATTTGAAGACGTAAGTCACTTAGCCCTCAAGTTTGAAAAACAACAAAAGAAAGGTACCCCAAAAACCTATGTAAAGCCCACTAGTGTTAAAGAAAAGGGCAGTACCTCTTTTTCTAACCCATTGTATAGCCAATAAAGTGTAGAGAAAGATAAAGGAAAGAATGTAGAGGTTACAAAGGGGTAGATAGAAGTAGAAAAAAGTATTTTAAATGTCAAAGATTAGGACACTTTGCAAATGAATGTCCTAACCCTCGGGTAATGACTATTGAAGAATATTAAGAGTGTGGAGATTCCTTTGTTATTGAATAACCCGAAGTCGAGAAGGTCCTTGGGGAGGAAGTTGATCTTGCAGAGGAGGGTGAAAGTTTAGTACTCCAACGTGTGTTGACTGTTCAACTTGAAGAACAGGAGGAGACACAAAGAGATCAACTATTTTACACTCGATGCAAGGTAAATGACAAGGTATGTAATATGATCATTGATGGAGGAAGTTGTGCCAATATAGCCTCATAGAAATAGTGGACAAATTGAAACTCCCTACCCGCAGCCGTTCTAAGCCATATGCTCTCCAATGGTTGAACAAAGACAAAGGGTTAAAGGTAATGAAACAAGCTCTTGTTAGTTTTTGGGTTGGTAAGTATGAAGATGAGATATGGTGTGACATCCTACCTATGTATGTTTGTCATATTTTATTGGGTCGGCCATGGCAATTTGATAAGAAAGTGCAACATGATGGAGAAAATAATATATATTCTTTTCAAAAGGATGATAAGAAGATCCGGTTGATACCATTGTCACCTAGTGAGGTGAAGAAAATGAAGATCCAAAATGCCAAAAAATGCAAGGAAAAGTCTGAGGCCCTCTTTCTTAATGCATCGGAGATAGAAGAAGCATTGAAGAAGGGGAGTTCTATAGGTGCATTGGTGCGCGAGGAGAATAAGAGTCTTTTGGGAGATATGGTTGAAGATTCTGACTCAAAGAAACTCTTGAAGAAATCTGAAGGTGTGATTCCGGATGATCTTGCACCCGGATTACCACCAATTAGAGCCTATAGATACCATCCGGAAGAGGCTAAGGAGTTGCAAGAATTACTAGACAAAGGCCTTGTCTGAGAGAATCTTAGTCCATGTGCGGTACCCACCTTGTTAGTACCAATGAAATATGGAACTTGGCACATGAGTATTGATAGCCAAGAGGTCAAAAACATCACTGTGAAGTATAGGTTTCCTATGCCAAGATTGGATGATCTTTGGGATGAATTGAGTGGGGCCAAGTTGTTCTCCAATATAGATTTGAGGAGTGGCTACCATCAAATGAGGATACGAGAGGAAGGTGAATGAAAGATGGCTTCCGAAGCTTGTACGAATGGATTGTGATGCCATTTCGATTGTGGAATGCTCCCAGCTCTTTCATGAGGCTCATACACGAGGTGTTACAACCATTCATGGGGTATATAGTATCATTCGAGGGCATTCATGTAGACCCATCCAAGGTGGAAACTATCCGGAGTTGGCCCGAGCCTACGAATGTAAGTGAGGTAAGAAGTTTCCATAGATTGGCTCATCGTTTCATTCGAGATTGTTGTACCATTGCTTCCCCTATCACTGAACTAATGAGAAATGGTGAGTTAAAATGGTCCTAAGGAGCACAAAGAACTTTGAAAACTTTGAAGGGAAAGATATGTGAAGCATCAGCTATAAACCTTGAGAAGCTATTTGAAATTGAGGGTGATGCTAGTGGAATTGGTGTTGGTGCCATCTTGATTCAAGACAAAAGATCCATTGCTTTCTCCAGTGGAAAATTGGGTTGTGCACGGCTCAATCATTCTACATAGGACAAAGAATTTTGTATTGTGAGATCTTTGGTCCAATAGGGACATTATTTGAAGTCAAAACCCTTTGTCTTGTATTCGGATCATTTGGTTTGGCCATACATAAATGACGAGAATTTGAGGGCAAATTCTGTTAAAGAAGGGGAGTATGATGTAAAGAAGGTCGTGAGCTTAAGTGTCCAACATGAGCCACAAGGTGATTTGCTAGGAGTGCCGAAGATTGCCAATCGTCCTATGGTGATATGCTTAATGTGAAATGGAGTGTGGAGTGGAGTTGAAAAAAAGACTTGAAGATCCAAGAAGTGCCATTAATTTTTGGCTTTTATTTAGGTCTTGGTCGAGACCATCTTTTAGCTTGCTTTTAATATCTAGCTTAATTACTAGTTTCCCTTTTAGCTTAATTACTAGGCCCTGTAATAAAATAGGATGACTGAACCATCTAGAAAGAGAAGCTTCCAACATCTCCCAATGAGGTAATTCATGAACTAGCTACTCCATGCACTTATCTACATGGATGACACAAAATGTTGGCCTAGAGAACATGAAGGGTTAGTCGAGCATCTCCCCCATTCAGTCGAGATACATGGATGACACAAAAGGGTGGCCTAGAGAACATGAAGGATTGGTCGAGCATCTCCCCCATTTGGCCAAGATACATGTTTGTGTCTTTCTTGTTTCCTCTTCTAGAAGGTCTAGAACTAGTATAAATAGGAGATGAAATTATGTAAGGGGACATTGAAGATTTATGAAAAATATTTGAGTTTACTCAAACTTGCTAAGTTTTCAACTTTTGTGTTGTTATCTTAGTCGTGCCTTTTGTGGTCCAACCCTTGGTCCTTTTGTGGTCGACACCTCGGTCCTTTTCTGGGCCACCCCTTGGTCCTTTTGTGGTCCAAACTCTCGGTGTAACTCTAGTTAGAACTTTTGTGATCTAACTATACCTAAGCCAAGGTTCTATCTGGTTACTTGTTACAAACACATTAAAGGTCTTCTCGGCCTACATTACCTTACCCGCACATGTATTTATTTATCAATTTTGTGCTCATCCTTGTCCAAACTGCCTAATTCCTTGCACCACAATACACTCCAACACTTTCCCAACTCACACCCAAAAGGTCATCAACCGACTCCTCTCACAAACACCCGAAAACCCCAACTAATTCCCCATCATCCCAATCGCACCCCTATTCCGCCAACCTTACTGTCCAGACTAGTTTCTGCCACCTTACCACCACCCAACCATCAAATACCAACTACCAACATACCCTACAATGTGTCTAGTTCATCCCCTCTAAACGCCTTAGCCCAACACCCTCCAAATTCACTCGCACACCCCCCACCAAATACATACTGCCCAAAAATCCGCCAACCTCCATTTGACCCCCATTGTCGTATCCACCCATTCCCAATCCAACTCCGACCTACATAATCATACAATCCCCTCCTTATATACATCATAACCACAAAGAGTGAAGAACCTTACCTCTAATGAAGAACTTAGTCAAAACCCTCAAGAATCCCCTTTTGGTAGCTCTAGAATCGAGGAAATTTTATTTTAGGAAAGTGATTCGACCTAGGGAATTTATTAGGTTTCCAGATATAGTGATTCTGCCCCCATAGAATCGACTCCACTAGCACGTGCTCGCTCCGGTGTAAAAAAGGACTTGCTGAGGTGCAGTCACTTGACAGCTCGCCTTAGCGTAGAAGCAGACAAAAACCCGCAGAGGCAAATTCTCATGTGTGTGAAAA
Organism: Anisodus acutangulus; assembly: GCA_029783415.1. NCBI lineage: Eukaryota > Viridiplantae > Streptophyta > Magnoliopsida > Solanales > Solanaceae > Anisodus > Anisodus acutangulus. Next base: position 22,064,879 of record CM056505.1, read on the forward strand.
TCCTTCACTGAGGCGAACTTCCATAAAAACTCAGAACCCGCTTTTGAGAGCCAACCTCTGCGGAGGCAGACATGCAAGAGCAAACAACAATACCACTGGGGTGGACACCAGACACCAACAAAATGGATTATAACCCAAACTTTCACCAAACACCCGAAATACTCTCGAGACCTCCCTGACACAAACCATACATGCTCTCCTAAGGTAAACAGTGCTACAAACTCGCTCGTGCACTCATATTTCCCATTTAATCAAGTTAAGACATACATTTCTAAAAAATCATCCCAAATAACCAAATAGCACACATAAGGGCATAAAATACATCTGATTATCTCAGGAAGCAAACCAATAACTCAACTAAGTCATAAATGACCCTCCGAAGCTACCAAAAGCGACAGAACCTGGAACCGAACCCAAATACTCAAAAGTCAACCTTGAGTCAAACTATTCAACTCTAAGGTTCTTATTTTTTGTTTTTCATCTGAAACTAACATAAAAGGACCTCAGGATCTATGCCACCCATCCCCGTGCATCACAAACTCCACACAGAGTCTACAGAAAGGGTAAAATAGTCAAATAAATGTCTTTAGCTAAAATGACCGGACGGATTGTTACAATATATGGATTATAAATTACACAGTAGTCTTTCACCTTTTGTCATCATTAAAAAGTGATAATGGTTCAGTTAAAGCTAAAACATAAATATGCCAATACTGAACTCATGGCCACTAGCTAACACATATACAACATCATAGAATAAATAAATTTATATATTCTTGAATATGCAATGCACAGACACATATATAATAAATAACACAAAAGTTATCATTAAACTGATATAATAACACAACCCCGTGCTTAATAACTAACAGACATATCAATAAACAATAGGAAACAAAAAGTAGGATCTTCCTAATTTCAAAACTGAAGGTCCTAGACAAGTTAAAAATTTCTAAAAGAAGGATTGGGTGTCTGAGAATGGCTTTTGGTAAGGGTGTTAATAAAGTTTTGGATAGTATTGGTATTTTATGCTCTTTCCTTATCTAGCACAACTTGTAGATCTGTGTTTTGTCTTACAGCTCGCTTTGCTCACACCCATACTCAACATGTACAAGATCAAATTCATGCTGATGTGCTTCCCTTAGCTAAACTATTTCAACATCCTTAACTGCCAACTGAGTTCTCAGAATTTCAACCTCATCTTGTTCACTATCAACCTGTTCCATAATGCATATAACGTCCTTGGAGGTTTGATACTGCCAGACCTTCATGGGCACTTGAAAATGTTCAAATATGTCTACTAAATAGAACTCGTAGGCGAGGGCATGTTCCTTGTTCCCTTGTTGAGCTATCCTCATCATATGTTGAAGCATAAGACTGGGCAAATTTATCTGAACACATATGTCTATGAGTTCCATTAAGAGCATGTCCAGAAAGCTAGCATCACTCTTTCCTTCCTGGGAGAATAATCCTATATATTAACTCAAAGTATAAGAGATGCAATCCATTCATGTTCTTGTTCTTCACCCTTTTTGATAAGTGGCTACATGATTATTTGATAGCTTCCTGATAATCTCCATGACCCTTCTTAGCCCATCCAATGGTGACCAATCATTTTTCACATAATGTGTCCAGTATTAATACCTAATTTTTATCCTTCAATAATTTTATTTAAATATTCAAGGTTCCTAAGTCATGGACGGAGTGAAATATATTTTTTATAAGGAAAAAATAACTTTACAAAATTATCTCGGAAATATTTTGTCATTTTATTTGACAAAATATCATCTAGTATATCTATTGTATATCATAGCGTATTCTCATATATTTTTGAGATTTTGAAAGATAATTATCAATTTTAAAATCAAAACAATGAAGAAAAGGAATTATACAACTGATTACTTAAAATCATTTACGGCTAAATTGATCAATATGTTACTCTGTCAAGGTTGGGAAATTTACTTAATTGAAATTTTTTAATTACATCTCAATTTCATGACATTTAGTTTAATTGGAGAGATTTTACAATTTTGATTACAATTGAAAAAGGTCATGTTTTTAAATAATGTCAATTGAGTCTTTGATTTAAACATTTTCTTTGATTGTGGTTACAACTGAAAGAAATATGTTTCTTTTAAAACTTAATTAATGGCAACATTTGTGAAATATGACCATATTTGAAAAATTCATTTTACTATGAATTGAACAAATTGCCACATTTTGCAAATGTGACCACTTATTCAACAACCTTTATTTAAAAATGACATCCATTTAAATGGTCTTTGAATGCAGTTCGCGAATGTTGAGTACAAGTTGAAGATTAGCGGTTCATCCCAACAATCCTGTTAGCATATCATGTGTTTACTTTAGTTGATTTACCCTTTTATTCATTTTAATGATTTTGCATATGCGTTTGTGTGATAATGAATTTGTTTAGTTTGTTTTATGCATATCATGTGTTTACTTTAGTTGATTTAGGTTTAATATAGGCTTTGATACTTGTTTAGCTTCAATTATAATCATGTGCTTGTTAATGTTGGTTCGTGTATTTACATAGTGTCTCCACGTGTTTCTAAAAATATAGGTGTTGATTTAGATTGTTTAGGGAAGATTGTATGTTTGTTTAAGCTTTTCATATATGTTTTATGATCCTATGTGGATGATCTAGACTAAATAACTAGTTGTGTATGTTTTGTTGGTGTTCTGTCATGTTCATATCTATGTTTTTCTGAATGTTAGCCTATATGAGTTGCCTTGGTGTTCCTGTGTGATCATAGATGCCTCTATCATGTAGATTTGGACTCTATTAGATAGAATACTTGCACCTTAGTCTAGATCAATGGTATATAGGCTTTAGGAACTTGAAATGATGTTTAATATTCACTAGTATACCATGTTGAAGTCATGTTTACCCTGTCCTCTCTATGTTCATGTGAAACTGTTGGTTTGAGTCTAATCACCTAGTTTAAATATCTACTTATTAATATGAAACCTGAATCTGAATGTGTAAGTGTTAATATGACAGGTAGGGTCTGGTAGTTAGGTCCTAATTTCCATGCTAGCTTAAGGTAACATATTTGTTCACTATGTAAATGTCTAAGTACTGTGGTGATTTGTTTTAGCCAAATATTTGTCTAAGTTTCATACTGTTGGGGTTTAATCACATGTCCAGTTGACTTAAAGGATATATGAAGTAAGGTGGCCAATCTAAATGTTGTTGTTATGCCTAAATATTTTGAATGAACCAGCCCTAGTTGATGTTTTTAGTCTGATAGCAGCCCTGTCCAGTCTATCCATCTCATTTGTTTAAGATGTTAAGAGTGATGGTCACTTAAATGATGAATCTGTTTCAAATATAAGAATTAGCAGGGCTTCCCTATGATTGTTTCATAAGTAAATCATGTTAACTTGTTTGTGGTATGTTTAGAACCATGTCCCTATGATTTGGTCTTAAACCTTCCAATTATGTGATGTCCCAAGTGCTATAATGTCTATCCAGTGTCCTAAAATGATCCTTAGGTTTGATTTTGTCAACCTGCAACTAGTTCAGGACCTTTGATAAAGTCTTGCTTCTGTCCCAATATGATAAGAATCACAGAGATACATGAGGTTTCTATTTGATAGGAACTAGGATCTGTCATATTACTTGGTTTTGTGTGCTATGTGGTTTAAGTCATGAATCTGATAAAGTATGAGTTGTTTAAGAAATAGTCTAAAGGTCTCTAATGTATCACCCATTGGATATAAAAGCTAGGAACTAGATTGTTAGATTTGACCAAGTGTATATGCAATTAGAATCAACATATCTTCTCTTCCTCTTTGCCATGTGAAATGTCATGTGCCTTGAAATCTGTCTAGTATTGAAGAAGGCTATCACTAAACCTGTAGTTTGAATAAAATCATGCTAGTCCGAGAAGTCCTAATTTGGTCTATTTGATTTTAAATATCTGCTTTAGTTGTTTTACCTGCTACCTATTTTAACAAGAAAGATTAAGCCTTGATAGAATCTGAATGAGTCAATATGATAAGTCATTTGTGCAGAACTCCTAGACCTTCCAAATCTGATATTTTGTTTAGTCTGGAAATCTAAAAGAAGCACTTGTGTTGTTGTTGCCCGTGTGTTCATATATTTCCATATTGCTACATGTAGCATTTGAGTGACCCCATCTGGTTTCCGCCATGCCTTTGTTTGAAGAATTGAGTTACATGGATTAAATATTGCAGTTGTCATGTTCCTATGCCTTTCATAGCAGTCACATGACCTTCATCTATGTTAATGCGTCAATTTGAACCTTAGAATCCACAAATTGCAACTGACATGTTTGAATAAACTTAGATTAGAGTTATGAAGTGTAGAAATGGGGAATATGAACCTGTTATGTTATGTGTGTGTGCATATTTATCCTACTTGCCCTCATTTGTTTGTTATGCTCTTGGATATACAATGAATATACATGATATAGGCTATATACGATGTATACTTGGTATACACATATATATGTTAAGTATATTCTCATGTATATCGCTTAAGTCGAAAAGCATAAGTAGTCTTGGGCCTGGCCCATTCTCAGCGTCTTGTTGAATTCTCCTATTTTCCTGCTACATATAATTTGGCCAGTCCCATTCATTTTATTAATTTTTCTGTGCTACTTCTGTATACCTGGAATGGGCCAAGCCCATTTGTAGCTCTTATATCTTGTCGATTTTAGCCCAAAGACTAACTGGGTCAATATGCACTTAACCTGTCTAGTTTGGGTTTCTGTGTTTTTACATTCAGTGGATATTTATATGGTGTATAAATTTGAAAAATGTTTGAGAATTAATTAAGATAAGTCTAGGTGCAACCGGATTTTTCTTTATCCCCTCTCCTTCCTTGTATGACCCATGATACGAGCCATTTGGGGCTGAACTGCATCAGCTTCGTTGGGCCAGCAGCCCAACAACCCATTCCTTCATCGAGCCCAGAAATCAGAAACGCATTCAAGGCCCAACCATAGGCGAAAATGGTTAACTGGTGGGCTCAGTAAGCCTTACCCTCTCTTTTAAATTATGTATTTATTTGTAAATGTTGTAAAACATACTTGTATTATATTGGAATCCGAATGGTTACGACTTATGATTTAAGCAAAACGATACGTACATCGTTTAGAACGGATAGGGTCCCAAAAATGTGTTGTCAAATCAGCCCAAAAGATAAAAAGGACTTGTATTCATTTCAAATAAATAAAAAATGAGAAACATACCTTTTTCTTATATAAGTTTGATATTTTGAATATTTGGAAATACCTTTGCATAACTTGGTTGATTTTGGACAAAATGTTCTGGTTGTTTTAAAACAAAAAAGGGAAGAAAATTCATTTACAAAACTTGTTCACTTCTGTAAAATCTGAGACTAATTTAGAAAAGAAAGAAGAACTTTACTTTATCAGAATCCTCTTTACATCTCAAAGGACTATTTTTGAGCGTGGCTCAACTCAAATTGATTTAAAAATTAAAGACTATCTAAAAACCCAAGTTTGAAGAAAGTGGTTCTAAAGAGGATATAGTTGACCTTCATAATAAAAGGAAGAACTTTATAATATTATTTTTACCAAAACCATGGCATATCATTTTAAAGAGTTTATATTTTTTTTCTAAATGACTTTTACTTTACGAGGACAATAAGACATGACATTTGGACTAAAATCTGGTGGGACTCTACTCAAAGTAACTTTGAGTGTGTCTTAATCCAAAAAATGGATTGACTAATTTATATGAATCTTTCCAAACAAAATTCAACTCTTTGTTTTCAAAATCATTTTCTTCAATATTTTAAAATTAAAGAAAGATGATATGCTATGACTTTTATTTTGCAAAATTTAAACATTCTTTTAAGAAATTAATCACAAGAAAAACATACCATGGAACTCGAAGATCAACCATATTCTACGAATTCTTAATATCGGGGTGTCTCACACCTTCCCCGAGGAATCATCAGAACCCTTACCTCAAACTCTAGTTTTTTAAAGAATTTTTCTTTTGTTTGAAAAACTTTGTTACTTGATTTTCCTAATTTCCTTATAAATTAGGTGGCGACTCTAAAAAATAAATATCGCAATAGAGTCCAACAACCTCTTAGTAGCTTTTATACCTTGCGTAAAAGTGAACCGTAACACCCAACCCACTGTAGGCACATACAAAATTTCCCCCAACATTTGCGCAGTTAGTATGGATTGCACACCTAATACAGAGCTAGTCAATGAGTTTTCAGTGCAAACGACATTGATATCAAAATTTGTTACTTGCTCTTTTGCCATCTTCCGCTTCTCTTCCCTAGGAAGAAATAGATTACTCAAACCTTCCAAGCCAATCTTTTCTAGTAAGATAGGCATGTCTTCACCACTATTCCCCGTAATTAATCTTAACCTTAACACCGACAATGTTAAATATGAGTAGCACTTACTATTGCATGAGTAGTTTCTTCAGTCATATTCTCAAGGACTTCATGGTTCTCATAGTCTTCATGCTCAGAAGCAGAGATCACCTTTTCTTTAGATAGTCCCTTCATTTTTAATGAACGACTCACTATAACGATTGATTTTTGCCTTGTAGTGACAACAACCTTCCCCTTATTCTTCCTTATTTTACATTAGCTCTCTGCAGGAGTCCCAATCATTTCACTGCTTAACTATTTAGATCTTCTGCTTTTCTGCAAGGCATTTTCAAGCTCAGCCTCAACCTATTTTTTCTTGCTCCAAACGTGAGAAGTTCTAGGCAAGGTTTGTGGATCCCTCTTCTTTATACTTTTCTGAGCAGACCTTAGAGTTTGCTCTCTGAAAGCCTTCCTGAATCAAGTTCGACCTTCTCTTTTACCAACATGACTATTGGTTGATCGTCTTCATCCCTTGTTGTTGGAGTAGATGTTCCTGGAACGCTCTCTAAACCCTAAGTTAAAACCTTAATTAACATCCAAATAATATTGCCGCCATCGGCCAGTGGACATCCTCCATCGGAGACTGCTCCACTTATTTCCCAGCCTATACCCTAGTCCATACCTCAACCTCTTTTATACGAAACCAATTTCCCATTGCTATCATCACCCACAAACAAAGCAAGTACTTCTGATACATCATGTACTCAACCCCAAAGCACCCCTATAGATTTTCCTAACGAGAATTCAACACAACCAAAGTATGAAAATCTGTTAAAACCACCCACAACATGTCAAAATACTCAACATATAACCATTCCATCCAAAACTATTACGTTTGTGGATGGTGAACCTTACATAGCTTGGAATTCTAATGAACTACAATAGATGATAATTAAGGATGATTTACAATATGTTGTTCTTAGAAAATACTCATATGATATTATTGATATTAATGAGTGGAGGAAGATAGTGTCAATCCAATGTGAAATCAAGGGCCAAGCCATCATTGGTCTAATTGATGAGAGATATATCCTGATCAAATTGTCTCTATTTCAGGACTATGTGAAGTTGATGTCCACCCCCTGCATATTATCTGAAAGTTCATGAGAGATACTGCCAGATGAAACCCTTGATCTGGGATCTATGGTTCAGAGGAGGAAACACCTATAGCAGTGGCCTGGATTAGCTTTCCAGAATTACCTCCTAACTTCTTTGTAAGAGATGATGTGTTTTCAATGACAACTGTAGTAGGAAAACTATTGACAGTGAATTTAGCAACTGAAAATAGAACTAGGCCTAGTAGTGCAAAAGTAAAGGTACAAATTGATTTGTTAGAAACCATCCAAGCAGAATTAATATAGTAGAAGTTGACGAATAAACTGGCAAAAGTAAATCCAAGTGGATAAAGATCAATTATGATTACCTTCTTAAATACTGTAAATATTGTAAGTTACAAGGATATGGAGAGGTTGAATGCAGGAGTTTAAACCCAGAATTGCAAAAGAAACACAGAAAAGAGATGAAGAATGCACAAGTAGAGAAAAAGATAGCCAATCAACAGGAGAAGGAGAATAATAAAAATGATGGAACTATTAAGGAAAAAGAGTGGATGATGAGGACGAATAATAAATACATTAAGGACAAATCTGGAGTTATAATAGCAGAAGTAGGGAAGGAAGACAAAGTGCAATGAGGAACATTGGAGACAAGTAATGCATTTGTTGTGCTGGATGAAGAGGAAGAAGAACATACAATAGTAGAGGTAACTAATATCTCAAACAAGAAATATATTGACAGTACAAAGAACACATAAGGAGTAATAGCAATAAGCACAAATGAGTGGATAGAAAACAACTTCAATGCACAAAAGGACCAAAATACAAACATGTCAACACCTAAACAAAGCAAGCAACCAATAATGGAGGAGGATAGCAATAAGGGGCAAAAAGAACACAGTAACAAGAATGAAGATAAGGATATTGAGTCTACAAGTGAGGGAATAGAAACCACAGAAGGGGAAGTTTTAGATCAGGAAGTAATTTCAAGTATAAAAGACAATCAAAGGGAAGAGAGGGATAGGGAACATACAGGAGAAAAAGGATGAAAGTATAGAAACAACTCAAGAGCAAGATAAATCCACAAATAGGGGTAGGGAACATACATGAGAAAATGATGAAAGTAAAAAAAAATAACTCAAGAGCAAGAGCAATACACAGAGGGGATGAAAATAACACATCTAGGAGTAATTGGAAAAACATAGAGAAACATGAAGAAGGAGCATGACATCTTACCTGTAGTCCAGTAAATAGAATAAATGTCAATGATGGGCACAAGAAGAACATGGACATCATAGAGAGGCCACTGCTATAAATACTGGTTAGGAGAAGGGGTTGATGGAGCAGCCTGCACAACACCATAGCCAAAACAACATTATTAGTTCATGACAACAAAAGAAGAAGGAAGAGAGCGGTAAGAAAAATATGCAACTAGTTACTCAGATGAAAGAAAAACATAATTAGGAAGCACAAAGAACATGAGGCAAAAAGGATATGGATGGTCAGTCATTGGACCAGCACTATCAGGAAGCTATGATACAAGGGGATATATCTCCAAAATGTCTGAAATAAGCAGGAAAGGGCAAAAAGAAAACACAAAGAGATACCAGTGTTCCATCTGGAACTAGATACCAAACAAGAATGGAACTTAATAAATCTAATGTTTAAATGATGAATGTAATATTATAGAATATTAGATCAATGAATACAATGAAAGTTTTTCTAGGTTAACAAAAATGCATCAGAAATATCAGTGTGGTTTTATTGGGTTGATGGAACCATTTTAGGAGGCTGGTAAAATTGAAGAATACAGAAAGAAGCCAAATATGCATACAACTATAGTAAATGTGTCTCGAAAGATATGGGTTTTTGTAGATGAAATATTTGGAGTAGAAGTAGTATTGGATCATATATAACACATTACAATTAAACTCAAAGCTCAGGGGATGCAAGAACAGTTACTCATAACAGTGGTATATGCTAAATGTACACAGGTAGAGAGGATGGAATTATGGGAAAGTTTGGAAGACATGGCAAGCAACCGGAATCTACCTTGGATAATAGGAGGGGATTTTAATGTGATTACATCTGAGGAAGAGAAATATGAGGGGACTGCCAGTCAGTGTTAATGAAATACACGATTTCAAATGTTGTATACAGAACTATGCAATGTATGACTTAGGCTTCAAAGTGAGCAAATATACTTGGTGGAATGGACAGAGTGGGAGTGATTGTATTTTCCAAAGGTTATACAAATTCCTGGGAAACTAGCTGATTCAGAGTATATATCCCAGCATTAAGATTAAACATTTAATCAGAACAGGGTCTGATCATGCCCCCCTTCTCATTTCTTACTCTGGAAAAACTGATCCTATTAAGAAACCTTTCAGATTTCTTAATTTCTAATTAAGCATGAAACTTTTCTTGATACTGTAAAGGAAAATTGGTAGGCAGATTTTATGGCTAATCCTTTTAGTTTATTTCATCATAAGCTGAAGAGTACTCGTAAAGGCTACTTTAATGACATGGAGTAAGACTACATATGGTAATATTTTTCAAGAGATTGAGTCTTTGGAAGACGTTATTAAAGTTTATGAAGTCCAGTTTGAACTGAACCCTACTCCTCAAAATAGCGAAAAATTACATAAGGTTCAGACAGAATTGAATAGATATTTGCATTTGAAGGAAGCTTTTTGGGAACAAAAGGCAAGAATGCAATGGTTTGATGATGGAGATAGGATCACAAAATCTTTCATACCTATGTTCACGGTAGAAGAAAAAGGTTACAATTAAAGATAATACAATATCAGATAGGGGAATGGTTAAAAGAAAAGGAAGATTTAGCAGCAGAAGCAATAATGTTTTTCAAGGATCAATTTACCAAGGAATCTGACCCTACTAATGTTGAAATTCTTGATCATGTTCCTAAAATGGTCACAGAAGATCAAAATAGTAGGATCACTACCATGTCAACTCAAGAGAAAGTGAAAGATATTGTATTTAAACTAAAAGAAAAAGTGAGGAGGACCTAATGGTTTTACTGGATTGTTTTATCAATCTTGCTGGAACATTATTGGGGAGGATGTGACTAACATGGTGAAAAGTCTTTTATGTGCAACAGAACTTCCAAAGTTTATCACTCATACTAATTTGGTATTATTACCAAAAAATGATGTGATAACTCTTTTTCTGATATGACGCCTATCAGTTTGAGTAATTTTAGTAATAAGATTTTCTCAAAACCGATACATGAGAGATTGGCAAAAGGATTACATGACACGATTTCTCTAAACCAGACAGGTTTTGTTAAGGGAAGAAGTATAGTGGAAAATGTATTACTGACACAAGAGATTATATCAGACATTAGGTTGAGAACTAAGACTACTAATATGGTTCTGAAACTGGACATGGCAAAGACTTATGATAGGGTGACTTGGTTGTTCTTGACAAAAGTCATGAGACAGATGGGGTACTCACACATGGTGGTGGATATGGTGTTGAGAATCATCAGTAATAATTGATAATCAATCCTCATAAGTTGGAAACAACATGGTTTCTTTCAATCCTCTAGGGGAGTAAAGCAAGGGGATCCTTTATCCCCTACTTTATTTATCCTAACTGCTAAAATGCTTTCAAGGAATCTAAACCAGCTGCATCAAATACCTTAGTTTAAGAGATTTAGGGTTCCTAAATAGAGTCATAAGGTAAATCATCTGGCATATGCAGATGATATGATTATATTTGCATCAACATATATTCTATCTTTGTAATTGATTATGGAAGTACTGGGGAGATATGAAAAGACTTCTGGATAGAAGATTAACAGAGATAAAAGTTTAGTATACTAGCATCATAATGTCCTAGGAGATTTAAAGGTTATAGTGGAGGTGGTCAGTGACATTGGGAGAAATTATTTTCCTTTCACCTATTTGGGTTTTCCTATTTTCTACAACATGAGGAAAAGGTATATCCTTTAATATCTTATAACTAATAGTTGACTATTTTGCCTGGTCCCACAAATATATGACAGGAATCCCCCCATAATTCGTAACTCACAAGTTAGGCTTGGATCTAAGTTTTCCTTCGGTGCAGCAAAAAAATGGTCAATTGCCGAGGTTTGCAATAGGTTTGTGAATGAAGACGTATCTAGATTACTTAACATACGATCTATCCGAAAAGTCAAATATCCAGATTGGTTAGCCAACGTAGTTGTAGTGCCTAAAAAGGGAAACAAGTTTAGAATGTATATTGATTCTAAAGACCTTAATAAGGCATGCCCTAAAATTCCCGCTCCTGAACATGGATACAATGATCAATGCTACGGTCGGGACGAGGTTATGAGTTTTCTCAATGTATATATCGGGTATAATCCCATAAATTCTTTTCACTTCTTAAAAAGAAGAGTGACTTTGAATAGACACCTGAATATCAACAGGCCCTTCGCAATTTAAAAGCTTACCTGTCCAGTCCTCTGATCATGTCAAAGACGAAGGATGGAAAACAACTCCTCATCAACCTAGCTATCTTAGAAGTAGCGATAAGTGCGGTTTTGGTACGGGAGGAAAAAGGTATGCAATTTCCAGTCGATTATATTAGTAGGATCAATGTCTGGGGCTGAAACGCGTTACCCACTTCTTGAAAGATTAGCCTTTGAGTTAGTAATGGTATCGCAAAAGATTCGGCCATATTTTCAATGCCACCCTATAGCCGTGGTAACCACATTTCACCTGCAGAACGTACTGCACAAGCCCAAACTTTTAGGGCAATTGGCTAAATGGGCAGTAGAATTAAACGAATTTGACATTGAATTTAAACCCCAGACTATGATTACATCTCAGGTCCTAGCGGATTTTGTTGTTATTTTCAATCAGGGAGTAACCCCATAGGCGGAGAAAAAGTTGATCTAGTCTCGGGGACTACCACCAATGGAGCATCCTACTTTAAGAGGACTGATTTAGGAATAATATTGCATACTCCAACCGGAGAAATTTTGAGGCAGGGAATTCATAGTATACCTCTAACTAACAATGAAGCCAAGTATGAGGCTCTAATTGCAAGTCTCGAAATAGCCCGGGGACCGAGATCGGAGATAATTAAAGTCAAATGTGATTCCTTGTTAGTAGTGAATTAGGTCAATGGAGTGTTTGAAGTTAATGAAGAGCATGTCAAGGTACCACGAGAAGGTTCTGAAGCTGCTCTCCAGGTTTCAGGAATGGACTATGGTACACATAACTAGGAAGAAAAACATCGAAGTTGATGTGCTTACAAATTTGGGCTTGTCAACAGAGGCTAAAGGATCAAAAGCCGAGTCAATGGTTTAATTGCTTCAATCGGCGTTGGATCATGTAAGGTACGATGAAGTGAATTCGACAAACCTATTTTGGGATTAGAGGAATGAGCATATAGATTACCTTAAGCATGTAAAGCTACCGGAAGATCTGAAAGCATCCATAGCCTTGAGAAATAAATTCGTTCGGTACTACATTGTCGATGGAATACTTCATCGGCAGTACTACTACGGTCCGTTGTCACGATGTGTAGGTCCCGAAGAAGATGATTATGTGATTAGGGAAGACCATGAGGGAATTTGCGGAAATCATTCAGGTGTAGAGTCCTTGATGAGAAAACTGATGACGGCTGGATATTACTGGCCCTGAGTTGAAGAAGATACAAAGGCGTTCGTAAAAAGATGTGAGAAATGCGAACGCCATACCCAACTACTGCACCAACTGGGAGAAGAGTTGCATCCGATGGTATCCTCATAGTTATTGATGAAATGGGGGATGGACATAGTCGGACCTTTGCCTTATTCCCCGAAACATGTATCATTTATATTATTTATGACTAACTATTTTTCTAAATGGGTTGAAGCAACAACCTATCACAAGGTTTGGGAGAAAGAGGTCATGAATCTCATTTGACAACATATTATTTTCCGCTTTAGTATCCCAAAGGAAATAATTTGCGACAATGACCGACAATGTATTGGGGCTATGGTTACCAAGTTCCTTGAGGATCTGCATATCAAATGCATCACTTCTTCTCCCTATCATCCGAGTATAAATGGTCAAGCAGAGTCAACAAATAAGATCATAATCCAAAATTTGAAGAAGAAGTTGGAAGCTGCTAAGGGGTCATGGCCGTCTAAGCTACCCGAGATTTTATGGGCATACATAATATGACAAAAACAAGTACCGGATGTTACGGTTCACTTTTACGTTAGGCATAAAAGCTACTAGGAGGTTTTTGGACTCTATTCAGATATTTATTTTTTAGAGTTGCCATCTAATTTGTAAGGAAATCAGGAAAACCAAGTTAAAAGGGTTTATTAAAAAAATCAGTGAAAATCCTTTAAAGACTAGAGTTCGAGGTAAGGGTTCTGGTAATCCTCCGGAGAAGGTATTAGACACTCTAGTATTAATGATCCATAGAATACGGTTGAACTTTAGGTTTTATAGCATGTTTAATTACAAGTAATTACATTAAAGAGTGTTTATTTTCCTAAAAATAATAGCATCTCATCTCATTTTATTTCAAGTTTTGAAAGAAGGTTTTGCAAAGCAAAGAGTTGAATTCCACTTAGAAATGATCTTATAGGGGTATTTTAGTCAATCCATTTTCGGACTAAGATACATTCAAGAGTTAATGTGAGTAGAATCCTACTAAATTTAGTCCAATGTGTTATCTATTATCCTTATATATTTTTAAATCTTTTGAAAAAAATGAAGTATAGTTCCCTTAAAATGATATGCTATGGTTTTTTAATAGAAATATAAAGTTATCTTTTTATTAGTTATGAAGGTCAACCAATATTCCAATGTTAAACCACTTACTTCAACTTGGGTCATTAAATTGATTTTCCTTTTTAAAATTCATTTTAGTTGTGCCCGGCCCAAAATGGTCCTTTAAAGATGAAAATGGGTTTTACAAAATTAGTCATTTCTTCGTCCAAAATCAATTTCAGATCCGTATTTTTGGTCAAGTCTTTTAGAAATTAACTTTCTTTTAAAAAACAACAAGTTTTTATCAAGTATTTCTGTCCTTGTTAAATCCGCTAACATGTCTGAATAAAAATTAGTTTATTCAAATTTTACTTATTGAACTCCTAAAATGGCTGGTTTTGAAAGTTTCGGGGACCTATAAGTGCTAAACGATGTATGTATCGTTTGCCTAATCCTATGTAACAACTATTTCAGGTTCCAATATTATCAAATATTTTTTTTACAACTTATAACACAAAAATGTAATACAAGAATAAATAAAAGAGAAGAGTTTAGGCTGGTGGACCTACCGAGTCCACCAGTTAACCATTTTCACCCATGGTTGGGCTGGTTTTGAAACGTTTCGGGGACCTATCAGTGCTAAATGATATCATTCGCCTAATCCTAAATCACAACCAGTTTGGGTTCCAATATTATCAAGTTTTTTTTTTTACAATTTATAACACAAAAATGTAATACAAGAATAAATAAAAGAGAATAGTTTAGGCTGGTGGACCTGCCGAACCCACCAGTTAACCATTTTCACCCATGATTGAGCCTTCAATGCGCAACAACTGAGTCTGGACTCGATTGAATAAAATTGTTGGGCTTCTGGCCCAACTGGATAGGTAATACTTCGGCCCAAATAGCCCACATCCAAAAAGAAAAAGGGAAAAGGAAAAGTATAGTTAAGTTAGAAGTCACCTAAACTTATATAAATTGAATGCAAGTAAATTACAAAGCTAAAAGCACACGTCATTCATAATTGAGTGAGAAATAAAACAACAAAAATTATACCACTCATGGGCCAGAATATAATTTAATGACAAGTATTAACCCATATCGTAGACAATAACTCTAGTACGAATAATGTGCAGGCATAAAAGGGAAACACAACAAATATAGGCTTAGCCCAAGCAGAAATTAGAGGAGATGAGTTCAGCGAGGAAAATAAAAAATGGGCCAAGTCCCAAGAATCTGTCATTTAGCAGTCAAGAGCAATAATTTCAAGAAATGGAGGATTCGGGCTAGGCCCATAACATACAAAGCAGATCGAGTTCAAATGATATATACTAGGGATATACTTGACCTATACACCTCGTATATTTGGTATACATACAGTATATATCCTAATGTATATCAACATATACTCTAAGCAAAACATAAAGGAGATAGATGAAGGTAAGTAGAATGGACACACATACATACACACACATACATATATATATCATGATCCTAAAACTAAGTCTAATCACATAAGGCAACATAGTTAATGCATTTCAAAAGGCTCAACTTGGCACACAACATGGATAATAGCCCTGGATATATAAACTAGGCTAACAGCTCCTATGATTTTCCCGAATTTTAGGTTCAGATTATGCATGTCAGTATTAGAATATAAAAGCAGGTTAACAAAATCAAATTAAAGACTAACCTCAAGCTATCTTACAAACTTGGTAATATTTGAGATATCACAAAATTAAGAGGCAGAGGCAGAATCATAAAAGGACATGGCTTGGACTTAGCACATTAAGGTTGACAAAGTTCTATAGGCTAATCCAAAACCCAGGTACTGTTTTACTTGTACAGATGCAAATTACCAGGTTAACCTCTTTTCCATCCTTTTAGTTTAACATATATGACCCAACTTGAATCCTAACTAAACAGATGCACATTAAGCACTCAACACATCATTTTCAGAAAATAAGTATGTCAATCTGAACTAGCTTGAAAATAACTGAAACATGTGTTAACCAAACTACACATCAAACACACTATGAGTATAACTTTACACATTTCAGACTTCAATTAGCTAGGCATTAAACTAGGTGATTTTAGACTTCAAACTAACAGTTTCAACATGATCATACATAAATGTGTAGACATGATATTCAACGTAACGTATTGCCACAGCCAGAAATCATTTTGAGCCTCTAAAGGGCCTAATGTTTATTAACTTAGACTAAGATGCAAAGTAGGTCACTCAGCAAGGCTTAAATCACAGACTAAGAGCTTAATAAAAACCATGTGCGACACTAATGTAAACCTGTACACACTTTTACACAGGAAATGCACAAACGAGTATCATAAGGACAACATTCAGAGCACACAAATAGTTAAATAACCCAAACTGCCAACATAAATCATTTAATGTGTATGAATGACTTATACATGACTTAACATGCTATCACTTGTAATTCAGACCCAATAACATATACTCAGGACTATAAAAGATGGTGAAACCAGTACATAGACCTAAATCAACCTAATAAGTACATGTTTAACAGAGTGTGGACTAAACAAGCTCGATAACACATAACAGACATTTTGAGTTAAAGTTAGGCCTTTATAATCTGGAAATAGTGTGAGGGATTCTGAGGTGAACTTAAACAGAACTTCCAAATCTATACTCTTTTATACCATCTTAATTTTAGAGCAACTTTAGTCATATGCTACTAAAAAGGCCTTAGTTATCACATAGTTTGCAAACAACATTCAAAGTTCAGTTTTTGAACTACATTATCTTTTAGACTAAGTGTGGATATCAATCAGGACCTTGACAGATTATTATTCCCAAAAAATTAGTAACAAACATGTGTTCTAAATCATTTTTAGCTTATACATGTTTTAAACAGATCATAAATGGTATTTGCAAATTCCAACAGGTTCAACATTTGATTTTATATGTCATTAACTATCTTAGATCTATTTTTTATTCCTGCGTTTTTTCAAAACAGTCTTATAACCACACCAAATACATCAACTCAGATCCCTTCTAAGCTAGATGGTAAAACAAATGAAGAGACATGCTTCATATTCTAAATACACAGATCCTCAAACATGCATCACATATAGAGATAATTTTTTTTAGACCTATATAAGCACTAACCATTCCTAAATCAGTGATGATCATTCTTATAAATTACACTAACTAGGCATACTCATAAAAGATCAACTAAAATAGGTTTGTAACTACAAATTGCACACAGAATACCTAAACCATTATCAATCAGAGACATACATCATAAACATACTTTAGTTTAAGCTAATCCTAACTTAAACTAAACTAGAAGCAGTCTAATGAACATAAAATATTTAATGAACTAACTAAGCATGCTGAAAATCACATAATGTACATAAGAACAAATAAATTAATTAAAATACTTAACGAGAAATGGATTACTCTTTTTGGATGCAGCCTAGTGTCGAAGGGAGGGCTTGATCTTCACTTCAACACCTCAATCACTCACACACACAAAAAGGGAGAGGGTTAGAAAATTAATGACTAATTTCAAGAGTTTAGGGTTCCGCCAAAGGGCTTGGATCCCAAGTTACTCAAAACTTAATCAAAATTTCTCGAACAGTGGCTCTTAAAGGTATTAAAAGCCTAAGGATTTGAAATTTTGGTCGTCAAAGTATCAAGAGGTTTCAATACTCGTCAAAAACCCTTTTTGGCTATTAAAACTTTTTTGTAATGACATGTTCATCGTTACTTGTATTTTGACCATTTTACACTCGTTGACCCGAATCCCAAAGTTATTAGACCATTCTAGTAGAAGTTGGGGAAATTACAACCTTGAAATATGAAAGATTTGACCGAGAGTTGACTTTTGTTTAAATGGAGTTGTTTTGGAATTTCGTCGATTTCGTGAGGTTCGAAGGGTTATTTATGACTTGGTAGGATAGTTGGTTTGATTTCCGAGGCCCTCGGGAGTATTTTTTGTTATTTGTTTGGGAACTAATTTAGCCCGTTGAGGGTTGACTTGTAGAAATAGACCTCCAATTGAAATTCTGAGGCTACGAGTGATTCCGTAGAGTATGTTTACATGAGTGTACATATCCAGACAAGCTTTTGGAGTTTTTGTTATGGACCACAGATGCAGAGTGGGTCCGCGGACGTGGATCTGTTGCAGCGGGACTGGGTCCGTAGCTTGAGGTAACCTTCCTTTACCTTATATTACCTTTACTTAGCTTCTTTATATTAATTTAATGGTGCCCTTGACCTAGAACCTATTTGGGGAAGTGGAGTTCAACCAAATTAAGGCTCATAAAATTGGTAAGCTTAAATATGTGAATTGCTTAGTGGGTTTTGTTAATCTAAGCATGGTGAATCATTATTTGGTACTTTTTAATCTTAAATCTTCCATTAATATTGTTAGATTTGAATATTGAAAACTAGGGTTCATACAAATTAGGAGGTTTTGCTTATAAGGTGAATTAGACTAATCTTGAGTTGATTTAGTAATTATTGGGTGGTATTGGACTCCCATAATGTTAAATTCCATAGTTTACCTTTAAAATGATCATTTTACCCCTAATGGCATGTTTCCCCCTTCTTTGCATTCATTTTGGAACCAAAGGACTAGTGTAAGGATATGGGTGTTGTGAATTCCATATTCTAATTTAGACTTCGATAATATTATACTTCGAGTACGATCATGATCCGTAGAAGGGAAAGGCACAAGTGTGATTGTGCGACTCCCGCTCGACTTTACAGGTCGGTTATGGCTTACCTTCTGGTTAGACTTCGGTTAGTGAATCATATGTGTAGTTAGAATCTGTTGGAGAAAGCACGTAAGCCTTCAGATACGAAGTTGGGATGGAATACTTAGGTCGGTTACTGTGACTAAGTATGAGTTGATGCTTCTTATGGTTATCAAACTTATATGAAATATCATGTTTTATTATGATGTAGTTTTATCTCACCTATGTTGGCATGCTCATGTATAAGAAAGAAAATTGATGTGATACTGATATTGTGATAAGTGTCCTTGTGTGGATGACTGGAATTGATATTGCATACCTGATATTCTCATTGCATTGCATATACTCTCATTTCATGATATATATTGTTTATGATCTTGCTATTGGCGTGATGATGATAAATAAGAAAGAGAGTATTTATGATTCATATGACATAACTATATCGCGTAGCCATCTCTATGTTGAGTGATATGGAGTGGCTAGCGTGGAGTTTGGATGGAAGAGTCATTCTAGGCTGTATGATATGGAATGACTGGTACATGGACATCGCGAGTCCCCTATGAGTCATGACTACTGGGTCGATGATTTATATCGCCCGGAGCATGTATGTACGGATTGATCATGTGGCCACTGCATTGCATTTCATATGTATATTTATTCACCATTCTTTCATATATTTGGATCCTGACTTGACTTTGTATACTTGGCTGGTTATTCTTGGACTGTAATATTACTTGTACTTGAATGTGTGCATGTCTATCTTTACGTTTCTTTCTTCCGCATATGTTAGCTAACTATTGACGACCTATGATATCTTCCAGTACATAATATTTGTACTGATACTACCTTGCTGCATTCTTTTGAGTATAGAGTACGTGACATGCTCTATCTCTTCTCCTCATGAGTAATCGAGGCTGCTATTGAGTCTTTCTAGGGTGAGAATGCTAGACGATCCGCTGCCCGAAGTCTCTTTTTCCATTATTGTCTTTATTTGGTTTCTTAGACAGTTTTCCCTTTATGATATTTGTATTATTCATACTTAGTGATTTCGTAGTGGCTCTTGCATAATTTAGACCATTATTCCTCGGGGTTGTATTATTATGATATTTCCGCACTTTCTATTTATGTTAAGAATTAGACTTATGATATTCCGCTTGATTAATTTAATTATGCACTGGATTGTTGTATTAAGGAAGGGTCCTCCTACCGTGGTGGTAATTGGTAGGTGCCCTTACGACTTAAGGATTTTGGATCGTGATAAGTTGGTATCAGAGCCCTAGGTTACCCGGTCTATAAGTACAAGAGTATGTCTAGTAGAGTCTTGAAGATAGGTACGAAGATCTTCGTATTTATATGCAAAAGGCTATGGGACATTTAAGAAACTTCACATTCTTCATTCTTTCGTGCTACTTTATTGAAATTAGTATCTGGAACGTTCGAATCAGTATCTGATTCATTTATATTCTCTCAGATATAGTGAAGACACGTGCTGATCTTGCGAGATATGGTGAGCCCGAGCCCGTTGTTGTTGGAGCCGGTGCTCAAGGACGAGCGGGAGTGTGCGGCTGAGCCAAAGGTTGCGGTGCTACACCAGCCAAAAGCAGGGCCCCTGTGGCAAGACAGAGACGGGAATGCTCAGCATCTCCAAAGCGTGAGCCCGAGGTTGAGGAGACTGATAGGAGAGGTTTGGGGCTAGCCTAGACTCACCTTGAGATTATGTCAGACCCAACAGTTCAGGATACTTTGGATCATATACTCCTTCATCTTGATGCCCAACAGGAAGTTGGTGGTGCTACTCCTGGTGGATCTCATACCAGGGTAGGGTTACATACTCCCGAGCAGGGACAGACACAAGGGATGCAACCTGTTGTTTCCATTGCCCGACGTATTGATGGTTTTCTATCCTCTGAGGGCATTCCAAGGAGCTTATTGGTAGGTTTCTGAAGATGGAGCCGCCAAAGTTTCATGGTACCGCAGTGAAGATGTGTAGGAGTTCATCATTGTCATGTATGAGAGGTTGTATAATATGGGAATTGTTGAATCCCATGGAGTGGACTATATATCTTTTCAGCTTCATGATGGTGAGAAGACTTGGTAGAGGTACTTTATTGAGAGCATGCCAGCTGGTTCACCTCTACTTACATGGGTTTAGTTTCACCAAGTTTTCCTAGAGAAGTATGTGCCACGTACTTTGAGATATTAGCGCAGAGACGAGTTCACTCACTTGATACACAAGGGTATGTCGATAGCTGAGTATGAGTCTAGATTCTTATTTATGCATAGGTATGCATTGCACATGATTCCGATAGAGGTTGAGAGAATATGTAGTTTCGTCAATAGGTTGGTTCTTTCGCTTCATGTTTCCTGTCTTTAGCATGTGGCTATGGGATCTTCATTTTAAACTGTTGTGGATCATGATATGAGTATTGAGACTGCCATGGTTCGAGCTTATGGAGGGTCTAGTAAGAAGAGGCCCCGTTAATATAGTCAGTTTAGTGGATCTACCTGTCACTTAGGCAGGGGTCAGTTATCCAAGGCCAATCATTCATCCCCAAGCCGTCCGGTTTAGTCAGTGTTGCAGACATCTTCTAGTGGCCTTTCTAGGCACAATGGGCATGGGGATGGACAGTCTTATGGAGGTTCATTCTCTAGACCAGCCGATTGTGATGGTCAATCCGATTCTTCAGCCTTCGTATATCAGTCTCCAGTGCCTATAATGTATTATGGTTGTGGTCATATGGGTCATTTCAGGACAGATTGTCCCCATGGTAGACATAGTGGGACTCAACAAGACTCCAGGTTCCAGACCCCTAGGACTCCAACATCTTTTGGTAGCCGGGGTGGTTCTTCTACGAAGGGCGGTGCTCAGTCAGGCCACAACGGTTTCCAGTCATCTAAGGGTGGACATCAGTCTGGGAGAGGTGGTACTCAGGTCTCCAGAGGAGGAGCACAGTCTATTCAGAGCGGCCTTGGTGGTTCACAATGTTATGCATTTCAGGGTAGGCTGGAAGCTGAGGCTTTAGATGTTGTGATCTCAAGTAACATTTTTGTTCATCATCGGCCAACTACGGTCTTGTTTGATCCAAGGTCTACTTATTCTTATGTGTCTACTTATCATGATGTTAGTTGGGATTTGACTTGTGACTATCTTAACTTGCCTATATCTACTCCAATTGGGGATTCTGTGTTGGTTGAGAAAGCCTATCAAAATTGCTTAGTTACTTTTATGGGGTATGAGACATGGATAGATTTGATAATCCTGGATATGTTAGATTTCGACGTTATTTTGGGAATGACTTAGTTATCTCCATACCATGTGGTCTTGGACTATCATGCTAAGACTATTACTTTGTCTATTCTTAGAGTAGAGTACTCCTAGTCCCTCTTTGAAGAATATTATTTCCTACTTCCGTACGAAGAAGCTTGTTGATAAGGGATGTTTGGCTTATTTGCCACGTTTATGATACTAGTGCAGATTCTCCATCCCTCGAGTCTGTACCAGTTGTTTGTGAGTTTGCGAAGGCGTTTCCTGTCGATTTGCCAAGTATGCCACCTGACTGTGATATTGATTTTTGTATTGAATTGGAGTCGGGCACTCGTCCTATATCTATTGCACCTTATAGGATGGCACAGACATAGTTGAAGGAGCAGTTGCAGGATCTTTTGAATAAGGGGTTCATTAGATCGAGTGTCTCCCCTTAGGGTGCTCTTGTGACGATTGTGAAGAAAAATGATGGTACGATGAGGATGTGCATAGACTACTACTAGCTGGACAATGTTACCATCAGTAAGAAGTACTCTATTCCTCGCATTGATGATTTATTTGACCACCTACAAGGTGCCTCAGTATTTTCAAAGATTGACTTGGGATCATGATATCACCAGTTGAGCATTTGGGCTGAAAATATACCGAAGACAACCTTTAGGACTCGTTATGGTCATTATGAGTTCCTTGTGATGTCTTTTGGGCTTACAAATGCCCCGACAATTTTTTTGACTTTGATGTAAAGCCATACTTGGATTCATTTGTTATTGTTTTTATTGATGATATCTTGGTGTATTCTAAGAGCTCAGAGGAGCATGAGCAGCATTTGAGGATTGTCTTTGGGTTGTTGAGGGAGAAAGAGCTTTATGCCAAGTTTTCCAAATCTGATTTTTGGCTTGATTCTGTAATATTTTTGGGCCATGTGGTGACAAATGAAGGGATTATGGTTGATCTTAAAAAGATTGAGGCAGTTAGATATTGGCCGAGGCCCACTACCGTGATTGAGATTTGTAGCTTTGTGGGGTTGGCCAGTTATTATCGTTGATTTGTGAAGGGATTTGTGTCTATTGCGTCTCATATGACTAGATTGACTTAGAAGGAGGTTCATTTTTAGTGGTCTGATGCTTGTGAGGAAAGATTTCAAAAGCTCAAGACTTTGTTGACTACAACTCCGATCTTGGCATTACCCATGAAGGGTAAGGTTTGTTTTAATTTATTGTGATGTGTCCCATATTGGTTTGGGAGGGCTGTTGATGTAGGAGGACAAGGTTATTGCGTATGCTTCTAGACAATTGAAGATTCATCAGAAGAACTACCCTATGCATGATTTGGAGTTGTTAGCGGTAGTCTTCTTTTTGAAGATTTGGTGGCATTATCTATATTGAGTCCATTGTGAGGTATTCACTAATCATCATAGCCTACAACATGTATTCACTCAGAGAGATCTCAATTCTAGGCAGCGTAGATGGATAGAGCTTCTGAAAGATTATGATATTACTATACTTTACCATCCGGGTATGGTGAAGATGATGGTTGATGCCTTGAGTCGCAAGGCGGTGAATATGGGTAGCTTGGCTAAATTGGTTGCTTCAGAGCATCTCTTAGACATGGAGGTGCAGACTCTGCCTAACAACTTTGTGCAATTGGATCTTTCACATTCGGATCGAGTTTTAGCATGTGTCGAGGAGAGATCGTCTCTCTTGGAGGAGATTAGGTCTAGACAGTTTGAGGATCCCCGATTATGCAAGATTTATGAAAACATATTGAGTGGTGAGTCCAAGGAGGCCATGCTTGATAGTGAGGGGGGTTTTGAGGATCAAGGGATGATTATGCGTTTCTCGTGTTGGTGATTTTATTCATGTGATATTGGAGGAGGCTCATAGTTCCCATTATTCCATTCATGCAGGTGCTACAAAGATGTATCGCGATTTGAGACAACACTACTGGTGGGTTCGGATTAAGTGAGATATTACAGATTTTGTGGTTCGATGTGGGAATGGTCAGCAGGTTAAATATGAGCATGAGAGACCCAATGGTGTGCTTCAGAGGATGACCATTCTAGAGTGGAAGTGGGAGAAGATAGCCATAGATTTTTTCATAGGTCTTCCGAAGACCTTAGGTAAGTTTGATTCTGTTTGGGTCATTATGGATAGGCTGACTAAGTCCGTGCATTTTATCCCGATTCAGGTTACTTACAATGCATAGAAGTTAGCTCAAATTTACATACGTGAGATTATGCGGTTGCATGGTGTTTCTATTTCCATTATCTCGGATCGAGGTCCTCAGCTTGCTTCCCACTTTTGGCAGACTTTGCAGGCAAATTTGGGTACTCAATTTGATCTTAGTACCGCTTTTCATCCAGACTGACAAAAAGTCCGAGAGGACTATTTAGGTGCTCGAGGACATGTGGAGAGCTTGTGTTATTGATTTCGGTGGTCATTAGGATCCGTTCTTACCTTTGGTTGAGTTTGCATACAATAACAACTACCATTCTAGGATTGACATGGTGCCGTTTGAGGCTTTGTATGGTAGGAGGTGTTGTTATCCTATGGGATGGTTTGATATTTTTGAGGTTCAACCATGGGGCACAAATTTGTTGAAAGAGTCCTTGGACAAGGTGAAGCTTATCCGAGAAAAGTTTATGGCAGCTCAGAGTCGACAGAAGATGTATGCATATCGAAAGGTTTGAGACATGGAGTTCATGGAGGGTGAGCAGGTTCTTCTAAATATATCTCCCCTGAAGGGTGTGATACGTTTTGGAAAGTAGGGCAAGTTGAGTTCTAGATACATTGGCCCATTTAAGATTCTACGTCATGTTGGTGTTGTTGCTTATAAGTTGGCTTTGCCCCCAGGCTTGTTGGGTGTCCACCCGATGTTCCACGTCTCTATCTTGAAGAAGTACCATTCGGACCGATATTATATCATTCATTGGGATTCAATGTTCCTTGATAAGAATCTATTCGATGAGGATGAACCTATAACGATCTTAGATAAGGAGGTTAGAAAGTTGCAGACTAAGGAGATAGCTTCTGTGAAAGTTCAATGGAAGGATTGTCCTGTCTAGGAGGCCACTTGGGAGACCGAGTCTGATATACGTACCAAATATCCCCAGTTATTTATTGGCTCATGTACCTTTATGTTCCTCCCTTTACTTGTCGCTCGAGGATGAGCAATTGTTTAATTGTCATCTGATGTAATGACTTATTCCATCGTTACTTGTATTTTGATGATTTTACCCTTGTTGACTCGAATCCCAAAGTTATCGGGCGATCTAGTAGAAGTTGGGGAAATTAAGACCTTGAAATATGAAAGCTTTGACTGAGAGTTAACTTTTGTGTAAATGGATTTTTTTCGGAATTCCGTTGATTTCGTGAGGTCCAGATGGTCGTTTATGACTTGGTGGGACATTTAGTTCGGTTCCCGAGTCCCTCAGAGCATTTTTGGTTATTGGTTTGGGAACTAGACCGATTGAGGGTTGACTTGTAGAAATAGACCTCCGATTGAAATTTTGAGGCCATGGGTGAGTCTGTAGTGTGTTTTTACATGAGTGTACATATCTAGTTTGTGTCGGGGATGCCTTGGGTGATTATCAGATCTCAGGTTGGGAATTGCATAAGACTTAATTTTTCTGGTTGCTGGTGTACTCACTGGGGCGAGCATCAGTGCGCCCCAGCGGACAGAATCCGCCACAGCGAACGACAATTCGCAATGGGGAGTTTTTTGAGTTTTCATTATGGACCGTAGGCGCGGAGATGGTCCACAGATGTGGGTCCGCTGCAGCAGGACTGGGTCTGGTGCAGCAGACATCAAGAATTTCTATAATCATTAAAGTGTCTTTAAAACTCTAACTTTCCCCATTTTGAAAATACACTTCCCAAGCACCATTAGGGCAACTCCCAAGCTTTTTAAAGAGATTTCTTCTTGAGGGTAACCTCCATTTACCTTGTATTACCTTTACATAGCTTTTTATGTTAATTTAGTGGTGGCCTTGACCTAGAATCTATTTGGGAAAGAGGAGTTTAATCAAATTAGGGCTTATGAAATTGTTAAGCTTTAAATGTGTGAATTGATTAGTGGATTTTGTTAATTTAAGCATGGTGAATCATTATTTGTTACTTGTTAAGCCTAATCCTCCATTAATGTTGTTAGATTTGAATATTGAAAACTAGGGTTCATACCCAAATCGAAGGTTTTTTTTATAAGGTAAAATTAGACTAATCTTGAGTTGATTTAGTAATTATTGGGTGGTATTGGACTCCCAGAATGATAAATTCCACAGTTCACCTTTAAAATGATCATTTTACCCCTAATGGCCCATTTCTCCCTTATTTGCTAATCGATTTGGAACCATAGGGCTATAAGGATATGGGTATTATGAATTCCTTATTCTATCTTAGACTTCAATAAAACTAGACATTGAGTATGATCGTGATCCGCGGAAGGGCAAGGAGCAATTGTGATTGTACGACTCCCGCTCAGCTTTCCAGGTAGGTTTATCTTACCTATCTTGGTATGCTCATGTATGAGGAAGGAAATTGATGTGATACTGATATTGTGGTAAGTGTCCTTGTGTGGCACGACTGGGAATTGATATGACATACCTAATATTCTCATTGCATTGCATATACACTCATTTCATGATATATATTGATTGTGATCTTGCTATTGGCGTGGCGGTGATAAATGAGAAGGGGAGTATTTATGATTCATATTACATTACTATATCGCGTTGCCATATCTATGTTGAGTGATATGTAGTGTCTAGCGGGGAGTTTGGATGGAAAAGTCATTCTAGGTTGTATGATGCGGAATGACTGGTACATAGACGTCGCGGGTTCCCCATGGGTCATGACTGTTGGGACGATGATTTATACCGTCCGGAGCATGTATGTATGGATTGATTATGTGTCCACTGCATTGCATTGCATATGCATATTTATTCATCATTCATTCATATATTTGGATCCTGACTTGACTGGTTATTCTTGGACTGTAATATTACTTGTACTTGAATGCGTGCATGTCTATCTTTCAGTACAAAGGATAAGGTTCAATTTATGGAACCTAGAAAACCTAGGAAATCCCAATAGGATAAGTAAAATGGGGGGAAATTTCCCTCCATAAATAAGATAGCCAATAGGAATTCATCATTTGAAATCAATAATAGACATAAACAATTAAGCAATTGCAGAAAATGGCAATGAGAGAGAGGGGTAACCTCACCTTGTAGGGGGTGGTGGTAGCATGGTGGTACGGTGGGGCGATGGAGGAAAGAATTTAATTCCTTTACCTCATTTGGCCACACATGGACACCAACAAGCAACGTACACCTGTACCATTGCCGATTTGGGCAAGGTGAGAGAGAGGTTGAATCATGGCTAGGGTTTTGACTGAACGCAAATGGGAATTGTCTTTTAAATACGGATAGTAAAAGGTCGCCACATTTTGCAAATGTGGCCATTTTTTAAATGAACTATTAGCCAAACATTTTCAAATATAATCAAATTAGGTCAAATGCTTTAATTTAAGTCCAAATTTAACACTAATTGGAAATAAAGACCTTTTAAATCATGCAAAAACTTCGAATTAAAATTAAAGAACTTGAAATTAAGGTGTAACTTAATTGTCCCATTCATAATTAAATGATTACCCCATGTTTTAAGGAATAAAATATTGATGATTTCAATTTGTGAATTTAATCAATTAGTTACACAATTGCTTTTCTTTAACTTTAATTTTCAAAATTGCATTTGATAGTAAAAAAATGTGAAAATGAGATATGATATACAATAAATATATTGTCCGACCGGTTGCGAGGTTTATTTTAAAAAGATAAAAATTTCTCTTATTGCTTGTGATTGAGTGTGGAGTGATCTTCAAGTCAATGTCCAGAGAGCTTGACTCTCGTTAGTACATTATTTCGACTAGCCAAACAAGAAAAAGTTTCATGTTTGCTCCGCATGCGTCCGGACCTGGCCCACTTGCTTTCCTCCTTCGGTAGCTTCTGGCCTATTTACATCTGCTGGGATAGTGACGTGTTTGTTCTACCGCACCTGCATGGATTTGTTTGTTATGCCCTTCGGACAAATATTTTGAGAGGGTGACTCTTCCAACGCCGTCTAGCTCATAGGACATTTCTTGGTTAAACTGGTTTGAGCGAGTAACTAGCTTGGCACTGTCTGGCTCATACGACTTTTTGGTCTAATTCATATGAGCGGGTGAGTTGGTTGGCACCATCTGGCTCGTATGGTTCCTTTGGCAAATTAGTATAAATGGCCTTTGTGGCAGTTTGATATGAATAGCCATCTCGACAGTGTTTATCTGAATGAATGGCCCTCTCAACAATGTTTGCTTATATGAATGAATGGCCCTCTCGCCAGTTTTTGTTTGTATGAGTGGCCCTATCGACAACTTATTTCTCTGCAGTGCTTGTATTAATGAATGACCCTCTCGACAGTGTTTGTTTGTATGAATGAATGGCCATCTCTGTAGTGTTTGTTTGTATGAATGACCCTGTCAGCAGCTTGTTTATATGAATGGAACTCTCGGCATGCAATTTATATGAATGAATGGGCATATCGGCAGTGCTTGTATGAATGACCTTCTCATGCATTTTGTACGAATGACCCTCTCGGCATGCAACTTGTATGAATGACCCTCTTTGCATGCAATTTGTTTGAATGACCCTCTCGGTATGAATTTTGTATGAATGACCCTCTCGACATGCTTGTTTGTATGAATGGCCCTGTCGGCATGCTTGTTAATGACAAATATGGCCTTTGAGGTTGGATTGTCTTTCTTTTGTCCTATGTCGCCTGTGACCCTACCGGTCAGATGACTATTTTATCCTTTATATCCCTCACAGTTGAGTGATGTTGTTGTTACTGTTCACTTTGACGGAAGGCATAAAAGCTACTAGTAGGTTGTTGATGCTCTAATATAATATTTTGTTTTTAGAGTCGACACCTAATTTATAGGTAAATTTGGAAAATTAGGTAAAAGAGTTTATTAAAAAACAATAAAAAATCCTTTAGAAACCATAGTTCGAGGTAAGGGTAATGGTCATCCCCTAGGGAGCTGTTAGACACCCGCTATTAAGGATCCGTAGAATACGGTTGACCTTCGGGTTCTATAGCAAGTTTATTTATTATAAATTGCTTAAAGTGTTTATTTTCTGCAAAAATCATTAACATGTCATTCATCTCATTTCAACTCAAGCAGACATGCATAACATATGTAATAAACTAAGAACATATGCGCATGTCCCAAATAATTGCTAACAACAAACGGTGAAGAAAAGCAAAGAAGTCAAAGAGATAATAGGTCAAACCCAGTGTATGCGTTAAGTAATATGAAAAAGGGACTTGATACAAAACATTGGGTCAAAGCAAATTGAACACATTTCTAAGAGAATTCTAAATGATATACAAGGATGTATACAACTTGTATACTTGGTATACCAAGTATACTCTATATACAATTGATATATACCCTTTTGTATATCGCATGAATATACTCACATAGTATTGAAATGAAGGAGAAGTAGAAGGTATGAGAGTGCTACACAAATAATCTCCCAACTTTCCTTTTCTAGCACATTTGTTTAGATAGTAAACCCCATCTTGTCAAACAATTATCACCTCAAAGATCACATCCATGCACAAAACAAAACAAAAGATAATATATGTATCATGTGACAGATACTACTCATATCATTCCCAGATTTCCAATTCATGCTATGTGGACCAGTTTTAACACACAAGGTCAACAATATTCACAAAGAGGATATGTCCTATGTAGCATACATTGTATCTAAGCTCTTGTTGTGCAATCAAATTGTCCAACAGAATAAGAAAGAAGTGGTTGGATTGAACATGTTGAAGGTATATTAGCTAAGACTAACATGTTTTGTTACTTTAGACTAGTGTTTAGGAAAGAAACATGACATTTTAAAATAAGTTATGGGCATACAAGACTGTCACACCCGAATCTAGGGGGCATGACCAGCACCCGGTGCCCTGCAGGACCGAGCGTACCACTTAGATAACCAGGTTCCTGTAATAGTAGAACTTCCGATCGACGAGGCCGTAATAGAACATAATGCGAATAATAATACCATGAGAGGGCCGACAAGGCCACATTCTGTAAGTTAAGGATACAACCCAATCTATGAGGGTGAATAAGAGGGGATCAACCCAACATATATACATGGCTGACAAGGCCCAAACACAAGTCAACAAAAGATAGTCAGGCCGACAAGGCTAAACATCAATAGTTGTACATAATAGTTAAGTCTATGAGCCTCTACGAGTACCTATATTATCGTATAGTCGGGACATGGCCCCAACCTACCTATTATATACATATCTATATCTGACATACTCGACACTTAACCAAAGGAGATCTGGAAAATATGAAGCTTACCCACTGATGGTTGAATTCTACAGCCCCTACTGAGATGGTCTATCAGGGCCCCTATCAAAACTTGCGGCATGAAACACAGTGCCCCGGCAAAAGGGACGTCAGTACAAAAGAAATATACCGATCTGTAAAGCATGAATAGCAATATGAAAGTATATTCTATAAAGAAGAGCATAAAAGCAATCTGATTACCTGCGTTCCACGTAGGGAAAATAATAAAACTCTGAAACTATACGGAAACCTTTGTTTATATACCTTATTATGAAATATGCCCTCGGCTTATAACTCGAGGTGTGTAATATGGTACTGCCCTCAGGTAATGCTCTAAGGTGTGTGTATGGATGCACATATAAGTGTATGCCCTCTGGTTATAGCTCAGAGTATGTATAATGTACATGAACAACTGCCCACCATCAATTTGTATCGGTGGTGTGAATGTTATATTCACACACACACACACACACACACACACACACACACACACACATATATAAATAGTAATACTAATGGCACTTATGGCCTCTTTGAACTCATAACTCTTGGACTTTTCTATGAGGCGACTTGTGGTCGAATTGATGATTACTTCTGTGGAACACTTCCTCTCGAAGGTTTATGATACCTCAAGTGAACATCCAACGAACAAGAAGTATGGAACACAATAATAACAAGAGAGTTACTCATGACAAGGGATGTAGGACATATGAATATAATAATTCCTTTGACGTTCTTTTGAAAATGATACACTTTGGGTTTCATATTTTTGAAAGAAGGGGATAGCCTTACATACCTTTATCGATTTCACTTAACGACAATGATGCAATCAATACACTCGACACCTTATTCTACAATGATAACAATAATGCTAACGTTAAATTAAAGAATCTAGTATAGCAATACGTTGAGCAGCAAGCTCGCTTTACAACTAACTAAACAGTGTTTCCCCTGCCCTTTCTCTTTTTAAATCCTACAACAACAAAAAACCATATTTCCATCCCTTTGACACAACGAGAACATCCTCAAATACACTACAACAATCCAAACAGTCCAACAATTCATAACAATAATAATAACTTGGACTCACGACTTTCGATCACCGTCCTGTGAGTCCTTTTTCGAAAATATACTAGAATCGATTATCGGAAATCATATATGAAGCTAGGACAAAACCCTTACCTAAATAAGTGGAGAATCAGATCCTTAGCTTGCTCCAACCACATGAAACTTCACTTCTACATCAAGAAGAACTCAAGATGAAATACTCCAAGTTGAAGATGAACTAAACTAGAAGGATTGATGAATTCTTACCTTAGTTCCTTGAAGAACGAGAATAATATGATCTATAGAGAATTCTCCCTACGCAAGTACAAATAAAATGTCAAGAATGAAGATTTGCAAGATGATTTAGCTTGTACAAGGGGTTGGTCGTGAGTTTCTCCTAGAGAGGGAGGAGCTCTTAAATAATGAAAATCACTTGCTATCTCTAATATTACAAGTTAGGAAGATTGCACTCACTCCTATTTGTATTTGGAGATTTGATAAGTACGAATTTGTAGTGAACAAAGTCATTTGGACGGTGGAAGAGGCAAGTTTTGTTTTACTTGCTAGTAGAGAATTTACAAGAATATGTATATATACATATGCACCTTATGCACCTACTTGCTTAATATAAGCTCCTTATGCACCTACTTGCTTAATATAAGAACCTTATGCACCTACTTGCTTAATTCAAACATATCATATGTTCGTGCTTATCTTATTTAAACACGTGTCTCGTCCTCATTTGATAATTAATACACATGTTAAGTAGCTCAAGCAACTTGGACGGGTAAGCAAGCAACTCATTTTATTCGCCCAAAATATCTCTTGTAGCATTTAATTACATTCGTCAATGTCAACTTGGTCATACCTATATCAAAAAAATATACGAGATGCAACACATATATCTTCCTGTAAACACTGAGATATACAAATGACATGATTCGACACAAAACTATGGGGTGTAACAAAGACAATCATGCAAAGAGCAGTTAATTCAGTTCTACACTCATACTCATTTTAGCCACTACCAGACTAGTCATAGACTCACAGAACAACATACTTCTTAAAATCAAACCTAGGACTCCCTCTATTCACTTGACAATTTAGCAGGCTATTTATGATGTTGCTCTTAAATTCATTTCATAGTTTTAAGCACATAATATTGAGGCAGCAAGCACATGATAGTTTTCACACAACCTACAGGTCTCAAATTAAGCTTTGTGACTAAAACTTGAGTTGACAGTCTTGACATGGATATACATATGTGGGCAACTAATCACCTAACAAGATACTAAGACATGTGAGATTTGACATAATTATGGAAATTGAAATCTTTAAATCACGAAAAAATATTTTTAAATAACATAAAATAATTTTGAATTGAGATGTAATTCAATTGTCCTATTTAATTAATCATTTTCCCAATTTTAACGGAATAAAATATTGATCATTTTCAAATTGAGAATTTGAATAATTAATTGCACAATTATCTTTAATTTAATTTTGAAAATTTCAATTAATGATCAAATAATGTAAAATAAGATATGATATTCAATAAGTATATCGGATGATTTCTTGTCAAATAAAAAATGACAACATATTTCTGGAATAATTTTGTAAAATAATTTTCGTCTTGTAAAAATTATATTTTACTCCATTTGTGACTCGGGAATGATCAATAATTAAATAAAATCATTAGAAGGTAAAAATTAGGTGTCAAAAACTGCCCCTTCATTGTTTAGAGATGGCGGGATTATCTCTGAGCAGAAAAATTTGACAAACCTGGTTTTTAGCCGACCAATTGAAAAGTACTTTTCATTTTTACGTGATTTTTGGTAAATATGTCCGGACCCTGGTCTCTGGATTTCATACATATCTCAGATTGTATAAGAATTCGGGCCACTTGTAGTTTGACTCAATTAGACTTTTAAAAGCTATAAAAACAAAGTAAATTCTAGAACTAAAAAGTCTCAGAATAATTTTGTTGGAATGTGACAGATCCTTGAATATTGAGTTTGCCTATATATCCCCGATCTTGGGGAATCAGGTCACTTGCAGTTTGACTTAATAGGTTGATAAGGGTATCCCTTATGCGGGAATGTCTTTGCCTGTTTTGAAAACCTTTCCGGGTATATGCATGACTGGTCACAAGGTTTTGAAAGTTAAAATTTCCACTTATTGCTTGTGATCGAGTGTGGAGTGGAGTGATTCTTTGAAACCCACATCCAGAGAGCTTGCCTCTCATTAGTACACTATTTCAACTGCCTGCCTAAGACAAGGTTCCACGTTTGCTCCGCATGCGTCTGGATCTGGTCTGCTTGCTTTCCTCCACCGGTAGCTTCTGACCTATTTTCATTTGTTGGGATATTGACATGTTTGACTATTTGTTTTGCCATACCTACGCGGCTCTATTGAATGTTCCTTCTTGGGCAACTATTTTATGTGGGTGACACTACTGACACTATCTGGCTCGTGTGACTTCTTGATTGAACTTGTTTTAGCGAATGCCTCATCCGACACCATTTGGCTCGTATGATTTCTCTGGTTGATTTGTTTGACCAGATGCCTTATCCGACACTGTCTGGCTAGTTAAGATTTCTGTGGTTGATTTTGTTTAAGCAAATGCCTCCTTCGACACCGTCTGACTCATTATGATTTCTCTAGTTGATTTTGTTTGAGCGGATGCCTCCTCCGACGTCGTCTAACTTGCATGCCTTTGTTTATTTGTATGATTGCATAGATAATCCTTGTGATGATTTAATATGAATAAATGGCCTTCCCAACACTGCTTATGTTTGAATGAATTGCCCCTCATGGACTGTAATATGTGTGAATAGCCCTCACGATATGCAGTTTGTATGAATGACCCTCTAGGCATGCTTGTTTGTATGAATGGCCCTCTGAGTATGCAATTTGTATAAATGATCCTCTTGGCATGCTTGTTTAAATGAATGGACCTCTCAATATGCAGTTTGGTATCAATGGCTTTCTCGGCATGCTTATTTATATGAATGACCCTCTCGATATGCTTGTTTGTTTGAATGGACCTCTCGGTATGCGATTTGTATGAATGTCCCTCTCTATTACAGTTTGAATGAATGACCCTCTCGATATATAGTTTATGACAAACATGGCCCTTGAGGTTGGATTGTCTTTCTTTCATCTTTTTGTTGATTGTGACCCTCCCAGTCAGATGACCATTTTATCCCTTTATTGCTCTCATGGTCAGATTGTGCCTCCTTTGTGGTGCTTTACTCTTTACATGACTCTCATGGCTAGATTGTGCCGCCCTTATGGCGCTTTACCCTTTACATGTCTCTCATGACCGGATTTTGTCGCCCTTGTGGCGCTTTGCTCTTTTTATAGATTTCATGGACGGATTATCTTTCTTTGTCCTTTCTTGGCCCTCATGGCCAGATTGTGGCGTTTTATCCTTTTTATGACTCTCAATGGCGGATTATGTCTCCTTTGTGGCGCTTTGCACTTTATATGGCTCTCATGGCCAAATTATGCTATGTCATCTTCCGGTGTCTGAGTTTCTTCTTTGCTATACCTGTTTCAAAGTTAGTAGAATAAACCGCGGTCCCCCCGATTGCATTTTGGAAACCTACAATCACATTAAAATTGTTAGTTTTCATGAGGTCGACCCGTGCCGTCGACTTCTGCTATGCCGTTCCTCTACTTTTTATGCCGACCCTCTTAGGCTCGGTATTATGACATATGAATTTAAGTTATGATATGAAAATATATTTTAAAAAGCATTGATCATAAATTTAAACAAACATTTGACAAAAAGACATTTTTGTTAATTAAAAACTATTATCTCATTGTCATGACGTATATGCTTTAAGTGAGGTTCTTTGACCGTCCTTAGCGCTCTGTGGTTCATATCTCTCTTGGTCGATAAAATTTTTGAGTCTCGGAAATTTTTCCCCAATTGAATATGATTTTGTGGAAAACTGTCGTGCTGAATTGCGGTGAAGGAATTTTTGAGATCCTCTCCTAGTTGAAGTTTAAAAGCGACTGACTCTTGTGCCGGATCTGTCAATGGAATTTTTGAGATCCTCTCAATAATTCTGATGCAACTGCAAGTCTAAGATCGACTGACTCTTATTCTGGATTCATAAATGGAATGAATGGCCATCTCACCGCATTTCTGACCGCATATGGTGGCGAAACGTTGGCCAATTGGGGGTTCTGATCTGCGAGGCGAATCGGGTTCCATGACGTGAAATGCTTAACGTATCATCTGATCATTGCAAAACTTTATCAAATTATGTTTCCTTTAATCAAATTGACCTCCAACATTCCTTAATCCATCCTTAACACCCTTTCATATCGTACGAGACTTTCAAAGATGATCTCAAGT
This sequence comes from Anisodus acutangulus, assembly GCA_029783415.1. NCBI lineage: Eukaryota > Viridiplantae > Streptophyta > Magnoliopsida > Solanales > Solanaceae > Anisodus > Anisodus acutangulus. The sequence continues at coordinate 22,100,904 of CM056505.1, forward strand.
GCTCAAGAATCAAGTCATCTAATTACGCTCTCATTCACGTATGAATTATGGGTTGTAACAATGCACTATGCTACAAATGGCCATGGTAAGCTCATGACGTTGAGTTCACTTCGTGAGACTCTGATTAGATTTCTGTGAAACAGGCATTGATGGTATCTTTGCAAAAATCTACTATAGTCAGTCTCTATTTCCATCCAATAATAGCCTCCCCTTAAAATCTTCTTGGCTAAGATGAACCCATTCATATGAGGACAAGTCCCTACATATAGCTCTTCTAGAAATTTTGTAGCCTCTACGGTGTCGACGTATCTGAGTAGTACTAGATCGGGCATTTTCCTGTATAGCACTCCTTTGTTTAAAAAGAAGTTGTTAGCCATTCTCCCGATGGTTTAATTACTTATGATATTCTGAGGGTATTCTCCCTTTTCCAAATACACACTTATATCAGCGTACCAAGGTTTCCCGTCTGGTTCCGCTTCCACGTAGGAACAGTAAGAATGTTCTTTCTTAATGTTGATCTCCAAAGGATCAATATGACTGCTTTTAAGATGTTGTATCATGGATGCTATAGTTGCAAGAGCATCGACAAATTCATTCTGGGCTCTCGGTGTATGATAGAAGTCAATCATTCTAAACCTTTTGCATAACCTTTGTGCAAGGTTTACATGTAAAAGGATCTTTTCGTTCTTGAAAGCCCATTCTCTTTGGACTTGGTGAATTAACAGATCTGAGTCTCCTATCACTAATAGTTCCTAAATATCCATGTCAAGGGCCATGCAGGGACCTAGGATGCAGGCTTCGTACCCTTCCATATTATTAGTGCATTAGAACATGAGCTTCACATCCATTGGGTAATCCTGACCTATTTCTTAGATTAGAACTGGTCCAATTCCTAAACTTTTGTAATTGACTACACTATCGAATAACATTCTCCATCTTGAGTAGGTTTCAACCATGTCTCTTTCTATCGTCAACACTTACTCATTCGGGAAATATGTCCTCAGTAGTTCAAAATCCTCATCAATAAGACTCTCTGCGAGAAAATCAGCCAATGCTTGCCCCTTGAAAACTTTGTGGGCCACATACGTGATGTCCAATTGGCTCAAAAGCATTTGCCACCTAGCCAGATTCCCTATAGGCATGGGCTGACAAAAGATGTACTTTAGAGGATCCATTTTGGGGATGAGGTGGGTAGTATAAGACAACAAGTAATCTCTCAGCTTCTGAGCTACCTATGTCAGAGCACATCATGTTTTCTCCACCAAGGTGTACCTTGACTCGCAGGCGGTGAATTTCTTACTGAGATAGTAGATGGCTCGCTCTTTCTTCATAGTTTCATCATGTTGTACCAACATGCATCCAAAAGCATTATCTGATACCGACATATACAAAAATAATAGAAATATCTCTTTATTCTAGTCGTGCGTCTTAAAAGCGACTTACTTCCATTTATATATGTAATTGTTGAGATCAGGCCTACGAGAGGTATTTAACAAGCGCCACTCAACTGCGCAAACTAAGCCCTCCATAGAAGTTCAAGGAAGTAAAGCTACATACTACTGGAAAGAGTAGGCTTCCCGATCTGGGAGGGACCAAGATGGGCAAATTTGAGAGATATATCTGGATAGTGTCAAAGGCTCTCTGACATTCATCTGTTTATTTGGTGGGTGTGTCCTTTTTTAGAAACTATAGGATAGGTTTTACAATTATCATAGATTGCAGTATGAAGCGTCCAATGTAGTTTAACCTTTCCAGAAAACTCATGACGTCTTTCTTAGTCTTTGGTGGCGGTAATTTTTGGATAACTTTTATCTTCGAAGGATCTAGTTCTATGCCCCTGTGGCTGATTATGAATCCCGACAATTTTCTAACAGGCACTCCAAATGTGCACTTGGCCGGGTTCATCTTCAGATTGAACTTTTGAAGTTTGTCAAAATACTTTTACAAGTGCATGATGTGATCTAAACTCTCGATTTGATTATGATATCATCCACGTAGACCTCTATCTATTTATGCATCATGTCATGAAAGATAGTTGTCATTGCTCTCATCTAAGTAGTGCCGACGTTCTTGAGGTCGAACAACATTATACAATAGTGGCATACTCCTCATAGAGTGATGAAAGCTATCTTCTGTGTATCTTCTTCACTCATCAAGATCTGATGGTAACCGGTGAAGCAATCCAAAAATGACTGTAACTCATGTTTCACACAGTTGTCGATGAGTATATAGATATTTGAAAGCAGGAAACTATCTTTAGGACTAGCTTTGTTGAGATCACGGTAGTCCACACAAATCCGAATTTTCCCATATTTCTTCGGTACCAACACAACATTAGCCAGCCATGTCAGATATATAGTCACTTCCACTACACCCGACTTGATCTATTTTTTGACCTCATCTTTGATTCTAATGCTCGAGACTGGTTTGAATTGTCAGAGTTTTTTCTTGATTGGAGTGAAACCTTCATTGGTAGGCAGCTTATGGGCCACTATGTTTGTGCTTAACCCAAGTATGTCCGTGTATGACCATGCGAAGATGTCAACGTATTCTTTTAGCAGATTTATTAATTCCTCTTTCTAAGGTGCTTCCAAGTGCTCGCTTATCTTAGTTTCTTTAACTATTTCCTCATCCCCGAGGTTGATTACTTTGGTCTCATCTAAGTTAGGTTTCTTCCTGTTCTCATATTGGTCTACCTCTTCAATAAGATCCTCAGGTAACATGGTCTCCTCGTCGTATTCCTCATATTTTCCTTCTTCTGTATCACTGGACTCACTTGTCTCATGACATGTCATGACATTATGAGTTATTTTATTATTGTTACTGGAAAAAAAGGTAAAGCACGGTTAGTGTATAAAAATATATAATTAAATAAGAAGATTGTTTTTATAACTGAGGCTTTCATTAGTTTTAATAAAAGATGTACCAACTGTGGTCTTGAGTCTGATCAACATCGAGTCATTTTTATTTTTTAAATTATTATGAGGAAATAAAGATGCAAATGGTGAATGTACGGGCCTCAACCGACTTTCACAAAGCATTACGAATGGTGGGTGTTTCAGAACATTCTTCCAATATCACGACACAATCTTCTTCTTGGAATAACATCCCAAACCCTTCTTTTTTTATCTTCATCGTTGTGCATGAGTATTCTTACTGGGAATGGCTAGTACAAATTTGGAATCATCTTGTTTAACCGTAGAGAACCCCTCTTCTTCTGATCAGTTTCAGAGGCTTTTTTGGATTCTGGGACGTACCCAAGGCCAAAACGAAAGCCATTTTCTAGAATAAACGCTAGTTCTGTTATGCCTTGTAGATCTCTACCTAAACCCTTCTCGGATTCAAACTTGATCTGAAGGATGTTGGAAGCAATCATTTTGTTGACCGGTGGCATAAGACTCTGCTCGTCATCCCCTTTATAGGCGGCTCCCACTAGTTCGACCACGTGGAAATTCATATCCTTTAGGACTTCCTCAATCACTGGTAAATAATTGTTGAGGTATTTATGGATGCTTCCCCCTCCGTGATTTACTACTTCGTGGTTCTCCCGCACAAGTTTCACAAACTGGTGCAATGAAGATGCTACTGCCCTGGCCATATGGATCCAAGGCCTACCCAAAAACAAATTGTAGTTGGAGACTATTGCCATGACTTGGAATTCTATAGTGAATCCGGCAAGTCCTGTTTTGATGTTGAGGTTCACCTCTCCAATGGGATCACATTGAGTCCCATCAAAGGCTATCGCATTCATACGACTCTGGCATATCTTCCTGATATCATAACCCAACTGCTTGAGTGTAGATTCGGGGAATATATTGAGACCGACTCTATTGTCAACCAATACTCAGGCTGCAACTCTGTCTCTTCATTTGACAGTGATATAGAGAGTTGTTGTGTGCCATCCCTTCTTTTGGCAATTCGTCGGAAGCGAAAGAAATCTGATGGGCTCTGATGATATGGACTACCATGTCAGCTAGTGTTTCACTACTTATACCCACATGGACATGTTCAAATTGGTATTCTAAGGTCATTCATGCATTGTATATATATATATATATATATATATATATATGTATCTACTTTATGACACCGAGCCACACTATAGTCAGTCGGGTATAGCACTTATATGTGCACACCACTACAGTTGGGTACGTTATATTTCCCTAGAGAGAGAATTGATGATGATATCGCCCCATAGTGTGGCCTATATATATGCATATAATTTTTAATGATAGCATATATTGTATATTCCCACAGTGGTTTCCCGAGGTCTTAGGTTGTCTCTTTACGTTCCTTTGCTCTAGTTAATGTATTTAGTTATGTTTATTTGTGTTACATATTCAGTATATTATTTTGCACTGACGTCCCTTGCTGGGGCGCTGCATTTCATGCCCGCAGGAACAGATTGATGTCCAAATGCTCCCCCACAGTAGGTGAGCTGATCCAGCTGTTGGTTGTCCCGCTTCTTTCTTCCGAAGTTGTCTAGAGTGTTGATAGGTGGTAATTTTGATGTATATATGTATCTTGAGTATAGCGGGGCTCTGTCCTTACTTATTGCTACTCTATGCTGTATTTAGAGGCTTGTACTAGAGTCACATGTTTAGTCATTTTGTATTGCCTTTCAGATGGTCAGTTACACTTTTTGCTTGTAGGTTGTTATACAACTATCTATTAGAGGCCTTGTCGGCCCAGTCATTGTTATGTTATCTTTATGTTCTATGACTGGTACACTCGGGCCATTAGGCATTGGGTGTCGGCTATACCCCCCAAGGTTGGGGTGTGACAGGAAACACTATCAAACTTTCTTGGGAAATCTCCGCGTTAGACCTAACGTGATCCATGACTCTCATTCAAGAATGAATGATCCTAAGCGGGGATGATTTAATAACCCTTTATCTCCCAACACATGTATGATTAAGTTAACATCGATGAACCTACTTGAACTTGGGAGGATAAGGTTATATTCGAGCGTAAAGTCTGAGTGACCAGATGTACATACGTGTTAAAGGGAAAGTAATAATTGAAGGGAATAAGATTCTGAAAGGAAATGAATATGAAACAAAGTAAATAGTCACCTACGTGTTTCACCTACTTGCTTACAAGTCCTACTATCTTGATCTACTTGTTTCCACGTCCTACTTGCTTAAGTAACATGGTTCACGCCCTATATGCTTAATAAGAGCAACCCACATGTTCAAGGATAATTAATAACCTACTTTCCTAAATAAGTGACAAGTAGGTGATCCACCTACTTCAAATAAGATACCCAAATTAAAAGGGCAACGAGAGGCCCAAATTAAAGAGAAATAAGTGGCCCAATCTAAAAGGATAAAGAGAGGCCCATTAGGGGAAAAAAGTAAGGTCAACCATAAGGGTGTATTAAGGCCAAAATCTGGTCATTTATTCATATCCTCATCAGAAAATAGATATAGAAACTTCTCTCTCTCTCTCCCAACCTAAACAACCACTTCTTTCTTTCTCTTAGGGTTATAAGTGAAAAGCATTAAGTTTCATTCGTCCCATGATGTGAAAGGGTTTTTCTATATCAAACAGCCCATGGCAGTCCTTCTCCTCCAAGGTTAATGTAAGAAGATTAACTTTTAAACATAGGTTCTCTTCTCCGTTGTCACGTGGTGCTTGTGCTGATTTATTTCTCATATTCTAGTTGTTTGGGGAAGGTTTAAAGAGCAGCAAGTAGAGAAAAAGATCAAGGAATTTAACAGCAAGGTAAGACGCTGCCCCCATTTCTCTTTAAAAGCTCGTTTGAGTGTCCGAGAGCTCATGGGACGATGATCAGAAGCCATAAGTTTAGGTTTTTATTGTTAAATTAAGATAATTGGGAGTTGTATTTGTGTGTTGTGAAGTATGGAGGGGCGTGTTGGTTTTGGAAATTATTTGTATAAAGTCGTTGAGTGGAATTGGAAGGGTGTGGTGGTACACCATTTAATTAGGAGCTGGGCAAGCTTGATGCCCATCTCACATTTATGTATTGTTTTATGTATTTATTATGAATCCAGGGGAGTTTTGGGAGATCTAATGAGGAGGTCATGTATTGTTGAGACACGATGGAAGGAGAAAGTGTGAAAAGAACCCCTCGATTTGATGAGTTACGGGCTTGCTACCCAGCTACTATTTGGTATTATAAAGACATATGAGCTTATTGATTGGATGCTAACATTAGATTTACCACCTGTCTCATTGTATATTAACAACTTTAAAGGGGGAAGGTTAACTCGGCGTATTATCCTAGTTGGACAGTGAGGTATGTTAAGGTTATTCCTTCTTTCTTGGCATGAATCCGTTTGAAATGAATTTAAACATAAAGTCCTATCATAACTATTCGACCAATGCTATCTAAAGAATAATTTATTCTCTTCATTACAATGAAATATTGATTGAGTCATACTATGTCGTTATTCTTGATCTCTTATGAGGATGTACTTGACAAGTTTAGCTTAAATAATCTCATTCGGAAGATTAACAACCTTACGTCACTCTGAGATGTTCATAATGTTACCAAATGTTTATCATACACATGTATGTATATGGTATCTCTATTTACCACCGAGCTATAATCGGTTGGGTACGACACCTATTGTGCGCTGTATATGTATTATTACCTCTAATTAAATAGGTATGTTATATACTTACGAGACCCCATAGTGGCTTGGTACGTTATCATATACTTACAAGACCCTATTTAGGCTCGATACATTATACTTATATAAGTATGCATATCATGTGCCCTCAGTGGCATTCAGAGTTTCAGTTTGCTTCTTACCCTCCTTTACTTTGATGTCTTTACATATGTTTCTTATCCTCTTTTACTTTGATATATTTACATATGTTTCTTATCCTCCTTACATACATGGTACATTATTTTGTACTGACGTCCCTTTTAGCAGGGGCACTGCATTTCATACTACAGGTTCAGGAAGATAGGTAGACGGTCTTCCACAGTGGGTGGTCCTCAGATCTCAGCCAGTGTTGAAGAGCTTCACATCCTTTTGGAGTTTATTAGGTCTTGATAATACAATTATATATATATACTTTTGTTGTATGTGTATGTTTGGGGCCTTGTCCCAACTTTATGACAGATGTTGTACTCTTAATAGGCTTATAGACATATGTTATGTGTTTAGTAGTTGTGGTGGCCTGGTCGGCTTTATGTTGGATGTTTTGACTCATATGGTAGCCTTGTCGGCCCAAGTTCATATATTTTTTGGGTTACTTATCTTTCAATGAGTTGTCTTTCTATTATTTTCAGATTTTCATATGCTGGCCTTGTCGGTCTTAATTGGTTTTATTGCGTTGGTAATATGTATAGCTTATGATGGCGCTCGATTAAGTAAGGTACCAGGTGCTGGTCTCACCTCCCTAGGTTTGGGGTGTGACTGGAACACCTAGATGATGATGGTGTAAGGCAACTAGAGGAGGGAGTTGGATTAGCCTATATAGTAAGGAGAATTATGGGTGCCATAACTTGTGAAGTGTATGGCCAATGGAAAAACTCGTTTCATGCTAGATGCAATATTCAAGACAAGGTGTGTTCGTTGATTATTGATGGTGGTACTTGTACCAATGTGGTGAGTAGGACCTTGGTTGAGCATATGAATTTTCCTACAGTGAAACATCCTAGTCCTTATAAGCCACAATGGTTCAATAATTGTGGAGAGGTGAAGGTATCCAAGAGGGTGAGTGTCAAGTTTAGCATTGGCAAGTACCAAGATGAGGTAGTGTGTGATATTGTTCCAATGCAAGCGTGCCATATATTGCGTGGAAGACCTTGATAATTTTATAGGGATGCACAACATAGTAGAATGACCAACACATACTCTTTTGTGTTTGGGGGTCACAAGCAAATTCTCACTCCATTAACACCCTATCAAGTGAGTGAGGAATATAGAGTCATGAAGAAGCTACGAGAGAAAATGCAAAAAGAGGCAAATGAGAAACAAGAACAAGAAGCTCTAATTGTGCAAGAAGAACAAAGGGTAGTTCATGAGAGGCCCAAGATTTGTACATTAGCCAAGACAAGTAATTGCTTAAAAGGAGTTGACGAGAGGAAATTCATGGTGTGCCTTGTCAACAAAGATCTTTTATTGAATACTAACTATGACAATAGCACTTTGCCTAGTGTCGTATCTTCTCTTTTGCAGGAATATGATGGTCTATATTTGGAGGAGATGCCCAAGGGATTTCCTTCTTTGCTCAAATTAATTTTGTGTTAGGTTCTCAAATTCCCAACAAATAGGCTTACAAGAGCAATCCGAAAGAAACTGAGTTAAAAAATGCAAGTTGAAGAGCTCTTTGACAAATGTTTAGTGAAGGAAAGCCTTAGTCCATGTATCATCCTAGTGATACTTGTTCCAAAGAAGGATGGTACTTGGAGGATGTGCATTGATTATAGAGCCGTTAATAAAATAACGATAAAATATCAGCATCCCATTCCTAGACTTGATGACATATTGGATGAGCTATGTGGCTCAAGTGTGTTCTCTAAGGTTGACCTTAAAAGTGGATATCACTAAATTCGAATGCACCACAATGATGAATGGAAAACGACCTTCAAGACCATGTTTGGTCTCTATGAGTGTCTTGTTATGTCATTTGGTCCTACCAACGCACCTAGCACCTTCATGAGGCTGCCGATTCATGTGTTGAAGCCTTTGATCAACAAGTTTATCGTCGTTTATTTCGATGACATTTTTATCTATAGTAAGACAATTAAGGATCATGTGTGCTATTTGAGGCAAGTTTTTGATAGCTTGTTGCGTGAGAGGTTGTATGCCAATCTCAAGAAGTGCTCTTTTTGTGTTGATCAGGTAGCATTCATGGGGTTTTTTGTGAGTATGAATGGTGTGAAGGTTGATGAAGAGAAGTTTGAATCCATTAGAACTTGGCCAACACCCAAAAATGCAACCAATGTGAGGAGCTTCCATGGGTTGGCAAGTTTCTATAGGCGATTTGTGATGAGCCAACACTACTTATGGCATAAGGAGTTTGTGATCAGTTCGGATTATGAATCTTTGAAGCACTTGAAGGGTCAATCAAAGCTTAACAAGAGGCATGCAAAATGGGTAGAGTTCATTGAGATGTTCCCTTATTTTATCACCTACAAACGGGGTAAGGAGAATGTCATGGCGGATGCTTTGTCCAGAAGGTTAGTATTGCTAAGTACTATGACTTCTATAATGATGGATTAGAAATCTTAAAGGAGTTACACTCTAAGGATTCTGACTTCCAAGAGATTTGTGAAGAATTATCCCAAGGGAGGAGGGTTGACCGCTTCCTATTGGTTGATGGATTTTTGTTCAATGATGGAAAATTGTTTGTTCCTAAGAGCTCATTGAGAAAGTTTTTTGTGAAGGAAGTTCATACTGGAGGCATGATGTATTACACCCCGTACTTTGTACGTCGACATCATCGTAAGCTAACTAACGTAAGGCGAAGAAGTCATGATACCCCTATGAGGTTGAAGAGGGTCCTAATCAAGTATTAAGTAGGTGTTGGAAGGTTTAGGGGTTAATTGAATCGAAGAAAATAAGTTCGTCAAAAAGTCAATTTGAAGGGCCAAAATCGTGAAAGTGATTCACATCCCGTCAATGGATGGTGGGTCCACTGTGAATTGGTGGCAGAACCCTAAAAGTTTAGGGCCAACTCACGGTGACAATTCACGGCCCGTGAATGGATTCATAGTCTGTGAATCCTGCTGTGAAACTTGGCTGATGCAAGTTTATCCACTTGTTTAAATAGATCCAATGTTACATTTTGTACTTCTGTATGTGGGAATAATCATGAGTAAGTTGACCTAAGTCTAAGAAAAGGATCAACTTAGGAAGTAAATAAAAGCAATCATATTGGACTTTAAGGAGTTGCAAAGCCTGAGAAATGATAAGCTCATCATACTCTATCTCGTTGCGTCAATTGCTTCGTAAGCGGACTAATGTATGTTCGGATGAGTTGGGAGAACATATGAGGGTAAGTAAGACCTTATGTAAAGTATTAAGAGTGTATCTAAAGGTTTTGAGATCAAGTGAATCGAAGAAATTAAGTTCGTTGAAACTTGGGGAAGGATAGGCATAATTCTAGACAGAATTTTGGCCCAAACTTTTGGGAATAATATCTACTAATGTATAAGGAATAACAGGATTCATAACCTATCTAAGTTCAAGTTCAGAGAGTCTACTTTTCAATTCAATATACATCTCATCAATCTGAGAAGTAAGGTGCCATGTACGGCCGACACAAAAAAGTACAGTGCCATGTACGACCCGTACTTCCAAGCGTATATCTTGGTGGTAGCATATGATTTTTCAAATATAAATTAAAACCATCGACTTAGAGCTTCATTTCACATTAATGCAGACCCTAATACACTTCCTACTCTCTCTCAAAGGTCCCTTATCATCTTAGACTTCAATCAAAAGGCAAATTAAAAAAATCCAACAGGTGAATCCCGTAGTGTCACTCTCGAACCTAGGTGAGGCGTGGCGGGCACTCGGTGCTGTAATGGCCCGAGAGAACCACTCTGTAACTCATGGCTGTAGGATGTAACTATGACATGCACCCTAATACACTTCTTACTCTCTCTCAAAGGTCCCTTATCGTCTTAGACTTCAATCAAAAGGCAAATTAAAAAAATCCAACAGGTGAATCCCGTAGTGTCACTCTCGAACCTAGGTGAGGCGTGGCGGGCACTCGGTGCTGTAATGGCCCGAGAGAACCACTCTGTAACTCATGGCTGTAGGATGTAACTATGACATGCAGGGGCCGATTGGGCCAACATGTTCTTACTATCAGCATTTATGGGTCGATGAGGCCTCTATAAACATTCATACTTGAAAATATCAAGAAAAACATAAACGAGGGCCGACGAGGCCATTGGATTACTGTACATACTGAACATGTGTCTACAAAGCCTTTATAGATAACTGACATCAAACGTGGTCAGGACAGGGCGCCGACCTACCCAGAATCTATAGAAAAATCTGATACATGACCTCTAGACTCGGCTGCACTCCGAAAGAGACGGAGTCTTACTAATCCTCTACTGAACGTCACCCTCATCAATTGAGAAAGCTCGTGGAACTGATTACCTGCACCTACAAGCATGAATGCAGTGCCCCAGCAATAGGATGTCAGAATAATGAAAAGTTCCAAGTATGTAAGGCAGGAAATAATATATATATATGGTTGCTGAAGAGTGTGAATAAATACACTGGAATCTCTACTGAAACGTAAGGATGGGAGTGGACTTACCATAACCTCTAGATCAGCTTACCAGTTCATTGTCTCTTGGATCATTTGGTCCTTTTGCCTAACTACAAAATCCGTTATGTCACAACTCTATGTGTCATTTGTACTAACTCTGGTTTTTGATTTTTACTATGTTGTTTTCTATCATAAAAACTGAAATATTTTGTCTTCACAAGGGATAAGGTGTGTAAGTGCATGATCCCGAAGGCAAGTGCATGGCTCGAAGGCAAGTGTATTTGAATTGGCCCAAAGTCAAGTGCATGGTCCCGAAAGCATGTGTACCTTAATGGCCCCAAAGGCAAGCATATCTGAGTGGCCTAGAAGGTAAGTGCATGGCCCCGAAGGCAAGTGCATGCATACAACAACAAGTAAACAGTCTGTAAACTAAGTACTTATGCCTATAATTCACAGTTCATACTTATTATCTCGTGATCTACTTTTTTTTAACTCTTAAGGAAACTTGTACTATCTTAGATTTCATCTGACTATCTCGTTATACTACTCATTCTATCTTTAAAACTGGCATATCTCTACTGTTCTTAAGTTTGGGGAGTACCTCGTACAAATCGTATTCTATATTCTTTTAAGTGACTTATCCCATCGTAGTTCGTACTTTACTCCTCTTAGTTATAGGTAATCCCTTAATCATCCTCAGATATAAGCACATAGTTGTATCTCTAGGCTATTACAATATGATCCTGCAATTTATACAATCTCATTTTTCTTTATTAACATTTCATTACTAGCTCATTAGCTCATTCACTCGGTTCTCTTTCTACTTAGAACTCTTATCTTATGTATATATAGCTCACAAATATAATAAAGGCACTACTGATTTTGATTCACGGGAGATTTACTCAAGTTCGATTCAACAACTCTTAGATGATCTTACTTCGTCACTAAGAAACATAGATGCAAACTAGTCCTCTTTGATTTCTAATAAAGGGAACATGCTTACGGATTCATGCCGAAAAGAAGGGAAGGTAGCCCTTTCATACCTTGGCATGGAATATTCGATGACGACTATGCAATCTACCTCTTCACCATCCATTTTCAACAACAAACAACATTCATGTCAATCAATAAGGGACATACCAACTAGTTATCGAGCGACAAGCTCGTTCTACAGTAAATCGGACATCATTTCCCCCATATTCATACCTCTTCCATATCATGAAGAACATCCACAACAATAACAACATCAAATACAGCTTATGCTTTATGATTTCCAGCTATCCAACGCCAAAGAATTACTCCTAGAACAACTCATACTTTCAATAACATGAAACCCAACTTTTACATGCGTTTTAGTTAATTTTTTTTTTAGCTTATGATGAAATTCTCAATATTTAATACCAATGCTTAGACAATCACTACAACACCATACATATCATATCTAATTTATTTCCATGAATTACAAAGACAACAAGTTATAATCATTGCTTTAAAATAGCCCAACAACAAGACAACTGCATCTTTTTTTATCTCAAGTTTTATTTCATGATTCTTCATCCAAACAACTCATATGACATGATATTAACCTTAAGCACAACCAAGAGGGTTATTTAGTGACCTTATCAAGTAGAAACCACTCAAAATCCAAGCTTTTCTTTGCTCACAAAAACTCTTGATCAATCTACAACACCATAGAGGTATCATCATCCATCTAGGCTAGCTCTTGATGTTGTAACATGGTGTATTACTTTGGAATCTCTCTTGAATATTTTGAGAATTTATAGGGAGAGTTTAGAGGGGTTAAGGATCATATTTGGTCGAAAATGAAGTAAAATGGACTTCCACCTCTTAAATAGGCAAAGAAGGTCGGCCACCGCCTTGGATCCGAGATGCCATATACGGTCGCATATGGGCATATGCGGCCACATATCTTCCCAAAAATTTCCTCAACTTTTTGCTTTACTTATGAGCCATAATCTTTCGGGCGGATCCCATTCGCAACGCTAAATGTTTAGCGTATCACTCTAACTTTGTCGAACTTCACCGAGGGGTAGTTCCTTCAATCCTAATGACCTCCAACCTTATGTACACCTTCATAAAATCCATCAAAGTTGCAAGGGACGTCAGAAAGGATCTCAAAACACAAGATCATATCATGTAACTATGCTCTTATACTCACACCACACTCTGGGGTATAACATCCTTCTCCTCTTAGGAACATCCGTCCTTGAATGTTACAGTCTACCTGTCTAGCTTCCTCATAATTGTGATTATTCTCATACAAAGATCTTTTGTGTGTGGACATCACTAACATACGAATATTACTTCCACTGTGATACTCGATCCTTTTAATTCAAGCCTAGGTAATTCATTCTAACCCCATTTAATATCTATAACTCGGGTCCTCTCTTGATCCTCAATCAGAAGTCTTATACTGAAAGTCATCACCTGCCCCTCGATCTCCTGACCTTATACTTCATGTGCCCTTGATCCCTAACTTACTTCAACCCAGCTACTCTGGTTATATCCTCATCTCTCCTGATAGCTACTCTTTCTTGATGGTCCTTCACTAACTGGATACATAGTCTCCTTTTCACCTTGGTCCTTGCATCTGTTCGATCTTATACTTATATCTTCTGACATCCTCAGGACCTAACATCATCCAGAATTCCCTTTACTAATGTTCTGACTTGCCGCTCTACTGGATTTCTGGCTAGCGACAATCTTTCGGGCTACAAACATCTCTTCACAATACTTATCAAATGGGAGTTCGACATTGACCCTTTATGACTCAGCTCTTTACAACATGAGTTGGATTAGAAATAAGAGTAACCAATCCTAAAATTCATGTAGCCTCCGGTTTACAAATGTGGTGCACAACACATACATAAACAAGACTCTACTAGACACGGCTGTGTAGACTCCCTAGGACAGACCTATTCTGATACCACTTTGTCACACCCTAACCTAGGTGAGGCGTGGCTGGCACTCGGTGCCATAATGGACCAAGAGAAACACTCTATAACTTCTCTCTACTGGATATAACTATGACATACATGGGCCGACTGGGCCGAACACGTCCCTACTAACAACATTTGTAGGCCGAGAAGGCCTCAATAAACATTCATACTGACTTATTGTACATACTGAACATGTATCTACAAATCCTCTAAAGATAATTGACATCAAACATGATCGAGACAGGGCCTTGGCCTACCCATAGCCCATACAAAAATTTGATACATAACCTCTAGACTCGGCTGCACTCCGAAAGAAATAGAGTCTTACTGATCCTCCGCTAAATGTCATCCTCATCTATTGAGAAGCCTCGTCAAAATGATTATCTATACTTGCAGGTATGAATACAGGGACTCAGTTGAAGAGAATGAATAAATACACTAGAATCTCTACTGAAAAGTAAGGACGGGAGTGGACTTACCACAACCTCTAGATCGGCTTTCCAAATCGCTGTCACGTGCACCACTTGGCCCTTCTATCTAACTATACAATCTATTTTGTCATAACTCTATATGCCATTTCTACTGACTTTGTTTTCTGATCTTTACTACGTTGTTTTCTATCATAAAAACGGAACATAATATTCTGGCCTCACAAGGGATACGGTGTGTAAGCGCATGGTCTCGATGACAAGTGTATCAGGATGGCCCTGAAGGAAAGTGAATGGCCCTGAAGGCAAGTGCATGGCCCCAAAGCCAAGTGCATGTCCCCGAAGGCAAGTGTATCTGAATGGCCCCAAAGTCAAGTGCATGCATACAACAACACATAAACAGTCTATGAACTAAGTACTTGCGCCTATAATTCATAGTTCATACTTATTATCTCGGGATCTACTCTTTTTAACTCTTAAGGAAACTTGTACTATCTTAGATTTGATTTGACTGTCTCTTTATACTACTCATTCTATCTTAACAACTCGCATATCTGTACTTCTCTTAAGTTTGGGAGTACCTCATACAAATCGTATTCTATATTCTTTTAAGTAACTTATCCAGTTGTAGTTCGTACTTTACTTCTCTTAGTTTTAGGGAGTCCCTTAATCATCCTCAAATATATGCACATGGTTGTCTCGCTAAGCTATTACAATATGATCCTACAGTTTATACAATCTCATCTTTCTTTATTCACATTTCATTACTAGCTCATTAGCTCGTTCACTCGATTATCTTTCTACTTAGAACTCTTATCTTATGTATATATAGCTCCCAAATATCATAAAGGCACTACTGATTCTGATTCACGGAAGATATACTTAAGTTTGACTCAACAACTCTTAGATGATCTTACTTCGTCACTAAGAAACATAGATGCGAACTAGTCCTCTTTAGTTTCTAATAAAGGGAACATGCTTACGGATTCATGCCAAAAAGAAGGGAAGGTAGCCCTTTCATACCTTGGCATGGAATATTCGATGACAACTATGCAATATACCTCTTAACCATCCATGTTCAACAACAAACAACATTCATGTCAATCAAGAATGGACATACCAACTAATTATCGAGTGACAAGCTCGTTCTACAACAAATCGTACAACATTTCCCTATATTCTTACCTCATACATGTCATGAAGAACATATATTACAACAACAACATTAAAGACAACTTTCAATAACATGAAACCCAACGTTTACATGCTTCTAGTTACTCTTTCTTTTAGCTTATGATGAAATTCTCAATCTTTAATACCAACACTTAGAAAAGCACAACAACACCATACACATCATATCTAAGTTACTTTCCATGAATTCCAACTATAACAAGTTATAATCATGGCTTCAAAACAGCCCAACAATAAGACAACAACATCTCTTCTTATTTCAAGTTCTACTTCATGATTCTTCATCCAAATAATACATATAACATAAGATTAACCTTAAGAACAACCAAGAGGGTGATTTACTTACCTTACCTAGTAGAAAAAACTCGAAATCCAAGCTTTTCGTTTATTACAAACACCCTTGATCACTCTACAACACCATAGAGGTGTCATCCTCCATCTAGGCTTGCTCTTGATATTATATCATGGTGTATTACTTTGGAATCACTCTTGAATGTTTGGAGAATGTCTATGGAGATTACAGAGGTGTTAAGGATCATATTTGGTCGAAAATGAAATAAAACAGGGCTTCCACCGCTTAAATAGACAAAGAAGGTCGGTCACTGCCTTGGATCTGTGTTGCCATATGCGGCCGCATATATGCGAGCCCATATGCAGCCGCATATCTTCCCATGTTTTCCCTAAACTTTAGGCTTTAATACTGCACCCCAATATGCATGGAGGATCCCATCCATGACGCAAAATGCTTAGTGTATCACTCTAATTTTGTCGAACTTCATCGAGGGGTGGTTCATTCAATCCGAATGACCTCCAAACTTCTGTACACCTTCATAACATCCATCTAAGTTGCAAGGGATTCTCGTAAAGGATCTCAAATCACCGGCTCACACCATCTAACTATGCTCTCGTTTGTGCACCAAACTCCGGGGTGTAACACTAGTTATCGTTGTATCAATTTAGAAGGATTTTTTATGTGAAGTAACTCTTGTATCGAGAAGATTCTTGTGTTTAAAGGTATGTTTCATCTTCCTCTACCTATTCCTATGATTATATAGATGATTTGGAGTAAGTTATTGAAAAGTCTTCATAAACCAAAACTTGTAAGCCTTGAAACTAGAGTTATATGGATTGTTGGGCTGTTTTACATGGAGTGTGAGGTGAAGTTGATAGTAAAAAATTATTGTATGTGTTGTGGGATTCATATAGAAGTTGATGTAAATGATCTTATAAACTTCATGAACATAATGTCTTTGATGAAATGTCCAAACGAGTATTCTTATAAATTTTGGTTCTGTGGTTGATAAGAATCATTTATATAATATAGATAATCGCTCATAGAACGTCCGAAGACTTGTGGAATCCGTATAAGATAAGAAAAAAGGTATGTAATACCATCTTTTTTCATTCAAAGGCATGAATCCAATGTGTATCATTTTCCAAATAAGTTGTCACAAGAACTATACTAAGCCATGTGTTGTTTGTCCCTTGTTGAGAGTACGTTCTTGTATCATTATCATATTCTATATCATTTGGTTGTGGTTGTGTATTTGAGTCTCATATACCTCCAAATAGGAGCATTCCAAAGAGTTAATCATTGAGTCGTTCCAAAGTAAAGTTAAAGAGTTGTAAGTTCTGATAATGGTGAAAGGTGCCAATACTACTATTATAGTATACTATTAACACCACCAAGCTAATAACAGGTGGGCAGTTGTAATGTACATAAACACGCCAGGCTATTACCGGAGGGAAAATATATATTCAAATACACACACCTCATGTTAGTATCTGATGGCAGTACCTTATATAAACACCTTAGGCTATAAGACGATGGCAGATTATTTAATAGAACTTATATATAGAAGTTTCAGTATAGTTTCAGAGTTTATTTGTTCGCCCTGAGTGGCACACATATTATTAAAGTATCAGGTTACTTCTTATGCCCTGTTTTACAGTTTATGCTTTCGTATTGGTATCCATGGTTTTATATACCATTATATTTCATTCGTACTGACATCATTTTTGTTTGTGAACGTTGCCTTAAATACTGTAGGTTCAGGTAGAGGTGCAGATAGACCTCCTTCCAGTAAGAGCCTGTTGAGTTCAATTGTTGATTGGTAAGCTTCGCTTCTTCTAGAGCTACCGAGTTAGAGGTATTAAGTTGAGTTATGTATCTATGTACAGTTGATGGGCAAGTCAGGGCACTGTCCCGACCATATGATAGTTACACTTCTTAGAGGCTTGTAGATTGTTTCTTTGGCCAGTTGTTTTGTATGGCCTGGTCGGCCTGGATGTTCATAAGTAGATTTGTAAGATGATCTTGTCGGTTTTATATATGTATGTATATAGATGTTTTGGGGTTGTTTACCCTTTTTGTTGAGATGTCTAAATGACGTCATGTATCCACAATTGGTGGCCTGTTGGCCCTATTGGTGTGTTCGTTATACCTCCATACCTTTCCTAATTGTTATGGCCTTGTCGGCCGAAGTTTTTATTAGTTCACAAGTGATGTTTCAGAGTGGTGCACTAGGTCCAGGGCGACACCCCCTAGTTTGGGGTGTGATAAAGTTGGTATCATAGCAGGTCAGTCCTAGGGAGTCTACGAGTTGTGTCTAGTAGAGTCTTATTTATGGGTGTGTTGTGCATCACACTTATAAGCAAGAGGTTGCCAAACAATTAGGGATGGCTTCCATTCTTTCATCTCATAGATTGTGCAGTAGAGTAGAGTTTTAAGAATTTGAGTGTAACTCATGCTTTATACTATTTCAGTAATGTTGATTAATATAAAAACTTCGGTTAGTTCATATTCGTAGTCAGTAAATGAAAGACCCCTACCAGACTATTGATACACCAGAAGTTAGAGTATTATGTTAAAGTTTCAGAGTGTGAGCATTTGTCTCACTCATATGCAGAAAAGAAAATGAAAGCCTAGAAATTTAAAGTGTTGGTTTTAGGATATGAAAGGAGTAAAGTGAAGGAAGTACAGAGTACCTAACGCAGAGGATTGTAAGGACATCGGTATTCAGGTAGAATGACGTAAGTATTGCTATCTTGTCGTCAGTAGTGGTAGAACTACAATGAGAATTACCTATTCAAGATTGTGATTTACGAACGTTGCTAAATGTAGGTTTAGAGAAAGTGAGATATCGGGAGCTAGTAAAAGTTAGAATGATCTTTAGCATGGGAGTACTGAAGAATAGTATAATTACGTTAAAGGCACCGTTTTAGAAGATATATACATGATGTACGTGAGGATTGTTAGTTGGATGACCTTTGAAGATCTTGAAGATTTAGGGGCCAGGTATTGGAAGCTTGGTGTGCAAGGTAAATGTTTTCCCTCAGGGAGGCTCTTGTTTAAAATAGAGCAGAAATAGTAAGTAACTTGAAGATAGGGCCGATTAATGGAGGAGCTAAAAGTAAAAAGCATGTTTTGTTGCAAATATCTGGACTAAAGTAAGAACGGAGATTGAAGTAAAGGGATGATAAAAGTATATATGGTATATGTGAGTAATATGAGAAATTATAGAGAATCATATAATAGTAATACGACAAGTTCGTAACCAAGTAAACCATAAGACAAAAAGAAGTAAAAGATGAGTTAAGAAGATGAATGTGTTATGAGAATAAGTATCTACTATGAGAATTGAACAGCCAAATGTCAATGGCATATATCGATTGGGTGGTGTAGTTCTTTGATTTAGAAAGTACGAATGTTGGGATATTTCCATGGTTAAACAGAATAAGAGTTGGAATCTCGAGATATTGTTATAATGAAAGATATTGAGGAGTTGCAAGGTAATTAATCTGATAATAAGAGAATAAACTACAAAAGGAAGGGGTAATCCTTAAAGTTTATCAAGAAAGAATCCCTAAAGATTAAATGTATTAACTAGAACATAAAGAGTATTCAAACTGAGAATGCCAGTTATGAACACATGACATTTTATCCATGTTAATGGTTTAGTAATCCCTAGTAAGAGAGAATGGTGTTAGAACAAATTGTAAAGTGTTAAAAGATCACAAAAGTATGTAAGGAGTTGAGACAATAATATGACCTTTCAAGAAGGAAATTTCTGAGTGTAGAGAGTGGTCCTTAGAAGGCATAATGAAGAAGTTTTAGGACGAACCAGATAGTGTCATCAAAATTTGATGAATGTGTCATGACTATAAAATGATATGCCAGTACCAACGCTAAGGAAGTAATGGTAGCAACTTCCTGGTTAAAGGAATTAAGCAACAATAATAACTACTAGATAAGAACTACTAGCCACTATTTGAGTTAGAAATGCACCGTACTCTTGATATCCTAATCTGATGGTACAGGAGGAGGAACTGGAGGCTGAACTGGTGGTGTTGTAGCTCTAGGAAGCTCCTTAGGTGATGGAGGAGTCCGAGATGGCTAAGGGGGTGTCTCTCCCTAAGACTCAGGCTGGACTGCATTACCAGGTGGTGGCTGACGCGTACCCTCTCCTGCGGCAACATCAATCCTCTAACTAGCTAAAGTCCGCCTAGAAATAAGCATCTCTTGACATTTGTATTGAAACATGAGTTAGGCTTGAACTTCTTATACTCATCTCTACAACATGATCTGGAATCAGAAAGAAGGGTAACCAACTCCTAAATGCCCTGAAGCCTCCAATATATAAATGTGATGCACAATACATCCATAAACAAGACTCTACTGATACAGCTAGTAGACTCCCTAGGACAGACTGCTCTAATTCCAAGTTTATCACTCCCTAGCTCAGGAGGGGCGAGACGGGCACCCGGAGCTTTACTTGACCGAGCGTACCAAACTGTAACTCTTACTCTGGATGAAAACAAGCATACATCAATCCTTAGGTCCAAGCTACAACATAGATAAAAACAACATAGGCTGTCAAAGCCATACTCGGGATAAATAACAAACAAAGACCAGCTACTTTGTAACAGAGACAACTCCAATATATATAAATGGGCCTATAAGGCCACCTGGCGGGTTTTCAAAGTACAACTCTAATGAGAGATATACAACGGCTGACAAGGCCTCAAAATTGACAAACTATATAGCAACACAACATGTCTACAAAGCCTAGGGCCATGGCCTACCCATATGATTTGTACAAAACAAAAACACTCCAGACTCTAAACTTGGCAAAGCCAAAAGATCTGGAGATTACCAATCAGTTGAACTCAACAATTCCTACTAGGGAGGTCTGTCTGAATATCTCTCAGAGCCTGCACACATGAAATACAGCGGCCCCAACAAAAGGGACGTCATAACAAATATAATGTACTGAGTATGTAAGGAAATTGAAATAACTAAAACTGAAATAATCAACAACTGAGAACTTAAGGATACTCTAAGCACACTTACCTGCTCTAACATAATGCATATGAAGTGTAATAGCATATCTAGCATACCATATATAAGGCTTGGTGTATATCTCACCAGCCATAAGGCCGGGTATCTCACTAGCTTATAGGCTAGGTAACTCACCAATCGACTCACCAGTCATCTCAATAGATCATAGGCTCTCTAGCTCATAGGCTAGTTATCTAACTAGCCAATAGGCCAGGATGAACTAAATATGGATTATCAACAAACAGTAGATAGGATAGCAAATGTCGTCATCTATGGACCATGTCCATAAGATTGGTTCATACGTTCCAAATGAAGTATTAAACTTAAAGACATAAAAGAACTCCCGACAAGAGAAATTCAACTATAGATATGAATTACTTTTTTAAACGTCCTTTTCTTTTAGGAATTGACAGAGTACGGAAAATCATGCTTTGAAAGAAGGGTTAGCCACTACATACCTATGTCACTTGGTTAACAATAGCTTATGACCCCCCAAATTTTCTACAAATAATTATCTACATAATATAGATGATTTAGATCAAGATTGAATCAATAAACCAATAATCGAATCACTACTACATTTCATTGAACACCTAGAGTGCATAAAGTTTCATATCATCCTTTAATGGTAATCCAATACATGTTCATCACTACTAGATTTTCTTCTTTTCTCTTACCATAATCAACATCATAAAAAACTATAATCCATAATTTCTAGCTATGGGATACCTTGAGAATCAACTCAAAACAGCCAAATAATCACACACAACAAGACTACACTTTAGGCAACTATCTAGCATTCATGTTGTAGTTCTTCACTTCTACAACTCAACCAACATAAGAATTAACTCAACAACAAACAAAGAGGGGTTAAACTTACCTTTTATAACCAGAGGATCCCTCAACTACAACTTCTTTAAGCTAACAACATCCCTCAATAACAAAGCAACACCATAGAACTCATTTTCTTCCATTGCACAATCTTGTGGAGTTAGATCCTACTCAAATCACTTTGGACATGTTCTTAAACCTTGAAGAAAATTTAGGAGATTCTTAGGAGGGTTTGGATACTTAATTTTGTTGAAATATAATGGAAAACGAAGCTTGGATCGAATTTATAAAACTTAAAGTCATCCACTGCTTCAATTTCACGGACCAAAAAAAATGGTCCGTCAAATGGACATTCTTAGGCTGCCTCTATGACCCCTTTTCATGTTCTGATCATGTCAAGAAAATGGCACCACAGAATTGACTTTCCGACAAACTTTTTTCCTTTAATTTATTTGACCACGAAACCTTTATGTATACTCATAACAGTTGTTTAAAGTCTTACTTAAACTTATATAGTTATCATGACTTCTTTGACTTACGTTAGCTAGCTTACGATGACGTAGACATACGAAATAATGGGGTGTAACATATATCCTATCTAGGTTGATTGTGAATTGTAATTCTGAGCTTCTTGAGTTTCATAGTCCTCCTAAAAGGAGCGAATCAAAAGATCTACTCCTATGATTCGACCAAATGTCGTTTAAAAGAAAAAGAAATAGTTTCTAAGAGTTAAAAGAGCCAAAAGTGTTATATATATATATATATATATGAGTTATAAATGTCACCGACCTATAATAGGTGGGTGATGGCCTTATGTGCAATTATGAATTGATTGATAAAAACCACCAATTGGGCAACAAACATTTATACATATAAGAATACTACCGAGCTATAGTTGGTTTAGCGATGGACATTTATTTATATATATAAATACCATCAAGCTATAATCGGTGGGCGGTTTATATTTATATATGCATTTGAGGTTCAGTAAGGGTTTAGAGTTTCATTGATTGCCCTGAGTGGCATTCAGGTTATCACGTTGCTTCTTATACCTTGCCTTACATCTTATGCTTTTATATTATTATTCATGCCTTACATACCGGTAAATTTCATTCGTACTGACATCTTTTTTTATGGGGTGTTGCATTTCATGCTGCAGGTAGAGGTACAAATAGACCTCCCCAGTAGGAGCTTGTCGAGTTCAGTTATTTTTTCGTAAGCTTCACTTCTTCCAAGGCTACTAAGTAAGAGGTCGTAAGCTGAGTCTTTTGTATATGTATAGATGATGGGTTTCTCAGGGCTCTATCCTAACCATGTTACAGTTATGTTTTCTTAGAGGCTTGTAGATTAGTTATATTTGTCCAGATGTCTGGTACGGCCTTGCTGGCTTGGATATTAGTCAGTTAATCTATACGATGACCTTACTAGTTCTATATCTATCTGTATATATCTGTTTTGGGTTTGTTTACCCTTTTTGTTAAGATGTCTAGATGACGTCCTATGTATTCATATTGTGGCTTTACCGGCCCTATATGTATGTTAGTTATACCTTTATACTATTCATAGTTGTTATGGCATTGGTGGCTGAAGTTTTTGTAAGTTTAGATGTTATGTTTCAGAGTGGTACACTCGGGCAAGTAAGGCACCTGGTTCCGGCCACACACCCCATATTGGGGTGTGACAAACTTGGTATCATAGCAGGTCAGTCCTAGAGAGTTTACAAGTCGTGTCTAGTAGAGTCTCATTTATGGGTGTGTTGTGTACCACACTTATACGCGAGAGACTGTTGGGCATTTAGGGATGGTTACTATTCTTTCATCTCATAGATCATGCTATAGAGTTGAGTTATAAGGATTTAAGTCTAATTCGTGATTTATCCTTTTTCAGTAATGCCAATTAATAGAAAGACTACTGCTAACCGACATACAAATGTAGATAGGGGCAAAGGTACCTGTAATGCCACTCCATTCCAGAATAATAGAGTTGAGTCATAGGGTGATTCACATTCTAACATATCACCTATTCAACCTCTATTAGAGGAGATCATATGAGATATCATACCTCCAGCTCCTCAAAATCCAGTCTCTCCAATTCCTCCAGTTCCTCCACCTGAGTCTACCGAGAAGGGTGTGGCGAGTGTCGTACAGTTGTTGACACAGATAGTAGCTTCCAAAAAGCGGTAGATAAAGGCATCTACATATGTTGGGTCCTCTGATAGTGTGGGGAGTTCTAGAGTACAAAAGTTTATCAGACTGAGCTCGCCATTGTTTATCGGTACTGATCCAGATGCGGATCCTTATGATTTTATTGACCAGATGCATAGGGTATTGAGGGTCATGCATGCTTTAAAGACTGAGGCAGTAGAGCTGGCGTATTTCAGGCAATGAGACATGGTCATTCTATGGTATGAGGCTTGGGAGTGGTCCAAAGGTTCAAATCCACCTCCAGCTTTATGGAAGGAATTCTCACATGCCTTTCTTGATCATTACTTTCCCCTAGAGATATGAGAAGTAATGGTAGAGCGGTTCTTGATCCACAAGCAGAGGGGTATGAGTGTGCAGGACTATAGTCTTCAGTTTGATTATCTGGCTAGGTATGCTCCGACTATTGTGGACACAGTGAGGGCTCGAGTGCACTAATTTGTATCAGGTCTTGACCCACATTTGATTGGGAAATGTACGACATCTTCCTTGAATAGGTATATGGATATCTCCAGAATTTATGTGTATTCTCAGAATGTAGAGGATCGTAACCGCCAGTTTCGGACTGATAGAGATGTAGAGAGGGAGTTGACTAAGAGGGTTAGATATGCAAAAGCTTTTGGAGAGTCATCAAGTAGCTCTTGGTCACGGTTCCCTAGACGTCCACCTTAGTTTTCTAGTAGTGCTCCACTTCAGTTTCAAGGGCCCAGGAATGACAGATAAGCATAGCTCTGGTTTTCAAGAATAGGAGGGTTTGAGTCAGTTAGACCCTCATTATCACCTTGTGGCAACTGTGGTAGGGCACATTCGGGATTGTGTTTCCAAGGTTTAGATGCATGTTATTGGTCTAGATGTCCTGGAAATATTATGTGATTCTGTCCGAACAGAGGTAAGGGTGGTATGGCACAACCGACCGAGTCGACAAAAGCTTCCTCATCAAGTGTACGTCTACTAGGTAGTAGACTACAGACCTAAGCAGTTAGAGGTAGAGACAGAGGGGAGTGTCTAGATCAGGTAGTGGTCAGAACCGCACATATCATGTCGACAGGACTTAGTGTCATCCCCAGATGTTGTCACAAGTATACTATCCATCTTTACTTATGATGTATATGCATTGATAGATCATGGCTCCAAATTGTCCTATGTTAAGCCCATTATTTCTAGTAAGTTTGGATTAGAGCCAGAATTATTAGCTATGCCATATGAAATGGCTACACCAGTTGGCAAGACGATTATGGCTAGATGAGTCTATCGGGATTGTACAGTGACAATTTGTAGCTGCCATACTTTGGCTGATCTAGCAGAGTTGCCAATGGATAATCTTGATGTCATTATGGCATGGATTGGTTGGCCTCATGATATTCCAATGTAGATAGCCAAACAAAGTTTGTCAAGTTTTATTTTCTAGGTGAGTCAATCCTAGAATGGAAGGGTAATTCAGCTTCGCCTAAGGGTAGGTATATTTTTTACCTTAAGGCACGAAAAATGATTTCAAAGGGGTATATATATCACCTAGTGCAAGTTAGAGATGCAGATGTAGAGCCTCCGACCCTTCAGTTTATTCCTTTTGTGAATGAGTTCCTGGATATGTTCCCAGATGAGCGTTTTGGTATTCCTCAAAAGAGAGAGATTAAGTTTAATATCGATGTGCTTTCAGATACTCAGACAATTTCTATCCCTCCTTATAGAATGGCTCCTACTAAGCTAAATGATTTGAAAGAGCTACTAATGGATATTTTTGAAAAGGGATTTATATGGCCTAGCACTTCACTATGGGGTGCACCGTTGTTGTTTTTGCAAGAAAGATAGTGCTCTAAGGATGTGAATTGATTATCGACAACTGAATAAAGTTACTATTAAGAATAAGTATCCACTTTTGAGGATCGATAATCTATTTGATCAACTGCAGGGTGCTAAATATTTCTCAAAGATTGACTTGAAATCTAGGTATCACCAGTTGAGGGTGAAGGAGAAAGATATACCCAAGATAGCTTTCAGGACTAGATATGGGAACTTTGAGTTTCTTGTGATGTATTTTGGGCTTACTTTTGCACCAGTGGCCTTTATGGACTTAATGAATCGGGTATTCAAGTCGTTATTGGATGTATTTATGATTGTATTCATTAACAATATTATGATATATTCACGTACTTAGATGGATCATACGGATCATTTGCAAAAGGTGTTATAGATGCTCCAGGAGCATAAGTTAGATGCCAAGTTTTCTAAATGTGAGTTCTGGTTGAACTCAATTGCTTTTTTGGGCCATGTAGTTTCTTCAGAAAGTATTAAAGTGGATAGTCAAAATATTGAAGTAGTAAAGAATTGGGCGAGACCCATAACTCCTTCTGAGGTACTTAGTTTCTTGGGCTTGGAAGGTTATTACTGGAGGTTTGTGGAAAGGTTTTCTTATATCTCTGCACCTATGATAAAGATTGCGCACAAGACGACCAAGTTCCAGTGGTCAGATGCATGTGAATGAAGTTTCCAAGAGTTGAAAGATAGGTTGACATCAGCACCTGTCTTGGCACTTCTCAAATGTATTGAAGGGTATGTTGTTTATTTTGATGCATCCAGAGTTGGACTAGGTTGTGTTCTGATACAACATGAAAAGGTTATTGCATATTTTTCAAGATAGTTAATGAAGCACGAGCAGAACTATCTGACTCATGATCTTGAGTTAGCGGCAGTTGTATTTCCCTTGAAGATATGGTGTCATTAATTATATGGAGTTCATTTTGATCTGTTTACCGACCATAAGAGCTTACATTATATATTCCGCCAAAAGGAATTGAACTTGAGGTAGAGAAGATTGCTTGAATTGCTGAAAGATTATGATGTTGATATTCTATACCATCCCGACAAAGTTAATATTATAGTCGATGCCTTGAGCCATAAGTCCATGGGTAGTCTGAGCCATGTTGAAGCTGATAAGTTAGAAATGACCAGAGAATTGTGTTAATTTGCCAGCTTAAATGTATGTGTACTTGATACTGGTGATGGAAGTGATGTGGTCTAGAATACCGCAGACACATCCTTGGTAGCAGAAGTGAAAGCAAGGCAGTTTGACGATCATGTGTTAGTTAGAATGAAGAAGGAATTCCCTTACAGAAGAAGAGAATGTCAGATCTTAGTTAAGACGGGGTTCTTAGATACCGAGGTCGATTATGTGTGCCCGATGTTGGAGGTCTCCGAGAGTAGATTATGACAGAGATTTACCAGTCCAGGTATTCTATTCATCCTGATTTGACAAAGATGTACCATGATCTTCAACAAGTCTACTAGTGGAATGATATGAAGAGAAACAATGCAAAATTCGTAGTTCAATGTACGAATTTCCTACAAGTTAAGATTGAGCATTAGAAGCCTGTGAGCTTGATTTAGAACATAAAGATTCCAACATGGAAATGGTAGATGATTAATATGGATCTCATGTTACACCCCAGAAATTCGTATATCGAATATATCTTAAGTTAAGAAGCCTAAGATAAGGAAGAATGTTCCATTGGAAGAGTTAAGAAATGGTAGAGTTGAAACTGAAGAAGTCATGAGAGTTTAAAGCGCTATTATGCGCTTCGTGATTATAGTCCTTACATTGAGTGTGTCATGTTAAGATGATGTAATATGAGAGTAGAATAATTACCATTGAAAATAGATGAGGAAGGCCTTGGGCCAAAGTTGGAAGCATATCTAAAAGATTACAGGTTGTACTCGCCATTTCGCGCACGTTTGAATTTTGAGGACCCGACTAACCAAGTTAAGTTCTGATGACTCGAGCTTTATTTTGAGGGTCATGCATGGCATGAATGGATGTTAAAAAGGTTTATAGATGGTTATAAATAATTGGGATCAAAGGAAACATATCTCAACAAAGTTTGACGAAGATAGGATGATACGCTCAATGTTTCTCCCGATGAAACACATTTCGCACTACGGATGGGGTAGTGGATGAAGGACACCCCTCACCCACCATCCTACCACCATCTGTGGTTAGATATGCGGCCATATATGATGATCTACAGTGCACATACCTCCCGCAGAAGGATGGCGGTGGAGAGGCTATATAAAGCCTAATCTCGATTCTTCACCCCAAAACATTTCATTTTCATCCCAAATTAACCCTATATGCTCTCAACCTCTCTCACAAGACTTAGACATCATTCAATATCAATTATATAAGCTTATGATGTAAATTTCCCTCTTGGAAAGCTTGGATTATCTTGAGAATCCTCTCTAGATCATTGGACAAGTTTGGAAGTTCTTGAAGAATGGAAAGAAGATTTGGTGTAGAGATTTCCTTGGTAATTTGAAGGTATGTTTCTACTACTTTTGGTAATATTGAACTCTCCTAGATTAGAATGATCTTGTGATAAAGTAGTCCATGGAGAAATTGGGATAAACTCTATAGTTGAACATGATAGTTGTTGTATTGGTTGACAAATTGATATAGTTCAATTCTTGAAAAGAGTTTAGATTAAATCTTGTGAAATATCATTGTTGTAACCTTGGAATTGTATTGGATGATGGTGGGACAATTATGGTGGCTTGATTACCATGAAAACAAGATAAGAAGGTTACGCACGCTAAGTGTTCGATGAAATGTCGCAATGATGAAATTATGAAACCATTGATTAGATACTGACACATATTGTCTTAATTGTTTAGGTTGATGCTTGTACGACGAGCGAGACCTCATAGGAGTAGTGTTTCCCTTATAACAAGGTATGTAAGGCTTACCTTTATCTCTTTTGGCATGATGAACATTAAAATGAAACTTGCGAGTCACTATCCAATACATATACTCAATTCCTAAATGCCAAGAATGCATTTATGACTTAATCTGTTTCTTGGTTATGGTTCTCAGTTGCTCTTGGTCAAATATAATACATGTATGCTATAGAGTCGTACTTAACTTGATATAACAAGGTTCTATGTTGATATTCTTGAAGGATAATTCAATTATATGTCACATTGTCTTATTGACTCACATGAGAAGGAAAGGTTCTATGTAACCCTCATAAGGGAATCGGAGGTGCAATGACCTTAAATGACTCCGACGAATTCAGAAGAGTATTCTATATTCCTTAAGAGATCATCACATGTATATATTATATATCTATATTTCCCTCATAGGCCTATGGTATTATATACACAGTTATACAAATACAAGATTAATGATATTGCTCCAAAGGACTATGGCTTTACTTGAGTAGTTTATACATATATGATATTGATAGTACTACCTATAGAGGCCTATGTCATTATATACGCAATTATAATTCATTATGCATATTCTGGCCCACAAATACACTCATAGTACATATTGTCACAATTATGCATTTCACTTACAGTTCTAGCTTATGCTTCATTTACAAGGCTATGCTTGTTACAGTTTCAGCCTTACATATTCAGTACATCTTTCGTACTAATGTCCCTTTTTGGGACACTGCATTTCATGCCTACAGATACAAATAGAGATTCAGATGATAACTCATAGTAGGTGACTCGACTCAGATGAGGATGGTTACACTCTTTTCTTCCAGAGCTGTCTAGTGAGTTGATAAGTATAATGGTTGCATATATGTATTTAGTTGGGTCTAGAGGGTCCATGTCCCGACCAGATATTGTTAATATACTCTTTAAAGGCTTGTAGATAGTTTTTTTTGTATAGTGGTCTTGTGTGGCCTTGTCGGCCTTTTCAGCAGACTCAATGTGTTCATATTGGCCTTGTCGGACTTGTATATATATATATATATATGTATAGGTTGGGCCTTTTTTGTGTGTAGGGGATTGTGTCCTGATCAGTACTCATTTATTTAAGGCCTTGTCGGCCTATGTTTCATCAGGATATATTACAAGTATCAGGATTGGTATGCTCGAGCCTTAGGGCATCGAGTGCTAGACACATCCCTCAAGGTTGGGGTGTGACATTTCATTACAGGTTTTCTTCGTTCCTATCGGAAGTTTGATTCCATTTGGTTCAATATTGACAGGCTCACGAAGTTGGCACATTTTCTACCTGTTGGAATTACTTATTCGGTTGAAGATTATGCCAAATTTTACATTAAGGAGATCATCCGACTTCATGGAGTTATAGTTTCAATTATATCTGATAGAGGTACCCCGTTCACAACTAATTTCTAGAAGTCCATTTAGAGAGGTTCGGGCACTCAGGTGAACCTTAGTATAGCTTTCCACCCGCAGACAGATGGTCAGGCTGAGCGTACTATTTAGATGCTCGAGGACGTGTTACGAGCTTGTGTATTAGACGTCAAAGGTAGTTGGGATGATCACTTGCTGATTATTGAGTTTTTTTATAATAATAGTTATCATTCCAGCATTAAGATGGCTCCGTATAAATCCTTGTATGGGCAAAAGTGTAGATCTCTGATTGGCTAGTTTAAGGTGGGCAAAGCGGAGTTGCTAGGCCCCGACTTGGTATAGCAAATGGTAAAAAAAGTGAAACTAATCTAGGAACAATTATTGACTGCACAAAGTTGGAAAAAGTCTTATTCTGATGTTCGGCGCCGAGATTTGGAGTTTGCCATTGGTGATTGGGTATTCTTAAAGGTTTCTCTTATGAAGGGCATAATGAGATTTGGCAAGAAGGGAAAGTTAAACCCTATATACGTCTGACCATATAAGATTGTTTAGAGAGTTGGCCAGGTAGCATATGAACTTGAGTTACCTCCAGATTTACAGGCAGTCGATCCCGTATTCCATGTGTCGATGTTGCACAAATGCATAGGAGATCCCTCCCGTATATCACCAATAGAGGATGTTCAAATTATAGAGGACTTGTCTTATAAGGAGGTCCCAGTTGCTATCATAGATCGTCAAGTCTGAAAGTTGCAGACTATAGAAGTAGCCTCCATTAAAGTGTTATGGAGAAATAATAATGTGGAAGAAATAACATAGGAGGTTGAGAAGGACATGAGATCAAGATATCCTTATTTATTTTAGACGACAGGTTTATGTTGTCACTCGTGTGATACGATTTCCATATCCTTACTCCATCATAGTAGACTTATTGTATATACCTTGTATAGGTGATAACTATGAAAGAGAGGTGACAGATGTAGCCCAGACTTTTTGCACGGATGTTTTAAGTGACTTATAGCTTACTTTATTGATCTCTTGCTAGATAGATAGTTGTGTGAGGCCAACACGATACTGTATATGTTATTGCATAGCCTTGTGAGGCATTTGTTGTGATTTTTGGCTGCATGACAAGTTCGGATAGTCTTGTTGATAGAGGAAACTCTACCAAAATTTTCGGAGAAATCTAAGAGTTACAAATCCTAAGACATGTACCCCCAATATTTGAGGGTGAATATTTTTAAGGGGAGAAGGATGTTATACCTTGTACTTTGTACTTCAACGTCATCATAAGCTAACTATCATAAGCTGGAGAACTCATAATACCCCTATGAGGTTGAAAATGGTCCTAATTAAGTATTAAGTAGGTGTCCGAAGGTTTCAGGGTTAATTGAATCAAAAGAAATAAGTTCATCAAAAATTGGTTTGAAAGGCCAAATATACGAACCGTGAAAAGGACTCATGGCCTGTCAATAGATGGTGGTTCCATCGTGAATTGGTGGTAGAACCCTAAAAATTTAGGGCCAACTCACGATGGCAATTCACGGCCCATGAATGAATTCACGATCCGTGAATCTTGCCGTGTAACTTGGTCTGATCCAAGCTCAACCTTAAGTTCATTTTCCACCTTTTCCAAACCATGAGATCTCAAAAACCCTCTCTACAAGTCTCCATATCAACCTAGGTAAGAATCAAAGGCAAACAACATGATTTAGATGTAACAAATCCCGTGATTATCGCTAGCTTGTTCTTCTTCTCATTGTACTGAGTTTAGAGAATCCTTTAAGGTGAAGTAAACTCAGAACTGGAGTGGTTATTGTGATTTTAGGTAAGATTTTTCTTCTTCTCCATGCATATGAGTTCATACAAGTTGTAGGAGTGTGTTTGTTAAGATCTTGTCAAACAATTCTTAAAGAACATGGAGTTATGTTGTGTTGATTATTAGGTTTCCTATTTGAAGTTGTGTATTGGTGTTAAGTTGTTGAATCTTATTGGTATAATGTGAATAAGAAAAGGAATCTAGAAAATAATTAAGTATGTTGTCTTGGTGTTAAGTTACAATTGTTGAAGGACGTGGGCATGCAAAGTGTTCGATAAAACATCATACTGAATTGATTTATAGTTTATTACTCCAATTTTGATGCAAACTAGATATATTATGTATATAATCATTCGTAGAGCGTACGGGGATTCGTAAGCTATTGTTTTCCAATTGACAAAGGTATGTAGTGGCTATCCTTTCTTTCAAAGCATGAAATATGAACTATATATATATATATATATCATTTTTCCCAAAAGAAAATGTCGTAAAAGTGTATTCTACTCTTGAGTTGATTGTCCTTTGTTGGGAGTACTTTTCTATCATATATTATATCTTGTCTAGGGTGGATTGTCAGTTGTTATTCTGAGCTTCTTGAGTTTCATAGTCCTCCTAAAAGGTGCGTATCAAAATATCTATTCCTAAGAGTCTACCAAATGTCGTCTAAAAGCAAAAGAAAGACTTTCTAAGAGTTAACAGAGCTAAGAGTGATATATATATATACCGCCGGGCTATAATAGGTGTCGATGGCCCCTATATGTCATATATGCTTTGATTGATAAACACTAACAATTTGGAGACATACATTTATACACATAAGAATACCACCAAGCTATAATCGATTAGGCGATGGACATTTATACATAAGTACCACCGAGCTATAATCGATGGGCGATGGATATCTATATATGCATCTGAGGTTCAGTTTGGGTAGAGTTTCATTGTTTACCATGAGTGGCATTCAGGTTATCACGTTACTTCTTATACCTTACTTTACAACTTATGCTTTCATATTTTTATTCATGCCTTACATACCGGTATATTTTATTTGTAGTGACGTCCCTTTTGTCGGGGGCTACATTTCATGCTTCAGGTTTAGGTAAAGGTATAGATAGACCTCCTATTAGGATCTTGTTGAGTTTAGCTATTGGTTGGTAAGATTGACTTATTCCGAGGCTATCGAGTCAGAGGTCGTCAGGTGAGTCTTTTGTATATGTACAGATGATGGGTAGGCCATGGCATTGTCCTGACCATGTTCCAATTATTTTTTCTTAGAGGCTTGTAGATCGGTTACATTTGTCTACTTTTCTTGTACGACCTTGATGTTGGTCAGTTGATTTGTATGATGACCTTGATGGTCTTGTATATATATATATATATATATATATATATATATATATATATATATATATATATATATATATATATATATATTTGTTTTATGTTTTTTTACCCTTCTTATTAAAATATCTAGATGACGTCCTATGTATCTAGATTATGACCTTATCGACCCTATATGTATGTTAGTTATGCCTCCATACCATTCATAGATGTTATGGCCTTGTCGGCTAAAGTTTTTGTGAGTTCAGATGTTATGTTTCAGAGTGGTACACTAAGGAAAGTGAGGAACCGGGTGACGACCACACCTCCTAGATTGGGATGCAACGTGATAAGGCACTTTGGTGTTGCCAAGACACTTGTCATCCTCAATGAACAATTATATTAGTCAAAGATCAAACATAATGTGGAGAATATTTGCGTACAATGCTTGGAGTGCAAGCAAACAAAATTAAAGACCCGTTCTCAAGGTTTGTACACTCCTCTCCCCACTCATATTGGCCCTTGGATAAACATTTCTATGGATTTTGTGATGGGTCTTCCAAGAACCAAAAGGGGTCATGCCAATATTCTTGTTGTGGTATATAGGTTCTCTAAAATGTCTCATTTTATTCCATGCCATAAATGTGATGATGCTTCTCATGCAGCATCTTTGTTTATTGCTAATGTACTTAAATTTCATGGAGTACCTCACACTATTGTTAGTGGTAGGGACTCCAAGTTTCTTAGTCATTTTTGGAAGAGCCTTTGGGGTACACTTGGTACCAATCTCATGTTCTCTACTTCTTGGCACCCTCAAACAGATCGACAAACCAAGGTAGTGAATAAGACTCTTGGGAGCATGCTTAGGTGTATGATTAGAGGAAAACCATCTTTTTGGGAGGACCGTTGGCCTTTGATTGAATTTGCTTATAATAGGTCCCTTCATTCCTCTATTAGCATGACCCCATTTGATGTTTGTTATGGTATTAATCCTTTGATTCCTTTAAGCTTAACCCTTTTGTATAGTGTGTGAGTTTAGATGAAAAACAAAGGGCATCCAAGATGATGAAAATTCATGCTAAGGTGAAGGAGAACATTCTGAAAATCAAAACCAAGGTAGCAAAAAGACAAAATCGTGGAAGGAAAAGGTGGACTTCCAACCCGATGATTGGGTGAGGGTTCACTTTAGAAAGGATAGGTTTTCTCAAATGAGGAAAGAAAAATTATGTCCATGGGGAGATGGTCCCTTCAAAGTTCATGAGAAGATCAACGACAATACATACAAGATTGACTTACTAAGTGAGTATAATGTTCATAATGTTTTCAACGTAAGTGACTTTTCTTCTTGTGTTGTAGATGACCTATGGATTCGAGGACAAATCCTTTCCATGAAGGGGAGTATGATACAATATCGGGGGCCACATCCATATCAAGACCCTTTCACTTAAAGTCAAGCCAAGGAACTTCAAGCCTTGCAAGTCATGTTCATGCATAAAGGAACATTGGAGGCCCTTGAGGAGCTGCACACATAAGTATATAACATTTAGAGGGTCTCTTGGAGTGAAGAGGAACCCAGAATGAAGGTTGTCACAGTTTGCGATTCATTTGAGATTCACAAATGATGTTTGCGATATAGCCTACATTTTGTAGATCATGTTGGCGGGTTGATTTTGGCCATTTTTGGTTATTCTTGCAGTTTAGAGGCTTTGATCACTTTTAGGCCTAGTTTGTAATAAGCATACTATAAATAAGCGACTTACTCATTTGAGAAGTCTTAGCTTGAATATTGATGATGAACTCGTATGAGTGTTTATGTTAGTGTTAGCATAGTCTAGCGATTAGTGATAGCTCTTAGTCTAATTAGTAGTGTAATTGCTTGGTTTATTGAGAACCTTGTCTTGATTCACACATGAGCATGCTCACTTTTGGAATCAATCCCTTATAGGTTAGGTGCTTTGTTTGATTAATCCATTTGAGGTCTTTGGTATAATATACCATTGGTTTCTTTTGGATTTCTTACCTAGTGTCTACTTTTATCCCTTTAATTTCTGCAATTTCAATTTCGATTCAAATTCTAGAGTTTCACCTGTAGGAATCGTATCACAGAGCCTCACTAAGACATGATACATCATATTTAGCCACAGAACCCCGACAGGGTTTGGTACGTTATTGATATTATTATATGATACAAGTTGGGAACAAGTAGGTATATCCTAAGATTTCCCCTTAATTCTTAGTATGCTCAGCTATTATCCTTATCAGTTAAGTTTTAGCTTATAGATATTTAAATGCCCTATATGCTAGTACATTTTATTCGTACTGATGTCCCTTTTGCCTGGGATACTGCATTTTATGCATGCAGGTCCTGAGAGACAGGTAGATGGGTCTCCTTAGTAGGCATTGTCGAGCTCATCTTGATCAGTAAGATCCATATAATTCAGAGTTGTCAGGTCTAGAGTATTGATATTCTTACAGAGATGATGGGTATGTTGGGGCTCTATCCCGACCACAATATAGTTGTTATTATGTAGAAGCTTGTAGACGTGCCTTGTGTATGTCTAGTATGTACAGTATGGACTTGTAGGCCCTAATGTTGTCTGACAGATTATATGATGGCCTTGTCGGCTTATAGAGTATCAGTTTATGTTACTACCCAATCTTCTCGGCCTAATGTATCTTTTGTGTGTTAGGTATTATAGGTGTGTATGCTCAGGCAAGTAAGGAACCGGGTGCCGGCCACGCCTCTCCGGATTTGGGGGGTGACTATGGTCCATTTATCCTAAACATTTGACAACAACATTCTTTCCCTATAGAACCTATCCATGAACTTTTAGAGTAATTCATCCGGGCTCTACTTGATCACGAAGATTTCTTTCATCCATTTTTCCACTCGTTGAGCTCTGGTGTGTGCCTTCATAAAGGCATCTACTAATTATGTGAATGACCCAATACAATTACATGGCAAGAGTGAATACCATGATAATGCTCTTTTAGTGAGGATTTCCTAAAAACTTATTAACTAGTATTAACTTTATTTCCTCATGCGAAAGGTCGTTGCCTTTGATCCCAGTCGTATAGTACGTAAAGTTATCTCGAGGATTAGTAGTAATGTTATACTTTGCCAGATCCGACATCCTGAATTTCTAAGGAATCAAGTCGAGGTCCACGCTAGGTTTCTAAGGCTGTTGCGAATACATCTGCATGTTAATTGCTTTGATTAATGTAGGGACACATGATATTTGATCGATCCAGTCACCCTTCTCAACTAAACAGTTTAGTATATGTTATATGATAACGCTCGGCGACTCCCGGATACGGTCCCTTAACCAACCATTCTAGCCCCTAAGTTTCCTAAGGCTCATGAAACACCAAAACTTCCAAGTGTGGGGTTTAGTGTGCCTCTGACCTGAGTTGTCCTTGGTTACATTAGTGACCAGTGTTAGCTTTAGCGGACAAAGAGGACAATACGCTATTTAGTTTAGCATTCATAGCATGCTACCAAGACAAGAATTCCTTCATCATACGCTATGTTATTCTTTTAACCTTATCAACGCGGCTTAGGTATGGAATATCTGTGATGTATTTCTCTTTGAGGGGTGTACGGTTACCACGATATTCACTCCTTTTCATGTTCCCATCATCATCGGAGCCTTCGTCTATGTCCACATGATCATCTTCGTTCAGGGTTTTGTTAGGGTTTAGGATTTCAACAACATCATGTGCTTTAGTCGGCTTAAAGAGCAGCCAAACATTGTTCGTCAGCCATAGTTTTTCTTGCAAACACAAAATCAATAAAGGATTATTATAACCTGGAATAATTAATATTGCTAAGGTCCTAAGGTGGGCGCTAAACTGTTTAGCCAAAATATATATTTATTACAAAATCAATTGAATTTGTTTGAAAATGGGTCTTTAGCAACGAAATTCATCCAAATATTTATAATTTTTTTATTTAAGCTTTGAAGCAACAAATAATAATTAAAGAAATATAGACGGGACAATTAATAATAATCATAGAACTGTATAATAAAGGGGAAATTCCTAAAATACACCCCAATCTTTGCCCGGATTTGCTGTAACACACCTAACCTTTTCGGTGGTCCTATTACCCCCCTAAATATATTATTATAGCATTCCTTTCGAATTTATATGGAAAAATCTACCAAAGTCCAATGCGACACAAGTCGAGACTCTATTATGAAAAATATAGCGATTCACAAGATCCAATTCCAAGAGAATCAACTGCTTTCTCCATAAAAATAATTAAGAGTGTATGAGAGATTTCTAATTGTTTTTTGTTCGAAGAGTGAAATGACCTAAAAATGACCGCACTCCTTTATTTTTGGCCTTTCGTTCAGCACATGTTTGAATTTCTATCCATCTCACTTGATAAATGTCAAAGAAATTCCTTAAAAATATATCTAGGGGGTAATAGAACCCCCGTAAAGGTTAGGTGTGTTACGGCAAATCCAGACAAAGGTTAGGGTGTATTTTAGGCATTTAGAGAGAAAGATTTCTTATTCGATCTTCTTGGAACAGTAATGTAAATTTATCGAATGATGAACAATTCTTGTATAATCAAATGTTTGTAGTAATAGAGAGAAATGTGGTATTCGGGATGGGGTAGATATAGGTTTGACCTAACTAACAAACTTCTCAAACGCTATGCATGTATTATGTCGCATCCTAGCCTTGGGGTTTGTGGTCGACACTCGGCACCCTAAGTCCCAAGCGAACCAACCATAGCATCTGAATTTCAAAACTCAAATCTTGGGCCAACAAGGCCACCAAGTAACAACAACAAGATAAGAATATAACAATAACCTGCAAACAGAAGAGGCCCAACACAACATATATACATAACTGAGGCTGAGAAGGGCGTAACAAAGGTACCAACAATTAAGTACCTATCAACTCTGTATAGAAACTAAAGAGAAGTGGAGTGTGACTACCAACTACTGGAAATAGGTATCCTATTAAGGAGGTACGTCGGCCTGTCTATCTGTACCTACGGGCATAAACACAGCGTCCCAGAAAGGATGTTAGTAAGAAAGATGTTAAATATGTAAGGCAGGTAAAGCATGTAAATAAGAGATGTAATACCAGAGAAAAGGGTATAGAATCAACCTAAAGCTCAAAAAAAGGTTGTTGAGTGCATACAACTGATATAATCATGAGTATATACATGTAAGTAAAATTGGGCCACTCTATGGGGTTGTATCGTATTGTATCAAGTCCCTCTATGGGGTAATCTCATTGCAAACTGCCAGGCCATATAGGACGCGGTAATATCTGGCCAACTGGTGGTAAATAATGATACTCAACTTACCAATCAGTGGTATGAACATATAACTACCTGCCCGACCGACTATAGCACGGTGTGGTAAGAAAATAGATACATATATATAAGTGCAATGCAAGACAAACCTCAAGAGATATCATGAGCAGAGTCGAAGTGGCCTATGATCGTTATCCTCTGACTATCGTCATTGTCACTACATTCATCAACTTTCATTTAAGCAATAAGAGATACAAAATATCCCATAACCAAAATAATTTAAGTTGCAAAAAGGTACTCCCGGCAAGGGACATATAAGATCCATGAACAATTCAAGAATAAGGAACAAGCATGTCTCCAACAACCAAG
Source organism: Anisodus acutangulus (assembly GCA_029783415.1). NCBI lineage: Eukaryota > Viridiplantae > Streptophyta > Magnoliopsida > Solanales > Solanaceae > Anisodus > Anisodus acutangulus. The sequence goes on from CM056505.1 coordinate 22,139,955, forward strand.
AATAGAATTCTTATTAAGGGACATTTTGTTGTGTGTTGTTACGAAAAAGATCATGACAAAATAAAGGAAAGTTAAGCCTTACATTCCTTATCTACCAAGCCATTTACTTCCCACGAGCCCTCACACTTTCTACGGATGATTATCTACATTACACAAAGGATTGGTAATATCGAATTCATATCTTATAGGGAAGTTCATTTAAACATTTTATCGAATAACTTGTGAGTGTATCTTTTCACAACAATCTTCATTACTACTTATACCACTCTATCCATAATTCCACAACTTCATAAAGCACCTTCAAATCATGTAAAACAAACCACAACAACAAGGCATAACTTTAAGATTTTTCAAATACTTGCTCTTTAAGAATCCTCCAACAACTCCATCCCAAATACTTGTAAAATATTAAGAAGATCATATAGGAGATGAAACTTACTTTAGGTTGCAAGAAGCACTCTAAAACAGAGCTTAATTCATAGCTAAGAAGTCTCCCAAGATCACTATAATGAGGAAGAAAATGATTCTACAATATCCAAGAGATTTCTTACATCGATCTTGCGTATTTTACCTTTAAATTTGGCTCCAAAGTGTTTAGAAACCTTTGGGAGGGTGTCAAAGGTGTTCTAGGATTTGGAGAGATATAAAATGAGACATCCAAGTCGAGCAACATGATATATATCAGAAAAAGGACCTCGACCGGCCAGATGTACAGTGCAATTGTATGGTCCATACCTTGAGGTACGGTCCGTACAATTGGACCGTATATCTGGAGCTGAAACATGAAAAATGCAGGAAATGTTACGGCCCAGACTCCTATTTGTAAGGTTTGTACAATGATGTACGGTCCGTACATTTGGACCGTATTTCTGGAAAATTTGCAAATTTCATCGAAACATATTCTCTTTGATCTGTTTAACTTCTATACACCCCAATACTTCAATAAACAAGTTACAAACCCTCATTACCGTTCCATAAGGTCGCATATCTTCCCAGGATGCCGGTATTTATCGACGACATGACTAGATGTGAAACTGCAAGTTGTAACATCCTTCCCCCCTTAAGAACATTCATCCACAAATGTTGAGGAATATTCTAACTCTCACGATTCCAAAAACATTTTGGCAGAGTTTTCTCTGTAAACAGGACTATCCAAAACCTATCAAATAGCCCAAACACATATCCAATATCTGACAGGGCTATAGCATAACACAATACATCATATTGGTCCTACATGATCGTCTATGTATGCAAAAGGATCAAAAGGGTTAGCCATAACTCACCTAAACTTAGTACTGCCGATATGTGGGTTGTACCTGCCATATCTGTCCCAGTAATGTCATATAAGTCAAGATGTAGCTATTAAGCTTGGTAGGTATAATATGGAACAAGGGAATCATATTGCACGAGTGTCGATTTAAACTTGAAGACTGAAAAAAATGAGGGTATCTGGACTTCATATCCTCTTCGGCCTCCCATGTCATTTCCTCAACATTATTATTCCTCGAAAGTATTTTAATCGAAGATACTTCTTTGGTCCTCAATTTACAGATCTGTCGATCTAGAATAGCAATAGGGATTTCCTCGTATGATAAATCTTCCATGACCTGAACATCCTCAATGGGGGTAATGCGGGAGGGATCACCACCCAAGCACTTAAGAAACATAGATACGTGGAATACTAGATGAACTGCTTCTAACTCCTGGGATAGTTCAAGCTTGTAGGCCACTTGGCCGATTCGCTGTATGATCTGATATGGTCTGATGTATCTGGGTCTAAGCTTTCTTTTCTTACCGAACCTCATCACGCCTTTCATAGTCCACACCTTCAGAAATACCCAATCTCCACAGCGAACTCTAAGTCTCAACGCTAGTTAGCTTAATAGGAGTTTTGTTGACTCTGAGCCATTAATAATTGTTCCTGAATCAATTTTACTTTCTCTACTCCTTGTTGTACCAAATTAGGCCCCAATAGCTTTATTTCATCAATATCAAACTAATCGATAGGAGACCTACACTTCCGCCCATACATGGCTTCATATAGTGCCATCTGGATACTAAAATGGTAGTTTTTATTATAGGCGAACTCAATGAGTGGAAAAGGGTTTTCCCAACTTCCTTTGATGTCTAAATCACAGGCTCACAACATGTCCTCGACCGTCTGAATAGTACGCTCTGCCATCCTATCTCTTTACGGATGGAAAATTGTGCTAAGGCTAATCTAAGTACCCAAACCTTTATGAAAGGACCTCCAGAACTTAGATGTAAATTGGGCACCTCTGTCAGATATAATAGAAACTAAAACTCCATGAAGCCGGACTGTCTCTGTGATATATAACTTGGCATAATCCTCAGTTGAATAGGTAGTTCTGACTAGTAGGAAGTGAGCTGACTTTGTCAGTCTATCCATGACAACCCAAATGGAATTGAACTTCCGAAGGGAATTTTGGTAATCCTATAATGAAATCCATATTGATGTTTTCCAATTTTCAAGTCGGAATCTCAATATTCTAGAGCAATCCTCTAGGTTTCTGATGATCAACTTTAACTTTCTTGCAATTTTGACATTGGGCAATGAATTCTGCAATATTCTTCATATTATTCCACCAGTATAGTTCTTGAAGGTCATGTACGTATTAGTACAACCAGGATGAATAGAATACCTGGATTGGTTAATTTCTGCCATGATTTGCCCTCAAAGTCCTCCAACATTGAGCACACACAATTGACCCATAAATTTAAGAATCCTATCATCTGATAGCTCGAATAACTGCTTCTTCTGAAAGGTAATTCCTTGTCTAACTCTGACTAGTTTTGGATAATCAAATTGTCGCGCCTTTACTTCAGCCACCAAAGATGGTTCGGTAGCATTCTGGACTATAGCACCCCTGTAACCTACATCAAGCAGTCACACACTCAAATGAGCTAGTCAATACCACTCTTTGGTCATCTCCAACTTCTCAACTCTCATATGTCTCAGGCTGCCATAGACTTACGAGTCAATGTGTTGGCTACAATATTTCCGTTGTTGGGATGATATAAGATATCAACATCATAGTCTTTCAGCAACTCAAGCCATCTCCGTTGTCTCAGATTCAACTCTTTCTACCTAAATATATTTTGTAGTCTCTTATGGTCGATAAACAAATCAACATGAACTCCATATAAGTAGTGGCGCCATATCTTCAGCACAAATATAACAGTTGCCAACTATAAATCATGAGTCGGGTAATTTTGCTCATGCTTCCTCAATTTTCTTGATGCATAAATAATAACCTTGCCATGCTACATTAGGACACAACCCAAATAGACTCTAGAAGCATCACAATATACAACATATCTGTCTGACCCCTCAGGAAGTGCCAGAACAAGTGCTGAAGTTAATCTACTCTTCAACTCTTGAAAGCCCCCTTCGCAAATATCCAACCACTGAAACTTAGTTTCCTTATACATTAACTTTGTCAAGGGAGCGTCAATAGAGGAAAAATTCTCTATAAACCTCTGATAATAACCGATAAGACCAAGAAACTATGCACCTCAGTAGGAGTTGTAGGCCTTGTCCAATCCTTTACCGCCTCGATCTTCTAGCTGTCAACTCTAATACCCTCATATAATACTACATGCCCAAGAAAGGCCACCAAATTCAACCAAAACTCACATTTAGAAAATTTAGCATATAGCTCAGAATCCTAGAGCGTCTATAACACCGCTCGCAAATGTTCTGCATGTTCCATCTCTAATCGAGAATATACTAGAATGTCATCAATAAACACAATCACAAAGATATCAAGAAACGACTTGAAAACCCAATTCATTATATTGATGAAAGCCGTTGGTGCATTGGTAAAACCGAAGAACATAACGAGAAACTTATAGTGGCCATATCTAGTATGGAAAGCCGTCTTCAGAATATCTTTCTCCTTGACTCTCAGTTGATGGTTCTAGACCTAAGGTCAATATTTGAGAAATACTTAGCACCGCACCCTGCAACTGTTCAAACAAATTAGCGATCTTGGGAAGCGGATATTTGTTCTTGATAATTACCTTGTTCAGTTGGCGGGAATCAATACACATCCTTAGTGTACCATCTTTCTTACGAAAAAACAATATAAATGCACCCATGGTGAAGTATTGGGCTTAATAAAGTCCTTTTCTAAAAAATCTTTCAGTTGTGCTTTTAATTCTTTTAACTCAGTAGGGGCCATCCTATATAGAGGAATATATATAGGTGTTACGCGCCGTAAGTTTAACGTTCTGTCTGGTTGTTAATTGATACTGATGTCCCGGGAAGATTTCCGACCTCACAGAAGGATAATGAAGGTTTATGGTTTGTTTAAGGAAGTACCAGAGTGTATGGAAGTTAAAAGGATTGAAGAAAAATATTTTGACAAAAATGGAAAAGTTTCCAATTTAACGAACTATACAATATTGTACGGACCATCAATTTGGGATATCAGAATCGTCAATTTTGTCTGCAAATTAGAAGTTTCAGTTCTGGGATTAACTATCCAGATTGATAGACCGTACAAATTTGTAAGGACCATCAAGATGAACAATCCTTTTGGGCGGTGCAATATTCTTTTCAGGTTTAAATTGGGGTCTTCAATTTGGGGACCTTATTTTCACCAAGAACAAGCCCTAAATCATCCCCCAAATCCTCTCCAAAGTATTTGAACATTCTAAGTTAAAACCCAAGCCAAATTAATCCAAATCAACGTGGTAAACCCCATGGTTATCGTGGTAATCATATTCTCCTTGTAAAATTGATTTGAAAAACCCTTAGAGGCGAAGTAATCTACTATTTTGAGGAGATTATGGTGTGTAAAGGTAAGTTTTATCCTCCTCTACCTATTCTTATGATAAATAGATATTTTGAAGCAAGTTGTGAAAGGATTTTCATAGTCAAAACTTGTAAAACTTTCGGAATCATCGTGGTATGACTTGTCGGGCTATTTTACTTGAAGTATAAGTTGAAATTTATAATCAAATTGGTTGTATGCATTGTGGGATTAAGGAAAGCACATTTAGGAGGATTGTGGAATCGAAGTACATAAGTTTTCCTTGTAAAAGAAGTCTAAGAATCTTATGTGCCTAAGTTATTCGATAATATGCCTATGTGAGCTTTTCTATAGAATATGGATTCGATATTAATATCAACCATTTATATGATATATATAATCGTCCATCATAAGTGCAAGGACTTGTAGAACGGTTGTAGCTTTGTGAACAAGGTATGTAAGGCTACTTCATTCTTTCAAAAGCATGAAATCTAAAGTGTTTATCATTTTTAAAAGAAACGTCAAAAGCATCATTATACTTGTATATCATAATCTCTCTTCGAGAATCGTTCCTTGTTATTTCTATTCTCATGGTCATTGTTGGTTGGTTATTTATTGACCATATCATAAGCCTTCAGAAAGAAGTGTTCCAAAGAGTTAATCATCAGAGTCGACTAAAAGTCATTCCAAGGTAGAGTGAAAAGAGTTCTAAGTTTCAAAAAGGCCTTAAGTGTTATTATTAATATACATATATATCTTACTCACACCACTATTGCGAATAGCTGGTGGGCAGTTATACATGTACATTATACACACCTCGGGCTATAACCGGAGGATAGGCACCTATATGTGCATCCATACATACACCTTAGAGTATTACCTAAGGGTAGTGACATATCCTACACCTCGAACTATAAGCTGAAGGCAGTTTATATAGTAAGGCCTATCGACACAGGTTTCATTTCAGTTTTAGAGTTTCACTATTTTCCCTACAGGGCACACAGGTTATCAGAGTATCATATTGCTTTTATGCCTTTCTTTTACAACTTACATTTTCATATCGTTATTCATGCTTTACATAATGGTACATTTATTTCATACTGATTTCCCTTTTGCAGGGGCGCTGTGTGTTTATATCAAAGGTTATAATAGGGGCTCTGCTAGGCCACCATAATAGGAGTTGTCGAGTTCAGCCATCAGTGAGTAAGCTTCATCTTTCCTAGAGCTTCCTGGTCAGATATTGAGTATGTTTTGCAGAGTTATGTACATAGTGGGTAGGTCGGGGCCCTATACCGACCATATGACAGTGCATGTATTTGTAGAGGTTCATAGACTTGTCTAGTATATACAGTTATTGTTGTATGGCCTTGTCGGCCTTATTTATGTATATATGTCGGGTTTATCTCCTTATATTACCATCACAGGTTGAGTTTCATCCTTATCTTAAAAAATGTGGCTTTGTATGCCCTCCCATTGTATTGTTATTTGTGTTATGTCCTAGTACGACCTTGCTGGCCAGAAGTTCTTCTTATTCAAAACCCTAGTTATTAGAGTAGTACGCTCAGGCCAGCATGGCACTAGGTGCCGGCCACACACACACACATACACCTAATTTAGAGCGACCGCTAGTTATCGAGCCAATGTTGATATGGGTGAAGGTACCAGTAATGCCCCACCCGGTCAAGTTTATAGAGTTGAAGGTCAGAGAGAGTTGCACTCCTACGTATCTCCTACTCCACCCCACAAGAGGATATTAGAGGAGGTGTAGTGGCTGGCTCCTCAGGACATAAAACCTCCGGTTCCACAGAATCTGGTTCTCTCAGTTCCTCCACTCGAGTCCTCTAAGCAAGGAGTGGAAAATATCGTGTAGTTAGTAGCACAAATTGTATCTACCCAACAATATCATATAAGGGCTTCTACAGGCACTGGATCTTTTGATGGCATTGGGAGTTCTAGGACTCAAGAATTTCTCAGGTTAAGTCTGCCAATATTCATTAGGACTGATCCAAATGCAGATCCTTAAGACTTTACTAATCATATATTGCTAGCATTACAGGTGATGCATACTTCAGAGATAGAGGTGGTAGAGTTTGCTTTTTCAGGTTATGAGATGTGGCAGTTTTATGGTATGAGGCCTGGGAGCGGTCTCGAGGACTAGATGCACCTCCAGCCATATGGGAGAAGTTTTCAAAAGTTTTTCTTGATTATTACTTTCCATTATAGGTATAAGAGGCCAAAGTGGAGCAATTTTTAAACCTCAAACAGAAGGGCAAGAGTGTAAGAGAATATAGTGTGTAGTTCGATTCTTTGGCTAGGTATGCTCCAAATATCGTGGACATAATTAGGGCTTAAATTCATCAGTTTGTAGCGGGTTTGGATTTGCATATGATTGGGGAGTGTATGGCAGCCTCGCTGAATTGGGATATGGATATTGCTAGAATACAGGCATATGCTCAAGAGGCTGTCAAGGACCGCAAGCAACAACTTTGAGATGATATAAGTATAGAGAGGGAATTGACCAAGAGATCTATGTCAGCTAGCTCATTCGGAAAGGCAGTGGGTAGGTCTAGGCAGTAATTTCCCAGATGTATGCCTCGGTTTGCTAATAGTTCTCCATCCCAATTTCAAGAGTCGAGGTATGACAGGTATGCTCAGTCAAGACCAGGATAGAGTTCTAGAGCTTTTGGTTCTCAGAGGCAGGGAAGTTCAGGACATATGAGACCTTTATTACTGCCATGTAGTAAGTATGGTAGAACATATACGGGATAGTGTCGTCAAGGTTTCGATATGTTTTATTCATATGGGAATCCTAGTCACTATATGTGTCAGTGCCCAAGTAGAGGTGGAGGTGATGTAGCCCATTCGATGGGATCAATAACAACATCTTCATCGAATGTACGTCCGTGGAGTAGTGGGTCGCAGACTTCAACAGGTAAAAGAAGATGCCTGGGAGGAGCCTCTAGTTAAAGCGGTGCTCAGAACCGCATCTATGCATTATCAGGTCACTAGGATTTAGAGTCATCTCTGAATGTTGTCACATGTATATTAGTTATTTTCAATTATAATGTTTATGTATTGCTAGATTCGGGCTCCATTTTGTCTTATGCTACGCCTTTTATTGCTATCAAATTTGGATTTCAACCAGAATTATTGTCTAAGACATACAAAGTGGCTACACCAGTTGGTGAGACGATTGTAGCACGTTGAGTTTATAAAAATTATACTATGACAATTTGTAATCGCCCTAGTTTGGATGATTTAGTCGAGTTTCCTATGGATGAGTTCGATGTTATTATGTGAATGGACTGGTTGGACTATTGTTACACGAATGTTGATTACCAGACAAAGATTGTTAAATTTAGTTTTTCAGGCGAGCCAATTCTTGTATGCAAAGGCAATTTTGCTATGCCTAAAGGCAGAATTATTTCCTACCTGAAGGCCAGGAAAATGATTTCCAATGGATATATTTATCATTTGGTTTACGTCAAGAATATAGATGCAGAGCCTCCGACCCTTCAGTCTGTCCCTATAGTTAATGAGTTTCCCGATGTATTTTCGGATGAGCTTTTAGGCATTCCTTCAGAGTGGGAGATTGAGTCTACTATTGACATACTTCCAAATACACAGCTGATATATATCCCTCCTTATCGAATGGCTCCGGCCTAGCTGAGGGAGTGGAAGGATCAATTGAAAGATTTGCTGGAAAAAGGTTTTATCAGGCCTAGCACTTCACCGTGGAGTACGCCAGAATAGTTCATTTGCAAGAAGGATGGTTCCCTACGCATGTGTATCGATTATAGGTAATTGAATAAAGTTACTATCAAGAATAAGTATCCACTTCCGAGAATCGATGATTATTCGATCAGTTACAGGGTGCTAAGTATTTCTCAAAGATTGATCTAAGGTCGGGATACCACTAGTTAAGGGTAAAGGAGAAAGATATTCCAAAAATATCCTTTCGAACCAGGTATGGCCATTTTGAGTTTCGGGTGATGTCTTTTGGACTCACTAATGCACCAATAGCCTTTATCGATTAAATGAATCGGGTCTTCAAGCCATTCTTGGATATCTTCGTGATTGTATTTATTGATGATATTTTGATGTACTCGCGGATTGAGGAAGACCATGCAGATCATCTCCGAGTGGTGTTACAAAATCTCCAAAATCGTAAGTTGTATGCCAAGTTTCCAAATGTGATTTTTTGTTAAACTCTATTGCCCTTTTGGGCCATATTGTCTCACTATAAAGTATTAAGGTGGATCATCAAAAGATTGAGGCGTAAAGAATTAGCCAAGGCCCGTGACTCCTACTGAAGTACGTAGCCTCTTGGGCTTAGCAAGATACTATCGGAGATTCATGAAGCGTTTTTCTTCTATTTCCACACCTATGAACAAGCTCACTCACAAGAAAACTAAGTTTTAGTGGTCAGATACATGTGATCGTAGTTTTCAGGAATTGAATAACAAGTTAACATCCGCACCTGTGTTACCTATTCTCGAAGGTACCAATGGGTATGTGGTTTATTGTAATGCCTCCAGAGTCGGCCTAGGATGTGTTTTGATGTAGCATGTGAAGGTTATAGAATACACTTCAAGGAAGTTAAGGAAGCACGAGGTAAACTACCTGACTCATGATCTTGAGTTGGTGGCGGTAATCTTTGCCCTAAAACAGTGGCGTCATTATTTATATGGATTCCATGTTTACATATTCACATACCATAAGAGTCTATCGTATATATTTCTCCAGAAGGAGATTAATTTAAGGCAAAGAAGGTGGATGGAATTATTAAAGGATTACGACATTAACATTTATACAACCCCGATAGGGTGAATGTCATAGTTGATGCCTTAAGATGCAAGTATATGGGGAGTTTGGATAGTATTGAATCAAACGAGTTGGAGATAACTAAAGAACTATGTCGCCTAGTCAGTTTAAATATGTGACTTTTGGACAACAATGATGGAGGAGCGGTGGTGCAAAATATTACAAAATCATCCTTGATAGCAGAGGTGAAAGCAAGATAGTTTGATGACCCAGAGTTGGTTCAAATGAAAGTAATGTATATATGGAGGTCTTTGATTAGGTAAAGAGTTCGGGTCCTGATTGTACTCTGGTTGACCCAAAATAGCAGGGCAAGATTGGGGTTTCTCGATCTCTCGGTAGGCCGGCAATGGGGTGTTTGGTGGTAATTTTTGGTGGGTGTGGGAGGAGTTGTGTCAAGGCACTTGGTGGAGTTTTCATGGATAGGTAGAGGGTTAGGATGATGCTCGGGGTTTGGTGTTTTGGTGGAGCTAAGGTTCGGAAGTGCACCAAGACAGTGAGGGTGTGTGAGAAGGGAGTTTGGGCGGGAAGTTGATATGTTTGGTGGTGTTTGCGTGGGGATAACCATATGTGCGGACATTGGCCTTTTGTAAAGATGTTTATTAAGTGTTGCGGGAAATAGAAATGTGGAGAAACAAGTAATTGGAACACGGATTGTATATGGATTGTTGAAAATAATCCGAGACACAATTCGGTTGATATGGGTCCTTGGATGGTAACACGAGGAGTTAAATGCTCATGAAGAAAGAAAATTAAGGAACCCGCAAACATCGAAAAAATGACAAGTATTGTTAACCAAGGAAAATATGTGTGGTCTCCGAGTATGTTGTGATCGATTTTACAAGGACTAGGTTGAGGTTTGCTGACCGCGAGGCTCAACACTAACCAAGCAAGGGTGATCAAAAACCTTAGACACAAGATAGGTGACCCTCCCGGAGGATCCAACTAAGAGATTCAATCCTAAATTGAAAGACTTAGCCAAAATGAGTTAAAGAAAGGACCATTCTAGAAGGAAAATATAAAAACACAAACTACAAACTAATTCGGCTATGATGGGAATAATGGAGGGGAAGGGTCTTCGGCCGAGGGGAGTGAATCCCAAACTCCAATGTGTTCTAGAAATTCCCTTGATAGCTTCCACATGTGATCTAGTTAACTCTTTAAATGATCTTCTTAGAGAGTGGTGAAAGACATTCCCTTTGGTATGCCTTCTTGGCCGATTCGTTGGAGTTGTTCGACCAACTACTTGTCTTCTTCAATTTCATATTGGTGTTCTCAAATGGGAGAAATCCATACACGATTTAGCCTCTTGAAGACCACACCTTCTAGATGGTGCATTTAGTTCTTGTTGCCGTGTACACGTTCAGCCATGTCACTCTCGGACCAAGCTTCTTCGACCTAGTCACCTCTCCTCCTTACATAGTGCATTAATTGTGTCCTAATATAGAGCTAAGGGTTATGACATGACTTTGATGTGTCCTAAGTAAACTAATACTTAAACTAAGAATTTAAAGACAATAATTAAAAAGCAAGGTCTCGGCCAACACCAACACTTAAGGCCGAATAAAATATAACTCCATGAGATAATCAAGTATTATCTCCTATGTCATTCCAAACTCCATCCATTTCTAAGCTTTTGGTCATGTGTTAATGGCCTTCCAAGGAGAATCTTGAAACTCTTATTCTTAATTCGAATTGATGAATCATGTACGGGGTTTGATTTACATCATTCTCCCCTTTTTTGGAAGAATTTGTCCTCAAATTCTTGGGGATCACGTACGAGGCCAACTCTTGATCATACCACTTCTCATTCATGCTTTCATTTGGACTTGTTTTCTTGCAAGAGCTTCGAAACATGGCCAGCCATTTGAAGGGACCATTTCTCAAATATGTTTCCCATTGGACCAACAAATCATATGTCCACGGGTATCGATGTTCATCCTTCAATTTTGCATTATAGGATTCTACGGCTTGCGGTTCTTGGTCTAGATTGGAATCATCCGCAAGTACAAATTCAAGTAGTTATTTTATGATCGAAGTGTAAATGTCAACAGAATCTCATTCTTGGATTATAGGGGAATAAGAAGAAGTCCGTCCATAAACACGTGCAATCTTGCACCAATCTTGGCCTACTTTGAAGGGCTTAACACCAAGGTTCACGGATAACGAGTTGTGTTCCTGGGCCAAGCAAAGTTTTTTCATGAGCCATTCGCTCTTCTTTTGTATGAGCCAAGCGGATAACGAGTTTTGTTTACCATTCATTCTGAGCGACACCATAAGCCATTCGCTCCTCTTTTGTAAGTCCTCAATGACCACCATTCGCTTGACTTCCTTGATGTAAGTACGGAGGGCTTTGAGTGGGTAAGTGAGTCGGGTCTTAGTGAGATTCGGGTTGACATAAAAATAGGCAAGGAAGGTAGGGTTTATTAGGTTTTCGTTAAGCCGACGACGATTACAGGTAGATGTAGGAGGAGTCTGGACAAGGTGATTTGGGTGGTGGTTGCGGATGATGTGAGGGTTAGTGCGATGGTTTAGGTTTGGCAGTTTAGTGGTGGTAGGGTCACGGCACCAAGCCGAAACAGTGAGGTGTCAGTTTATCGGGTAAGGTAGGTAGTGTGGTGTTAGGATGGGGACTCCGCAAGGCTACGGGTGAAAGTGGTCTTAGGAACTGTAGTGTTGGTTTTGGGAATGTTATGGGAGATTGTGGTAGTGGGGCTCTAGTGTTTTAGCGACGGTAAAGACTCGGAAGTTGACCGAGACAGTAAGGGTATGCGAGAAGGGAATTTAGATGAGGAGTTGATATGTTTGGTGGCGTATGCATGAGGTTATGGTTGGATTTAGATGGAGGTCTTTTGAGAGGATGTTAATGAGGTGTGGTGGAAGATGGTAGAATGGAGCAACAAGTAATTGGAACAAGGAATGTATACGGATTGTTGGAAACAATCCGAGACACAAACCAAGTATCAATTCAGTCGATATATGGTTCTTGGATGGTAACACAATGAGTTAATTCCTCGTGTGGTATCTAAGGATGTTGTAATAAATTTCACAAGGACTAAGTTGAGGTTTGCTGACCGCTAGGCTCAACACTAACCAAGAAAGGGTGATCTGAAACCTTATAAAGATAGGTGGTTCTCCAAGAGAACGTAGCGACCCTCCCGGAGGATCAACTAAGAAATTCAATCACGGATTGAAAGACTTAGCAAAATGAGTAAACACTATAGTTTAATAGCAAAACAACTCTAAACTTTACAATGGCCTAATGGTCCCTTTTATAATAGAGCAAGGAACCTTCTAGAAAGGAAAACACAAAGGACACAAAATACAAACTAGTCGACCAAGGTGGGAATGGGGGAGTGGAGGAGTTTCGGCCGGTTGGTTGGAGGAGTTCTTCGACTTCCCCAAGTTCATCTTGAAGTCTTCAAATTTAGAAAGTCCATACATGGTTTTAGCCTCTTGAAGACCACACCTTCTAGATGGTGCATTCACCTTGTTACCGTGTGGATCGTCGGCCATGTCACTCTTGGATGACGTTTCCCTCGGCCTAGTCACCTGTCCTCATGAATGTGTTCTAATGTGGAGCTAAGGGTTATTACATGCCTTTAATGTGTCCTAGGTAAACTAGTATCTAATTTTTGAATGTAAAGACAACAAATTAAAAAGTAAGGTCTAGGCCAAGACCATCACTTAAGGCCGAATAAAAGACCATCCTTTGAGACAATCAAGTATTGTCTCCCAAGCTGTTCCAAACTCCATACACTTTCAGCTTTTAGCTGTTCGTTTATGGTTCACCATTGGCATTCTTGGAGCTTTGCTGCATATCTTGAATTGAGGAATTATGTGCGGGGTTTGATTTACATCATTCTCCCCTTCTTTGGTAGAATTTGACCTCAAATTCGTTGGGATTAAATGCGAGGACTCCTCACTACCAAACCACTTTATATCGATGCTTTCATTTGGACTCGGTTTCTTGCACAAACCTTCTTAAAATCTGGCTAACCATAGAATCATATGTCCAATGATTGTGATGTTCACCCTATAATTCCTTACCATAACCGTCTACAGCTTGCGGTTCTTGTTTCAGGTCATCATCCATTCCTTGCTCCTTTTGAAAGAGTTCTACCATGGTTGTGATAGGAGTACCAATCTGTCCATGGACTCGGAATACCTGAGGGTAAGAAACACCCACACCATGGCCTCGATTAGTTTTTGGATTTTCGGACCAATCTTCCTTGTCCTTTTCATCTCTCGGGTAGCCTAGACTAAAAGACGTCCCAAATGATTTCATAATCTGTTTGGACTCGAAAAGTTGTCCCTTGGGAACCATCACTTGACCTCCTCTTGATGTTTTCTCGAAAAGAAAATGAGGCCGATTCAAACATCCACCCACTCTTGGTTCGTGCCTCAAGGCAAATTTGAAAATATTGTGATCATAGACACTCATGACCCAAGTGTCACTTCCTTATTAGGCCAACATAACCGGTAGTGGCACCAACACGTTCCACGGTCTCCCCTTCTTTAGCTCTTTCTCTCCTCTTTTCTCCTCAATCAGGAGAGCCTCTGATTCGGCCATACATTCTCTTGCATTTTGAAGTTTCATCATTGTTACTTGGCCAGGTGAAAGAGATCATAACTGAAAGTCCCTGCCATCCTTATGGAAGGAATATGTGTTGTCCTTCCCATCGTACAATGTCCTTCGGTCAAATTTCCATGGCCTCCCCAACAATATATGACATGCATCCAACAGAAGGACGTAGCACCACAATTCATCGACATATATCACCGATTCGGAAGTTGACATGGGCTTGAGTTGCTATGGTGATCACATTTCCTTTCTTGACCCATTGAATGTAGTGAGGTCTAGGATGCATACGGATTGGTAATTTCAACTGGCCGATTATTCCAATGGAAATCAAGTTGGCACTACTACCTCCATCGATAATCATATTATATATTTTCTCTATTATCTTGCAACGGGTGTAGAATATCTGCTCCCTCTGAGATTCTTTATGCTCCCCTAGTTGGCTATTCAATTCAAGTTGGAGCATCAAGCTCACACCATCTTCCGTAACGGAATCACCCTTCTTCTCTGAAGAAGAACCATAGATTTGATGGATAGGTGGTGAACTCTAGGGAGTTATTTTCTTGTTACATGTAGTATCTCCCGCGAATGGTGGCATGATAACATCTATACACGCATCCTTCACCAATTCCTTCACAGGTTCTTTCGGGGCCTCATCTTTAACTGTATCAATTACGAGGTCGGTCTTGCCGACCAAGTTGTCTAGAAGACTCCCCTTCTTGGCTTCTTCTTTTATTTCTTGCACATCGACTAATAAAGCCTCGGCTTTGCACTTTTCCGCCCTTCAGATTCTCATGTCCTTCACTTCGCTAGGCGACATAGACAACAACCGAATCCTCTTGCCATTACTGCGAAGAGAATAGCTAGTCCTCTCCTCATTGTGTTGTGCCTTACGGTCAAGTTTCCGTGGTTGGCCCAATAGAATATGGCAAGCATCCATCGGTAGGATGTCACACCAAATGTTATCTTCATATACTCCAATCCGGAAGCTAACAAGAGATTATTTGATGATTCTTAGCTTTCCATTCGGGTTCACCCATTGAAGATCATAAGGTTTTAAGTGGATGAGAATGGGCAACTTAGTTTGGCCACCATTTCCTCTGAAGCCAAGTTGGCACAACTCTTTCCATCAACAATCATGTTACACACTCTTTCTTGTACCTTGCACCGTATGTAAAAGAGTTGATCTCTTTGCGATTCCTTAGGCGTTTCGCGTGGAACCTCCAACTCACATTGGAGTACCAAGACTTCATACTTTGGCCTATTTGGTACAAGCCCATATTTGGTGCGGTTCCTCATGGTATGCCCGTCAAGTTTCTTTCTCAAGGCTTGCACATATTCCGCAACTAACTCGGACATAACCCTTCTAAGTTCCTCATTCATGTTAGCCATAGCGTTATTGCGTGAAACAAAAACGCTTGGCTCTGGTACCAATATAATATAAGTACAGAGGTCTTTGAGTGGGTAAGTGGGTCGGGTCTTGGTGAGATTTGGGTTGACCTAAAAATAGGCAAGGAAGGTAGGGTTTATCGGGTTTTCAGTAAGCTGAGATGTGGGGTGTTTGATGAAGGTTTTGGATAGATATAGGAAGAGTCAGGACAATGTGCTTTAGGTTGTGGTTGTGGATGATGTAAGGGTTGGTGTGATGGTTGGGGTTTGGAAGTTTAGTGATGGTAGGGTCGCGGCACCAAGCCAAAACAGTGAGGTGTCGATTTATTAGGTATGGTAGGTAGTGTGGTATTAGGATAGGGACTCTGCAAGGCTACGGGTAAAAGTGGGCTTAGGAACTGTAGGGGTGGTTTCGGGAATATTATGGGAGATTGTGTTAGTAGAGCTCTGGTGTTTTAGCGACGGTAAAGACTCGGAAGTTGATCGAGACAGTGAGGGTATGCGAGAAGGGAGTTTGGATGAGGAGTTGATATATTTGGTGGCGTATGTGTGGGGTTATGGTTGGATTGGAATAAAGGTCTTTTGAGAGGATGCTAATGATGTGTGGTGGGAGATGGTAGAATGGATCAACAAGTAATTGGAAAAAGGAATGTATACAGATTGTTGGAAACAATCCGAGACACAAACCAAGTCTCAATTCAATAGATATATGGTTCTTGGATGGTAACACGAGGAGTTAATTGCTCGTGTGGTCTCCAAAGATGTTGTGATCAATTTCACAAGAAGTTCAATCCCAGATTGAAAAACTTAGCAAAATGAGTAAACACTCAAGTTTTATATCAAAACAACTTTGAACTTTACAATGGCCTAAGGGTCCCTTTTATAGTATAGCAAGGTACCTTCTAGAAAGGAAAACAGAAAGGACACAAAATACAAACTAGTCGACCAAGGTGGGAATGGGGGAGTGTAACACCCCGTATTTTCGGGTAGCGGTTGAACTCATAACGTAGGTGAGTAGACCCGGACCCGGGAAATTTTTTGTTGTACTTGTGTATATTAATAAGAGGATTAGTATATAAAAGGGCGTGATCCCGAAATAATTTTGGGATTTAGTAAGTGTGACGACGGAGTTTAATAATAATTGTGTATCCCCGAAGAGAGTATGGACTGATATTTTATTACAGGAATTATGATATTGACATAAGAGGATTTTAGTACTCGTCGGAATTTAAATAATTAGAGACCAGAAATTTAATTGTGTGTATAATTAATTAATTATGGAATTAATTAATTAGGGAGGGGACAATTTATAGTGGGAGTTGGTAAGTGTGATTTTATATACGATTTGGGGGTGGCTAAGCCCCAAACCGGTCGACGATATCAGCGCCCATAAGGGCCTCCTTTTCCATTTTTTTCTCCATTTCTTCACTTCCATCTCTTCAACCTTCATCTTCATCAAGAATCTGTGGGAACCTTTCCATGGATGACGATGTGTTGCACTCCAGGCAGAAGAAGTATAGTCTCGGTTGATGGGTTTTCTTAAATTTCGACCAAAAATTGGGGATTTTCGGGAGCTTCCATATAACCCATGCGAGGGAGATTTCTTGGTGTTCTGGCTTTGATTCCAGTAGAATCAAAGCCAAGACCGATCTTAGAAACTCAGAATCTAAACAAGAAACCTTGAATGCGAAGGGATTCTGGCGCGAATCGATTTTGGGATTCTGTTTTAGTTTTGACGGAAGCTGTTTGGGATGACAGGTTCGACGACACTCGTCACTGCGTTTAAGAGAGGTAATCTTCCTTATTCTCTAAGTTTGTACAAGTTCTAGACTTGATTCTTGCTATTAGTTCTAAAGACGATTGTCGAAAATGCGAATTTGGGTTGGGTATCGTTAGGACTGCTGTAATTGGGAGTTACTGGGATTGCATGTGAAATTGTGGTACTGTTTTGGAGATTTTAGTAGTATAAGAAGGAGGATTAAGAGAGTTGGATGTTTCACTACTTACATAGATTTCGATATAGAAGGAATATAGGTTCTACGCGTTCAAGGTGTTCGTTAGAATGTCCCTAAGAATCTGTTCTTAATGTGTTGATTCGATTGTGATATAATTCATCCGTATGATGTAGATAATCATTCATAGAGCTTACAAGGACCCACAAAACTTAGATAAATTCGACAACAAGGTTGAAGTTCTAAAACGAGGCATACTCTAATACTGAGTTGATTAGTTCGTCTAAGAGGTATGTGAAACTCTTACTTCTTTCTTTTGGCATGATTTAATGAAAGTACGGCGGACGTGCTTGATTCTTATACAGTTTAATTCCTAAAGAGGATTGTTATGAGAAGTGCCTATGATTTTTCAGCAAAGAGTTATTATGACTTTATTACAATGATTTGATTGAGAGTCAAATGATAATTTTTACTTACATATGTTTACTCATGATATCTACTCGTGCTAAGTATTATTACTTCACCTCACCGAGTCCCGGGCCGGGTTATGATTCGTGCACAGCCTTGTATTGTTCACCGAGACCCTCACTAGAGGGCCGGGTTACGTAGGATAGATTCGTAGATGAGATATGACTTTACCGAGTCCCAGCATGGGCCGGGTTATGATTCGTGCACAGCCTTGCATTGTTCACCGAGACCCTCACTAGAGGGCCGGGTTACGTAGGATGGATCCATAGATGAGATATGACTTTACCGAGTCCCAACATGGGCCGGGTTATGATATGATTCCACCGAGTCCCGCATTAGTGGGTCAGGTTACGTTACAGGTACATATATGTATATGGACAGGCATTCATGTTTACTTGACTTGACTCTCATTTTTATAAGGCACAACTGACTTTTATGGTTTATGGCACAGTTGGATTTGGATCCTTATTTTTATACTGATCTTCTGTTTCTGTTGGCTAATTATGATCTCTTTTACAGCTTCATGTTTTACATACTCAGTACATTATTTCGTACTGACCCCCCTTTCCTCGGGGGGCTGCGTTTCATGCCCGCAGGTACATGTTTTCAGTTTGGTGAACCTCAGGCCTAGGTTCCTACTCAGCAGGTTGGAAAGCTCCTTTGATCCAGGGCTTTGTCATTTTGGTACCGAACCTCTTTTAGACTTATGTTTGTATTTAGGGGCACGACGGGGCCCTGTCCCGTCATATGTCGTTATTCTTCTTATAGAGGTCTGTAGACAGTGGTGGGTTGTACTTATGTAAGGGTTATGACTCTGTTTTGGTCAGTCATGCTATTGTATTCTGTGTTGGGGTGTTTCTATGTATATACGTTCGTATCTACTGGCAGCCTTGTCGGCTTGCCTGTTATATTATCTGTTGGCAGCCTTGTCGGCTTGTCTGTTATATTGTGTTGGCTAGTTGTGACTCCTCGGGAGACAGGTATATTCGGTCGGCTTGCCTACCCTGGCATATGTTGCTATTGCGGCGTTATGCTGCTTTATTTCAGACTCATTAAGTGTTAGTTGGATTATATGTGACAGGTTAGTATAATGACGTCATTAGGGCGGTTAGTCGCGGCCCGTCGGGTCGGGTCGTGACTGGGAGTGGAGGAGTTTCTCGGCCGGTTGGTTGGAGGAGTTCTTCAACTTCCCCAAGTTCATCTTGAAGTCTTCAAATTTAGGAAGTCCATACATGGTTTTAGCCTCTTGAAGACCACACCTTCTAGATGGTGCATTCACCTTGTTACCGTGTGGATCGTCGGCCATGTCACTCTTGGATGACGTTTCCCTCGGCCTAGTCACCCGTCCTCATGAATGTGGCCTAATGTGGAGCTAAGGGTTATTACATGCCTTTAATGTGTCCTAGGTAAACTAGTATCTAATTTTTGAATGTAAAGACAACAAATTAAAAAGCAAGGTCTAGGCCAAGACCAACACTTAAGGCCGAACAAAAGACCATCATTTGAGACAATCAAGTATTGTCTCCCAAGCCATTCCAAATTCCATACACTTTCAAGTTTTTTAGCTGTGCATTTATGGTTCACCATTGGCATTCTTGGAGCTTTGCTTTGTATCTTGAATTGAGGAATTATGTGCAGGGTTTTATTTACATCAGTCCCCCTTGAATAGTTGTGAGTCGTTCTTCAAAGACATTTCATGAAGTAGTGTATACCAAATTCCACTCCTTTCAAACACTGACACGATCGGTACCGTGTATGAAACAAAGTCTCATTGGGTAGCTAACTCGGAAGTGTTCCTCGGATCATGATGGCTAAGTAGTTGTTTTTTGGTCCAACTTCCTCCATCAACTATCACACTACACACTCGGTCCTTCACCTTGCACCGTATGTAGAAGATTTGCTCTCGTTGCGACTCTTTAAGTTCTCCTAGTTGCATGCTTAACACATTGTTGGAAAACAAGACTTACTCCTTCTTCCTCAAGGGTCTCATTTTCCCCTTGACTTTCTTCCACTTCGGGTTCTTCCACAATGAAGGCACTACCGCACTATTGGTACTCTTCAAGGGTCATGGCCCTCGAATTCGGGCATTCTCTTGCAAAATGTCCGAGGCCTTGACACTTAAAACATCGTTTACCGCCTCCACCAACTTCCTTGGCCGGTTCTACCTTTCTTTCCTTGCCCTTACCCATCTCATCTTAATTGTATAAAGGGTTGGAGTATGAAGTACTACTTCTTCCTTTGGTACTCACGGGCTTAGCATATGGTTTAGAGGCACCCCACTTTTTTTGTTGCTCAAACTTTAGTGCCAAATGGCACACATCTTCAAAGGTATGGTAGGTGGACACCTCAAGCTTCTCTTGTATTGTCGGACTCAATCCACTTATGAATCGTGCGATCTGTTGTATCTCCTTCTCATCCAAGTCACCCAACATCGTGACCTTTTCAAACTCCCGAACGTATTCTTCGACCTTAAGGACACCTTGCCGAATCTTGGTGAGTTTAAGGTAAATTTCTTGTTCGTACTCTCGCGGCAAGAACTTTCTTTTCAAGTGCTTCTTAAGCATTGCCCAAGAGTCAATTTTTGTTTTGCTTGCCTACTCTGGCTTGCTTTTTAATTTTCGTACCATATAGAAACAAAAGAATTTAACTTCAATATGGCATCTTTGAAGAACTTCCAGTCATCATACTATTTAAAATCGAACAACCTATCAATGACTCTTAGCCATTCGAGAAATTCTTCTGGATCTAATTTACCATCGAATGTAGGGAGATCAAGCCGCAAGGCTCGGTCATGTTCCCTTTCGTGTCTTGGTTCCACTAGTACATCATTGTTGGCATGCCTAGGATTATTTTGGGCCACTTCTTCTTCGGATTCTACGTCATGAATCATGGCACGCTCTTGAAATTCTCTCCTTAGAAGGTGCATTTGTTAGTCAATCATTTCGGACATGGCCCTCATAAGTTCCTCCTTCATGTTAACCATAGTGTTATTCTTGGGATGGGAACGCTTGGATCTGATCTGATGTATGTACGGAGGGCTTTGAGTAGGTAAAGGGTTCGGGTCGTGATTGTACTCGGGTTGACCAAAAATGGCAGGGCATGATTGGGGTTTCTCGGTCTCTCGGTCTCTCGGTAGTCCAGCAATGGGGTGTGTGGTGGTAATTTCAGGTGGGTATGGGAGGAGTTGTGATAGATATAATAAGGGGTGATATTGGGTAAGTGGGTAGGGTGTGGATAACAATCGGGTAGACCCGAAAATAATACACAAGTAGTGGTTCTCGGGTTCTCGGTATGGACGGATAGGATGGTGTTTGATGGCTGTTTCAGGTGGTTGTGGTTGGAATCGGTTAATGGCCTTTTGTAGGGTTGTCACAGGTGAGTTGAAGGTCAGGATGATGTTTGAAATTTTGTTGTTTGGTGGTGGCACGGTCGCGGAAGTGAACCAAAAAAAGTGAGGTTCTCGGTTTATCGGCTACTGCCATGCAATGAGGATGTGGGGGTTGTTTCGGGTATTTATACAAGGGATTGGGTCTAGGCGTTTTATGGGGATGTTATATACAGATTGAGTGTGTTCTTGATTATTGGTATTTGATGGTTGGATGGTTGAAATGCGACGTAACGGAACTGAAATAGTAAGGTTCCGATAAGTGTATTATGAGGACTACTTTGTGGTTTATGGACTGGACGGGTGTTTGTGGGCTGATTCGGGTGATGACCTTTAGTGGAGGTGTTAATGAGATATTGTGCGAGGTATGGGTAACCGTTATATGGTATTTTGAGTGAGGGTTGAACACGAGTTGCAGGATACAAACTCGAGTTAGGCAATGAGGGATTCTGGGTTAAATGTTGGGTTGTTTGCTTCGGTTTGGATGTTTAGTAATTGAGGTTGTAGTGAAAAGCGGTTGATATGGTAAGGATAATGACAAGGGGGTTTTTATTCCCAAGTCGACACCTTAATGAGGGTGACCAATTTAACAAGGACTAGACCGGGGTTGTTAGGTACAAGCCCGAATACTAACCAAGTAAGGTTGGCCGGAAACCTTAAGATAAACCCTAAGATTAGGCTAGGTTGGATCACACAAGTTCCAACGTTCTCTTACCACCAAGGGGGTTCCTCAATCTTGGGTTTAGTTAAGTTACAAAGTCTTAACCAAACTTACACCGAAGGAAAACCTTAGTTTGGGTTCAACTAAGTCACACAGTCTTAGCTAAACATACACCAAGGGTTTGGCTCACACAAGAACCGACTAAGAGTAGACACATACAAGTGAATAAAATTAGTAAATGAGTAAACACTCAAGTTTTTCTATCAATCAACTCCGACCATTTACAAGTCCTAAGGTCCCTATTTATAGTAAACAAAAGACTATTCTAGAAAACAAACTAAAGACAAAAACTTTTGGCGAACTGGAAAAAGGATTTGGGTTTTCTTGTTGGCCAAGAGGCTTCTCGACTTCGGTGTCAATGGGGAAAGGTTTGGCCTTTCTTGGAGACAAAGTTGAGATCAAACTCCTTCACACCTCTTTGTAGAGTCCAAGTCGAAAAGGGGATGGATTGGTCGTTTCAAGACTTCATCTTCTTGGAACTAGTTTGGAAGCTTCCATTCTTTGTTCTTGTTTGACAACCAATTTTGGCCAACTCTTGGCCTTCTCTTTGGACGACTTTCTTGTCTTCAAATTATGTCCTTGAAATATCCATATTCTAGAAGTCTCTTGTCCTTGCCATGGTGTCGACCAAGTCATCCTTTGTCCTTGCCATCGTGGCTTGGACAAATTTTATACGGTTTTGGTCCCTTTGGAGAACCTCTCGGCTTTTGTCTCCCTCTTCCCTATTACATGGTTTATTAATTGTGTCCTAATGGGAGAAAGGGTTATTTATATGTTACATCATGTCCTAATCTAAGAGCTAAAAGTTAAGCTAAGAAATAAATAGAAAACAACAAGCTAAAAGAAAACATGGTCTCGGCTAAGACCTATATACAAAGCCGAATAAAACATGTAATTGCAACTACATGTAACAAGTCCAATTCCACTCCATTTCCCATGCCATTTGAGGCATATTATCTTTGGATGATCTACCTTCTTTGGGACCCCAAGATTAACGCTTGGAAGATCAAGTGGACACCTTGCGTTCACGAGGATATTTCCATCAAACTCCCCTTCTTTGAAAGAATTCATCCTCGAATTCGCGCTATCTAAGTGTGAAAAAAATTTCTCAACAATAAGTGTTGATTTAATATTTCCACCACTAGATAGGACCGGGAGTCTGATCTTGTAGGCGCCTTTTTCGAAATTTGCCAAATACGGATCTGAATACAAGACAATTGGCTTTGACTTCTTATGATGTTCATGTTGGATCTCGGATTCCATAAGACAAGTTGTCTTGACATGGATAGAAGGATGAAATGGTGCACTACCCTACTTCGTGTTAGAGCGAAAGATGGCACCATACTTGTTTTATGTTTGATACTCAATGGTCTTTCACGGCTTGGCACGGATAGGACAAGGGCATCACAAATCTCCAAGGGTTCAAGGAATCTTGTTGCACTTTGGAACCATTCATACTTATCCTTCCTCGTGAGTTTGTTTATAGGGGTAGCAAGGTCACAATATCCCCGTATGAAATGATGAGGAAAAGAAGCCGGACCAAAAAAATTATTTGTTGCAACTATACACGTAGGCTCGGACCACCTTTGTTTAGATTCCGCCTTGGGTGAGTTAGCATCAATACTCTCAGAAGATGTTAAGTGCCCAAGGATGGATGTGACACCTTGTGTAAGGAAGAGTTTGGGACATCACACCGTCCAACAGCATCACAAACCATTCGCCCAAGACAAGCTTGATTCCAAGGGTCATCTTTGATTCAACTTTTTCTCGGATTCCCACTTGATGATAGCTATTTTTCAATTCCATCTTGATGAACAATTTGGCTCCACCTAATCCATAAAAATGGTATTTCAACCTCGGCATATGAAGTTTGTTCCCTATGATGAAGTTGTTGATCTCTCGGCTTTCAACACACGGGTGCCAAGTTTTATTTTCTTTTGCCTCCATTAAGATCATTTCCTTGGCCGGATTGTGTGCATATGCTTGCGGGTTGTGTAATGAACATATTGCAAATAAACCAAAAGAATGATCACTACTTTCCATTGGTAATGGCCCGATGGCAAGAACATCCGCACATATAACTCCTAAGGGCTCTTTTGGGTCGGCAACTATAGTGCTCCCCTCCATAGATTCTTCCTCTATCTTTTGTACATCAAGTGAGGAGGTCTCGAAACCTTCCTTGGCCTCAGATTCTTCAAAGGATTTATCATCTTCATTCGTCACTAATCGGGGGTTAGAACATTCTTTGCCAAAGTGTCCCGATTCTCAACAGTGGAAACACCATTTTCTTCTTTTGTTTATCCCCATGGTGAACTCTACCTTCTCTGTGTCTCCATTTACAACTCCTTGGTCATATAATGGATTCGTAAAAGAAGTGGTACCCTCTTTTACCTTTTGATCTTTCTCTTCAACTTCGTGACCATACAAGGGGTTGATGAAAAGGGTGTTGCATATTTTATTGACATTGGAGGGCTTTATGTAAACCTTTGGATCACCTCTCCTTTGTGGTTTCTCAACCATGCCTCTAAAGGTGCGGCGTGATGCCACTTCAACTTTTTCTTCACGACTAGTAGGGAGTCGGAAGTTTATATTTTGTTCATGCTCCTTTGGCAAAATATTTCTCGTCATATGCTTCTTTAATTTCTTCCAAGAGTTAATCAAGGTCTTGCCACTTCTTTTTCGATTGGTTCTTAGACTTCATACCAATCGAAAGCAAATGATTTGAGCTTCGACTTGATAACTTTGAAGCACTCATGATCGTCATATTGTCGGTACTTGAAAAATCACTCAATGGTGTTTAGCCATTCAAGGAACTCATTTGGGCTCATATATCCATTAAAGGTTGGGAGATAACATTCTTTTCTCACGGCTTGCACATGTTCGGCGATTAATTTGGACATAACCCTCCTAAGTTCCTCATTTATGATAGCCATAGCGTTGTTGTGTGGGACGGGAATGCTTGCCTCTGATACCAATCTGATGGATATAAGGAGGGGTGATGTTGGGTAAGTGGTTTGGGTGTGGATGACAATCCGGTTGACCCGAAAATGAGACATAAGTAGTGGTTCTCGGGTTCTCGGTTTGGACGGATAGGGTGGTGTTTGATGGCTGTTTCGGGTGGTTGTGGTTGGAATCGGTTAATGGAATTTTGTGGGGTTGTCACGGGTGGGTTTAAGGTCAGGATTATGTTTATGATTTGGTTTTTTGGTGGTGTAACCGTCGCCGAAGTGAACCAAAACAGTGAGGTTCTCGGTTTATCGGCTACTGCCAGGCAGTGGGAATGTGGGGGCTGTTTCGGGTATTTATACAAGGTATTTGGTCTAGTCGTTTTATGGGGATGTTCTATACAGGTTGAGGGTGTTTTTTATGATTGGGTTTTGATGGTTGGATGGTTTAAAGGTGACGGAACGGAAATGAAACAGTAAGGTTCCGATGAGTGTATTATGAGGACTACTTTGTGGTTTTTGGACTGGACGGGTGTTTGTGGGCTGATTCGGGTGATGACATTTAGTGGAGGTGTTAATGATATATTGTGGGAGGTATGGGTAACCGTTATATGGTATTTTGAGTGAGGGTTGAACACGAGTTGCATGATACAAACTCGAGTTAGGCAATGAGGGATTCTTGGTTAAATGTTGGGTTGTTTGCTTCGGTTTGGATGTTTAGTAATTGTAGTTGTAGTGAAAAGCGGTCTATATGGTAAGGATAATGACAAGGGGGTTTTAATTCCCAAGTCGACACCTTAATGAGGGTGACAAATTTAACAAGGACTAGACCGGGGTTGTTAGGTACA
This sequence comes from Anisodus acutangulus, assembly GCA_029783415.1. Classification (NCBI taxonomy): domain Eukaryota; kingdom Viridiplantae; phylum Streptophyta; class Magnoliopsida; order Solanales; family Solanaceae; genus Anisodus; species Anisodus acutangulus. The sequence continues at coordinate 22,165,844 of CM056505.1, forward strand.
AGCCCGAATACTAACCAAGTAAGGTTGGCCGGAAACCTTAAGATAGACCCTAAACTTAGGCTAGGTTGTATCACACAAGTTCCAATGTTTGCTTACCACCAAGGGGTTCCTCAATCTTGGGTTTAGTTAAGTCACAAAGTCTTAACCAAACTTACACCAAAGGGAACCTTTAGTTTAGGTTCAACTAAGTCACACAATCTTAGCTAAACTTACATCAAGGGTTTGGCTCACACAAGAACCGACTAAGAGTAGACACACACAAGTGAATACAATTATCAAATGAGTAAACACTCAAGTTTTTATATCAATCAACTCTGATCATTTACAAGTTCTAAGGTTCCTATTTATAGTAAACAAAAGACTATTCTAGAAAACAAACTAAAGACACAAACTTTCGGCCTAGTGGGAAAAGGATTCGGGTTTTCTTGTTGGCCAAGAGGCTTCTCGACTTTAGTGTGATCAATGGGAAAAGGTTTGGCCTTTCTTGGAGACAAAGTTGATATCAAACTCCTTCACACCTCTTTGTGGAGTCCAAGTCGAAAAGGGGATGGATTGGTCCTTTCAAGACTTCATCTTCTTGGAACTTGTTTGGAAGCTTCCATTTTTTGTTCTTGTCTTGGCCTTCTCTTTGGATGGCTTTCTTGTCTTCAAATTCATTCCTTGAAGTATTCATCTTCTAGAAGTCTCTTGTCCTTGTCATGGTGTCGACCAAGTCATCATTTGTCCTTGCCACCGTGGCTTGGACAAACTTTATACGGTTTTGGTCCCTTTGGAGAACCTCTCGGCTTTTGTCTCCCTCTTCCCTATTACATGGTTTATTAATTTTATAATAATGGGAGATAAGGGTTACTTATATGTTACATCATGTCCTAAGCTAAGAGCTAAAAGTTAAGCTAAGAAATAAAAGAAAACAACAAGCTAAAAGAAAACATGGTCTCGGCTAAGACCTACATACAAAGTTGAATAAAACATGTAATTGCAACTTCATGCAACAAGTCCAATTCCACTCCATTTCCCATGCCATTTGAGTCATATTATCTTTGGATGATCTACCTTCTTTGGGACGCCAAGCTTAACACTTGGAAGATCAAGTGGACACCTTGAGTTCACGAGGATATTTCCATCAAGTTGCGTCGAGGCACTTGGTGGAGTTCTCGTGGATGAGTATAGGGACAGGATGATTCTCGGGGTTGGTGGTTTCATGGAGCTAAGGTTCGGAAGTGCACCAAGACAGTGAGGGTGTGTGAGAAGGGAGTTTGGGTGGGACGTTGATATGTTTGGTGGTGTTTGCGTGGGGATAAGGATATGTGCGGACAGTGACCCTTTTATGGAGATGTTTATTAAGTGTTGTGGGAGATATAAATGTGGAGAAACAAGTAATTGGAACACGGATTGTATACGGATTGTTTTTCAACAATCCGAGACACAAACCAAGTCACAATTCGGTCGATATGGGTCCTTGGATGGTAACACGGGGAGTTAATTGCTCGTGTGGTCTCCAAGAATGTTGTGATCAATTTCACAAGGAATACGTTGAGGTTTGCTGACCGCGAGGCTCAACACTAACCAATCAAGGGTGATCAAAAACCTTAGACACAAGATAGGTGACCCTCCCGGAGGATCCAACGAAGAGATTCAATCCCAGATTGAAAGACTTAGCCAAAATGAGTTAAACTCAAGTTTTTCATTCAACAGCTGAATTTTACAATGTCCTAAGGGTCCTTTTTATAGTAGAGAAAGGACCATTCTAGAAGGAAAATATAAAAACACAAACTACAAACTAATTCGACTATGGTGTGAACGGGGGAAGGGAAGGGTAAGGGTCTTCGGCCAAGGGGAGTGAATCCCAAATACCAATGTGTTTTAGAACTTCCCTTGATAGATTCCACATGTGATCTAGTTAACTCTTTAAATGATCTTCTTGGAGAGTGGTGAAGGACATTCCCATTGGTATGCCTTATTGGCTGATTGGTTGGAGTTGTTCGACCAACTCATTGTCCTCTTCAAGTTCATATTGGTGTTCTCAAATGGAGGAAATCCATACACAATTTATCCTCTTGAAGACCACACCTTCTAGATGGTGCATTTAGTACTTGTTGCCATGTACACGTTCAGCCATGTCACTCTCGGACCAAGCTTCTTCGACCTAGTCACCTCTCCTCTTTACATAGTGCATTAATTGTGTCCTAATATAGAGCTAAGGGTTATGACATGACTTTGATGTGTCCTAAGTAAACTAATACTTAAACTAAGAATTCAAATACAAAAATTAAAAGCAAGGTCTCGGCCAAGACCAACACTTAAGGCTGAATAAAATACATTTCCTTGAGACAATCAAGTATTGTCTCCTATGTCATTCCAAACTCCATACATTTCTAAGCTTTTGGTCATGTGTTGATGGCCTTCCAAGGACAATCTTGAAACTTTTCTTATTAATTTGAATTGATGAATAATATACGGGGTTTGATTTACATCATAAAGAGGGGATTCCCCTGCAAAAGAAGCCAATGTTGGAACTTACAAGAGACGGTCCTTAGATATCAATGTCGACTTTATGTACTAGGTGTAGGAGGGCTCCTAGAGCAAATTATGGCTGAGATCCACCAGTCTAGATAGTCCATTCATCCTTGTTCGACAAAGATGTATCAGGATCTCCGACCGGTTTACTGGTGGAATGACATGAAGAAAGATATTGCAGCATTTGTAGCTCAATGCCCAAATTGTCAGCAAGTTAAGATCGAGCATCAGAAGCCTGGGGGCTTGATTTAGAATATTGAAGTACCTACTTGGAAATTGGAAATGATTAATATGGATTTTATTATCGAGTTACCCATTTCTTATTGGAAGTTTAATTACATTTGGGTTATCATCGACAGGCTTATGAAATCGGCCCATTTTCTACTTGTTCGCACTACTTTTTTGGCTGAGGATTATGCCAAACTATATACCAAGGAAGTAGTTTGGTTACATGATGTTCCTGTCTCTATCATATCTGATAGGCGTGCTCAGTTTATGTCTTACTTTTGGAGATCCTTTCAGAAAGGTTTAGGCACCCAAGTGAACCTTAGCACAGTTTTCCATCCACGGACCGATGGTTAAGCTGAAGCGCACAATTCAGACACTCGAAGATATGCTATGGGCTTGTGTATTGGATTTCAAAGGTATATGGGATGATCATTTACCCCTTATTGAGTTCACTTACAATAATAGTTATCATTCCAACATCAAGATGGCCCCATATGAGGCATTGTATAGATGGAAGTATAGATCCCTGATTAGCTAGTTTGAAGTGTGTGAAGCTAGGTTACTAGGTCCCGATCTGGTCCAGCATGCACTAGAGAAGGTAAATCTAATTCAAGAACTCTTATTTACTACCCAGAGTCAACAGAAATCTTATTCAAATGTTCTCCGTCGCTATTTGGAATTTGCAATTGATGACTAGGTATTCCTAAAGGTTTCTCCAATGAAAAGGGTTATGAGGTTCGGCAAAAAGGGGAAACTCAGCCCCAGATACATCGAGCCATATAAAATCATTCACAGGATAGGTCGAGTGACTTATGAGCTTGAACTATCCTCATAATTGGAAGAAGTTCACCTGGTATTCCATGTATCGATGTTGCATAAATATATAAGAGTCCCTCATGTATTGCCCTCGTGGAAGATGTGCAGATAATCGAGGATTTAACCTATGAAGAGATGTTGGTAGCCATTCTAGATCACCAAGTTCGGAAGCTGAGAACTAAGGAAGTTGCTTCTGTTAAGGTGCTATGGAGGAATAACAATATAGAAGAGATGAATTGGGAGGCTGAAGATGATATGAGATCCGGATATCCTTACTTATTTCAGTCTTCAAGTTTATACCACCACTCGTGCGATACAATAACCTTATTCTTACTTCATTAATCGACCTTACTTTATATGCCTTGTTTAGGTGATAATATCGGCACAAATATGGTAGATACAACTCAGAATATAGAAAAGGATAGATAAGGTTAGTTATGGCTAACCTTCTTGGATTTTTTCATATATAGACGGTCGTGTGAGGCCAAGTTGATGTTGTTTGGTTATTATGTTGCATGTTTGGCATTGGATATGTGATTGGGCTATTTAACAGATTTTGGATTATCTTGTTTATAAAGGAAACTCTGCCGAATTTTTTTAGAACTCTTGAGGGTTAAGAATATTCTCAACATTCGCAAACGAATGTTCCTAAGGTGGGGAAAGATGTTATGCCCCGTAAGTTTCATGTTCTGCCATGTCGTTAATTGATATCGATGTCTCAAGAAGAGGTACGACCTTACAGAAGGATAATGAAGGTTTCTGCTTTGTTTATGGAAGTACCGGAGTGTATGAAAGTTAAACGGTTTGAAGAAAATATATTTTAACAAAAATCAGAAAGTTTTCAATTTGATGGCCAACATTGACGGTCCGTAAAATTTTGTACAGACCGTCAATTTTTTATGCAAATATGAAGTTTCAGTTCTGGGTTTGACAGTACAGATTGACGGACCGTCAAAATGGACCGTCTTTTTTTGTGGTGCAATATTCTTTTCGGGTTTAAATTGGGGTCTTCGATTTGGGTACCTCATTTTCACCAAGTACCAGACCTAAATTATCCCCCTAATCCTCTCCAAGGTATTGGAACATTCTAAGTTCAAATCCAAGCCAAAATAAACCAAATCAGCGTGGTAAATATAGTGGTTATTGTTGTAATCGTCTTCTGCTCGTAAAATCGATTTTGAAAACCCTTGGAGGTGAAGTAATCCACTATTTTGAGGAGATTATGGTGTGTAAAGGTATGTTTTATCCTCCTATACCTATTCTTATGATTAATAGATGTTTTGGAACAAGTTGTAAAAGGATTTTCATAGTCAAAACTTGTAAACTTTTGGAATCATTGTGGTATGACTTCTCAGGCAGTTTTACGTGAAGTATAAGTTGAAATTGATAATCAAATTGGTTTTATGTGTTGTGGGATTAAGGAAATAATGGTTTGGAGGATTGTGTGATCGAATTACATATGTTTTCATTGTAAAAGAAGTCTAAGAATCATATGTGCCTAAGTTGTTTGATAATATGCCTAAGTGAGCTTTTCTATAGAATATGGATTCGATAGTAATATCAACCCTTTATATGATATAGATAATAATATGTAAGAAGTGCAAGGACTTGTAGAATGGTTGTAGTTTCATGAACAAGGTATGTAAGGATATTTCCTTCCTTCAAAAGCATGAAATCCAAAGTGTTTATCATTTTCAAAAAAAACGTCAAAAGCTTCATTCTACTGGTATATCGTAATCTCTTGTCGATAATTGTTCCTTGCTATTTTTATTCCCATAGTCATTGTTTGTTTGTTACTTGTTCACCATATCATAAGTCTTCGGAAAGAAGTGTTCTAAGAGTTAATCGTCAAAGTTGACTAAAAGTCAATCCAAGGTAGAGTCAAAAGAGTTTTGAGTTCCAAAAAGGCCTTAAGTGATATTATTACTATACATATATATATTACTCACACCACCGTTGGGAATAGCCAGTGGGCAGTTATACATGTACATTATACACACCTCGGGTTATAACCAGAGGTCAAGCACCTATATGTGCATTCATACATACACCTCAGAGTATTACCTAAGGCAGTGACATATCATACACCTCAAACTATAAGCTGAAGGAAATTTATTTAGTAAGGCCTATTGACACAGGTTTCATTTCAGTTTCAGAGTTTCACTATGCGCCCTACAGGACACACGGGTTATCAGAGTATCATATTTCTTTTATGGCTTTCTTTACATCTTATTTGATATTGTTATTCATGTTTTACATAGTGGTACATTTCTTTCATACTGACGTCCCTTTTATCGGGGGCATTGTGTGTTCATGCCGCTGGTTCTGATATGGGCTCTACTAGGCCACCACAACAGGATTTGTCGAGTTCAGCCGTCAGTAAGTAAGCTTCATATTTCCCGGAGTTTCCTAGTGAATATTGAGTATCTTTTGCAGAGTTATGTACACATTGTGTAGTTAGGGGCCCTATCCTGACCATATGACAGTGCATGTATTCGTAGAGGTTCATAGACTTGTCTAATATGTACAATTGTTGTTGTATGGTTTTTTTGGCCTGACTATATTTTTTTGACTTGTGTTGTAGCCTAGTCGGCCCTATTTATGTATATATGTCAGGTTTATCCCCTTGTGTTACCATCACAGGTTGAGTTTAAATCCTTATCTTACAAAATGTGGCCTTGTCCTCCCTCCCATTGTATTGTTATTTGTGTTATGTCCTAGTAAGGCCTTGCCGGCCTGAAGTTCTACTCGTTTAAACTCCTGGTTATTAGAGTGGTATGCTCAGGCCAACATGGCACCGGGTGACGGCCACACCCCCTGGTTTAGGGTGTGACAATAGGCTAGGTATCAAGAAGCACGTCAATAGCAAAATCGATTTCTCTTTTAGAAGGATTGCCAGGAAGCTCGTCAGGAAATTCATTAGCAACAATGATCGATTGAAAGGTTGGAGGCTTTGACTCCGCATCCAGTACTCGCACTAAATGATAGATATATCATTTCGAAATCATCTTTCTACCCTTAAGGTAGGAAATAAACCTCCCTTTAGGTGTTGCTGCATTGCCCTTCCATTCGATAACGGGCTCACTTGGAAAATTAAAGCGAACAACTTTCGTCCACCAATCTATGTTAGCATAACAAGAAGCTAGCCATTCCATACACATAATAACATCAAATTATACCATCTCTAATTCATTCAAGTCAGCCAAGTATGACGATCATAAATCATCACATCACAATCCTGATATACCCGCCTAACGATCACAAAGTCACCCACAGGCGTAGATACTTTAAATGACTTATGCAATCATTCAGGTTTTTTATCACACTTACCAGCCATAAAAGGAGTAATATATGGCAGAGTAGAACCTGGATCTATCAGGGCATACACATCAAGGGAAAAGACAGATAATATACTTATAACCATATCCAGAAATGACTCTAGGTCGTACTGACCCCTATCCGATTTTTTATCAACTCGCTGCTGCCTCTTATGATCCTCCAAATTCTAAGCATATGCCTGAATGCGAGCGATATCCATATTTGGATTCAAAGAGGCTTTAGTGCATTTATTTACCAAATGAGGTCCCAAACCACCCACAAACCGATATACTCGATCACTTATATTAGCCACAACTGTAGAAGCATACCTAGCCATGGAGTTAAACTGCATACTATAATCCCAGACACTCATACTGCCCTGCTCCTAATGTAGAAACATGTCTTTCCTAGCTCGATGGAGCTCAACATGCAAATACTACTGCAAGAATGCGTCAAAAAACTCCATCCACCTTGCTGATGGGGCACAGGGTCCCCTAGTCTAATATTAGGTCTCATACCAATAAATTGGAACATCTCATAGTCTATAAAAGGAAAGTTCTACCGAGTCAACATCGGTGGCATGCATAACTCGCAAGTTCTGTTGCATCTGATCTAGAAAGCTTTGTGGTTCCATATTTGGATTTGTCCCTATGAATAACAAAGGGTCCAGGTTGATGAAATCCTGGACTCTCACACTGACTGCTCTATTTGAAGTGCCAGGGGTTTGACTCTAGGCTTGAGAGGCCACCAATCGAGTCAACAAATGTACAACACTCTACATATATTTATCCTGATTAGGAGAAACCTAAGAAGGAACTAGAGGTATATCGGCTCCCCTAGACTCCTCTGGAGGTAGTGGGGGTGGAGTCCTGGAGGCTCGAGATACAGCCTCATCCTGATTCTCCTACTGCCCTGTGTTAGCGGAGGGTACCTGACCGGCACCCTTACCCGCCTCCACATCTAACCTCTGAATAGCCTCATGCGTCTAGTAGTAGCAGCATCGCTGAAAGTATAAAACATGATGGAGATCAGAAATTAAACACTTATGACTCAGCTCTATCGCACGATCTAGATCTAGAAAGAAGGTAACCATCCTAAATGCCCTGTAGCCTCATGTTTATAAGTGTGGTGCACAACACACCCATAAACAAGACTCTACTAGACATGGCGTGCAGACTCCCTAGGACAGACCTGCTCTGATACCAAGTTTATCACACCCAGCCTTTGGGGGGTGGCCGGCACTCGACACCCTAAGGCAGAGCGAACCAACTATAGCATCTAAATCACAACTCGAATCTTGGGCCAACAAGGTTGACAAGTAATAATAACAAGATAAAAATATAACAATAACCTGCAAGCAAAGGAGGCCCAATAAAGCATATAAACGTAACTGAGGCCGACAAGGCCGTAACAAAGGTACCAATAACTAACAAAAAGACTGACAAGGCCAAACAAAATGAATATACACTAACCACTAGTCTGCAAGCCTCTAAGTAGGTGTTTGGCCATGCATTTTCATATTGTGATTTCATAATTTAATTTCAATTCTTCGTTTGTTTTTGCAATTTGGACAAAATTTCAACTTCATATCATGATTTGAAATCCCAAATCATCCAAAAAGGTGTGATTTGGGATTTCAAATCATGATTTTAAAATGTTTTTAATGTAAAACTTTACCCATAAGTTTATTTTTTGTAAAAGAAATCAATAAATTGGTAGATATATTTACTAATCGTGCTTACTAACCATTTTATCAAATATTAAAATATCTGCAAGTTGATAGTATATTAAGAGATTGTCCATATTATGTAGGAGGATTATATTAAAGAATAGTTACACTACAAGTCAAGTTCAATTTTCCTTTTTTATTGAACTAAAGTTCGATCAATTGATGTTGTATTTTTTAGAAAATCTTTCTAGTAGCGTATTAATTTTGTTATGAATTATGATTTTCCCATTTGGTAAGATTGTATGAGAATTTAGAAAGTTTTGATGGTTTCCACGACTTGTGGGGGTTTTATGTCTATGAGAAAAAATACACCTTAAGAAACCCAATTTGCATGTCCAAACATAACTTCAACATCAAATCATCACAATTTCAAATCACTGATTTCATATCATGATTTTTAAATCATCTCCAAATGACTCCTAGGAATGCTAAAATACATCAACTTGTCAAGACAGGCCTTGCCATACCCCAAATACTAGAAATTTACACATTAGTACCTATCAACTCTGTATAGCAACTCTGGAGAAGTAGAGTGTGACTACCAACCGCTGAAAATAGGTACCCTACCAACGAGGTACGTCGCCTATTTATCTGTACCTACAGCTATGAACACAGCGTCCCAGAAAACAACATCAGTATGAAAGATGTACTGGTATGTAAGGCAAGTAAAACATGTAAATAAGAGATGTAATACTAGACAAAAGGGTATAGAATCAATTTGAAACTCATAAAAAGGCCATTGAAGGCATACAACTGATATAATCATGAGTATATACATGTAAGTAAAATTGGGCCACTCTATGAGGCCGTATAGTATTGTATCAAGTCCCTCTATGGGGTAATCTCATCACAAATTGCCCGGACATATAGGACGCGATAATATCTACCAAACTAATCAGTGGTAACCGCCCAACCAGTGGTAAATAACGATACGCAACTGCCCAACTAGTGGTATGCACATATAAGTGTCTGCCCGACTAACTATAGCACGGTGCGGTAAGAAAATATATATGTGTGTGTGTGTGTGTGCGCGCGCAATGCTAAACAGACCTTAAGGGACATCATGAGCAGAGTTAGAGTAACCTATGGTCATTATCCTCCGACTATTGTTATTGTTGTTATATTCATAAACTTTCATGTAAGCAATAAGTAATACAGAATATCGCATAACCAAAGATAATTTAAGCTGCGAAAATGTACTTTTGACAAGGGACAGATAAGATCCATGGACATTTCAAGAATAAGGAATAAGCATGTCTCCAACAACCAAGAATAGAATTCTTATTGAGGGATGTTTCGTTGTGTGTCATTACCATACAGATCATGACAAAAGTGTTACTCCTCGTAGTTTTATGTTTCATCGCAGTCTCAATTGATATCAGCATTCCAGAAAGATATGTGACCCTACAGAATAATAATGAGAGTTTCTAGGTTTTCTACAGAAGTGTCAGAGTGTATAGAAGTTAATAGGATCAAAGAAAATACATTTCGACGGAAATCTAAAGAATTCCATAATTGACGGCCCAAAATGACGGATCGTACAAAATTGTATGGACAGTCAAAATGTTCCCCCCGCCGTATTTTTGTTGGACAAATTGTACGGTCTATTTCAACGGACCGTACAAAAATGTACGGATCGTCGATTTGGTCAGTGGCCGACTTAGTTTTGGGTTTAAATTATTTTAAGCTCATTTGTGGCCATTCTTTGACCAAACCTACCCCTAACACTCTCCCTAACCCTATGGAAACATTTATTCAAGACTCTTTAAGTATCCCAATCAATAATCCAAGGTAAACTATGTATTTTTATGTAAATAACCGCGAAAATACCACTAGTTTCTCTTCTTCTTTGTTGCGGTGGTTTTGAAGGAGTTATGATGATGAAGTAAACTGGAAATTGAAGTGTTCTTGATGGAATGGAGGTAAGTATCATACTCTTTAGCTTACTCTTACGCTTGTGCAAGGATTGAGTTAATATTTATGGAAATGTCTTAAGAAATTATGTGTTTATGAACCTCGGAATCAAGTTATGTTGTACGGGTTGTTTTCACATGAATTGGGCTATTAAATAGAGTTGTAAATGTATGAATATCTTGGTAGGAAGGAGTAGAAGTAAAGATGAAGGTTGTTGTGCCGGGATATGTCGAATTTGACCTAGAAACAACCATGAAGTATTGCCTACAAGTTGTTCGACAAATTGTCTAAATGAAAACTCTAATAAGATATGAGCTTGTTATTGATACCAATCCTTTATATGATATATATAACCATCCGTAGAAGGCGTGAGGACTCATGAAATATTTGTAACTTCGTGTCCAAGGTATGTAAAGGCTCACTCTTTCTTTCTTTTTTTGGGATGACCTACCAGTAAACGTAACCATAACGACATCCCTTCAAAAAGGAACTTTATCCTTAAGGATAAAGCTTATGAACATCCTAGTTTTATATTGACATATATTTCCTGATCCTTATTGTTGTTCTTTGTCGGGAACACTTCTCTCTTTGATAGTATCTTGAAGCTTATGTCTTCTTATGATCCTTGTTGACTCTCAGATAATTAATACAGACACAGCTACAAAACGATAACCGGAGGATAACGACCTCGAGTCACTCCGATTGAATTCTTAAGGCCATTCAGAGTCAGTCCATGCATTGAACTTATATATATGTATCTATTTTCTTATCGAGTAGCGCTATAGTCAGTCGGGTATAGTGCTTATATGCCACACCACTATAGTTGGTTCTGACATTACCGAGTCCCATATTTGGGTCGGTATGATCGAGTTCTCTACTAGGCTGGGTATGATATGATATGACATGTTTTTCCCCCACATAGTGGCTTGATACTAAATTTTGTATATATATATGGCCCCGATAAGTGGCTTGATTTTTACAAAAATGCATATATATTCGTACTTGTGACAGGGTAGGCCCTCAGAGGCTTCTAATGAGTTTCATATTGACTTATGTACCCTTATTTCTTATGTTATATCTTTTGTTTACATATGTTATCAGCCTTACATAATCAGTACATCTTTTGTACTAATGTCCCTTTTTGGGGGAAACTGCATTTCATGCCTACATGTGCTGATAGAGATGCAGATGATTCCTCATAGTAGGTGACTCGACCCAGCTAAAGGTGGTCATGCTCCTTTCTTCCAGAACTATCTAGTGAGCTTATAGTTATGATAGTCGTATATATGTATATAGTTAGGTATGACATGGCCTTGTCCAGACTAGATATTGTGGATATACTCTCTAGAGGCTTCTAGATAGTCGTGTTATGTATTATGGTCTTGTGTGTGGCCTTGTCGGCCTCTCCAGTAGAATTTTTGTGTTCATGTCGGCCTTTGTATGCATATATATATATATATATATATATATATATATATATATATATATATATATATGTACCGGTTGGGCCTTTTATGCATGCAGGGAATTGTGTCTTTATTTAGAGAATCATTTATCAGATGGGTTGTTGAGCATGTCGTCGGTATCAGGATTGGTATGCCTGGACCTTATGGCATCGTGTGCCAGCCACACCCCCCAAGGCTGGGGTATGACAAACTTAGTATCAGAACAGGTCAGTCCTAGGGTCATCTACAAGTTGTGTCTAGTAGAGTGTTGATTATGGGTGTGTTGCACGCAAGAATTCAATTAGATATGCAGGGGAACGTCACTGTTAATATGGATTTCAGGACTATAAGGACACCAGAAATAACTGTGAGTTATTCTATGGAAGAAGATCCGTCTGTGGAAAAATATTCATTAATGGAAGAAGATCCATCAATGGAGAAAGATCTGTCTATGGAGGAGGACCTATCTTAGACCTCAGAAGAATCACGCTTCCGAGTGCCATCGATTCCAGTAGTGTTGCCAAATTATAGGAGGGCCCGCACAATACCAAAAGTATTAGTGCAATGGTCATTTCTGGTCGGTTTAGGTGTGAGTGGTACCATGTACGCAACAACACCCCCAGTCATTATTACAGAGCAAGGTCATGTTCAGATACTCCCACAAGTTAGGCCTTTTGAGAGACCAAGGAGCCCATTATCATAGAAGTCCGTTAATCAAGGTTCACCAAGAATAAGTAGAGGTGAGGAAGAGGTAACCAGTAGATGGACCAAAGGTTTGGAATGGAAGTAGGTAATGAAAGATTAGTGTTGCGAGACGTGTCAGATCGAAGCTCCCATGTGGAATTTAGTCAAACACAATGAGATTTTAAAAGTAGTAGACCACGTTGTCAATAATATGGAGAAAGGCATGACGGAATATGTTTATGCGATACCGAGTTATGCTCTGGATGCGGAGCCTTGGGCCATAGGACCAGAGAATGCCCTGAGGTATTTAGTCTCTATGGCATCCAGTGTGGACAAGTGCATTATGGGAAATGTCCAGGTGATGTTGAGGAGTGTTATTAGTGTGGAAGTAGAAGCCATAGAGTATATAGATTTCTGACATTTAGTCAAGGGGAATAACAGGTCCCGATGTTGTTTAGAGTTACGCAATGTGCAACTAACCAGGTATGTTGATAATTTTATTTAGAATAGTTGTTCTTATGCTTGTGATCGGTCAGTTATCATTGTTATAGGAAGTGTTTCATTCAGATGTATATGAACTATAAATGGATAATGAAAATGGAAGGTGTCGAGTGAAACTATAGTTATGCTCAACTTCTGAGTAAAATGACTCAAGAACCAACCCCTTTATTAGCCACATGCATATTCAATACTCTTAGGTCCTATAGAGTACGTGATATCAAGACATGAAACACATGTGAATACACATTTTAAAAAAGGTACTCTCAGATCCAAGGAATTAAGGGAAACCTCATAAAAGTGATAAGAAAAAAGAATTTTCGGAGTTAAGTTACCTGAAGCTTCGTTTCTGGAAGCAGTTAAAGAAAAAGGGGCGCGAAGTGTCTTACCCAAAATAGTAACCCCCAACTCTTCCACAAAGACTTAAACACTTAGGAAGACTGTGAGACGGGATGAGTTTTGTCAGATAAAGGCAGACGATATACCTTTTAAATGTAAAAGATAGCAGGGTTTTTGATATTAAGTGATGATATTTTTGAATCTTATGGTATAGTTTTATGAGACGATCGGGCGAGAATAGCTGGTTCAAGATAGTTTGTGATAAAGGCTTGATTTGACAGAAAAGCGATGATAAGTGGTAAACTGGTGTCTGGTAAACACAAGCAAAAGTGTTATGACAAAGTAATGAGGCCAAAGGATGTTTCTCAAGCTAATAGACCGGCGAAAAGACGGTAATAGTAAGGACATAGATAACGAGATTAGAGTGGGACCTAAAATAACATGATTACCATTAAAGATAAGGATATTAGTAAACAAATGGTACTTAAACATTCTTAGTCAAAAATATAATACCTGATGTCCATAAATGATGGTACCGAGAGTACACTAAGGCGAGGTATACTTAAAGGAATTCAAGCCTGTAATGTACAAGTTAATTGGTTGAACGATGGATAGAGAAGATCTATAATAGAAATTAAAGGGGGAAGCCCGAATCAGTGATAAGATTGCGACCGACTGTGATTTGAAATTTGAATACTTTAAGTAATAGTTCCACCACAAATGTCGACAAGACGTTTAAGGACATATAAGTAGAAGTAAGGACGAATGAAGTTGATGTACGTATATAATGAAGTGAAAAGGATCCAAGGTAGATGATAAGTAAAGGCACTAAAGAATAAGAGCAAGGGAATAAAGATATGAGCGGATGAGTAATGGTAAATTTTGAATTGTCGAATGAACTAGAAACTCCATGAGAAGGATAACGCAATGGTCCCTAGGTTAAAGGACATTGGTTGTGAAGAAAGTCGAAGTCAGTAAATGAAGGAAAAAGTGTTAACTCAAGCACAGTGATCATATGGGGATTAAGTAGATCAGCACCCTGCAAAGGTAAATCCTTCAGTGAAAAGGGGGGGCAAGATGACCCCTAGCATGAGAAATACTGAAAAATGACTCGAGTATGTCAAAGGCTTGCTTTGGGGAAAAGTTGTACAGGAGATACCCAGAGGACGGATGGTCGAATATGACTTATAAAGGATCTCGGAGTTATAACGGTCAAGTGTTGCGCTCTTAGTATGAAGTAAATTATGTTCTCGAAAAGCACAACTCAGAGTCATTAAAGTAGTAGATGCTTAATAAATAAAGTCAACCAAAAGAGGAAATGACGTCGAAGGTGAGAGAATGTCCTTTTTCCAGTATTTAATGAAAAAGGGGAAAATAAGGTAAATAGAAAGGGGATGATGCAAATGGAGAAAGAATACTTGAGCAGATGTGAGGTACAACTAAGGAATAATGAACCTATCTTCGAATACATTACATCGCCAATGAAGTATGCAAATTCGAGACATTATGAAAAGCAAGAAGTTTCGATGTAATGAACATGGAGATAAGGAAAAATAGGGTCGTGTACCATTGAAAATGAGGGTCGTTATGAAGGATACAGAAAAGAATCGACCCAAAGAAGTAATAGGTGGCCAGCAGTAATAAAAACCAAACGAGGATAACTCTCCTTAGCTATAGGAAAATGAATTCTTCATTACATTAGGAATTGGAGGAGCAAGAAAAAGAGGTCTATCTAGAGTCCATTGGAAGGTATTGCGATATGGATTAAAGGTAATAGCGAGAACCTTATCAATATCCAAGAATTAAGTATATCGATTACCAGAACTCAAGAAGATTTACCCTTGAAGTTGAGATATTACATAAGGACTATTGAGTGATTCGAGGATCGTTGTGAGGCTACAGAAAATAATTGACCCAGAGAAGTAATAGGTGGTCAGCAGTAATAAAAACTAGACGAGGATAACTCTCCGAAGCGGAAGGCAAATAAATTCTTCCTTACATTAGGAATTGGAGGAGCATCAAGGCAAAAAGGTCCATCTAGATTCCATTACAAGGTATTGCAATATGGAGTAAAGGTAATAGCGGGAACCTTATCAAGATCCAAGAATTAAGTATATCGATTAACAGCACTCAAGAAGATTTGCCCTTGAAGTTAAGATATTACATCAGGAGTATTGAGTGATTCGAGGATCATTGTGGGCCATCACATTACCTTGGAAACTATTTTGGTTCGTGAGATTTATGCCTAAGTGACTTGTCAGTCTGCATCGTAACAACTAAGATTGTCTATACAATAAAAGTTTTACAGATAATTTATCTTGAAAGTTATCTCGAGTCATTGAACAATCACTCGTTATGATAAACAATTATTTGAAGAACTAGTCAAAAGAGGTTATGGATGTTCAGGATTACCCTCGCCCCATCCTAAGGGAGCCAATTAAAACTAAGGTTTAAACCACCAGACTCAGGTAGCGAGTAAATGAATTTGGAATAACCATCTAAGGATTAATAACTATTAAACGACATCCTACCAGGTCGATAAATAAGGGGTTAAACATAGCAAGGGAATAGGACTCTTATTGAATCACAAAAAGGAAAGGGACCTGAAATAACGACATCAGATTTGATGTTGTGAGTTGTGGAAAATGTATGAATTAATACGAGGGTGTTTTAAGAGACTTAGTTATGGGAGTAGGGTACAACTTGGCAAGAAAAAAGATTTTGTCTTAGTATATTCGCGGTCATAATACTGAACTCGGCTGAGAAATGTAATAACTGGCAAATAAAGTATATTCCCATCCAAAGATGTTTATTGGAGATTCACTTCAAGAATTGCCATGATGGAAATGCAAGAATGAAAATGGAATTACTGACGAAAGAAATTCCAAGACCAGTGAGTTGTTCATAATTTACGTCTTTAGGTGGGACAATGTGAATTTATTAAGAATGGACCATATAAGGATATAATAGAGAAAAATTGAAAAGGAAAAATAGAGGAAGAAATGGATTCAAATAGCCATATCATGTCCAAATCCCTGACTTTGATGACCATCATACCACAGACTCTTATTGTAACCTCACTTATGCTCCATGTCTATGAGCTCTGGCACCTAAACCCAATTATGAGAAAAGGATTGTAACAAAGAAAGGAAAGACATAGTTCAGACATCAGGATTCAGCAATTCAAATGAATTACAGTTTACTAAGCAACTTTGTAAAAGAAATGTACGACCGTGTAGAGGTCGATGACGTACCAATATTGTTATGTTTGTTTAATTCTATGAGACAGTAGCTACGGAATCTGATTGCACAACTGGTTGAGATAGTCCTTTGTATGAAAGAACTCTGCCATAATTGTCGAAGAATATAAGAATCGCCTATACTCGGATGTTTCAAACTTCAGCTTCATGTAAATATTTGTGCGATATGATCCTTCTCTTCCTATTCCATTTACCAAAGTTGATCCATGTATATTATTTAGATGGTGTTGATGTAACAAATGTATTAGGTGCAGCTCAGATGTCATCAGGAGAACATTAAGGTGAGTTACGGCTAATATTTTTCTGGTTATTATAAGTACAAGCGGTCGTGTGAGGCCGATTAATGATATCTTGCTATTATATTGTCATGTGTGGTATTGGATATGTATTTGGGCTGCTTGACAGATTTTGGACAGTCCTGTTTACAATAGAAACTCTGCCAAATTTTTTGGAAAACTTAAGGGTTATAATATTTTCAACATTCGCGGACGAATGTTTTCTTTTAGAGGGGAAGGATGTTACGCCTCGTAGTTTTATGTTTCATCGCATTGTCGATTGATACCACTATTTTGGAAGATATGTGACCTTACAGAAGAATAATGAGAGTTTATAGGTTGTATACGGAAGTGTCGGAGTACATAGAAGTTAAACGGATTGAAGAAAATACATTTCGACAGAAATCTGCAGAATTCCAGAATTGATGGACCAAAATGACGGACCGTACAAAATTGTACGGACCATAAATATGGGGGGCCCACTATATTTTTATTGGACAGATTGTACGGTCCATTTTGACGGACCGTCAATTTGGTTGATGGCCAACTTAGTTTCAGGTTTAAATGATTTTAAGGCCATTTTTGGCCATTCTTCGACCAAACCTAACCCTAACTCTCTCTCTCTAACCCTCTGGAAACATTTCTTCAAGACTCCTTAAAGATCCCAAACAATAATCCAAGGAAAACTACGCAAGTTCTATGTAAAGAACCCCGAAAATACCACTAGTTTCTCTTCTTCTTTGTTGTGGTAGTTTCGAAGGAGTTTTGATGATGAAGTAAAGTTGAAATTTGAGTGTTCTTGATGGAATTGAGTACTCTTTAGCTTACTCTTAGTCTTGTGCAAGGATAGAGTTAATATTTATGGAAAATTCTTAAGAAATTATGTGTTTATGAACCTTGGAATCAAGTTATGTTGTACGGGCTGTTTTCACATAAATTGGGCTATTAAATGGAGTTGTAAATGTACGAATATCTTGGTAGGAAGGAGTATAAGTAAAGATGAAGGTTGTTGGGCCGTGATATGTCAAATTTGATGTAGAAACAACCATGAAGTATTGCCTACAAGTTGTTCGATGAATTGTCTAGATGAAAACTCTAATAAGATATGATCTTGATATTGATACCAATCTTTTATATGATATATATAACCATCCACAGAAGGCGTGACGACTCATGAGATATTTGTAACTTCGTGTCCAAGGTATGTTAAGTCTCACTCATTCTTTCTTTTGGGTTGACCTACGAATAAACATAACCATAATGACGTCCCTTCAAAAAGGAACTTTATCCTTAAGGATAAAGCTTATAAACATCCTAGTTTTATATTAACATATATTTCCTGATCCTTATTGTTGTTCTTTTTTGGGAACACTTCTCTCTTTGATAGTATCTTGATGCTTATGTCTTCTGATGATCCTTGTTGACTTTCAGATAATTGATACAGACACAGTTACATAACGATAACTGGAGGATAACGACCTCAAGTCACACCGATTGAATTCTTAAGGCCCCTCAGAGTCAGTCTATGCATTGCACTTATATATCTGTATCTATTTTCTTATCGAGTCGCGCAATAGTCGGCCAGGTACGGTGCTTATATTACATACCACAATAGTTGGCTCTAACATTACCGAGTCTCATATCTGGGCCAGGTATGACCGAGTCCTCTACGAGGCCGGGTACGATATGATATGACATGATTTTCCCTACAGAGTGGCTTGATACTAAATTATATATATATATGGCCTCAATGAGTGGCTTGATTTTTACAAACATGCATATATATCCATACTTATGACAGGGTAGGCCCTCAGAAGCTTCTAATGAGTTTCAGATTGACTTATGTACCCTTATTTCTTATGTTATATCATCTGTTTACATATGTTATCTGCCTTACATACTCAGTACATCTTTCATATTCATGTCCCATTTTTGGGACACTACGTTTCATGCCCACAGGTACCGATAGAGATGCAGATGATTCCTCACAATAGGTGACCTGATCCAGCTGAAGGTGGTCACGCTCCTTTCTTCCGGAGATATCTAGTGAGGTGATAGGTATGATAGTCATTTATATGTATATAGTTGGGTATGACGGGGACTTTTTCGAACTAGATGTTGTGGATATACTCCTTAGAGGCTTGTAGACAGTTGTGTTATGTATTATGGTCTTGTGTAGACTTGTCATCCTCTCCAGTAGACTTGTTTTGTTTATGTCGGCCTTGGTGTGTGTGTGTGTGTATATATATATATATATATAGTTTTGGACTTTTATGCATGCAGGGGATTGTGTCTTTGTTTAGAGAATCATTTATCAGAGGCCTTGTTGGCCTATGTGTTATTGAGCATGTCACAAGTATCATGATTGGTATGCTCAGACCTTAGGACACCGTGTGTCGGTCACACCCCCCAAGGCTGGAATGTGAAAAAGAAAGAAAAGTTAAGCCTTACATACCTTAACTACGAAGCTATTTATGTCCCACAAGCCCTCGCACTTTCTACAAACGATTATCTACATTACACAAAGGATTGGTATCAATATCGAATTCATATCTTATGGGGAAGTTAATTTAAACATTTAATTGTGAGCATAAATTTAGAGGATCGTTTGTAGCTCAAATTCATCATATCTTATCACAACAATCTTCATTACTACTTCTACTCACTACCACCACCACCCTATCCATAATTCCACAACTTCATAAAGCACCTTCAAATCATGTAAAACAAACCACAACAACAAGGCATAACTTTAAGATTTTTCAAATACTTGCTCTTTAAGAATCCTCCAACAACTCCATCCCAAATACTTGTAAAATCTTAAGAAGATCATATAGGATATGAAACTTACCTTAGGTTGTAAGAAGCACTCCAAAATAGAGATTACTTCAGGCTAAGAAGTCTCCCAAGATCACTATGACGAATATGAAAATAATTCTACGATATCCACAAGATTTCTTACGTCGATCTTGCATATTTTACCTTTGAATTTGTCTCCAAAGTGTTAAGAAACCTTTGAGAGGGTGTGAGAGGTGTTCTAGGATTTGGAAAGATGTAAAATGAGACATCCAAGTCGAGCAACATGATATATATCAGAAAAAGGACCTCCACCGCCAAGATGTACAGTGCAACTATATGGTTCATACCTTGAGGTACAGTTCGTACAATTGGACCGTATATCTGGAGCTGAAACCTGAAAAATACAAGAAAGGTTACGGCCCAAACTCACATTTGCACGGTCTGTACAATGGTGTACGGTCTTTACAATGATGTATGATCCGTACATTTGGATCGTATTTCTGGAAAATTTGTAAATTTCGTCGAAATGTATTCTCTTCGATCCGTTTAACTTCTATACACCCAAATACTTCTATAAATAAGTTGTAAACCCTCATTACCCTTCCGTAAGGTCACATATCTTTCCAGGATGCTGGTGTTTATCGATGACATGACTAGACGTGAAACTACGAGGCGTAACATAATAGTCATTACTTGTGTGAAGGTTATGGACTCTTTGATAAGATAGATCGTGATCCCTTGAACTTCGGGTCGTTGATATAATCTTCAATTATCGTTGTTCGGATATCTATAATTGTGTTAGTGATAACCCTCCGATCTGCGATGTGTTGAGTATACTCAAAACAAAATTCGGATAGTCATATTCGGAAACCTGTTTGCATGGTGACCTGATCGGTCTATCATAATTCTTGGACCCCTCTACTTGTCTAAGTCAAAAAAACTCCTTTTTTATATATTTCACCAATACATATACTATTCTCATAATTAAGATAAATTATATTTAGTCGTGTTCTGCAATTATTCCTTTGGCTTATCCAATTCCATTTTATATTGTGGATATAATCTTTATAACTTATAAGAACCGATGATTTTATTTTTCATGTATAAGCTAAACTCAATATACTAAAATATCTACTATATAAATAAAGGAAACATACTTATGATCTATTGAAAAGAAAACTTTATGAAATTGAATAAATGAATAAAGAATTATTCCACAAAAGATACTACAACAAAATACATGTTATATAATTATATTTTAACAATGTCACCAAAGAATCAAAAGATAACTACAAGCTGGCTTATCTTCCTTTCTGTTGTTTTCTCTAAGAAGAATAATTATATTATCTTACCGCATAAACAATGGATCCGCTGAGCTGGATGAGCAACCTTCTATCTGGCCTCTGTACCAATAGTAGAGTGGCTTGCTACTTTCAATCAAAAAAGGAAGATTGAGCAAAGCAAAGAAGAAAGAAGTTGTCCCCTCTTCTCTGGTAACCCGCCTAGCATATGTAGAAAAAGAAAGAGCGGAGAAGGAAGAACAATTGTTTGACTTTAACACATGAGGTGGCGGGTTTGGCTAGGTAATATAATGGAAATGTAATGACGGTTCGACCCCGTCCTTGGCCTCGAGGCGCTCAAGTTTGCATCAGTCATCCGGTGCTAACGGGTCACATCGTCCACAACCTCTTGCCCTACCCATGCTTTCCGCTTTTCTAGTATTACAGTCCTTCGTGTAAGAAGGTATAGGAGCGAAGCCACTCTTGCCCCTTCTTCCACTAGTCTTAGAGCTAGGAATTAGGAAAGAGTAATCGAGAAAATGCAAGAAAGAAGGAAGCTCAACGCCCTCCTTTTGACTTTAGTTACGGGCTGTAATGCTTATTTCCTTCCGTCGTAAGTTCAACTCCCAGTCTCAAGTCAAATGCAGAAGAGAGACTTCGTACCTCGGGAAAGGAGTAAGGAACTTAAGACTGGAAGAGGTTGAGACCAGATAAATAGCAAGAAGAGAATTTGAAATAGGAGCAGAGTATGTCACGTGCAGCCTAGTCTCTTCACTCCCCTCCTCTTATCCTTCCTTTTTTCTTTGTCACTTGATCCAACAGCGTTCCGTTAGATAGGAACATATTTGATAAATACTGATAACTCTCGGATAAAGTATTAGAACGGAAAGATCCATTAGATAATGAACTATTAGTTCTAAGCCATCTCTGACGATTAATCAACAATTTGAAGTGCTTTTCTTGCGTATTCTTGATAAACCCGCGTTTATATAGATGTAGGAGGATCTGTTTGGGAAGTAAGAAGCCCCTTTGATATCTCTTCATCTGCAAATAATTTTCGATGTGAAAACACAAATCCAGGGGACTGATCTTTGAATAGGAAAAAGAGTGGATCTGCAGGGTCCCAAATGAATTGGCTTATTCAAAAAAGGCCTTATTTTTTGGAAATCGTATAAATGTTTTTCGAGTTTTTCACCCTGACTCTTTTTCGTATAGAAAGATATATATATATATATATATATATATATATATATATATATATATATATATATAAGAAACCCTCATCTATCTATAGATATAGAGAGTGAAAATCCTCTATTTTGACTTTTGAAGTGGCATAAGGCCCGGAAAAAAAGATAGAAGAAACTCCGCTGAAAGTAGGGATTAGGGGTAGCTCCCTTATCGACCAAGGAAAGCGGGTCAATTGATTGGCAAGCCGACTGATACGGCCCCTTCTTCTACTGCGCTTGAATCGGATAAAGCTGGTTAGATATAGTAAGTGGATATGAACATCTTAAGTTATTTATTCTTAATATGTGCTCTTATGTACTTCACTTCTTGTAAGTCTCATCGGTCTTCTGAAAATATCAGGCATATAATCGAGTCTTTGACCGGCTTTGGTCGAGCAACCGCTACATTTATCGAATGGCCACAGCCGCCTTCACTCCTCTCTTTCCTTATAGTCAAGAGAGTGGCTCCGCTCCTCTCCCTCTTTTCAAGGAAGTGAGTCTCAGACCGTATGTAGTTCTCGACCCTTTTTATACAGTTCCTGGCAGGTTCTTTTATGGCTCTTCACTCCAGCCCTAAAGTATTCTGTGAGCCCAATTTTTTTCACGTGGACCCTCCGTTATGAAACTTAAGTAAGGAAAAAAAGCAGTGAAAAGTATACATCCACTAAGTACCCTCATACTAGAGCACATAGTTGATTAAATTGAGAAAATGGAAGAGATATTCTACAAGCCAACTAGAAACCCCCCCCCCCTTAAAAGAACATCGTAATAGGTATCTTGGAGGTGTCCTGGAATTAGAAAAGCCTCGTCTCCCATAACAGCCTGAACAAGATCTGCTATGTTCCACTCCGGAGGTAATTCCCTACCTCTGAGTCGAAGCAACTCCGCGCTATTTTGGCAAATGTCCTGAAATAACAGAGTTAACTCAGGTGGAGTGTTTTGCGCGTCCGACCTAGTTGAAGAAAGAGTAGTAGAGCTACTAATAGAAGGGAATGAAGAAGTGGAACTTTGCATAAAGTGAAGATCACTGGGGAGAGTCGAAATGAATTATTTCTAATAATAGAAATAGTCAGATTGTATTTTCTTTGTCTGCTCTTCCCCAAAAAAAAGAGACTTGTTGGAAATCGTCGGTTGGGTTTATCCAACCAAGAAAGGCATGGGACTTTTGGGCATTGCTTGGGCTAAGTCAAACTTGGGATGAGTGTTGTATGGCTACAATAGGACTGAGCAACATCCAACAGCTCCAGTCCTTCTGGTTTGCACTAAAGTGGCTTAAGTAGCCCTCGAGGAGTCTGTTTATTCTCTCCGTCTGAGCTTTCAAAGATATACCGACCGTAGGCATCTGACCATCAGATGTCATAGGTCGTCTTTTGACATTACCGACGTCTCCGGTTTGCCGGCCGATAAGATCTCTGAGATTGACCAGCCAGCTGGGTTGGTTTGGCTATTCTTTTCTATTGAAAAAGAGTCAGTTGTCTGCGTGAGTCGCCTTCTTCTAGGCTCCGCTGGATGACACGGCATTTTCGTTCAAATATATATAGGTCGGCCGTACTTCATATAAAGATTCTTCCTTTAGGGCCTCCTTTCACCTTTTGTTAGCGATCCTTAAATGGGTTCCAGCAGTGCCAGTTCAAGCCTTACCTTTTTCGTTTAGTCTGACAATTTTCCGAATTCTATATATGAATGAAAGCAACATTTCGACAAATAGGTCTATTTATAAACAGAAACTATCATCCTAAGGAAGAATTGATTTTTTTCTAAAAAGCAATGTGCACTCTATGAGATGAATACGTGTTACATACACATATGACCTTATGTACTTAAGACTCATTTTTTATTGGATGAGAATCATTGACATTTTTTATTTTATAAAAGACAAATAGAGGACACATAGTAGTAGCTAATAGGAGGAGATAATTGTCATCTATGATTTGTTTTATCTCCATATTGGAAGTAGGACGGCTTTTGGCAAAACATATTAAAGAGACATAGAGCCTATCATTTTCTACCTTTTCGATGTGCCTATAGGTTGTAGCAATGGGATCAGACAACTTGGGTTTGGAACATAATCGACGAATATTGGGCGCCACTTTTTATTTTTTGGTACATTGAAAAAATAAAAACAAACTAAATAAAAATCTAAAAATCATTTCTATGCAATACGATTTAATTATGTTTACTCGTAAAAAAGAATAATTAAATTTGTATACATAGAATATATACTTAAATTTGTGTGTGTCTGTGTGTCTGTTTTAGAACTTAAGCTAGGTATTACCACGTGTGTACCACTATTTTATTTATCATATTTAGGGTTATGTAATTATGGTAGAACTAGGATCCCTGTTGTATAGGGATTCCACATTGTACACATATATTTTGTATCAATGAGAAAGCCTCCCCAAGGGAGATGAATACAATGCTACATAGTATCAGAAGCCAAAAATTCTTTCCAACTTAAAACTAGCTTCGGCCGCCAACCTTTGGCCGCTTCCAATGCCGAATAGACTGTATACCACCGGTATACCTCCAATATACGCTGATATACAGCTGCACAACCCTCAATACTGCTACAAGCACTATATACCGCGGGAATACTGCTGATATACAACCTCCTTTCTTTTCCAATATCTCAACCAAGTTGTATACCCCTCGTACATAGCCTGCCTATACAGGCCGATATACACTCTGTACACGGCTGATGAACCCTCACTGCCACTGTATACCACATATATACAGCCTTCTTAAGCCATTATACACCCCGTATACGGTTGTTTCTGCCCATATACTACGTCCCAAACCCCTCCTCTAATTTTTTTTCCCACTCTCCGACAACCTTCATGGCCGGAAACAGCACCGGAAGCAACAACAACCAGCTGCGCAGGAATGGCAGATGGGGCTTGCCTGCAAACTGGGCCTCCAGCTTAAGCCCAGCAGTTGCAGCCCATTTTAATCTGCAGATAGGGCACCTTTATCCGGCCCAATAGTCCACTCCAAGAATTTTCCAATCCAATTTGGGCCAGGCTTTCAGCACATTGCCTCATCGGAAGCCCGATAATGTGTGATATATGGATACGAGCACCACGTCTCATCTAACCAACAATTTTGGTAATCTTACTCAACTGTAAAATTTAAATACTCCGCAGTCTATTATGGTTGGTAATGGTCATCGCATTCCAATTAAAGGTTTTGGCCACACCCTTACCTCACCACCGCATCACCACTTCTCTCTTAAAAACATCTTTTATGCCCCAAACATCATCAAAAATCTAATTTTCGTTAGGAAATTTGTCACCGATAATTCTGTCTCAATTAACTTTGATCCGTTTGGATTTTCTGTAATGGACCTCCGTACCGGAAAACTCCTTACGAGATGCAATAGTGGAGGGGACCTATATCCTTTCCTACCCACATCCGCTGCTAGTGTCACTCCTCCCACTGTTATAACAATCATATCTCCCTCAATGTGGCATAGTAGACTTGGTCATCCAGGTTCTCACGTTTTTTATTCTCTTAGAAATCGAAATTTGATCCAATGTAACAAAGGGAATCTTTCTCATAGTTGCTCCTCTTGTCAGTTAGGAAAATACGTTAGACTACCATTTACGACTTCTATGAGTACTATTTTCTCTCCCTTTGATATTATTCACGTTGATTTATGGACATCTCCTATAACTAGCAACTTAGGCCACAAATATTATCTGGTATTTTTGAATGATTTCTTTCACTTTCTTTGGATATACCCACTCAAATCTCAAGTGTTCTCCAAATTTATTGAGTTTTGTACGCTGGTCAAAACGCAATTTGAAAAAGACATAAAATCATTTCAATGTGATAATGGTCGTAAGTTTAATAATTCCTTATTTCATAAATTTTGTGCGGCTAACTGCATGGTTCTTCATTTCTCGTGTTCATATACCTCCCCTCAAAATGGTAAAGCCGAAAGAATTCTCTGAACCAATAATAATATGATTCGTACCCTCCTTTTTCATGCATTTCTCCCTCTTACTTTTTGGGTATATGCACTAAAATGGTAAAACACATTCTCAATATTTTACCTACCCATGCGATTCAAAATAGGACACCCACCGAAATTCTCTATCGTCGGATCACTACATATGACCATCTTAGAATTTTCGATTGTCTGTGTTACCCTAATTTGACATCCACCACCACCCCCATCCCACCCCACCCCCACACACAAATTGGCACCCAGATCTACTCTATGCATCTTCCTCGATTTCCCGTCAAACCATAGGGGATACCTGTGTTATAAGCTCTTCACCGACAAACTTATAATTTCTCGCTACGTCACTTTTGTTGAGTATGTTTTCCCATTTGACAACATTAAAAAATTCTGAGACATTGATTACCAATTCCTAGAAGATTTGGACCCATCACCGCTTGTCCAATAAGCATTCTATCATACTGTCGTTGTTTCATCAGCGGCAGGCACACAAACTGCCACCACCGGCAGTCAGCTCCCCGTCCCCTCCAGTCCGATCTGCCACCATCACTGCTCCGTCAAACCCCGGTCACCACTATGTGTCAAAACCATCTCCTGTTGACACCACCGCAAACCCATCCATGCCACCACCGCTGACGGTAACTTTGCATCTCTGTCACCCTCCAGGTCTCCGTCCTACCAAACGTCGATTGCCACCACCACGGCAATCAGCCCAACTTCTCGGTATCACCACCTGTCATAGTCCCCACTAGTGTGTCGCCACCACAACCCCAACACAACTCCGCAACCACACCAACCACCGGTAACCAACATCATTCCCACATATGCACACCACCAAACCAACCCTCCAGTGCCAACCAACCACCGACACCATACCCTACATCGTCAACCTCAACCCGTCTCAGTCTACCCAGATCGATGACATCACCCAACCCATCGTCAAACCCAGATATCAACCACTCAGCATGGTACCTAGTCAACAAACTGATTCGACCCCATACCAGAACTCGAATCAAACACTATACTAGAACTCGGATCCAACTACACACAATGACCCCGACCCGACAACCAGCAAACATAACCAGCCTTCCTCCTCACACCGTATGGAAACTCATGCTCAACATGATATTTTCAAACCCAAAGTCCAATTTAACCTATATACACAAACCATATCCCTTATTCCCAAAAACCCCCAAATTAGCAAAATTAGACCCTAATTGGAATGCGGTCATGTGTGAGAAGTTTAATGCTTTAACAAAATAGCACACTTGAGATTTGGTTCCTCGATCGGAGGGGATGAATGTGATCCGATGCATATAGTTTTTTCGTCATAAGTATAGAGACAATGGTGATCTAGAGAGGTATAAGGCGAGACTTATGGCTAATGGCACAAATCAGCATGAGAGTATTGATTGTGGTGAGACATTCAGTCTGGTTGTTAAACCGGCTACTATTCGTACAGTTCTGAGTATAGCCATGGGCTGGAACTGGCCTATTACTCAGCTTGATGTGAAAAATGCATTTCTACATGGGAATTTGAAAGAAAAGGTTTATATGCATCAACCGCCTGGTTTTGTCTATCCAGCAGCCCCTCAGTATGTATGTCATCTCCTTAAGTTACTCTATGGCTTGAAACAAGCCCCTAGAGTGTGGTATGATCGCTTTGCACAGTATATCATGCAGATTGGGTTTGTGTGCAGTAAGTGTGATAATTCTCTATTTATTTTTCATAGAGGTAGTAGCATTGCGTATTTATTATTCTATGTTGATGATATTGTGCTCACTGCCTCATCTGATTTGTTGAAAAATGAGATCATTACGCTGCTCAAAACAGAATTGCTATGACTGACTTGGGGAAGTTGAGCTATTTTTTGGGGATTTCTGTGACTAGATCTGCAGATACTATGTTTCTTTGTCAGGGTTAGTATGCAGAGGAGATTGTATACATGGATAAAATGGCGAATTGCAGGATCATGGATACTCCAGTTGACTCTAGATCAAAGCTTAGTGTTTTGGATGGCGATCCAGTGTCAGATCTCACTCTTTACAGCAGTCTTGTAGGTACACTACAGTACCTTACTTTCACCAGGCCTGATATTGCTTATGTTGTTCAGCAGGTATGCTTATTTATGCATGCCCCCAGGGAGCCTCACTTTACTTCCCTGAAATGTATCATTCGATATGTTAAGGGCACACTTGATTATGGTTTGTATCTATATCCCTCTGCACCGAACATGTTATTGCCATATACAGATGTTGATTGGGCAGGTTGCCTGGACACGCGACGCTCCACCTCATGTTATTGTGTGTTCTTAAGAGATAATCTTATTTCTTGGTTTGTCAAGAGGAAACCCACATTATCCCGTTCGAGTGCAGAAGCAGAATACAGAGGCGTTGCTAATGTTGTTGCTGAGATTTGTTGCCTCTGAAACATTCTTTTGGAGCTTCAGTGTCCATTACGTAAGGCTTCTTTGGTTTATTATGATAATATATCCGCCATATATCTGTCTCATAATCTGGTTCAACATCAGCGAACCAAGCACATTGAAATGGACATCCACTTTGTTCGTGAGAAGGTTGCTCTCGATCATGTCAGGGTATTGCATGTGTCTTCTTCATATTAGTATGCGGATATATTCACCAAGGGCCTTCCTAGACAGCTATTCCTCAACTTCAGATCCAGTCTTATCATCCGACCTCCTCCTGCTCCGACTGAGGGGGTGTATTAGCACGTGTGTACCACTCTTGTATTTATCATATTTAGGGTTATATAATTATGGTAGAACTAGGATCCCTGTTGTATAGGGATTCCACATTGTACACCTATATATATTTTGTATTAATGAGAAAGACTCCCCAAGAAAGATTAATACAATTCTACAATAGGTATTAAACAATTATATGCACCTTTTTAGAAAGGTGAGTGGGAAAATTCTTAACGATGGAAAAATACGTCCAAAACCTTTGAAATAACATGTTAGTATTACCCAATTAAGTTTAGTACGGATTGGAACCCACGAAATTTGTTGCGGAGTTAGCCAAACCTTACCCCCTCCTCATCCCCCATTTGGATGGTTGTTTCTGGTAGTTCATTAATATATGATTTTCAGTGATACTATAATTGTTTCCATTATTCTTAAAATTATAGTGTATAATATTGTAAATTCATTTTAATTTTCTGGTTATGTAATCATGAAAACATCCAATTTTTATAACCACGAATTTGATACTTTTTAAGTAGTTTCTTCTTTCATTTACCCATTATAACCCCTATGTCCCCACCCCACCCCACCCCTACCCTCTGCCACCCAACCCACTACCACCTAACCTCCCCCCACCCTCCACCCACCCAACCACGACCCACCTTTCCACCATCCCACCACCACCTACTTATATTTAAAGTTTCTATTTTATCCTTTACTTTAATTTTATTAATATATATAAATTAATTTGTAATTAGGGTTAAAGGTATTTTAGTAAACTTACATGTTATTATACAGTACCGTACAGTGAAACCAAACAACAATAAGAATGTTATTAAATCACACCAAACACTACTAGAAATAAATGTTTTTCGCGCTGACATTCAGTGGAAATTTTGTGCTATAAAACATGATTTTCCACCTCATTCTCACTAAATCAGCTCACTGAAAAAACACATGGTGGGAAACAGTTTCTCATTGAAACGTTGTGAAACTTCTTAATATTTTCGTGTGAAACAACTATTATTTAGGTTTTTTTCACTGACATTTAGTGGAAAATAGCCACTGAATATTTTTCAGCAAAAAATTTATAAGGAAAATAGAATTTGTTTAGTAGTAAAACGATACGGTCTACTCAAACATTATATTTATTAATATAATATAATACAATACGATATTATACCATTTGATACGGTACATTCTGAAACCATGGGTAAGTCCCTAATATTTGTCTACTTACTTCACGTAGAGTGTAACTGTAAGCCTGTAATCTCATTCTATGTTGGCGAAATTTGTTACTATCAGAAATTTCAACTCTCATCAATCACGAAGTTAACTTCTCAACTCTGATTTACGTATTAAAATGATAATTTGAATTTGAAACAATAAAGAAGTTAAAAGCCTATGAAGAGAAAGTGAATATTTATTAAAAGGTTCTTTATTTGTAGAATTTAAAATTGAGACTTTTAATTAACGGGGAGGGATCCTTACTCTCCAAGAACCACTCTATTGTCTGTATTATTGTAATTCAGAAAGCTAAAAGAATGACGAACTTAAACCTTTATCTTATTAAACATACATAATCCTCCGTCATTATTTAACGTATTTTTTAAAAATAGTTCTCATATTATTTATCGTTTTAGAAGTTTAAGATAAAATTAATTATTTTTCCTCATTTGACCCTTAGTAATAATTGTTCTTCAAAACTACATACACCTTAATATGGATGATATTATGATTGTTCAGATATCAATAAAGGATAAAATAATTAAAAATTTTATAATTAATATTTATTAAAAGACGTGTAAAAGATAATTACTAAATATAATTTGAGATGGAGTATTCAAATGGAACATCAAACTTAGCTTGCATTTTATTTAAATTGACTTGATTTCCCTTAAATAGAAAACCGATCCAAAATCCCCTATCAGAGTACTACCCTCTCTCTAGAATCTAGAGTACTTAATAATTTCTCTGTCTCAATTTAAGTGACATAATTTAATTCGTAGTGAAGTTTAAAAAATAAAAATAAAAAATCTTGTAATTTAAAATAAGTTTAAAATATTTATATAGTTATAAATAATCTCGCTAAATATAAATATAAAGTTTAAAATTAAATTATTATTAAACAAAGAAATGTATGTTTGCGTAGTTAAAAGGAATTGGGACAGAGTGAGTACGTTTATCTCTCTCCCTCTCGCAGAATTCATACCAGTTACCTTGGACGCCACAAACTCCCATCACCTCATATAATCTTCTCCCGTCATCCTCCATTAAAAAAACTCATTATTTCTGATGAATCATCTGTTGGAAATTTGCCTTTGGCGGGAGTTGCATCCGACCAACTTTAACGGCTTAAACACTAGTGTTACGCATGTTGGAGAATTCGGTTCTTCACACGTGCATGATCTACTAAGTACGTAGATAACCGTAGGGCCAAGTACTTTTTGGGTCGTGGGCTGTGGGTCGTGGGCTGTGGGCTGTGCTTCTTCTGATATTATCTTTTTGGACCAGAGAACTTTGCCATATGTACAGTTTGATCCCTAAAGTTTCATATGTACAGTTTGGACCAGAATTCTTTTATATGTACAATTTGGTCCCTGAAGTTTCAAGATGTACAGTTTGATCCCTGAAGTTTCAAGAAAGTCAAAATTGGGCAGTGAGCAGAAACGTCCACCAGCACTCAATTCAGCCATTTATTTTGGCTGAATTACTCTTACTAAATGGTCAATCCGTTGCACATCTTCACTATTTATTTTGGAGGAATTACTACCTTCATAATTGTCATTACTTGGCCAGTAATGGCACTTATGGAGGCAGTTCATCAGCATCTCCTTCAACTATATAAAGGACCACTTGTCACCATTGTTGAGGTACACGAAAATACATAAACAGAAATAGATTTCAGTCTTCCTACAACTTCCAGCATCATTTCATTACTCAAAATTCTTCACGGTAACACTTGAGTTTCATTTGCTCAATTGTTCATTTGTTGTTTTATCTTGGGAGACAATTGTCCAGGACGTAGAAAGGATACATACGGGGCAATATTGTCTTAAAGACAGAGTGCAAACACTCGACTCAGCATACACAAACAGTTCCAGTTTATTCTTCAATTTCTGTGTAATTTTCAGTTTGTTGTTGAATTGTAATTTCAGTTCTTCTATTACTTAGCAGTAATTGCTTAGCAGTTACTTGTAATTTATGTTTCTTGCACCTTTGTAACAAACATCATTAAGTAATCACAGAGACGAGTAGCAGGTTGGATAAAACACTCTCCAAAGTTGAGGGGCACCTTCCCTTATTCTCCTTCCTTTCCTTTCTCTTGTGGAACAACATAGCTGGAGCATTCAAAATAGGTATTGAATTCCGTATTTACATCATCCACATTGAATCTTCTCATTCTTTTACTATAAATTAATTACCAACTTTCCCTTCTTTTACTTTACTTTACACCTTTTGAGTTGTTATAACTAACCCACTTCACTTGTTTAATTAATAAATTAATGGACAAACTTAGAAGGTCATTTAAATCTCTTTCCCCTGATACTAACACTTCAAACTGTGAAGAAGAAGGCCAAATTCTCTTGAAAGAAAAACACAGTTTTAGCATAAGCCATGGATACATCCGATGCTAGGGATATTATCGTCAAAATTAACACCAGAAAAGATACTCAAGTTTCCTCTTCTTCCAAGTCCCAGTTCAATAACAGCAGTACTACATGGAACGATGAACAACGGACTTTCGACCTTGTAACGGAGTCACCGTTATCCAGAGTTGAAGAGAGTCCCAACAACTGCGTTAAGGTTTCTTTAACTAACCAAAACCCGTCGTTCCAGTGCTAGTGGAGAGGAAGTTTTGTTACGCAGTTCCAGCTCTTCATTTAGGAAGAAATCGAGTCTTTTGACGACTAGTAAAAGACCACACGGCTTCGTAATATACATGGTAAGTGTATATCACGGTTTGTACCAAAATTATTTGTAATATTTTGTCCATATTATTTGTAATTAATTAGCATTGTACTCTTACCATAATTATAGGATTCGCGTACAAGTAGAATAAGGTTTTAGGAGTAGAATAGAAATAGGATTTTCCTTTTATGAAAATTGTAAGTTGTATATATACTCTTCATTAATGAAAATAATCAAGGGATTATTTCTTTCATGGTATCAGAAGTCTAGGACTAAATTGCTTCCGCTCTTCTCTAAAATTTCTCTCAGTTTTTCGTGCCCCTTCTCGGCCAAAAATTGCATCGATTTTTGTGCCCCTTCCTCGGATTTTATGTTAAATTTTACCTCCTCTCTTCCCAAATTTTCTACCCAATCCCTTTGTTAATTAGTTATGTCTAGGAACACGTTTCATCCTGCCCTTACTGTTTCTAACATCAAGAACAACATCCCTATTGTTCTTGAGATGAAAAACATCCAATATGCGACGTGGGTAGAGCTGTTTAATATTCACGCTATCTCCCATCAAGTCCTCCATCACATAATTCCTCCTGCTACCGCTATTTCCGCGGAGGATCCTCAGTTATGGATTACTCTTGATGCTACCATTCTTTAGTGGATTTATTCCACTATTTCTACCAGCCTTTTACAGACGATCATTGAGCTGGACACTATGGCTATGACTACCTGGATTAGATTGCGTGATATATTCCAAGATAACTAACATTCACGTATTGTCACCCTTGAGCAGGAATTCTCCCAAGTCAGCATGGAAGATTTTTCAAACGTTTCTGCATATTGAAAAAGGCTCAAAGAGTTGGCGGACCAACTTCGTAACGTTGGCGCACCTGTGGCCAATAATCATCTGGTTCTGCAAACAGTTGCCAGCCTTTCTGAGGCCTATAATGGCGTTGGGACTCTCCTTGGTGAAAGTAATCCACTTTCACCTTTTTATCTAGCCCGCTTGATGCTCACCTTAGAAGAAGTCGGCTTGGAAAAAAAGGCAGCTACCAGTGCCAGCTCTGTGGCAATGATGACTTCGTCTGATAATTCTCATGGTTTTGTTAACAATTCGGGCAAAAACAGCAACAACGGTGGCGGCAAGAAAAGTCAAAAACATAAAAATATTGGCAAGAATCTAGGCGGCAACAACAGTGGCGGTCGGAACAGTGGTGGCGGCGGCAGTGGCCCTCGAGGCAGTGGACAGCAGCAACAAAATTGGGTCCAACAGTGTGCCCCTATGCAATGGAACTGGGCCAGTCCGTCTTGGCCATATAGTGGTTATTTTCCAGGCCCATACCCGGGAAACTGGGCCTAGTTTTCACAACAGCCCAGGCCTAGTTTCCCGGGTCCAATCTTGGCAAACAGGCAATCTTCTGGGCCGGGGCAGCAGGCCGATGTGCTTGGGCCTCAGCCTCCGCAGTCATTTCAAGCAGTGGGCCCCACACCGACTCCAATAGATATTGAGGTCGCGATGCATACGCTTGGATTAAATCCCCCATACCTGAATTGATATATGGACACCAGAGCAACATCACACATGACGTCAAACTAAGGTACTCTCTCGTCTTATTCCAATTTGAGCAACAATCGTGGTATAATTGTTGGTAATGGCAATTCAATTCTAATTCGTGGTTACGGTCATAAAATGTTATCTCCCCCCATCCACCTCTTATCTTGAAAAATACCCTTCATGCCCCTAAATTAATTAAAAATTTGGTGTTTCTCCGTAAATTCACCACTGATAATTATGTTTCTATTGAATTTGATCCTTTTGGGTTTTTTGTGAATGATTTCAAGATGGGGATTCCTCTCATGAGATGTGATAGTTTGGGAGATCTTTATCCTATCACGCCCATCTCCTGTCTCTCGAGTCCATTCTTGCAATCAACTTTTGCAGCCCTTGCTCCTTCCTTGTGGCATGCTCGTCTAGGTCATCTAGGGTCGTCTATTTTGTCTTCCTTAGATAAAAATAATTTTATTTCTTGTAAGGGTACACGTAGTACTCCGATTTTTCAATCTCGTTCTTTAGGAAAAATTGTTAGATTGCCGTTTGTAGACTCTACTTCTCATACGTTAATGCCATTTGATATTATTCATAGCGATTTATGAACATCTCCCATTATCAGTTCTTTGGGCCATCGTTATTATGTTCTTTTGTTGGATGATTACTCTAATTTTTTATGGACTTTTCCATTAGCGAAAAAATATCACGTTTTTTCCACCTTTTTAAAATTTAGAGCTTTGACCCAATTCGAACGGGAAATTAAGAATATTCAATATGATAATGGAAAAGAATATGACAATGGGTTGTTTCGGGATTTTTGTGGTCATAATGGTATCAATTTTCATTTTCTCTTGTTCTCATACGTCCTCACAAAATGGGAAAGTCGAACACAAAATTCGTACCATTAATAATATTGTCCGCACTTTATTGGTCCATTTTTACGCCCCTCCTTCTTTTTGGCATCATGCTCTCCAAAAGGCTACCTATCTCCTTAACATTCTTTCTACCAAAGGTTTAGCATATTCTTCCTCCCTTCAAATATTATATAATAAGACTCCTTCGTATTC
Organism: Anisodus acutangulus; assembly: GCA_029783415.1. Classification (NCBI taxonomy): domain Eukaryota; kingdom Viridiplantae; phylum Streptophyta; class Magnoliopsida; order Solanales; family Solanaceae; genus Anisodus; species Anisodus acutangulus. Next base: position 22,201,363 of record CM056505.1, read on the forward strand.
CCATCTTAAGGTCTTTGGGTGCTTATGTTATCCACTATTTTCGTCCACCACAATTAACAAACTTCAGGCCCGGTCTACCCCTTGTGTGTGTTTGGGTTATCCACCTAATCATAGTGGTTACAAATGTTTTGATTTATCATCTAATAAAATCACCATTAGTCACCATGTTATTTTTGATAAAACTCAATTTTTGTTTGCTAAAGTGAGTAGTCACGTGCCTAGTTCGTATAATTTTTTGGATGACGATGTCTCCCCATATATTATCCACCATTTATCGGACTTGTCCCGCACCCAACATCCGCCAGCGGGCCTATTGCCCGCTGGTTCTACAGTACCTACGCATCTGCCCAGTCCACCAGCCACTAGTCCAGCAACTAGGCTGAATAATCAGCCCAGTTCTGTCCCAACTTGTGGGCCAGTTTCAGTTCTCGGTCCACCATCAGTTTCTGCTTCCAATTTTAGGCCACCAGGCCCACTACCTACTGGCCAGTCCGTCACCTAGTCCCGTGTTTCCCAAAATCAACCCAATTCTCTCTTGAGTCATAGACCTGTTACTCGTAGTCAGCGGGATATTTTTAAACCGAAAAGGCATTTTAATCTCCATTCTAATGTCTCTAAATCCCCTCTACCCCATAATCATGTGTCTGCTTTAAATTACTCGAATTGGAAAATTTCTATGACCGACGAATATAATGCTCTTATTGATAATAAGACGTGGGAGTTGGTCCCCCGTCCCTCTGGTGTTAATATTATTAGGTCTATGTAGATTTTTACTAATAAAGAAAATTTTGACGGTTCTTTTGTGAGGCATAAGGCTCGTCTTGTAGGTGATGGTAAGATTTAGCAGGTTGGTGTAGATTGTGGTGAGATATTTAGTCCGGTGGTCAAGCCGGCTACCATTCGCACTATGCTCAGCTTGGCCTTTTCAAAGGCATGACCCATTCATTAGTTAGATGTGAAGAATGTTTTCTTACATGGTGATCTTAAAGAGACAGTTTACATACATTAGCCTTTGGGTTTTCGAGATCCCAGATATCCTAATCATGTCTATTTGCTGAAGAAGTCCTTGTATGGGCTTAAGTAGGCCCCGCGGGCTTAGTATAAGAGATTTGCAGACTATGTTTCGACTATTTAGTTTTCTCACAGCCGGTCTGATAACTCATTGTTCATATATCGTCATGGTACTTCACTGGCTTATATACTATTATATGTGGATGATATTATTTTAACTGCCTCTTCTGATGCTTTGTGCCAGTCTATCATAACAATGCTCAGCTCTGAGTTTTCTATGAAAGACTTGGGGCCCTTGAGTTACTTTTTGGGGATTATTATCACTCATCATGCAAGTGTGTAATTCTTATCACAACGAAAGTATGCAGCTGAGATCATTGAGCGAGCTGGTATGTCCTCGTACAAGTCTACTTCCACTTCAATTGATACTAAACCCAAGCTGGGTGTTGCGGCTGGCTCACCTTACGAGGATCCGACTCGATATCGCAGTCTTGTAGGGGCCCTTCAGTATCCTACTTTCACGAGACCAGCTATTACGTATGATGTACAACAGATGTGCTTGTTTATGCATGATCCCAGGATTGAGCACATGAATGCGCTCAAATGCATTATTAGGTACATCCAGGAGACGCTTGACTATGGCTTACACTTATATCCATCATCAACGGCTACACTTGGTCTCATGGTCTACCAAATGACATGCTATCTTATCCCGCTCTAGTGTAGAGGCCGACTATCGAGGGGTGGTTAATGTGGTTTCTAAATCATGTTGGCTCCGTAATCTCCTCTTAGAGCTTCACTTTCCAGTTCAAAAAACTACATTGGTTTATTGCGATAATGTTAGTGCTATATACCTTTCTGGCAATCCGGTTCAACATCAACGTACTAAACATATTGAGATGGATATCTATTTTGTTCGCGAACAGATAGCTCGTGGACAAGTACACGTCCCACATGTCCCTTCCAAGTATCAAATTGCTGACATATTTACCAAGGGCCTTCCATCGGTGTTATTTGAAGATTTTAGGAACAGTCTCAACGCACGAAGACTGCCCGCTATGACTGCGGGGGAGTATAAGACCACACGGCTCTGTGATATACATGGTAAGTGTATATCATGGTTTGTACCATAATTATTTGTAATATTTTGTCCATATTATTTGTAATTAATTAGCATTGTACTCTTACCATAATTATAGGATTCTTTTACAAGTAGAATAAAGTTTTAGGAATAGAATAGGAATAAGATTTTCCTATTATAGAAATTGTAAATTGTATATATACTCTTTCATTAATGAAAATAATCAAGGGATTATTGAACGATGAACAACGGACTTTCAACTTTGTAACGGAGTCACCGTTATCCAGAGTTGAAGAGAGTCCCAACAATGGCGTTAAAGTTTCATTTAACGAACCAAAACGTCGTCGTTCCAGTGCTAGTGGAGAGGAAGTTTTGTTATGCAGTTCCAGCTCTTCATTTAGGAAGAATCGAGTCTTTTGATGACTAGGACAAAATCAAGGCTACTGGACCCACCTGATAATAAGTCTCACAAGATGACAATGAAATCTGGGTATATTGATGAAGAGGACCCTTTTTGGGATGAGGATTTGCCGGAGTAATATAAGAAGATGAAGTTCAGTCCATTGAGTGTTGTTCAGTTGCTAAGTTTGATTTTGATTATTGTTGTTTTAGTCTCTACTTTAGCAATTCCACTATTTAGGGAAAATAGGGTTTTTGAGCTTGAATTATGGAAATGGGAGTTAATAGTTCTCGTGTTGATTTCTGGGAGATTAGTTTCTGGATGGTTTATTAGGTTGGTGGTCTACTTCATTGAGCGTAATTTTTTATGGCGAAAGCGGGTTCTGTATTTCGTATATGGATTGAGGAATGCGGTGCAGAACTGTATTTGGTTGAGTTTGGTGTTGATTGCATGGCAATCTATTTTTGAAAAGAAAGTTGAGATGGTGACCCATGGGAAGGTTTTACCTTACGTTCTCGCATTTGGGTCTGTCTTTTGGTGGGTACATTCATTTGGCTGCTGAAAACTCTACATGTAAAGGTGCTAGCTATGTCATTTCATGTTACTGCATTTTTTTATTGTATTCAAGAATCTCTATTTAATCAATATGTGATTGAGACCTTGTTTGGGCCACCAATGGTTGATATTGAGCATGAACAAGAGGAGGAAGATAAAGTTATGGCCGAGGTGTAGAAGCTTCATAGTGTTGGGGCTACATTGCCTGCTAATCTTAAGGCAGCTATATTACACAAGAGGCCAATTGGAACACCATGAAAGAGTCCCCCGTCCGCAGCTAGGAGTCCTGTTTTCTCCACTGTCATGTCTAATAAGAAAAGGGAACAAGAGGAGGGGCATCACTATAGATCATCTGCATAGGCTGAATCAGAAGAACATTTCAGCTTGGAATATGAAAAGATTGACGAATATTGTTAAGAAATGAGTGTTTTCAACTCCGCATGATTATCTACTGCATTCAATAGATGAGGCTGAATCTGAAGAGATCACAAGTGAAAAATAGGCTAAAGTTGTAGCTAGGAAGATATTTAACAATGTGACCAAGCCTGGCTCCAAGTAAGTTATTTCCTGTCACCTTTTAATCTGTGATTATTGTTTCTCCTATGTTTGGATTTGCATAGATTTCTTGCATTAAAGTGGATTAGAGATAGAGTTTTAAACCTATGCCATCTATTTCATTCTGGATTATTGTTTGCTTGCAATCCGTCTGTGCTTTTCGACATTTTTAGTGGGGGTTGTTTTCATTCCGTGCTTGTAAAGGAGAGTGAATTATCTTGCATCTGTAAGCTACATACTGGCATTGCAGCTTGTCAGTTGAAAGATTTAAATACCTCATGATATGTGCTAAACCTCATACAATTATTTTCCAGTCAAGTTTAGCGGGACAATGCTTAGTGCCTGTTATCCTGGAAACTAGAGCAAATTCTACAAGTCCATTATATTCCAAAGCTTTTAATGTTGTTACAGCATCATACTTAATGTGTAATCTGTGATTGCCACCAAGTTCATCGATCTGGAGGATTTGATGCGTTTTATGATAGAAGATGAGTCTCTGGAAATAATATGCCTCTTTGAAGGTGGACCTGAGGCCAAATGTGTCAGTTAACGGGCTTTAAAAAATTGGGTGGTGAGTATATTGCCAATTTGCCATTATTCTCCAACAATTTTGAGAAATTTTACATTTCTATTTTTTCACTTAATAGGAATGCAATAAGGGATATACAACTATTGATGATCTTAAAAAATGGCTTAGTTTCAAGAAAAAGCATTCTCATTATTTTTACATTGTGGAGGACACGGATTAGGGTAGAAGGGTACTAGGCAGTTGAGAGTAGTCCTACGTACGCTTACATACAGGTAGTTGTAGTGTTATTATTGTAGTAATGCTTAGCCTATCATACTAGTAGGCGCAGTATTATTTTATAGTCTCATGACCTTTGATTTCTGCTGCGATATGTTCTTTCGTGTACTGTGTTTATCTTATTTACCTGCGTTAGTTACTACTTTTTTAGAATGCTTTATCATGGCTTATTCGCTTTTGTTACTCTCATTTTCATACTACTTTAATTTTCTTTTCTGGGTCTGACCGTTTCTCTTTCTTTGCTTGTGCTTATGCTTTGTCTTGAGCCGAGGGTCTTTCGGAAATAGCATCTCTACTTACCAAGATAGAGGTAAGGTCTGCGTACACTCTATCCTCCCCAGACCCCACGTTGTGGGACTTCACTGGGTATGTTGTTGTTGTTGTTGATATTGGTGTCTGAAGTAAAGGTATTCGAAGAATCTACTAGACATATGTTAGATTAATATAGCTGAATGAAATTTAATTTAAAGTGAATGAAAATTATTACAGTATGTATTGGGTAGGCAACATCTGGCACAGCTAGATTAATATGATGTACACTTGAGGTCTTTTATTATTTTTTCTTCCAGTTGAATGCATTTAGAGAACGCAGAGCTCTTGCTTTGTCTTTGAATGATACAAATATTGTTGTGAGGAAACTGCATCAGATGTTGAATGTCCTTGTGGCAGTAATCATATTGGTCATCTGGCTCCTTATACTGAGAGTTGCCACTACACATTTCTTTGTCTTAATGAGTTCCCAAGTTCTTCTGGTGGTATTCATGTTTGGAAACACAGCCAAGACAACCTTTGAGGCAATCATATTTTTATTTGTCATACACCCATTTGATATAGGTGATAATCTTGAAGTCGAAGGAGTTCAAGTGAGAAAATTAGCAGTTGATCTGATATGACTGTATTATCATTTATGTAATAAAAACACTTCTAAATGTTTGCGTTCCAGATGATAGTTGAAGAGATGAATATATTGACGACAGATTTCCTGAGATATGATAACCTTCTGATCATTTATCCAAATAGTGTATTGTCTACAAAGCCCATAAGTAATTATTATCGCATTTTTCACATGGGAGATGCAATTGATTTCTGCATTCATATTTCCACTCCTATGGAAATGATTGCTACAATGAAGGAGAAAATCGCAAGGTATCTTCAACGATGCATCTCATTTTTTAATATGTACTTTGTTTCAATCTTGAGCACTAGTGTTCTCCCTTGCTCTTTTGTGATGCTGAACACCAGAAAAGTTTTCAATTTATGATAGTCTATAGGGGAATCGGTTTAACTAGCTGTAGCAAGTTACTGACTTTGTTTTCCAAGTTACCAATTCACTCTTTTCAACAGTTTCACTTGTATAACCTGATAGTGCGAAAAATCTTTACATTGTGAATAAATATTTAAACTCGTCGTCTTTTCCTCTCAGCACAATCAAGAGAAACTGATTAATGTCTCATGAATGGCTTCTGCAATTGCAGGCATGTTGAGAACAAGAGTGATCATTGGTATCCAGCTCCATTGATGAAGATTTGAACAGGATAAAATGGTCAGTGTGGCTTTCACATATGATGAATCACCAAGATATAGGAGAGATATGGTCAAGGAGAAATGTTTTGGTTGAAGAGATAATAAAGATATTCAGGGAGCTTGATATTGAAAATCACATGTTGCCTCTGCATATTGATTCGTAACTTGCCACCATTGTCGTCAAGCAGAATTCCCTCTAACTGGACCATTTGTCCTTAGTTGATCCTAACAAGGCAAAAGTGGTTGCACCAGCAGTCTAGTACTCCACTATTGGTGAATGCCAGTGACTAGAGACAGATCCAACATATCAACTGTAGGTAGATGTACATTCATTGTCTCCGATTCTAATTATAAATTTTTATAGAGAAAAAGCCTATAGATTTCAGTAACTTTTTACCGAAAACAACATCTCTACCTCACAAAGGTAGGTAAGGTGTGCGTACATCCTACCCTCCACAGACCCCCACCTTGGACCACACTGAGTTTATTGTTGTATAGAGAAAAATAAAAAACAATGTTCATAATATGTATATATTCTAAGAGGTGCAATACCTCATACTTATTATACATAGTTGTCAATGTTAGGATATCTAAAGGATAACTATATGGTTATTTAAATTGTATCCTATAGTTTCAAATTCATACTTTGGATAGACTTCCCAGACTCTTTATCCCATTAGGACTTTATGTCTCGTGTATCTATATATTATGTACGTATATGTTACAAGAAGGTAAAGAAGAGAACCATAATTATCTCTAACTCTTTCATGGTATCGGAGCAGAGTAACGATTCACTTCCTTCATCTATGGCCTACCCCTCTGTCACCACATTAAGCATTCTTTCTCGAAACTCATCCACCAATAATAGTCATTTCTCTTCCAATTTTACTCATTCTAATCTTATTAAGTTGGACAAAAATAACTATATTATGTGGAAGTCTCAAGTTTTACCCATTCTAAGAGGACATGACCTTGAGGGTTATGTAGATGGGTCTCACAAATGGCCATCAAAATTTGTTGCAAGTAGCTTGATAGAAGAAACCTCAGCGGAAGCTACTGTGAACCCAGCATATTTGGCATGGCGAAAACAGGACCAATTACATTTGAGTTGGTTGCTATCAATACTCATAGAGAGTGTTTTGGGGGAAGTTGTTGGTTGTACAACATCCATGGAGGTTTGGCAGACCTTGGAGACTATGTTCGCATCACAATCGAAGGCGCGACTAATGCAACTCCGCCTACAACTTCAGACAACGAAAAAGGGATCCATGTCAATCACGGACTACTTACAGAAGATGAAATTTCCTGCAGAATACTTGACTGTTGCGGCACAACCACTCAAAGATGAAGATCTTAACTTGTATATTCTTGGTGGTTTAGGTCCTGAGTATGACGCGTTGGTTATTTCTGTTACCTCTAGAGTTGAACCCATATCACTTGCTGACTTACATGGGCTATTGCCAAGCCATGAGACATGTCTTGAGAATCTTAGTATTGTTAAACAAGGACTAGCAAACTTTACTACAAAATCTTCAAATTTTAATCCTAAAATTGATGGCATCTACAAAAAGAACTTGAACCCAAATCATCATTATGGAGGACGTCCGGGAAGGGGCCGAGGACGTGGTGGCAGGTTCAATAATGGACATGGTCAGACTCACAATTTCACAGCTTCATCACAGTGTCAAGTATGTAATAAGTTTGGTCACACGATTCTCAATTGTTATCATAGGTTTGATCATTCTTATCAAGCCAATGCAAAACTCAAATGGAAGCCTATGTCGCTCAACTGAATGTTGTGTCTGATCCAGCTTGGTATCCGAATTCTGGTGCCACGAACCATCTTACAAATGATCTCAACAATTTGACTCTTAGAGGAGACTACCATGGTACACATCAAAGTTTGGTTGGTAATGGAGCAGGTTTGAAAATTTCTCATATTGGTGATTCTAAATTATTATCGTCATCTAGAGCATTACACTTAAATAAGAAATAAAATCTTATTTGTCCCAAAAATTACTAAGAGTTTATTAAGTGTGGCTCAATTTACAGCTAACAACAATGTTTATTTTGAATTTCATCCTTATTTTTCTGTTGTGAAGGATCGGGCAATGGGGAAGGTACTATTAGAAGGGAGACTTGAGCATGGCCTTTACAAGATTCTTTTCACCTGCAGATTTAATTCAAAGTCCTCAAATAAACATAATTTTTTCTCTTGTCCAAATCCTCTTTTGATGTTTGGCATATTAGATTAGGTCACTCCTCAATAAAAGTTGTTCAAAGTGTTGCTAGAACACTTGATTTTCCCATTCCAGCAAATAGGAGTTCTAGTGTTTGTGCTTCTTGTCAACAAGGAAAAATCCATAAGTTACCTTTTACTTCATCATCGTCTATGACTTTGAATCCGTTAGACTTGATTCACTCTGATGTATGGGGTCTTTCCCCTCATTTATCAAATAATAAATTTTGTTATTATGTTATTTTCATTGATGATTGCACAAAATTCACTTGGTATTTTCCCATGTCCTCTAAAAGTGAAGTCTACTCTATCTTTTTGCGCTTTAAGTCTCAAGTTGAAAACTACTTCGAGCGCCAAATTAAACTAGTTTAATCGTATTGGGATGGAGAATATAAAAAATGTTCAAAGTTTTTTGAACAAGTTGGTATTATGCATCATATTTCTTGCCCTCATACCTATGAACAAAATGAATCCGCCGAATGAAAATATCGCCATATTGTTGAGACTAGCTTAACATTATTAGCTCATGCTTCACTTTCTCTTCATTTTTGGGATGATGCCTTTTTTACTGTTGTGGATCTCATCAATCGAATGTCTACTCGTGTTCTTCATACCATCTCACCTTTTGAGAAATTATATAAGAAAATTCCTGATTATAATTTTTTAAAAGTTTTTGGGTGTGCTTGCTATTCTTACTTAAGGCCATATAACTCTCACAAACTTGCTTTTAGATCTTCACAATGTATACTTCTAGGATATAGCCCAAACCATAAAGGCTATAAATGTCTTCATGTACCTAGTGGTCGCATCTACATCACTCATCATGTTATTTTTTATGAGCCAATTTTTTCGTTTGCACTAAACAAGAGTATGTCGCCCGTGTCACTGCCTTTTTCATAAGTGACTTTAACGTTACATGTAGTTGCCCCTTGTTCAACACTTTCTTCTTCATTTCCTTCCACACAAATTCCTATACATTCAACTCCAACGCAACCCCTTCAAAATCTAACCCTTTCATGACTTTTATTACCTTTCATTCAGCCTATTACTTCTCCCAGGTCTCCACCAATGTCCCAAAATTCACTTCCAACAGTGAATATGCCCTTGCTACCAAGTGTAGTGCCTTCAACTTCAACCATTCAATCTAAACCCTTAACTCAGTCCAAAAGTAAAAACTCTACTGCATATGCCCCACAACATATGGTCACTAGACATAAAGCTAAGCACTCTCCATCTCAAGCCAATTTGACCACCAAATATTCTCTTCCTAGTTCTCCCCTGCCAATTGTGCCTACTTATTTTTCTCAAGCCATAATCACTAGAAAGTGCTCTCTTCCTAGTTCTCAACTGCCAATTGTGGCTACTTATTTTTCTCAAGCCATAATCACTGAAAAGTGCTCCGAGTCTCCTCCTATTGTCCATACCATAGTCTTGGCTCTATCATACATATCCTTGATCGCACTAGTGTACTCCACAGGTACACCTATAACCTCCAAACATCTTCATAGAACCTCCCTAGGGACTTTTTCATATGCCTTCTCAAGGTCGATGAAAACCATATGTAAGTATATCTTCCTCTCCCTATACTGCTCCACCAATCTCCTAATAAGATGAATGACTTTTGTAGTCGAACACCCCGGCATGAATCCAAACTGGTTCTCGGAAATAGACAAGCCTCTTCTCACCCTCATTTTCACGACCATTTCCCAAACTTTCATAGTGTGGCTTAGCCGCTTGATACCCCTATAGTTGTTGCAACTCTGGATGTCACTTTTGTTCTTGTACAAAGGAATTATTGTACTCCACCTCCATTCTTCGGGCATTCTCATCGTCTTAAAAATGACATTAAACAACTCAGTCAGCCACTCCGAACCTGCCCTGTCTGCACTCTTCTAAAATTCAACTGGGATCTCATCAGGTCCGGTCTCTCGTCCCCTGCATATCCTGCGAACATCACCCTTAACCTCCTCAACCTTGATACTTCTACAATATCCAAAATACTGGTACCTTCCGGATTGCTCCAGATCTCCAGCACAATGTCTTTTATCTCATTTTTCGTTCAAGAGTTTATGAAAGTAAGACTGTCACCTCCGTCTAATATGTGCGTCCTCCAACAGTGCTTTATCGCCCTCGTCCTTGATGCATCTCACGTGATCCAAGTCATGGACCCTCCTCTCCCTCGCATTGGCTAGTCAGTACAATTTCTTATCACCACCTTTTTTCTCTAATTCCACATATAGGCGTTCAAAAGCCTCTATTTTTGCAGCATAACCGCTAATTTTTCATCCTTCCCCTCCATCTTATACAATTCCCTATTCGTCCACTTCTCCACCTTATCCTTACTTTCTACTAATTTCACATACGTCATTTTATTTGCTTCCACCTTCCCTTGAACTTTACCATTCCACCACCAGTCCCCTCGATGCCCACCACGGCTACCCCGCGAGACCTCTAGCACTTCTCTAGCTACCTCCCGAATGCAACGGGTCATCCTATCCCACATACTGATCGAATCCCCATTACTCCCCCAAGCCTCATTGGCCATCAACCTCTCCCCCATCACCTTTGAGCTATGGTCAAACTCTCCCATTTGATTCTTAGTCTGTGATCCACAACACTCCTCTTCTTCTCCATATTGATCTCCAAATCCATCACCAAAAGCTTATGTCGGATTGTAAGATACTCACTCGGAATAACCTTGCAGTATTTACAAAGACCATTATCAACCTTTCTAAGGAGCAAAAAGTCTATCTGAGTCTTAGCCACCGAGCTACGGAAAGTCACCAAGTTCTCATCCTTCTTTATGAACCTCGAATTGGCTATCACCATCCCAAAAGCTTTAGCAAACTCCAAGAGTGAGGCGCCTCCCATGTTCCTGTCCCCGAGGCCAAAGCCTTCATGCACGTCATCATTATCCCTGGAAGTGACCCGATATGTCCATTGAAATCCCCTCATACAAATCTCTCAGTGGGTGGTATACCTCCCACCACCTCGTCCAAATCCTCTCAAAAAATGCCTCTTCTTCTCCTCGTCCAAGCCCGTCTGCGGCGCGTAAGCACTAATAATGTTCACAGTGGACCCTCCAACTACCAGCTTAATCACCATCACCCTCTCATTGACCCTCCTAACCTCTACCACCTGATCTTTTATCTCTATGTCTACCAAAATACCTACCCCATTCCTATACCTCGACCTCCCCGAGAACCATAACTTATACCCATCCACATTCTTAGCCTTAGGTCCTACCCATTTAGTCTCTTGAACACAAACTAAATTAATCCTCACTTCCCCGTTTAAGTCTCAATGTTCCAAGACCCTATTCTCGCCCTAGCATCTCCCTTACCCCACTTACCTCCCTAACCCTCGCCCTCATCCCCAATCGAGAACATGGCCTAGTCTACCATCAGTCACCAAAGCCACTAAAGCGGATACAAACTAATAGAGTAATCAAAGGTTTACACCTAAAACAGGAACGCCAAGAGTGATATAACTAAAGACAAGAAGAGTAAATGCAAGAACGTAAAGGCAAGAAGCAATATAGTGGAGCGTCAAAATTTAAATACAGTGATAAGGATAAAGAATAGATACGAGCAATCAGAGGTACCAACTCCAGTTGAACCGAACCTATTTTTCATCGAAAGTCATTGTTCAACGCCGAGAGTTACTGTTCACTGCTCGCCATCGAAAGTTACCCGAAAACTCAAGTATATGTATTCTAGTCGAAGATGTCGATGCGATCTTGCAAGCCGAATGCAGTCCAGCCAAAAAGGTCTGGTCTGATCCCTGGAAACTAAGAAAAACCGCAGCACACCAAAAACAATGGATAGGGCGACGAAAGTGACAGTCCGGCAATGTCCTTAGTGGAAAAAAAAACAAAATAGAAGGAATATTGAGAAACAGAGAAAGAACAAAAAACAAAGAAACAGAGCAATGAGCCCAAGATGCAGGATTACGGGCAGAAAAGATAGATAAAACAGGAAAAAAATCACAATAAAGGAAAAAATAAGAAGGGAAGGCAGTCCAATGACTCCAATTGACCGAAATCGACCGAAATTCGGCTATAGTGAAGCCGATGTGGTGAAGGGAGAAGGGAAAGGATGGCGAGAGAGAGGTAGAGAGAAGGGAGACCAAGATAAAATCGAAAATAATAATATTTATTTGATAAAGTAAAATAAATGTTCTTGAAAAATAAATATTACTTCGATAATATTTTTAGAATAGATATACATATTGATTTGAGTTGTGATACTCACTATCCTAAAAATTATTTCAGTAATGTGAACTACTTTCTCATAATTAAACAAGCCCATCTCCAATTTAAATTAAAGAATATATGAATCAGCAAAATCAAATATTACCAGCAAATTTTAGAAAATTAAAAACAAAAAGAGGAGGACATTTTTCACAATATTTAGAAGCCAACAAGCCATGGACGAACGCAACATCACCTGGTTGTACAAAAATCAGTACAATTTGTACTAGAGTGTTGGGCCTAATTCAGTGATGAATAAACACATGTATCTTGTAACAAGAGAAAAAGAGAACTCTTGCTACAGATGTAAAGTAATTGAGAAAACAAGAAGAAAGAAGAAGAATATAAAGTTTATTTTTTCTAGATAAATTATTGTGTTCCAGTTATAACACCCTACAAGGGACTCATTATAGCCAACTACTAACTAGAGGTACTAAAATGTAATAATTATAACTTTATAACAGAATTTGTAACTACTAGATTAGAAATGACCACTTAAAGACATGTGGGACCTAATTTGAATTATGCAAAATTTATCACAATACTCTATTGTGACACTCCATTCCCATTAAGACTAAACTTCTGTCTTCAAAAGTCAGCTATCTCTAAAAATTATGACCTTATAAACTGAAAATCTTCCCAAGTAGCTTCTTCAGGTAATAGATTAGCCCATTGCACTAGAATCTGAGTCACAGGTCTATTCCATTTCTTGATTATCCTTCTATCCAATATGGCCACTGGTTCTGTCATTATTTGACCTTCTGCTGAGCAAAAAAGGGGATCAACAGAAGGTATAATTTGATCCTCCATCTTCTTCTTGAGTTGAGAAATATGGAAAACTAGGTGTATTCTTGCCGTATGAGGTAATGCTAACTTGTATGCCACTAATCCAATCTTCTGAATGATCTAATAGGGGCCATAGAATTTTGATGATAATTTGAGACTCTTTCTTATAGATATAGATGTTTGTCTATAGGGCTGCATTTTCAAGAACACCCAATTAACTTCCTTGAATTTCCTTTCAGTTCTCTTTTTATCGGCATTAACCTTCATGCTGTTTTGTGCTCTAATGAAGTTCTCTTTCAATACTTTAGCTACTAGCTGTATTTCGTTGAGTATTTGATCAACAGTATCCACCTTAGATTTAGAAATGAGTTCAAAAGTCAGTTGAGAGGGATCATAGACATACAACACTTTGAAGGGGTCATTTTTAATGATGTGTGATAATTGCTATTGTACAAGTATTCTTCTTTTGAGAGCCATTTGTGCCAATCTTTTGATTTATGGTAAGTCATGCATCTTAAGTAATTTTCTAAGCACATGTTGAGCCTCTTAGTTTGTCCATCTGTATGTGGATGATAGGCTGAGTTGTAGCCGAGTTGAACATGCAATAGCCTAAACATCTTCTTCCAAAAATTACTAATGAACACCTTGTCTCTATCAGACACTATACTCGTGGGTAATCCATGTAGTTTATAGATGTTGTCTAAGAACATCCTATTATCTGTGAAGCTGTGAAGGGATGAGTAGTGGATACGAAATGTGCATACTTACTATATCTATCAATAACCACTAGTATAGTGTCTTTCCCTTCATATTTTGGTAAACCCTCAATAAAGTCCATGGAAATGTGTTCCCATGCCCCTTCAGGAATGAGTAGAGGTTTCAATAAGCCTGGATATGCCACTTGTTCATCTTTGCATCTTTGACATACTTCACACACTTGTACTACAACCTTAACTTGCTCAATCATTGTAGGCCAGTAAAATACTAATTTTAGCCTTTAATAAGTGGCACAGAGCCCTGAATGACCTCCCAGTCCAGACTTGTGCATTGTTAGAGTTAACTGCTCCCTCAAAGTCCATTTTGTCCCACCCAAACTTTTTCTTTGTATCTTAACACCCCTTGTTGCAAAGAAAGATTCAGTTCAATGTCAGTATTAGCACTAAGAGTGGTTATGGCTTGTAACACTTCTTGGTCTCCTTTGTAGCTATTTAAAATTTCCTCAATCCATTTGGGTTGTGCTTGTGTTATTACTAAACACTGTGTTGTGTTTTCTTTCATGGCATTGTCCTGTTGATGTACAACTTTCCTGGACAAGGCATCAACAACCACATTCTCAACCCCTTTTTATATTGAATCTCAAAACTTAAGCCCATTAATTTAGTTAGCTCTTTATGTTACAATGTAGTGATTATCTTTTGGTCTTGCAAAAACTTCAGACTGAAGTGGCCAGTCTTAATTATGAAATGATGGGATGTAAATACTGTCTCCACCTATCAACATCTTGCAATAATGCTATTAACCATTTTTCATAGGTAGACATGTCCTGATATCTTTTGTTCAAAACTTGATTTATAAATGTCAAGGGTCTTTTGTCTTGCATTAACACAACACCAATACCTGTGTTACATGCATTAACCTCCAATATGAAGGCTTAGTAAAATCAAGTAATGCTAATACATGTGTGCTGGACATAGCCACTTTAAGTTGGTTGAATGGTGTTTCAGCTAAGAGTGGCCAGTGGGCCGGGCTCGGGTCTGGCGGGCCGGGTCTGGCGGGGTCGGGGTCGGGGAGGGACGGGAGAAGGGGTCGGGGTCGGCGGGTTCTGGCGGGGTCGGGTCTGGCGGGACTGGAGCAAGTCCAGTCCCGATCCCGATCCCGTCGGTATCGGGTCGGGGTCGGGGTCGGGGTCGGGGCGGGGTACGGCGGGTTTTCCTTTTTTTTTTTTTTAAATAACATATGTATAAAAAAAATCAATAAACAAAACAAGATAGTGTAATAAAAACATCCCAAGACTATTTTTGTGCCTCTTATATTATTTAATAGACATATGATTTTTTTGTAATACAAATACAATTGTCTAAAATCTAAATTGCAACTTTGTGGTGTTGTCCAAAAGTTGCAAATTACATAATAAAATTACAATTAAAAAAATTACATTCTCAAAAAACCCTGTTCTAATTGCTTGATGATTTCATGTGGTTCTTCTGTTGGAATTGGTATTTGTTGGTCAAATTGATCCACGTCGCTTCCACTACCTTCGGTTAAGATTTCGTTGTAGTTTTCATCATCTTCTTCGTTGATCTCCGGTTGACCGCACCTTCTCCGCTCCGCTCGTATCCAATCTCTGAATAATACTGCAATTTCCAACCTGTCTCCGGCTAATGAGTGTCTGTGATCTCCTATTTGATATCTGCCTGCAGAAAAAGCGCTTTCAGACGCACTTGACGACGCTTGAATGTTCAAAACATCTCGAGCCATCAATGAAAGTGTCGGAAAGGTCTTCTCATTCCCCCTTCAGTATTTCAGCAAGTCTTCATGTCCATCTTCATTGATAACTTCTTGATACGGTACAGAACCCTGCAAAATAAAAATATCCAACTCGCTAATTTGGTTAGTAGTAGAGGTACAGCCGCACATTCTATTTCTGAGGCTTTCAATACTAGCCACAGAAACAACATATCTTTTGTGAGGTTGTGTTGAAGATGAAGAAGATGGTATAGAAGCCGGTAAGCTACTAGCATTTTCTTGTTGATAAAATTTATATATATTTTTGCATTGGTGTTCTACGCTAGACAACACTTCTTCTTTAGTTTGTTCAATAGGTGGTGGGTGATTTAGATTTTTGGGACTTGGAGGTGGTAGTACTTCTATACAATCGTAAATAGTTTCAATTAGTGATTTAGTACCGTCTATTTTAATAGTAGGATTTAATACAGAACCAATAATATAAATAGAGGGAATAGGAATAAAATATTTTTTTATTTTGAGAAACATTTTTTTAATAGCTGCCTTATAAGCTGGTTTTTCCATATATTCACTAAGTAATAAAAATATTAGAGTTATATAAAATAACATAGTTGAAATAGTAGGATAATATATACCGGAAAATTCTTTTGTTGCTTGAAAAAATTTCTCTAAAAATACAATAAGTTCGGAAATTTTTTCCCAATCACTATCTAAAATCATATCAGCTGGCTTTTTATTATGAGAGTTAAAAAATAAAGTTATAGGTAATTTATAGTCATAAGCAACAAGTAGTTGCTCGTATAAAGAATTCCACCAAGTGGATACTTCTTGTGGAATTTTTCTATAAGGTAGTCCACAATCGTGACAAATTTTTTTATATTCTTTTCTACGTTATACTTTATTACTTTTAAAAATAAAGTTTATAGCAAATTGTATTTTACTAAGAATGTCTTCAAAAAGTGATAGACCATCCTTTACAATTAAGTTATATCTATGACACGCGCATTTTATATGAAAATGGTCTGAAAAAGATGGAGTTAAACTATTTTTTAAAATTGTAATTGCGTAATTGTTATTAGAAGCGTTATCTAATGTAATAGTCATAATTTTATCGGTAATTCCGTAATAATCGCACACTTGATAAATATTTTCTGCAATAAAACTACCAGTGTGCCTATCATCTATATATCTATACGCTAAAATATGTTTTTGCATAGACCATTTATAATCTATCAAATGACAAGTTACAGTTAAATAATCATGGTCGTTAGTACTACGACCTATATCAGACGTGATAGATACTTTGCCATTAAAATGATATAATGAAAAACGTAAATATTGTTGATATTCATGCGCGAATTTAAATACATCTCTCTTAACAGTTGATCTAGAAAAACCGTTAAAAGCAGGATTATATATATCTCTAATGTAATGAATAAAATCGGGAGATGAAGGAAATGAAAAAGGCAAACCCTCCACAGCAACTAATTTTGATATTGCTTCCCTATCTCTATGTTTATTGTATTTAGAGCCTACAATTCCCTCCGTCATAGGGTTAATTTGACCCTGTACTTGATCAGGGACAGTATCAGTATGTGAACCTTGTCCCGATGGAGCGGGCGTTTGCGCACCCGATTTTGAAGCCTGGTATTGGGCATACCTAGCTGGATGAGCACTTACTACGTGTCTAATTAAACCCCCCGTCCCACCGTGACCTTTTCCAATTTTAAATTTTAAAACATTTTTACAAATTTTACATATGGCTACTGGATTCTCTACGTCCCTATCAAAAAATGTCCATGCATCTGATTTTAATGGTCGTTTTGCTGGACCTCGTCTTATACTAGGGGGAATATGAGGTATTTCAGTTGAAGGTGCACTAGTGGGTGTGTTGTCATCAACATTAGTGGGTATATCATCTAGATCATCGTCTAAATTAAAGTCTTCTCGAGTCCAGAAAATAGCTCCTGGTCTAAATCTAATAGTATTGTAGGAAAATATTGAGTATCAACAAAATCATCCTGTGTAGGAATAAGATGACTAGAAGAAGTACCCTTGCCCTGGTTGCCCCTACTAGAAGAAGCACCCTTACCCTTACCCTTAAACATACATTTTAATCCTTCCATTTTAATTATGATAATAAATAATTAAAGACAATAAAATTAAGTGCGCTAAATAAAATAAACAGACAATAATAATTTAATGAAGGAACGAATGTACCAAACGCCGACGTAACGTCGACGTGTAATCGAGAGGTTGAAAATTGAAACTTTGCTCGATGGAAGATCCTCAAGCTAGTTGCCAACTTCACTCCCAATTCCCAAATGAATAAATAAAATTGAATATTTAGCAAACAATGTAGACTTGTAGAGAGATATATTTAGAAATTAGAGAGATTGTAGGAAGATTTGTGAGAAAGATGAAGAGAAAATGAGTTATTTATAGTTGAAAAATTGGGTTAAAGTGTAAATATAATAACTTATGGGTTAAAATAAATATTAAGGGGTAGGAGGGTTGGGGGAGGGGGGGCCTAAAATGGTCGTTGGCGAACGACCATAATCTAAAATGGTCGTTGGTGCAACGACCATTTTTGCAAAGGGGGAAAAGGGCGGGGTCGGGGTCGGGCTCGGGACGGGATCGGGGCGGGGTCGGATCAAGCGGGCCTGGGGCGGGCTCGGGTCTGGCGGGACGAGACATCGTCCCATCCCGAGTTCGAGTCCCGCCCCCGTTATTTTTATTTTTTTTAGCGGGATCGGGTCGGCTCTGACGGGTCGCCTGGGTCGGCCGTCCCTACCATCGCCCTAGTTTCAGCCTCAAGATTCCACATGAACTCCCATTTCTTTAATACGTTTGTCGGCTGTTTGCTAATGTGAGCATACCCTGTAACAAACTTTCTATAGTACCATGTTAACCTCAAAAATCTTCTAAGCTTCTTAACTTTCTGGGTAGAGCCAGTCTAACATTACAACCACTTTGCTTGGATTAGTAATTACCCGTGATGATATGCTCAAGTACTCCACTTAAGGTTACCTAAACTCACACTGGTCTAATTTGGCAAATAATTAGTTTTTTCTTGACAATTTTAAAACTTCAAATGTACTAGATGCTCCTCCATGTTCTTAATGTACATCAATATGTCATCAAATAACACTAATATGAATTTCCCTAAATGTTCTTGAACTGTCCTGTATCTACCCGTGTTCTCTGTTCCGGCTTATTTCGACTTTCTACCCTGCCGTCTCCTCTGTCTCTTCCTGTAGAGAAACATAAATTTCTCAAAGAAATCCGAAATCAAATAACCCCCAAATGTAATTCTAAACCCTAGACTCATGCACTGAATCCCACAACCTGAAATTCTATCCACCATTATAGAGATGCCAACCGAATATGTGATGAATAAAATTTCTTAGAGACTAATCGCTGCTCTTGACTCTTTGTTCCGAGTTGTCGTTTTAATGTGAGATCGGATGATATTTGTTTTGTTTTTAAAGCTTGCCGTTCCTCTTCATTTGGTATGCATGTGAGTTTTTTCCAAGACAGGTATAGATTTTGTGATTTTACTTGGTTCATTGTAGTTTACCCATTTCGATTGCCACTTTTTTTGTTAGAACGAAGTTGAAGATGAAAGAAAACTTGGGTTATTATCTGAATATTGTAAAATTATGCGTTCAGAGTCACAACAACTCTCAGGCTGAAAACTCAAGGTAGGCTTTCACTGTTAATCTTTTTGTTGTTTGTACTACATTTTTTTTAGAAAATATTGCTACTGATTTAGAAATTTGAGGGGAGGTGAAAAGAAAAATGTTCAAGTTACAAAGTCAGAATAACAAGCAGGTCGAATCAGGCGAAAGGTGTTTATTTCAGGTTCTCCAATTTTCAAGCCCTTCAGGTGCAATTCCATAACCCTTTGAGAAAAGAATTTCACTGCCCTGTTTTATTTATTGATAGTGGACCGTGACTGATTTTGGTGTTGTGTTTGTTTTGAGCAGTTGTTCTTGGATAAAATCTTAAATTGATATTGGAATATAAAACTTAGAAAACACTTTGGTTTTTCCTTGTTTTGCTTTATTGTTATTTGCAATCACAATTTGGTATGTATTTGTTAGTATCGAACTCTTTTGAATAAAATTTCCTGCTAGAATTATTACCTACCTGTTAGTAATTGTACCTTATTTGATGGCTGATAGTGTGGAAATGGGGAACCTTTTGGAAAGTGGCCGCCTGTTCAGCTGTTCTATCCTTTTCTTCCTTATTTTCTCTGTTCTATAAGGGGTTAATCCCTGCTCATTGGTGTCATACTTCATATTAGAGGAAAGAGTAAACATTACCAACCATGAAGCAAATATGGATAACTGATCATTTAACGGCACATTAGCAAAAATTGATTAAAGGGAATGATCCAAAAGAATTTGTGTAGAAGGAATAACATTAGTTAGGAAATGTATAGTCATAGTGATGTTAGATAATGTATTGAATCTATTGGCAGAAAATAAGCATAGAATGTAAAATTGACTCCCTAATAATAATGTTAGGATGTAATGCACAAAAGTTTTATAGACACTAAAACTGGAAACTTCCTTTGATTTATAGTTCTCCTAATGCCGTTTCTGTTTTAGAATATCATTTATGTTAACTTCCTATAATCTCCTTATGTTTGAGCTATTGTGAAGTTGAAACCATATGATTCATGTTAGTATTCCTTCACCCAACTTACATATAGTCCTTTTTATACTTGCTTATCAGATAAGAAAACCCGAGATTCGTTTTCATTCAGTTTTTATAAATATGAGAACTAATTTGATTTGGTGTTCCGTATGACGAATAAGATTTGTTTATTTGGTAGAATTATTGTGTGTCAATTAGGAATAAAGGACAGGATAAGCTGTTGGAAAAATGACAACAGAGAAATCAGAGGTGACTATATTCTTTCATGGTTTCGTACATTTTGATCATCCCACAACAATACTACTGTCGAAGAAAAATGTGTTAGTAGTTTTTATATACAAGGAGCTAATATAACCGTGTGTGAATAACTGATAAAATAAATTGTGTATTTTCTTCGTGGCACACTCTCTTGATTTAGAAATTTATGTATGTTAGCTTTATTTTGAAAAAAAGTTTCATCTACAGTCCAGTAGGTAAAAAGTCTGGTGTTGTTATCTCCATACAGATCTGGGCTAACCTGTTTTTATCTCCATCAGGACAGAAAAGCAAAAGTAAGTCACAACACAACAAGATACAGAAATATAATGTGGCAATCACTCTGTAATTGTTGAAAAGCCAACAAGATGAACTGTGGTCTGAAAAGATAACTAGAACAAGAACAATACCTGTCATCTGGCTTCAGTGCTATTAAAATCTGAATTAAAAGAACCTCCGTGAGGACTGATTGAAGAGAGGACTGGTTACATCTATAAACTTCCCACATTCATGGCCATGACTTCAATGCGATTAGATAAGCATTTGAATTGATATAGCATGTGCGATGATGATAGGGAGGAGTAGACAAGAGCTTTATTTGGTGTCTTATTAGTTTGTTAAATTTCTTTAATCATGTGCACTTTTGATTCTTAATGTTAGCAGAAAGCTCGTGTAATATTTGTTTGTCTATCAAAATGATGTTTGTCCTTAGAGTGCACGACAGTTTTGATCGTATGAAGGGTCAAAAATAATAATAAAAAACGAAATAGAACCGACGCCTGATTCGGCCAACTATCACATGAAATCCACAATGCTAGAGAAGCGATATCCATTCACTTTCTTAAATTAGAGTCAAAGTCTTGAGTATAATTCACCTCGGTTGGCATACTAGACTTCAACAAGTCATTTGCTTTTACTTCCTTTTCATCCATAAAAGGTTCTCTACTTAAAATTCAGTGATCCTAACCTGCAATCATATTTACTCTTCAAATTTCTCTTTCAACAAATAACACCTTTGTCTTAATCTTACCTTAGAAACTTTTGAGGAAGTCAGCAGTATCCACACTACAAAGGAAAATATATGTTAGCATAGAGTCTTTTCAAGGCCAAGTGAAACCCGTAGTTTCCCTTTGCAAAAATGAGAAATTGTCTTTAAGCATTGACAAAACAAAACACGGGAAGTTGAGAAAAGGAATATCCATATAACCAAAGAATAAGGAATTCTGTGTCCTAGATACAACAATAAACCTTGTGGAACTGAAACAATATTACAATGGATCAACAGTAATTTATGTAGGAAGGGCTGAAACTGTCTTGACTTGATAAGCTTGAAATATAATGTAATGTAAAAAAATTTCTTTCTTCGCAATTCTGATTGTCTTTATGTTGTCCAATAGCAGAAAATATCTTCCTTATTTTGGGATTTTCGGTTACTGAAAGAAAACCTTATTGGGTTCTCAGATGAATGGTACAGTCTCGCTCGGTAATGGGATTGATCATTAGGAACTATGGAGGATGAACAAGCAAGTATGGTATGCTGGTTATTCAAGTCTGTGCTGCTTCAGTACTCTAGATTACAGATAAGTTAATATGCCACTTTTTCTTAGGTTAGTTGAAACAACTTTTGCCCTAACCACATGAGATTAGTTGATTTTAGTAGAATTTTACATCTACTTTTAACGTTTCATCTTAGTATAACTGCTTAGAATTATGGAAGGCTACTGTTCAAAGGCTCATTTTCTTCTTCTCTTTGCCGTGTGAATCCCAAATTCCATTTGATATGGGAACTAAAACAACTGAGCATGTTTATTGTTAGTAGAATCCATGTTCTTTAGTTTACTCTGGAGTTTGGTAAAATAACTGCTGAAGAAAAGTTTCTGTTATGAGACTGGTAAAATGGTTAGATGAATTGTCTTCTGAGCTTTGATAAGTCTAATAATTCAAGTATTTAAGAACTCTTTAATAAGTTTATCCTCTTATAACTTTATTCAAAATATTAGGAAAGATAAATCTTATCTGCACTTTAAGAACTTCTATATTACCTTGCGTGTGACAGTTTTTATTTTCAGAAATTTTAGGAACATATGTCATATGTTTGTGCAAGCGAAATAGTGAATAGGGCAAGAAATGTAACCAGGAAAATGAAACATTAATGGTCTGTTATATATTTTCCTCATGAGCTGAACAACTCCTAAAGTCAAATTCAAAATCAAAGCTGATGAACCCAAAGCTGAAGTTGAATATGTTTGATGTTAAGTGTTTGAACTAGTGGCAGTTGAGTTTATGTACAACCTTAAGAAATGGTGGGGTCAGATGTCCAAAAGTGATGCCCACAGGGCAAGCTTTGAATTCCTCGTGAATGGGACTTATGGCAAGTGATGGCAATAATTTTTTCCAACTGGTTCTTATAAGTTTTTCAATCATATACCATTTGACATGTCGAATAAACCTTCATGTCTGGTTTCTCCACAAGTTCCTACTAATTTAATCGAATTAGTAGTCGTACTTTCAATTGTTTTTTATATATCATTTTAGCTGATATAGATATTTCAGTTGTCTTTTACTTAATTGGTGCGAGCAACCAAATGTACATCTCTTAGGATAGACTAAATACTGGCCAAGATGAAAGTGTAGGTCACTCTTTGTATAGGGAAGACCATATTCCTACTTTCCCTATGTGTGTATCATACCCAGAACCTAACATCTTTTGATGACATAGCACCCTAAAGAACCCCTGTATCTATACGTCTTGCTATTGTAAGTTACTTGCACTAGGGAAAATGTTCTTAGCTTTAGTTTATCACTTACTCGGATGTTTAAGTTATTTTTTAGTTTTTTGTACTGAGAGTTACTTACACTTTGATAAATGAAGTTCTAAGCTTTCACCAATTATTTATTTGGTGTTCACGTTGTGACTGCTCTCTTCATTGAGAAATATGGAAAAGAGATATCTGAAATAGCTGCTACGACAATCACATTAAGGCATCAAACAATGGCACTTTAGTTTTACCTGAATCACTGAACAAATCAATTGAGATGTTGGCACACTTCCTAATTTTACCCATTTGAAGTTGTTTGCAAGTTTGCAATAAACTATATGAGGATCTATCAGGTAAATTTTCTCCTAGGTGAAATAGATATATCTTTAAATTTATAAACTCTCTAATCTCTATTTTTGCAGTCCTCTCAACTTCAACTTCTTTAGTTGATGATTGGTGTTTACTTGATTTTTGAAGGTACTTCAAAACGCCTCTCTGTTGTGTGGTTTCTGGAATAGAAAAGGTTGGCTACTAAGCTGGGGGTTGTAGCTCTAGCTCATTTAAAATTTTGAATCAAGACATGCTTGAAGATGCATTTGGGTTGTCTCTTTCATACATATTGTAAATTAAAGTACATATTAGTCACAATAATGTACATAAAAGTCTTTGTTATGGTATCTATTTTACACGTGCAACAATTCATGGCTTCCGGGTAATGTCCATTGCATCACTGAAGTTTTCTTGAATTCTATTGCTGAAGGATGTATGCCTATATATAGGTTAAGAATTGATTCTGCACAAGCCAGTGTCTATGACACTTGTCTTCTCAAATTTCATTAAATGCCACTTCCTATTGTAAGGACACTTTCCTTTTGTCAAGTGGCAAAATATTTGAAATACTACCACAATCCCTCACTATTTCAAATATTTTTAAAAATAAAGGAGTAAAATTTTTGCATTAGGCCAACATTTCATAGGAGCGGCCCACTCCACTCTCATCATATAGGTGAATTCATCAAGCCAACGGGGGTACGGGGCGGGGCAGGTCCCGGCGGTAGGGCGGGACCGGGTCTTCGGGACTGGCGGGATCTGCCGATGTCCCGTCCCGTTCCCGGTATTGTCGGAAAAGGGGACCGGTATTATCAGGGTCGGGACGGGATCGGGTTATTTTTTTTTTTTTGCACTTAATTTAAAAAATAATATATGTAGAAACACTTCAATAATTGAACAAGATAGTATAATAAAAGTATCCTATGACTGTTTTTGTGTCTCTTATATTATTTAATAGAAATATGATTTTTTTTGTAATACAATTGTCGCTTCCACCTCTGTCGAATAAGATGTCGTTATAGTTTTCGTCTTCTTCGTTGATCTTCGGTTGACCGCACCTTCTCCGCTCCGCTCTTATCCAATCTCTGAATAATACTGCAATCTCCAAGCTGTCTCCCGCTAATGAGTGTTTGTGCTCTCCTATTTGAAATCTGTCAGCAGAAAAAGCGCTTTCAGACGTTGTTGATGACGCTTGAATGTTCAACACATCTCGGGTCATCTTTGACAGTGTCAGAAATGTCTTCTCATTCTCCCTCCAATATTTCAGCAAGTCTTCACGTCCTTCTTAATTGAGAATTGCTTGGTACGGTACAACATCCTGCAAAACAAAAACATCAAACTCGCTAACTTGGTTAGTAGTGGTACCACTAAACCTCCCGTCCCACCCTGACCTTTTCCCATTTTAAATTTATAAACATTTTTACAAATTTGACATCTAACTACTTGATTCTCGTCGTCCCTATAAAAAAAATTCATGCATCTGATTTTAATTTTCGTTTTATTGGGCCTCGTCTCATACTAGGGGGAATAGGAGGCGTTCTAGTTGGAGGTGCACTAGTGGGTGTGTCATCTAGATTAATGGGTGTGTTATCTAGATTATCTTCTAAATTAAAGTCTTATTGAGTTGTAGAAAATATCTTGTCTAAATCTAATGGTATTTCAGAAAAAATTCATTTTCAAGCAAATCATTCTGTCTAGGAAACCCCTACTAGAAGAAGTCTTACCCTTAAACATACCTCTAAATCCTTCTATTTTAATTATATGCTAATAAATAATTAAAGATAATGAAATTAAGTGCGCTAATTAAAATAAAATAATAATAATAATTTAATGAATTAACTAATGTACCAAACGCCGACGTAACGTCGACGTGTAATCGAGAGGTTGAAAATTGAAACTTTGCTCGATGGATGATCCTCAAGCTAGTTGCCAACTTCACTCCCAAATGAATAATTGAGTATTTAGTAGACAATGTAGACTTGTAGAGACATAGATTGAGAGATTAGAGAGATTGTAGAAAAATTTGTGAGAAAGATGAAGAGAAAATGATGTATTTATAGTTGGAAAATCGGGTTAAAGTGTAAATATAATAACTTAGGGTTAAAAATAAATATTAAAAGGGTAGGGGGTTGGGGCAGGGGGGCAAAAATGGTTGTTGCACAACGGCCAAAATATAAAATGGTCATTGTGCAACGGTTATTTTGTGCAAAGGGGAGGGGATCGGGCGGGACAAGGGGCGGGACAGGGGGCGGGACGGGGCTATCGGGACTGGGGCGGGACGAGCCCATGTCTCATCCCGGTTCGAATCCCGTTACCAGTATTTATTTTTTTATTATTTTAAGCGGGATCGGGTCGGGACCGGGCCGACCCGCCCTGTTGGCCAGCCTTACTTTAAATACATCATTCATAAGGACTATGAATTCATTAAAAGTTAATAGCTTATCCTAACAAAGAGTAGCAGCAGTTCAAGCACTCCCTTTTAATGTGCAGAGTCAATATCGATTTGTTATTATCCATATAAATCTATTTCATGAGATCTCCAATCACATAAATTGGGTTTTCATATATATTGACAATCATATCGGCCTTAAACTCATTTCTTTTGATGTTTGAAGAATTAATTTTCTTCCCACGAGTTTAGTTAGTGAATCAGCTAAATTCATTTCTGACTTTACATAATCAATGAAAATTATTCCATCTCTCAGCAGTTGTTTAACGACATGTCTCAATTTCATCTGCTCTTACAATTATAAGATTTATTTTTTGCAATAGTTATTGCCGCTTGACAATCACAATGCATAAACACAAGAAGTAATTCATCATTTATTAAAGGGATATTCGCTAAGAAATTTCTTAAGACACTCGGCCTCAAAATTAGCCAACTCCAGAGCTACAAACTTTGACTTCAAATCGATCTGACAATGATCATTTGCTTAGCTGATTTTCACGATATTGCACCACCACCAAAGGTGAACACGTAGCCACCAAAAGAAAGATGGGCCTCAAGCACCCAGTTGTTCCGGCCAAACATTTGAATAGACCTTTAAATATAAACAAATTTTAATTTCGATCCACAGAATTCACATTGTGTTTTTAGAGAATTTAATTCCCTTATAATATCCGAAGTATTGAATTATTTTATTCCAATATAGAACATAATTTACCTTTATTGAAATAGTCTCTATTTCTTTTTTAGAATAATGCAGAGAAAAGATAGACGGGAGAGAGATTTCAAAAATTGATCTTTAAATATGAGGTAAGGGCTAAGTGTATATAGCAATGACTAGGTGTGATGAAAAAGTGTGAGCCCTTTTTGGTGCCTTTACGAAAGAAATCTGATGCCTTTACAAAAATGTCAAGAAAGAAAAAAAATTATCGCGTGAGGGCTTGCTTTGATCCCAGTTAAGGATGGAAATTGGGCGGGGCGGGTGCGGGTACCCTCTCCCCCGCGCTCGTACCCGTCAGAAAATTTTATACCCGCCACCCGTGGCGGGTACAATTTCAACATCCATACCCACCTAGGCAGGTATATTCTTAAATCCACACCCGTTCCACCACCCAAGTGGATATTAGCCACCAGCCTGTACCCGCCATCCATATTTTGTAATCAATTCATTTGTGATCAACATTATCCAAAAAATTCAAATTTCAAAATTATTCCAAAAATTCAAATTCCAAAAAGGTATTAAAACAAATTTCAATCTTTTTTCACACCCTTTTGTCCTAAACTCAACCGCCTATGAGAATGAATCTTTGGTATAGCAATCAATGACATTAACACAAATGGTGCAAGTGAAATAACCCCAAGTGCAACAGCAACATAACCAACAATAGTTAAACCAGTATAGTTAACAAATGACAAAAACAAAGTTGATCCATGAATTGCCAACTTTCTTGAACACCATCAGCAAGAACTGAAAATATATTTTCTAAGTAACTAATACATAAAACGGGGAAAGAATCAACATTTATAACACCAGTAAGGAACTTTCAAGATCCCATAAGTGAACCCCAAAAGGGTCCAAAAGCTTTATCAACCCATATAACAAAACCACCATTTCCAGGAAAAGTTGTTGATAGTTCATCTGTGATTAGTGCTTCAGGTACACTCCAAATAAATGGAAAGATTAAAAAATCAAGAATTGCTAGTAATGGTCCAGCTGCTTTAACTGTTGGTTCTTCACCATATGGACCACCAGCTACTTCAAAGTATATGAGGAATATTAGTGGGATGACTCCATAATACTAATGTCTCCATAAATACTTAAAGCAATACATGTTTCTTCATTTGAGAAGATTGAGCAGCTATCATTCTTGGCATGAGATGCTTTTTCATTTGAGAAGATTGACCAGCTAACAAGATCTGCCTTTTTGCATTGAGATATTTCAGGTAATTCAACAGAGACCTAGAGTATCATATTCCTCAAGATCACATATTTCCATCTCCTTGACATCACCACCACCTGCATAATGTATATTCAAAGTAATTAGAGTCTAACTTCAATTTAATACAACATAAATAATTTAATCAAATTAATGCTACCTTTAATATCCGCCCAAATCCAGTTTTGAGCACACATCAATGCCACTACCATTTTCGGAAGAAGTCGACTACGATAAGGATCAAGTATACGTCCACTAGTGTTAGATGCGGATTCCGATGGGACGGTAGAAACTGGAATGCTCAATATACCCCTTGCTATTTGTTTGAGAACGGGATAATTTACCGTAGAAGGATATGATGATTTTGAGGAAGACTTTGTAGTGGCAGTACCCTTGCTTGCCATTCTTACCTATGCAACATATATACAGATTAAGAGGTGATTATGCTGTTGAAGTGCACATTGAGTTATTCAGTTTCTCATGATCTAAAGGACAACATTGAAAAATGTTAAATTTATTTCAGGCAGAATATTAAACTCAACATCTAAGCTAAATAATAGGGCTAGGGTAAGCTATAACATGACCTAAACAGACATTCCAGCAAACTACATACTGTTTCCCAAAGCTAGATGAGTTACATTAGGCATGAAACAGTCATATTATGAGTTCAAAATCAAACAGTCATATTATGAGTTGAAAAGTAAGGATGAAGCCTTTGAAGCGTTCCGACGTTACAAAGCAGAAGTTGAGAACCAACTAAGCATGCAGATTAAATCCATTCGTTGCGATAGAGGGGGAGAATATGTAGCGCCATTTGAGGAATATTATGCCGAATCGGGCATTGTTCATCAAACAACGGCTCCATACTCACCTCAGTCGAACGGTGTGGCGGAACGCAAGAACCGCATATTGAAGGAAATGATGAATGCCTTGCTCATCAGTTCCGGTCTTCCCCAAAACATGTGGGGAGAAGCCGTCCTTACCGCTAATACGATTCTTAACAGAGTCCCATATAAGGGTAAGGACAAAACTCCATATGAATCATAGAGGGGAAAGAAACCCACCTATAAATATTTAAAGGTGTGGGGTTGTCTGGCAAAGGTTGAAGTACCCAAGCCAAAACAGGTCAAGATTGGGCCTAAGACTGTAGATTGCATATTCATCGGATATGCAAATAACAGTAGTGCTTATCGCTTCTTAGTGCATAAGTCAGATATTTCAGATATCCACGGGGGTCCAATCATGAAATCAAGGAATGCTCAATTCTTTGAAGGTACCTTTCCTAGAAAGGGAAAAGACATTACCTCTCGCAAACGAAGTTATGAACAAAGCTATCAGGAACCGGGAGTCGTTGATGGCCCGGATCTAGATGGTTCAGATCTAGTGGATCTCGAAGTGGCTGAATATCCGGAATCTAGTGTTTCAGATTCTCAGAACTTAGAGACTCCAGAAATAGAACTAAGGCGAAGTAAAAGGGCCAGGAAGGATAAATATTTCGGTCCTGACTTTGTAGCTTATATGGTTGATGATGAACCAAGGACAATTGCTGAAGCACTGTCAACTCCAGAGGCACCGTCAACTCCAGAGGCACCGCTCTGGAAAGAAGCTATTGAGAGTGAAATAGGCTCCATTCTGCATAAATATACTTGAGAGTTGGTTGATCTTCTTTCGGGAAATAAACCGTTGGGTTGTAAGTGGATACTCAAACGGAAGTATAAAGAAGATGGGTCTATAGATAAGTACAAGGACAGGTTGGTAGTCAAGGGCTATCAGCAGAAAGAAGGTCTTGACTACTTTGACACGTACTCCCCGGTATCTCGGATGACGTCCATACGGGTATTCATTGCGATCGCAGCTTTGCGTGACCTTGAGATACATCAAATGGATGTCAAGACAGCCTTCCTAAATGGTGATTTGGAATAAAAAATTTATATGGACCAACCCGAGGGGTATATGGTTCCAGGGCAAGAGAAGAAAGTCTGTCGGCTTGTCAAATCTCTGTACGGGCTGAAACAAGCCCTGTAGCAATGACACGAAAATTTTTATAGTACTCTACTATCGAAGGGTTTCGCCATTAATGAGTGTGACAAGTGTGTCTACATGAAAGGTAACTCTGACTCATTTGTTATGTTATGCATGTATGTAGATGACATGTTGATCACATGGAGTAGTCCTAGCATAATTCTAGAGACTAAGAACATGTTGAAATAATGCTTCGACATGTAGGATATGAGTATCACAGATGTCATCTTAGGGATACAAATCTCTAAGACGTCTGACGGACTGGTTTTATCTCAGTCTCACTACATCGAGGATGTTTTGAGAAAGTTCGAGATGTATGACAGTTCGGCTATAAAGTCACCAATAGATAGAAATCAAAAGCTTGATAAAAATCATGGTGCACCCATATGCCAGGAGCAATATGCACAAGTGATCGGTAGTTTGATGTACATAACAAACTGCACCCGACCTGATATTACTTATGCAGTCAATAAGTTGGCTAGGTTTACCCGTAATCCGAGTGATGATCACTGGAAGGTGTTGAATCGGGTACTACAATACCTGAAATACACGCTAACTTACGGGTTGCATTATTCGAGATATCCAGCTGTACTAGAGAGGTACAGTGATACAAACTGGATATCGGATATAAAGAACATCAAGTCCACCAGTGGGTATGTATTTACAATTGGTGGTGGGGATGTGTCTTGAAAATCCTCTAAGCAAACTTGCATCGCCCGATCCACGATGGAATCAGAGTTTATCGCTTTAGACAAAGAAGGAGAAGAAACTGAGTGGCTTCATGACTTCTTAGAGGATGTTCCTTGTTGGAACAAACCCGTACCTTCTGTAATGATCCACTGCGATAGCCAATCGGCTCTAGGAAGGGCACAAAATTCTTATGTACAATGACAAGTCTTGTCATATTCGACGGAGGCATAAGACCGTCAGGCAGCTGATCACCACGGGTATAATATCCATTGATTACATAAAGTCAAAGGATAACATAGCTGACCCACTGACAAAGGGCTTACCCAAAGATCAGATGTTCTGCCTGTCTAGGGGAATGGGCTTAAAACCCAAAGTATAAGGACAAATACGGTGGTAACCCAACCTTACTGACTGGAGATCCCAGGAATTAGGTTCAATGGGAAAACTAAGCTGTAAAGGTTCAGTTGATCGCTTCGGTGGAAGCATGAGCACTTCGGATAGTGATTCTGTAAAGAAACACCAAATCCAAAGTCGTTCCCGCGATAGACTATAAGTGCTATCTGCAGTGTGGCTGAAGGTTAAGTTTCCAAAACCTTTAATGATCCTCACCGGTTGAGGTTAGGTTATTTTTAATAGTTCCTAACACTTGTAAAGTGGGGTATAGCAGGATACCTTGTAAGAGATCACCTATTTAAGTGCGAGGACAGGCCGCCTCAAATGAACGCACTTAAGAATCCAAGAAGTGTCCACGGCCACAACGGATAAAATATTACGAAGAATTGAGTAGAGGAAGTTGTTGTGTTGGTACCGTTGACTTGACTTACACTAAACACTGACGGTTCAAGACATCACGTTCACCGCAGTAAGTAAGTCCGATGGTATTCAACTATGGAAGGTTCAAAGCGTATGCTACCTATCCAGATGCATCATCGGTCCGCTGAAAGATTGCTAGAAAAGACACCATGTGTGTGCACCGAAATCTCTTTCAGGAGGGGATTGTTGGAAATTTACTAAATGTGGAAATAAGTATATCCCATTAATTTATGACTCGAACAATTGGGCCCGCACGTCGGAAACGTCGTTTCCACACGCGTGCACACGTAGTGTCAAGTATCGCAAATTTCATTAGTGAAAGAGATATTGGTACGTATGTAATACGTTTGAGACATAGAATTATGAACGGTTATTGGCCAAATGACAAAGTATTCTACGTTGGTAAACGAAGGAAGAAGTGTAAAATGAAACGAGTCGGAAATCGCCGCAGAGCCGTGAAGGGTAGCGGCGCCACACCGTCGGAGCCGCGGCGCCTCCTAGTCAGCGCCGCGACGCAAATTGGCTGGTCAGTCACTGGAGCCGCGGCGCTAATTCACAGCGCCGCGGCACTTCGGAGGCAGAATGCTGCGACGGGAAGTTGGAAAAATCTGACGTTTGGGCTGGTTTTGGAGCATTGATTCTCCATTACTTGACACATGAATTCAGCCATTATTTGGCTGAATGTAACCCCTCAATCAAGTGCAATTACATGGCTATTGAAGGCCATTAGTTGGCTAGTTGAGGGGTCTTCTACTTACACTATAAATTGAGGCTTTTGGCTCAATTGAACTCACTACTCAACACTTAGAAAATACTCCAGAATTTTCAGAATTCATATTCTTCATCTCTAGCAAAGTTACTATACTCAAAGTTCTTCAAAAGTAACACTTGAGTTTCCTTTGCTCACTTGTTAAAGTTGTTGTTGTATCTTGGGAGACTATTGATCAACAACCGTAAAAGGAGATATACGGGGCAATCTTGTCTTAAAAAAAGAGTGTCATCACTCGACTCATCATATCACACAAGCAGTTTGTTAAGGTTTCGATTTCTAGTTTTATTGTAATAGTTTGTTTATCCTTTCTACTATTGTAATAGTTACTTACTTCCCGTCCCCACGACAATTGTATCCCAACAACTGCATCCCAGGTAACCTTTGACGTTCGATGAAAATGGATAGTTACGTCATCAAGACAAGAAGTATTTATTCAAGAATAAATTTCCATTTCACTCGTGACGTTTTAGGGGAAAAAAGAAAAAAGGAATTTCTTTATTCCTAGCGTTTTAGGTCGAAAGATGCTTTTTCAGGTCACATGATGAAACACTTTGTTTAAAGCACATATGAAAGCCCACTTGTTTGATCAACTTCCTTGTATGAGATGAAAGAGCCAGCTGGTGCAAATGCCGATGAAGTGGTTGTTGAAATTGATTCATGTTTATCCAACTCAAACAAGGTCACACCAAGTGCACATATGTTAGAGGTCAGTAGGAAAGGGACTCGTCGCCGAAACTCAAAGTACCGTTGACTTGACTTACACTAAACACTGACGGTTCAAGACATCACGTTCACCGCAGTAAGTAAGTCCGATGGTATTCAACTATGGAAGGTTCAAAGCGTATGCTACCTATCCAGATGCATCATCGGTCCGCTGAAAGATTGCTAGAAAAGACACCATGTGTGTGCACCGAAATCTCTTTCAGGAGGGGATTGTTGGAAATTTACTAAATGTGGAAATAAGTATATCCCATTAATTTATGACTCGAACAATTGGGCCCGCACGTCGGAAACGTCGTTTCCACACGCGTGCACACGTAGTGTCAAGTATCGCAAATTTCATTAGTGAAAGAGATATTGGTACGTATGTAATACGTTTGAGACATAGAATTATGAACGGTTATTGGCCAAATGACAAAGTATTCTACGTTGGTAAACGAAGGAAGAAGTGTAAAATGAAACGAGTCGGAAATCGCCGCGGAGCCGTGAAGGGTAGCGGCGCCACACCGTCGGAGCCGCGGCGCCTCCTAGTCAGCGCCGCGACGCAAATTGGCTGGTCAGTCACTGGAGCCGCGGCGCTAATTCAGCGCGCGGCACCGGAGGCGAATCGCGACGGGAAGTTGGAAAAATCGGCGTTTGGGCTGGTTTTGGAGCATTGATTCTCCATTACTTGACACATGAATTCAGCCATTATTTGGCTGAATGTACCCCCTCAATCAAGTGCAATTACATGGCTATTGAAGGCCATTAGTTGGCTAGTTGAGGGGTCTTCTACTTACACTATAAATTGAGGCTTTTGGCTCAATTGAACTCACTACTCAACACTTAGAAAATACTCCAGAATTTTCAGAATTCATATTCTTCATCTCTAGCAAAGTTACTATACTCAAAGTTCTTCAAAAGTAACACTTGAGTTTCCTTTGCTCACTTGTTAAAGTTGTTGTTGTATCTTGGGAGACTATTGATCAACAACCGTAAAGGAGATATACGGGGCAATCTTGTCTTAAAAAAAGAGTGTCATCACTCGACTCATCATATCACACAAGCAGTTTGTTAAGGTTTCGATTTCTAGTTTTATTGTAATAGTTTGTTTATCCTTTCTACTATTGTAATAGTTACTTACTTCCCGTCCCCACGACAATTGTATCCCAACAACTGCATCCCAGGTAACCTTTGACGTTCGATGAAAATGGATAGTTACGTCATCAAGACAAGAAGTATTTATTCAAGAATAAATTTCCATTTCACTCGTGACGTTTTAGGGGAAAAAAGAAAAAAGGAATTTCTTTATTCCTAGCGTTTTAGGTCGAAAGATGCTTTTTCAGGTCACATGATGAAACACTTTGTTTAAAGCACATATGAAAGCCCACTTGTTTGATCAACTTCCTTGTATGAGATGAAAGAGCCAGCTGGTGCAAATGCCGATGAAGTGGTTGTTGAAATTGATTCATGTTTATCCAACTCAAACAAGGTCACACCAAGTGCACATATGTTAGAGGTCAGTAGGAAAGGGACTCGTCGCCGAAACTCAAAGCTGCTCGTTAAACGTAAGAAGTCCAGGCTTGAAGACACAGTGTGGGAGTATAAAAGATTGGATAAAGTTAGCAGCAATGACAAAGATGAAGACTGGTTCATACATGAAGAAATTGTTGAGGAATCCATATCAAAGAAGTTAAATTTGTGGACAGTTTTGCAATTGGTCAGTCTCATGTTGATTCTGATGGCATTAGCCTGCACCTTCTCAATTTCTAAACTGAAGAAACTAACACTATAGGATCTTCCACTGTGGAAGTGGGAAATCTTCTTATCAGTGATCATATCTGGCTATTTACTCTGTGGTTGGGTAGTGAGAGTTGTAGTTTTCTGTATCGAACATGGTTTTTTACAGAAGTTGAGGGTTCTTTACTTTGTATATGGACTCAAAAAGGCTTTTCAGAATTGCCTGTGTGTAGTTCTAATTGTGATTGCTTGGCATTTCTTGGTAGCGGAGAAGATGGTTTACGAGAGGAAAAGCAAAGTATTGTGATATCTAACAAAAAGTCTGCTCCGCATCTTGGTGGCTTCCTTGATCTGGTTCATCAAGGTAATTATTGTTAAGATCCTTGCTTCATCCTTTCACAATAAGAAGTTTTTTAAAAGAATCACTGACTATCTCACCAATCAGTATGTGATAAAAAGCCTATCCAACTCCCTAAAAGGTGAAAATAGTATGTCACAAAAGGTTGAGATGAGGAATGTAACTGAAGCCAAGAATACTACTTACTTCCCCTGGGATTTGCTAGAAAGAAGAAACAGTCAAGTAGTTGTTTACATGATGGACTAGGAGCTATATGTCTAACTTAGGAAAGAGGAGTGTTAAGAGGCTAGTTCAAGGAAGGCTCATCCCCACTTTTTCAACTTTTGACGAAGACTTTTCTGATTTAAGTGATGAAGAGGATGAGGAATCATCTCGTAGCTATGCTGAAAAGCTAGCTCGGAAGATATTCAAGAAAGTCGCTAAGGGATCTGAGTAAGTTTTACACTCTTTAATTTGTATGATTAAGCTCCACTTGCTTCTTCCTTACATGCATATTTCTCTTCCCTAGGTTGTTAACTAAACCTGGATACACTGGGATTAACGTTTTACATGGCTGTAATACACCACAATAACTAGAATTATTTCTTAATCCTTTTGTACTCCAACATACCTTTCACGCCTGATGGTGTAAACCGGACAAAGCCTTCTGTCCATGGTCCACCATCTTAATATGTAAGACTTCAGTGGACATGACGAATATACAAATACTTTGTGGACGACCAGATTCATTTGTCTAGAACATATGCAGCGAGAGACATGTAGGAAAGATAAAAAAACTAGAAGTTCCATAAATTGATAAGAAAAATGTTCACTTGAACCAGACAGGGCTGCAAAGAGGCCTAAATTTGTCCAGGCTCTTACTGTGTTTCTTCTATGGAAATGGTTAATTTTTATGTTTAGCTGTTATAACTTCATCTTGTCGTGTTTAATGAACTTTCCATGTCAAAAAGGAGTATTGGACTGGAGGATTTAAAATGCTTTGTGGCACAAGAAAAAGCCTTGAAGAGCACTGATCTATTTGAAGGAATAGAAGAAGCAGCATGTATCGATCAACAATCTTTCATCAGCTGGATGGTGAGTTCAAGTTTTCTAAAGCAAATAAAAAAGTTCTGTTTTAGCACTGCCTCTCAAGCAGAATCTCCCTATTACTTTTACATTGGAGTATGTCATTGTCCTCCTTTCCATTTTAAGGTTGAAGCTTTCAAAGAAAGGAGATATATTCTATTGTCTCTAAATGATGCAAAAACAGCAGTGGAGGAACTCCATCATTTGATGAACGTTCTTGTGTCCCTGCTCATATTGATCCTCTGGCTTTTCCTATTTGAGATTCAAATAGGTCATCTTCTCGTGCTTGTGAGCTCCCAGCTGCTCGTGATGGGATTCATCTTCGGAAACACGTGCAGGACAGTATTTGAGGCGATTATATTTCTGTTTATGATGCACCCATTTGATGTGGGTGATCATTGTGAAGTAGATGGAGTGCAGGCAAGCATCATCTTTATTGCCTCAGGTTTTTCATTTTGTGTACATTCACATCTAAAGTTATAGCTCGCTTACCTCCTTGATTATTTTGTTTAAATACAGATGGTTGTGGAGGAGGTGAATATTCTAACTGTATTCGAGAGATACGACTTCCAAAAGGTTACTTATCCTAACTACGTTCTAGCTACAAAGGCCATTGGCAACTATTACCGTAGTGATGATATGGTAGATCAAATTGAGTTCTCTATGCATATTTCTACTCCCTGGGACAAGATTGTCACTATGAAGGAAAAGATAAAGAGGTATATGGATAAAATTTCGGATGTGTTTTGCTACTTTCTCTATAGCTTCAAGGCAGTGGTGGATCTAGACTAGACGCAGTTTGACAGATCCGCTGTGTATAGCTCCGCCTATATGTAAAATTGGCACATATACAAGTCCAGAGTCTGCCACTGGCTGAAGGACTGAGCTACATGGCTAGCTATCTGACTCATTTTTTCTTTGGCTACTGTTTATGGAACAGGTATATAGAGAGTCATGATAATTACTGGTACTCTAAGCCAGTAATTATTGTGAAGGATGTACAAGATATGAACAGATTAACAAATGACAGTTTGGCCACGGCACAAAATGAACCATCAAGATATGGTGCAGAGATGGACTAGAAGATCCTCATTGATTGATGGAATGATCAATATTTTCCGGGAGCTAAATATCGAATATCAGATGCTGCCTCTTGAAGTTAGCGTCCGAAACCTGCCCGGGACAACATCAGACAGGCTTGCTTCAAATTGGAGTACTTGTTATGCACCATAATACAAACTTTAAATGTTCCTATGGTGCCATAACGGCACTCCTGCAATTGTATAAAGCAGCACTGTTTAAAGCATGAATTGTTTCACAGGGAAGAAGATAAGACCTAGCAGTAATGCCTGTTTCTAAATAAGATATAACCGTGGATGCATCTGGTTATCCATACAAATGCTTACTAGTGGCCCTACTTCTCTGTAATAGTTAAAATTGATATTAGGAAAAAGAAGTACTATTAGACAATAATCTGCAGAAAATGCACACTTCTTTTGAAACTACTTTCTAAAACAAGCTTAGCATTCAAATGTGATCATTGCACCATGGTAGAAGGAAATGGAGTATCATGGCTTTCTTCTGTCAGTCATCTTGGTTGGGTTTAGTAGCAAGGTGTGGCCTTTATTTTCTCAGTATACTCCATATCCTTCTTCCACTCTCAAACATGCAGCCCCTAATTTTGGTGGACTCTTGACTTACAGGAAATTCACCAAAGATAACGCTGTCCAAGTGTCTTTACACATTCCTGTGCAAGATCTTCACAAATTTATATCCTTCAAGCTTCTATTGCAATCTTCTGATTTCCACAGCTGCTTCTCTCTTCTTCCCCGGTGCAGGCAAACTCAATTATTTTATTCCTGATAAGCATGAACCTTTATCATGTGACCCCCCCAGGCGTTAATCGGATAAGACAGTCTAAAATGAGTTTCCTATAGCAATTGCTTTCTTAATGAGATATGTTTGGAATATCACTGCCATAACAACGAAGAAAAAAGTGAGAAATAAGATCTTTGTTACAAACAGAAGAAAGAAGTTTAAGACATGTCCCCTTTGGAATCAATGAAATGAAATGTAGTTGCCAACATATCATTCTAAAGTACAAAAAGCTTGCATTCAAAACATTTTTTGCAAGAGAAAATAGAATGGCTAACCTGCTTAGTGGCAGGCATTACGAACATGTAAATCATTAGTTTCTGTAGCCAGTACCACCAATTACTTGATCACAACTCCAAATATATGCTGCAACTACAATCTATTTACCTGTCCCATGCTGGTAAATACAAGCAGACCGTAGGAATTTATATATCCATTTTCCAATAAAAATTTTCACTAGCTAAAATGCATATCTACCACTAAACTTGTAAACCGGGGGGCAAAGCTAGATAAATGCAGCAAGATTAGCACATTTCCCCTGCAACCATGTCAGCCGTATGCTGCTGCTGTTAAGACAAATGAACATCTCCCTTAGACTGGGATTGTCGAATAAATCCAAAGCTGCATAGTAAAGATTGTCTGGAACGCCTTCTATCTCATCCAAAGCTTTGATACATTTACGGATTGTAAATCTTCCATCAACTTGAGGCATTACAACTGTCTGAAACTTTGAAGCAGCAATCATCTCCTGCATCGCTTCGGCCATAGCATCAATTATCTCTTTATCCCCATTCTGGCATAAAGCAGGAACTATATCTGATGGACACTTTCTCTTTTTACCAGCTACAGTCCTTGTTGTAGTTTGTTGTGAAGTAGCAGCACTGTGTAAAGGTGTTGATGATGGAGGAGCCAAGTTGCCACTTTCTTTAAATGAGATATCTATCCCAGCAGATTTGTCCAGTCCTTCATAATGACTTGACTGGGCGTACTTCCCATCAGCACCCGAGTCGGCAAATATTGTGCACAGCTGCTCATAGATAGGGCACTCCTTGGTTTTGCTTGATTCAGGCTTCGGCTGAGCCTGTTTTCCATGAATCTTTTAGGCAAATTGGGGGGAGGGGGGAGGAAATGAAAACACTAGCATATATAGAAAAAGAAAGACTCAGAAATACCCCAATGTCTTCCCAAAGGTCAAAACCAATGTAGCAAAAATCGTCCAAAGCATCATTTTGATCAGAAGCAGATTTAAGGTTGTAATAACGAGTGCGCAACACATCAAGGTGCTTTCTTAGTTGGTTGTTATTGAAATGAAGATTTGTCTGTCTATTAAATTCATCACGTATATAATTCCAAGTTTTCTTATCAAATACATTGTTCGGCCGGTTCCCCAGCTTAATCTGCTCAACAACAAGGTCAGCAAAAACCTTGTCCAGGGAGGGTGTCCATCTTGTTCTCAAGCGTTCTTGTTTGTGTTGCATTTCATTAGCTTCAGAATCCATCTGTAGTGTCAAGGACAGCAGTTTAAGTGGGAACATATTAATAACCAATATATAAACAAATTCCTAGGATAAAGCTACAAACATTAGGTATGGAATATATGCAACAGTAAGGCCAATCCTGCTTTGCATGTGTACCACAGTAATGTCAATCCTGCGCAACGAGCCAAGACGGCTCGGGGCTCGGCTCTCCTGTATTTAAGCTCAGCTCAACTCGACTTGGTTTTGGCCGAACTTTGGCTCGGCTCGGCTCGGATCAACTCGATTGAAGCTCGAGCTCGGTTCAGCTTGGTTGGCTCGCTTTAGACATGTAATGATTACTTTGAAACCAAAATTCATCCATTAAGCTTAATAAAGTTAGCAAGATGTCAATTTAATAATTCACACTTGAATGCAATTACCAATTTTATTCAACCAATTTACTATGAATTTAATTTCTTTTTTCTACCGGTAGAACTACATGGAACTAAACATTAAAAAGCCTACTTGGGCTCGCTCGGGCTCAATTTTACTTTGGCAAAACTCAGTTGAGCTCGGGCTCGGCTCGACTAGGTGTTGTAAGAAGCTCGGTTGAGCTCGGGCTCGGTTGGGTTCAGCTAGCTCGGCTTGACGCCCAACCAGCATATACCAATTCAAAAGGGTTAAATTTCAAACTTGCAGAATAACTTGCAAATCAACAACTAGACTGATATGTAGATTGGATAAAACTTCATCATCCAAACCAACTAAAAAGAAGTACACACATTTTAGCAAATCTTACAGTCTGCTACAACAGTATGTATGTCACCCACAATGAATAAGATGCCTTTAATATTGACGGGGCCTGAATGAACAGAATTTGAAAAAAAAACAACTAGGATTTGCTGGAAGGAAGAACTGAATGACAGGTCCAATGCTGGTTCATATCAAGGATCTCTATGCAATTTTCACCACGTTCCGTTCAAGGTTGAGACCACCTTTATCAGCAATTTGTACAATTCAACCTCATTTGGTACTTTAGTTTCCTTAGGCTCGTTTGGCAATGGAAAGCATTTCTTATTTTTCCTTATTCAGAAGTTCTGAAACAATAGAAACAACTTTGTAACTGTTTCAGGATCGTTTCCTAGAAAATGATCTGAAGACTGAATCAAATACGGAAATTTAAAAGCATGCAACTCTAGAAGTGCGGCAGGAAAGAAGTGTTTTGACTTGTTTTGGAAGCACCAAAACACAAGCCTTCTATTTGCACATTAATGAATGCTTATCAAATCCATTTGGGTCACAATTCAATCAGAAAAGGATTCTAGTTAAAGCGCAGCATTGCCATGTTGCACCTTTCCTCTGTTCTAGTGGTACAGCCGTTATCGTTGTATACAAATCACCAGTCCAGTCCAATTTATTAATCCTCGTACATTTGAGATATCTAATTCTTATGTCAAAACTGACAGCAGAAAGAACCTGAATGCTTGTATCCTCTAACAGTAAACAGCATTACTACGGATTTTTTATGATATGGAAATTGAAAGTGGTCACAAAAATCCTTATATGAGAATAATGACACAGAATGAGTAGAAAGTTCAGATATGTTAATTTACAACAACATCATACTTGGTGTAATCCCACATACTCGGTGTAATCCCACAAGGGGGGTCTGTGGAGAGTAGAGTGTGTGCAGACTTTACTCCTACTTTGGGAGGTGTAGAGGTTGTTTCCCATAAACTTTTGGCTCAGAATAAAGTAATAACAAAGCAGGTCAAATAGGAAAAATGAGCAGTAACTACACCCAAACAGTATGCTTAGCGAGGAACAAGAGACAAATATGTTAATTTATACATGAAAAGTTATATCTGCATGCACCAAGGCTTGTATTTCAAACCAATTGAAGCCTAATGGAAACTACTTCCCAAATTCAAGAAACTGTTCTATATTTATGAGCTTTTTGAGTCATTCTCCATACAACTAAAATCAGTGACGGGAAGCAAGTAAAAAGATAAGAACTGAGGAAGAAACGAGCAGTCTATGAAAAATGGTCTGTGATACCAGCATTTGTCGCCTATGAACGACAAAAGCAAATTTTGTCATCCTGCTAAAAGAAAAAATGTGCCACCATATTAGTATGAGAATATTTGCCCAGAGACCTCCTTTTCTTAAAGGGAGAGGTCCATTCAACACCCAACGATGTGTTCTAGTAATTAGTGAAACTAGAATCCCAGTAGAGACTAAGGGCCCGTTTGACCATAGACTTTGGCTCAAAATACTTGGAGATTATTTTAAATAAGTGTTTGTTTATCAGATTGGCCGATTATTTCAACTTCAAACTTCAGATTTCTAAATTTGAATTTTGAAAACCAGGTTTTAAAAGTTTTTCAAAAAATTTAAAATTTTCACCTCCAAAAATTCAATTGTGTTTTCAAGTCCAAACAACTTCAAATACTAGCTTTTTCAAATCTCAACCAATTCAATCTAGTCTTGAAGCAAGGGACCAATAGTCATGCTTAACATAACATACATGTTTATGCCCCTCCTCTCTTTAAGTAGAATCACTCATATCCATACACCTTGGCCTGAGCTTTAGTGGGTACTAGTAAGTAGTAACTGTAATGGTGGGAGAATGCATGAGCACAGTAGAATATTCAAGGTGGCTCAAACACCACAGTTATTCAAAACAAGGAGAGGCCAATTCACTACCCCATTAACTACAAAGTCCTTTTTTTTGGGATTCAGTAAATGGTTCCATTTCTGGAAGAGAAGATGCAAGTAGTAACTACAAAGTCCTTTTAGTAAACAAGGAATTGATTTCCCTTGTGCAAAAAGTATAATTCCAGTCATGACTCATGAGACTTACATCGAACATCAAAACCCAACATAGTACAATGCAGATGATCTAATGTTAAAAAAACTAATAGTTAGAAATACGATCAACCAATCAGCTATATCTCAATCCCAAACTAGTTGAACAGGACATATAAATCCTCTGTATCCATTCCACTGTATTAAATGGAAATATAGCATAAGA
Source organism: Anisodus acutangulus (assembly GCA_029783415.1). NCBI lineage: Eukaryota > Viridiplantae > Streptophyta > Magnoliopsida > Solanales > Solanaceae > Anisodus > Anisodus acutangulus. Next base: position 22,243,954 of record CM056505.1, read on the forward strand.
TAAAGAAAAAAGTTAAGAAACCAAAGAGGTAGAATCCTGATCGGAGGAATTGGGGAAATCCAAAACCTCTTGGATTGATCGAAACAAAGGAATTTCATTACTCGCGGTGGAAGTGTTCTGTAATCAAAAGGCAAAAGCTGCGGGAACCTACCGGTGATAATGGAGTTACAGGCGACGACAAAGACGGTCCTCTTCGGCCTAACCCTCATGGGGAAAATTCTCAATATTGTATTTGTACAGAACAAAAACAAAAATTATGGAAAAGGCCCAAAAATAACCGTATGAAAAATGACTTATAAATACTCTCCTTTCACATTTTTTATCTAAAAATATCTTAATTTTTATTTTTAACTCAAAAATATCCCTCCTTTCATTTTTTTTGTCACGCTCCAACCTAGAGAAAATGTAACCGGCATCCGGTACATACATCTCCAACACAAAAAAAGAACCAGCAAAGGCCGACAAGATAGACATAACATATCATATAAAATTGATGCGATACGTCGACATATAAGATAGATAAACAATTCAAAAGATGTATATCTATCTATATATATATATGTATACTATATTTAAAGTGGAAAGCCCTTAAACCAAATGTTAAATTACTAAAATATCATTCTAAATAATATTTTTATATATTTAAAGTAATAATCCAATATCCTTTTAAATTTTAAAAACGGTTGATCCTATAAACAATCCATGCGAACAGTCACAACCATTTTTCAAATGGCAATAGTCCTCATAAAGCACTCACATTACATTTTCCAGAACGATTCTCTTCTGTGCTTATATTAAAGACTAATGATATCAATACGTTCCTTAAAGAGGCAAAATTCTGAATATCTCGATAATTGAAATTGTCTAACTGAATGACTTAATTGAAGGAAGTTAATTGGTCTTATCTCAAATGTTAACAAGAACTCCACTACTTTTTTTCTTGATCAAATATGGCTCTTGTCCAACATGAAACTGATAAAAGTCTTCTTTTATCAAGGCATGAAAAGAAAGTGAAAAGAGCTCATAGTGAACAAGAAGTAGGATTTCTAACTTTCTATATTATATTTAGTCATCATTCAATTGACTTGCTTCTTCCTTGTGTGTGAAACTCAAGTATGAAATTTGCTTCTTTGTATGAACTGCTGATGTTTCAAACTTATGGGTGTCACTACCCAAAAATTCTATTTGTGCCGTGAGGACACCTACCCTGAATCGTGGCAGCCATCTGTACAGCAATCAAACGAAGAGGACAAATCAACTCATTGGTGAATGTCCCCACCCTCTTAGTCTCATCAGGAAGAACCATCAAAGCATGACGAGACAATACATGGAACCGTGTTTCGTACTCTGACACAATCATACGCCCCTGGCGTAACCCCTCGAATTGAGCTCTCATCCTCTCTCTAACACTACGAGGAAAAAACTTCTCCAAGAAGGCCTAGTAAATGAAGCCCAAGTAAGAGGAGGTGACCCTGCTTGTCTGGTGTCAACATATGACCTCCACCACTGCTTGACATATCTAATCATTTGAAAAGTGGTGTAGTCTACTCCACGAGACTTCACTAACCCTAGGTTGTGCAACCTCTCATGACAGCTAATCAAGAACTCATAAGCATCATCCTCTAGGTCTTCATCATATCTAGGAGGATCCAACTTTCTAAACCGTTTGAACATCTTTTGCTCCTCCACTGACATCGTGGGCTGAGTAGCTGGGGTGAAACTTGACCATGCACTATCACGCCTAAGAAGCGAGGAACCCCAGCAGGTGCGGCTGAATCCCTAGTGTCTGAAATCCAGGAATAGTTATATGATCATGAGTTTGTCCTCCAATCCTAGTTTGTGATCCATTAGAAGTGACCGGTAGAATACCCTGAGTTATAGTCTCAAGAAAGCTCATCATACAAACCAAAGCATCTTGAAGCACTGGTGTAGCACTATGACCCGAGGGCGCCTGAGCTGGCTTAGCCCCATCATCCTGACCATGGTCATCCTTATAAATCGGAACCTGATCATCCTTCAGAATAACCTCCGGCTCTGGAGACTCTGCCCTAACACGGGCTACCCCCACCGCGTGCACCACTTCTAGCAACAGTGCGGGTGCCTGATCTTTCCCTGCGGCTAAATGAGTCTTCACCATTAGTGAGAAAGAGTGAAAAAAAAGAGATTTAAAATTCAATAAAGTTGAGAACACACAATAAGAATGAAAGACGCGAACTTTTCTAAATGTCTTATAGCCTCTCAAAGATAGGTACGGATGTCTACGTACTGGTCCACAAGACTATATTAGTCATTGCTCTTGTACTCATGAGACAAACGAACCTAGTGCTCATCACCAATTTGTCACGACCCAAAAATTCTATTTGTGCCGTGAGGGCACCTACCCTGAACCCATAGCCGAACCCCAATCATACAAGACAATATACATAATTGAAAGTGCAGAAAGTAAGAAAACACTCAACATACTGACAAGGTCTTAATAACTTAATACATGAAAGCTAGGTCAAATCTGAAAGTCGCAAGTACAAGAGCTTCTAAATAGGATTATAGAGTCTGAATACTTAATACAAATATTTTTTTAAGTAAAGAAGACAGGAAATAAAAGGGAAAGAGGGGAATCCAGTACTGGGAAGACATCAACAGCTCACCCTAAACTCTAAGTAAAGCTCTCCAAAGTGCCTGAATCACTACGCTCCACTCGAACTTAGATCAGTACCTGCACACAAAAGGTGCATCAAGTTTAGAGTGAGTACAGAAAGAATATGTACCCAGTAGCATTGTTGACCGACCCGAACTATAGCGGTGATGATGGTTGGTACTTTTCGATACTTCTTTACTTATTTAGTTAGTAAGGATATAAATAATTCTAAAGCATTTAACCTTGTAAATAGAATTCTATGACTAAGTCAACCTCATAGATCATTGATGTCACCAAGGTTTATCATAAAGTACCAATCTTTACTAAAAAGGAAGTCAAGTATATCCACAAGATCCAACCTAATCCCAATTAGGGCGTCTAGTCCCACAAAGTTCCATCTTTTCATCTTTTACCATTAAGAAGTCATAAAAGTTCCATCTTTCTCCAATTTTAGCCAAGAAAATTGTAAATATAACACATTTACATCAATCGAGCACATATGGCATAAATTTCACATCAACAAGTATAAATGACATGCAATGCAAGTGATATGCATGCTATACAATGGCCATATGCACCTGGTATACACACGCCCCTGCAGTAGGTTTCACGTGACCTATGTGGGACTCATGAGGTCCATATACCCACCTGAAATCATTTCCCATCCGGTCCCAACTCTATGGTTGTAATATCATCATCATCACTCTTACCATGTACCACATCCCAATAACAATCTTAAAGGCCCCTTTTCAGTATCTCATCAAACAAATGCCAATAATATCATGAATGTATGAAATAGATATGTGTACACCATGCAGAAGCATAAAATCAAATCAGTTATCAATACAAGTTCCTTTTCATGATTTTAGATGAGATGTAGAGTGATGAATGCATGTCATAATTAAGAATCTACCATACATGGCTAACATAGCCAAAATAAACAACAATCATACCAACGTAAGTGAATTTATGCACCACGCTTCAAGGCCCGAAGGCTAAACACATAGTCTCAATCACAAGTATAACTACTCATATTTTTATTACCCTTTTAATTACACCGGTACCCGCACAAGTGCCCGTCACCTCACGAGTGTGGGATTTCCAATTCCCATTATACCCTTGATTACTTAACCAACACATAAACACTATACTAGACAGTAAGTGTCAAATTGCATGAATCTTAAGCCAAAGAGTTACTCCGATGCTTTTCCTTTACTTTGAGCCTCCGAACGTGCACAATTTGTTCAAATAGTGTATCAAGATGACAATACGAGTCTAACGATACCTATATTACCATACTTTAAATCGAATCCCAAAATCTAACCCAAAAAGATAACTCTGTGCCCACAAGAGCAGAATGGGAAATTAAACATAAAATTGTGTTACCCATAGTCTAAACAGTCCATAACCTAAAAATCATGAGGTTCTAATCACATTTGAGCCATCAATTCCGCTATTCAAGACTACACCCCAATGTTCATGGAAAACCCTTATTTACTACTTCAAAATCATGAAAGGAATTATAAAATAATGGAAGGAACCATTAATAATCAGTAAGACCAATGAAGAAATTTGATTTTAGTACTTGAAATCCCTCTAATCCGAGCTCTATAGCTTCTAAAATGGGTGAATGATAAATGAAAGTCGAATTGGGGATTTTATAAGGTTCGGCTCAGTGAATCACGCAAGAGCGGGCCAAAGCTATCAAGTGCGACCTTGCACCAGTAGACAAAATTCCGCAGATGAGGAACCACTAACCCTCTACAAAGTTGCAGGTGCGGAGAGTTTCTCGTAGAAGCGGTCACGTGCCTGCGGACTGCCTTGTCTATTCCCACACCTACGGACCAACTCGCGCAGAAGTGGACCCACGGGTGCGGTAAACCAGAACCAGTAATGAATAAGTCCTAAAAACATCCGATCCAACACTTGAAACTCATTCGGGACCCTATGGACATAAACCAAACATGCATTTCACTCCTAAAACACACTCTGAACTTGATCGTGCACTCAGAATTCCCGGAAAAGGTCTCCTTGACCCGGTGTTGATCAAAATCAACTCTTAAGTTATAAAACCTCTACTTCTCAACTATCTACCCAAAACGCACCTGATTGCCTCGGGATCCGAACGGAAGGCTCGACTAAGTCATAGATGTCATTCTGGACCTAATGGAATTGATGAACCCCAAAAAATGATGCATTTACCCAAAAGTCAACTATGAGTTAAACCTTTCTATTTCTTTAACTTTAAGGAAATAGAAACGACGATGTGAGTTATTACAATAGTCTTAGGGTGAAGTTTATTGATTGATTGGTTCTGTTGTATTGTTGCTAAATTCCCTATTTTCGCTATTTTATCAATTTACTACTGATCTTTAATTATGATAGTTAATCGAAAACAAAGAGAATAAATAGACACCTACACATTCTTATTTGAAACGGTGGCCTCATTTTTATATGTGGCACTGGTTGTTTAGACAACATATAGTCATTTGAAATCTTGATTGGTTCCAGAAATTTTAACCAAAGTAAAAAAAGTGTTATCACGTCTCTCCAAAATCAACTAATGATTTTGTGTTGTTACATAGAGTTTTTAATGATTATCTAACAAAAGTGCATGCAAATTATGTTAATTGTGACACAAAATTGCCAGTGAAAGAATAACGAATTAATTACCATAAAATTATTTTATTGTTGGTAAAATGGCGAGAGCAATATGTTGGATGGAAAAAAAAAAAGAACTAAGCAGAGCATTTAAGATTGTTGTTTTTTGTTGGCGGACATTTTTTGTAAGGGTGCATTAAACGCATTAGCATCCATTGGGATCCACTTTCATTTGGATGACTCAAATTATAAATACACTAAAGCTTTTCCTTCGAGTACTTGGCTCTGATTAGCGCTAGAGAAGAAATATTTTTCCTTTATTTTGGTACAGGAAATTTAATGTTACACCTCATAAGTTTTATGTCGAATTGTGTCTTTGAAGGAACTAAGTAGTACATGAAGGTACATGCCTTTGTAAAAGGATAGCAATGGTTTAAATCATGTTTAAGGGCCCTTCTTTTATAGAACTAGTTCGCTCAGAAAATGAAAACGAACGACCTTCGTCCGACAATCAACATTGGCATAACATGAAGCCAACCAATCCATACTCATAATATCGTCAAAATCAACCATTTTCAACTCCACTAAGTCCGCTAGGGTATGATGACTAGCAATTACCACCGCACAACCCCTATATATTTTTCTAGATATTAATGGATCGCCAACCGGTGTAGACTAAGCAAACGGTTCACCCAATAACTCAGGCATCCTTCAGAACTTACCAACAACAAAGGGAGTAACATATGATAAAGTGGAGCTCGGGTCTATCACTGCATACACATCATGAAAAGAGACAGATAATATAACTGTCACCACATCGGGTGAAGATTCTAGATCCTAAAAAACCCACTAGTGCATAAATGCAGTTCTGGTTACTACTCAAGCTAGATGGTCCACCTCTACCTGTTATCGGACAGTCCCGCGCAATATGACCGGGATATCCACAAGCATACAACATATCAGATCCTCGACAACACTTCCCCAGATGGGCCTTACCACTGTGATCACATCGAGGCAAAGGCAGCCTCATCATACTAGAATCTCCTCTATACAGCGATCCTGATGCTCGTGAACTCCGACCAGGTCCAGATTAAGCATATTGATCGTTGTGTGATCTCTGGAACTATGGTGGTGCACTAACCGCATGATAAGCTAGGCATCTAGAAAGCTGTGGCCTAAACCTACCTCGAAACTCACCCAAATAACATGCAAACCTTAAGTTTTTATGCTGACCCTTATAAAAAACTCGGTTAGTCCGTTGTTGTGGCTTACGATCCTCCAGATTCTAGGCATATGCCTAAATACGAGAAATACCCATAACCTCATTCAAAAAGGCTGTAGTACACTCATTAATCAGATGTGGCCCCAAACCATTCACAAATCGATGTACCCGATCACTCATCTCTACTATGATCGAGGGAGCTTACCTGGCCAAGGAGTCGAACTGGAGGCTATACTCTCACACACTCATGTTTCCCTGCTGGAGGTTAAGAAACTTGTCAACCCTGGCCCGTCGTAACTCCACAGGCAAATAATAGTGTAATAAGGCCTGAAAAAACTCTTTCCATACAATTGGTGGTGCACACAATCCCCTAGACCACTCCCAAGCCTCATACCATAAAATAACAACATTCCGTAACCTATAGGATGCCAACTCCACTGCCTCAGTATCAATTGAATGCATCACCCGCAATGTTCTGTGAATCTGATCTATAAAATTCTGCGGGACCTCATGTGGGTCAAATCATGTAAACACTGGAGGATCCAGATTAAATAAATCCTAAACTCTCGCACTAACTGCCATGTCAGAAGATCCCACATTCTAATGTTTGGCTTGAGCATTCATTAGTCGAGTAAACAACCATAGGACACTCCGTATATAAAGATCTTGATCAGGTGTGTCATGTGGAGGAACTGGGGGTACTGCAGCCCCTCTGAGTTCCTCTAGAGGTGGAGGAGTCTGAGAAGTATGAGATAATGCCTCATTCTAAGGATCATTCTGTCCCACATTAGTGGATACCAGACTAGTACCTTCCCCCGCGGCCTCATCTAGCCTCCTACTAGCCATTTGCTTACGACTTAGTACCTTTCCCTGTGGCCTCATTTAGCCATTTGCTTCCTAGTCATAGACATCGCTGAAATTACAAGTGAGATAAGAATTAGGAATTTAAATCTTACGACTCAGCCCTATCGCACGACCCCATAGCATTTTATTTATAAGCGCGGTACATAACACACCCATAAAAAGACTCAACTATACACCACTTGTATATTTTCTAGGACAAACCTGCTATGATACGAAGTTTGTTACACCCCAACCTTAGAGGGCGTGGCTGGTAGTCGGTGCCTTATTAGCCCAAGCATACCATATCTGACACTATAATCTGAACGTACAAAAGGTCTGGGTCGGTAAGGTCGCCATGAGATAATCTGAATAAAATCGAGGAACTATATGCAACTGACAATCTAAAAAAGACATAGATACATATATATAAGGGTAGACAAGGTCACCATGGAAGGGTGTACCACAAAACATAGGCTGATATGTCAATCCAAAATATCTATACACATGACATTTGTGTACAAGCCTCGAAGAGTGCCATAAACGTCATAATATTGGGATAGGGCTCCGCCATACTTATATAATATATATATATATATATATATATATATATATATATATATATATATATATTTATATATATATAAAGAATCATACCGACTCAAACAATAACTTTGAAACAAATAGAGTGCACCAACACCACCGCTGAGCTGAGTAGCCTACTGAGGAGGGCCGTCAATCTGTCTATCTGGACCTGCGGACATGAAAAATAATTCCCCCGATAAAAGGGACATCAATATGAAATAATGCACTAGTATGTAAGGCAAATAAAGCATAAGTAAAGGCACTAATGTAAAACAAAAGACCAGAAGGATCAACCTGTAACACAGAAGTGGCACTGTGGGTGTCACACCCAAACCTAGGTGAGGTGGACAAGCACCTAGTGCCTTACTTATGTGAGCAACCCATCTTAAAATTATCACATTCATACACATGCAAGCAAAATATATATATATCATCCGCATGGGCCTACAAGGCCTCGACATGTAAAGACATCCAACCAAAAAACTGAACCTGACTATAGGCGTACATATTTCTACAAAATCCTTTAAGAATATATGATTGAGACAACATAGTCTAGATAGGTCCCCGACCTACCGATAGGCATATATATACATAACAAAATTAGATAATCCCTAGAATCGGCTGCACTCTGAATGAAAAGGAGTCTCGCCAATCAACATCTGGAGTTAGAACTCGCTATTCCAGAGGCTCGTCAAACTGACTATCTGAACCTGCAACATGAAATGTAGCACCCCCGGCAAAGGGACGTCAATGAAAAATAATGTACCGAGTATGTAAAGTAACTATAATAAATGAATGTATAACTAAGGAGTAATGATATACAATAAGTGTCAAGAGTCAACCTGTAAGGTAATACAATATACTCTTACCAACTGGAATACGTGATACTTTTATGTAGCTTGCCTTTCTGTAACAACGTCTCGCAACTCATAGCATATCTAGTCTACAATACCTAAGTCGCGTGAAAACGTAAAGCTATAATAGTAACACTTGTATCGTTTCATACATATGTGATAGCTACCAGACTTGCGAGTCTGTATCGTAACGTGCAGGTATTATCTTTCTTTCTTCCCGACAAATGAGTTGGTACTTCTGGACTAACATATCCATCATTTACTAGGCTATCATGCTCTTAACTATCATGCTAGCACACCTGTACTACTAGGTTTCTGGACTTGTTCAATGTACTTATCCATAGTTTTAACAACAACAACATCAAACAAGTAGGAGACTCATCTCATTATCACTAGCAATCATCAATAAGTAAAACTCTCAAGTTCCTGACTCTCAGGAATCATAATATAGAGGTTTCTATAAGAGGATCACTTTAACACGTGGCTACTTCCTAAATGGAAATTGAGCTACTAACAAACATACTGAGCTCACCTTATCGGGGTTCTACCAAAAGGAATATAGGTAAAGATGTCAATTGCGTGGAATAGATAACTCTTACTGATAGTTGCTATTTGACGTAAGTTCTTACGAGAGAGCCGTTGTGGCTCGAGTACACATTATGAAAGATATATAAGGATGATAAGAATCATATAAGACTCGTTTCATCGGAACCATATCAATTAAGAAATATATGAAACTGTCTAGTACATAAATGGAACAACTCGCACAAACAACCATTATACTAAGGAGATCTTTATGAGGGGGTCGCTATATCTCAATTTCCCCTTCTTGAGGGAACATGGATCACACATAAATACCCGAGCTTAGATTATCGAGGCAACATCACCAGGAGCATATAAAGTCATGGGATACATGAATAATTATCTTTAAAGGTTCCATTTTGGACTCGTTTCCAAAAGAAGGGGCTTACTAGAGATTCATGCCAAAGAAGAAGATAACTAATTTCCTTACATACCTCTAAGTCGATCCTTTCATAGTGATGGAGAAATCAACTCCTTTCACAAGTCAAACTACAACCAAGTAAACAATACTACTATCAATATAAAGGAACGTAGTAAGTAACCATCAAACAAAAATAACACTCTAACGTGATTCTACGGCATCCATTTCGCCTAACTCCTTTCTACTACTTGCAACACCACCAACCACGATAAGAATACATATACACCAACATTTCCAGCCACTTTAAACATCTAATCCAGCTCAACATATCCACAAAACACAACAAATGACTCAAATACACCATTCGTCCATTACTTCCATCTTAAAATGACTAAGTATAACTACAACATCAACAGGCCTATACATAGAGAGGAAGATGGGTTTTACCTTGTAATACCTTCATAATTCATAACTATAACTCAGCAACACCTTCAACAACTATACATACCATGAACAATCTCAATATGTTATACAATATACTCAACAAGTCACTTTCATCATCCACTCTTCAACTTACAACTTATAACAACTAACATGATTAAATCATCCAACATCTCCAACACAAAAAAACATATTCATATACTTTTCAGCCTTATATCCATCATAAAAAAATATCAAACAACCTAACACACCTCAAGAACATCACAAACAACTTTCAAGCGCCATCTTGCAACATTTCAACCAAACAACTTAGCTAGGACTTAGATATGATCAAACCCATGTAGGATAAGAAGAGATTACGTGTAAACAGTAAGAAAAACTCCAAGAACAACTCTCCTTCAACTTGAAATAACTCACAACTCCTCAACAACGTCATATAAGTGATCCCACCACTTCTACAACACTTTTAATGAAGAACTTAGGTGGTTTGGCCTTGAATTTGTGTATGAACCTTTAGGATATGCTTAGATAGAGTTTAGAGGTGATTGGAGGTCTGGTTTGATCGAAAATGTGACTTGGAGACAAAGGCCACCGCTTTATATGACAAGATAAGCTTTCACCGGCTTTGTGGGTCCTAAAAGAGAGTTGCTTGCAGTATTTTCATAAAACGTATATAACTTTTTTTACAAATCTCCGATTGATTCGATTTGTTGCTATGAAAGTAGATACACTAAACTTGAATTTAGATAGGTTATGCACCCCACAATTCCTTATATACAAGAAAATATACCCCCAGAAATTTGAGCAAAAATTATTCCATAATTTTGCCTACCTCTCCCCGAGTTTCAACGAACTTAATTTCTTCAATTCATTTAGCCCCGAACTCTTACGAGACTTACTTAACACTTTTTAAAACCTTATTTAACCTTTTAGAAGGACCGTAACCTCTAAGAGCTTACGTTATCTAGCTTACGACAAAATTGTCGTACAAAGTACGGGGTGTAATACGACAAAACTTACGTTCTTTGATTCATTCGACCTCCAACTCCTCTAATTCATACGAGACATGGTTATAAACAATTATAAACTATATATTAGCCTATATTTTCGAACTTATGAGAACTAACTCACGACGTGACTTAACGTATGAAAAATGCAGGATGTAACGTCCTGTCCCCTTAGGAACATTCGTCCTCAAATGTTGAACTTATTCACGTGCTATCCTCACAAATTATCAAACAATATCTTAGCGCAACTTTTGGAACATATACGAAGCTAGGATATACTATTTCTCTAATCATTTCTCTTGTACTAAGGTTCCTCACTCGGTAACTTATCGAGTTTATGACTATCACTTTATTTTATCGCATGGCTTATGTGGTCTTACCCTTAAGGTATTATTATATTGGGTAGCTCATACTACGCTATTTCTTGGTCCTATGCAGTGTAACTACATTTTCTAGTTCCATCTGTACTAGTTCCATAGTCATTATCTTATATGCACTAGCCTATACTCTTTATTACTATCTTGTTAAGACTTATCTTAAGGTAGATTGTTCTAATATCATTGGGCGTATTGGAACTCGATTCTACTTAATTAACTCCCAGTATTATAACCTATTTCATGGCTATGTTAGTTTATTTCCCCCAATTAACTTACTACATCATCTAGAAATGGGGCTATTGTCGTAATTCTATGAAAATGTCTACATAGAAATGGGGCTCTCTTGATATGTACCTTCGATTTATCCTGTACCCATAGTTAGTTATAACTTAATATTGAATTCTACTACTATCTTTGATGTTATTCTCTTTTCGTTTCTCTTCTTATTACTTATTTACTCACATTTCCTTCTACTTGTCTACGATCTTTATCGCATTACCACACTTTGTATTGGAACTCACAATTACTGGCTCATAGCTATTCACAGTTTTCTACTCAACTGGTTACCATCTTAAGTGTTCTTATGCTATACCTCAAACTAGCTAAAGTAATACTGATTATCTTAGTCATAATTCATCTTATTCTTACTGCGCGAGGCTAAAGGGATAATCAAACTCTTAACTACTTTCATAGAGAGGAAATACTTCTAATTCACTCACTTTATTTATCTAACTTGTAACATATGGACATTATGCCAATTCTTCCCTCTTAAGCTAACACCCTAGTGTATACTCACGAAAGGAATTTATCTACGTAGTACTTTCAACATTTCATCTATACTTAACTTAGCCACTCATTCATAATTTCAGGCTTAACTACTAATTATTCATCTTATGTAAAACACCCTAACCCCATGTAGTCCTCAAAATCCTTTATAGTTAACCCAATGTTTCCTTTATCACTTACATATACAACAATATCTAATCTATAATTACTATCTAACCTCGCCCTCTTATTCTGCTCATTGCCACTATCCTGGTCAAGCTGGCACTGCTGCTCATATTCTTCTAATATCTAGGCGTAGGCCTAGATTCTGGAGATATCCATCTCCAGGTTTAAGGATGCTACCATACACCGCTCTAGTAGATATGGCTCTTAGCCCTGTACAAATATATGCACTCTATCTCTCATTGAGGCAACTATAGTCAGGCATATCTGGCTAGCTAGTCAAATGTGAGGCTATACTCTTGTACGCTTATATTCCTCTGCTTCAAGGATAAATATATTCAACTCTAAATTGTCTAATCTCTATAGGTAGATAATGATCTAAAAAGGCTTTAACAATTTTTTCCCACACCGTTGCGGGTGAATTTTGACCTCGGGACCGCTACCAAGCATCGTACCAGAACACAACTACATCCCTCAATCTATATGCTGCTAACTAGAGTACCTTGGTCTTTATAACATGCATAACCTTAAATGTTCTCTGAAGCCTATCTATATAGTTTTGTGGGTTCTCCCATGGATCAGAACCTGTATAATATAGAGGATCAAAGCTAACAAACTATCATACCCTTGAACTGGTCGATCTATCTGAAGGTCCGACACTTGAAGATACCACTACCTATCGCTGTGCCTGAGCGGCTACTATCTGGGTCAATAATTGCATTGCTTCCCACAATTTCTTCTTAGATGATTCTGATGGTAGTGTTGGGAGTATTGGAGCTCCTTGAAGTTCTTCTTGAGATAACAAAGTTAGGGGAACCTAGGATGTCAACCCATGCTGGGTCTCGATCTAACTCTCATCTACCGGTGGTCTATTACTAGGCCCCTCATCTTTGACACAATGACTATCTGTTTCCTTACCACCTACTAGCATCTTTATAAACATATGTCACACTTAAACCTTGGAGGGTGAGGCGGACACCTGATTTCTGAATGGCCTGAGCGTACCACCTGTATATAAAAACTTGAATATATAACCGCCTGGGCTGACAATGCTTCAGAAGGATAGCTAGAAATAGAAGTCTGAATGAAACAACCTATAACCATAAACAACTAACCAATATGTATATACAATAAGGTCGGAAAGGCCATAACAAGAGTACTAACAGCTAATAAAGAGGTCAACAAGGCCTTACCAAAAAAATATACCATGACCACTAGTCTGCAAGCCTCTAAGAGTACCATAACAATCACCAGGATGGGACAGGGCCCCGCCATACCCAAAATAACTATCAACATACAAAATTGTGCCTACCAACTCTGTACAACAACTCCAGGGATGTGAAGTGATGTGATTATTTGAGTTAGCAAAGAACCAATCGACCAGGATCTTGATCTTGAAGCGATTTGATGGGAAAAATTCAAGAAGCGAACGTATCTTAGGTTTTAGATCTCGAATTTAAGTGATTCAAAAATGAAGTGAAAGATCACGATCTAAAACATAAGAACAACTATTTGCTCATTTAAAACAAGTAAATATTGAGGGTGAAATGATGGAAAGAAAGTTACAGTTCTGTGTACGAAATAGAATGAAAATTTAATCAAGAACGTTCCTGAATGATCAAGAACCTATAAAGTTCTTAAGTCACCACTTGAAATCAATAAATGTGATAAAGAAACACCACACGTAATAGATCTAGTTTCTTCTTTGATGACTACAAATCCCTATCCTACTCTAGAAAGGAAATAGCTAAAAACAAGGAAGGTAAAATCCCTGTTCTATAAAGAAAAGAATAAAGAAAATAAGAATTATACTAGAACTAGGATAAAGATCCTACTAATGATAGAAAATTAAATCCATACTATAGTATATTCAAGAAATAAGAAACCTATTTAGAAAATGATTCAAGAACATGAATTCTCATTCTTGGACTTTCTTGCTCTTGAATTTCAATCTTGTGCTTCTTGTTTTTGTTGGATTTCTTGATCTTTTTAATCTTTCATCATGGAATGAGACAATCAACAACTAAATTATATAACTACTGAGGAGGTACGTCCATCAGTTTAGCTGCACCCGCGGGCATGAAACATAGCGCCCCAGCAAAGAAAACGTCAGTACGAAAGAATGTACTGAATATGTAAGGCATAAATAAATGTAAATAAATGTATCAATGTTCAAGGGAAACCAAAAGAAACAACCTGTAACTCTGAAATGCCAATGTGGACCATTATGTACATAAATGAGATATAATCATGTATATAACGCCGTACGCCTCTATGGGCAATATCTGCAATATAGTATACGCGTATATAATGCTGTAGGGCTCTGTGGGAAATATCATCAATATAATACCTGTATAAGCTGCGTATATAATGCCATAGACCTCAGTGGGCAATATCATTAATATAATACCTATATAAGCTGCGTATATAATGCCATAGGTCTCTGTGGGCAATATCATTAATATAAAACATGTATAAGCTGTGTATATAACTCCATAGGCCTTTGTGGGCATCATATATACATAATATATATATATATATATATATATATATATATATGAAACTCACTCAATGACCATAGAATACTATTTGAGTCAGTCGGAGTGACGTAAGGTCGTTACACATTCGACTATCCTTTTGCAGATACATATAATTTTCCTTTTTTCCATTTGAATCAATAGGGAATATAAAACATATCAATGAACCTGTATATATGAACCAATAATAAGAGATAAACATGCTATTTTAGCTTTTAGGGAAATAACACATAACCTTATTTCATCAATATAGAAATGATACTATAGAGTGCAGAAAGAACTCCCGACAAGGAACAAATAAGATCTGTATGACATGTCATACTAAAAATAGACATGCTTCTTATACATCAAGAGTAGACTTAGGATAAGGAACCTTTGTTTTGCGACGTTTTCTTTACGATCATGCTGATAGAAAGAAGGGTAAGCCCTAAATATCGTATAGCCTTAGCTATAGGGATCTCACAAGTCCTCGTATGCCCTACATATGATTATCTACAATAAATGGACAATTTGTATCAACAACGGATCTATAACGTATAAGAAAACTCACTCAACCATTTTATCGAACACTTTGCCCGCATGGAGTTTACAAGATCTTTTATGGATTAACTTACACATGTAACAACATCAGAACCTTCTTTACTACTTCTTCCCATCTCCATAACTCAATCAACAACTCAACAACTTCATACTGCACTCTTAAGCTACATAAAATAGCCCAACAACAACATACTTAGCTTCAAGATTCAAGAGAACTTGTTCTGCAAGAATTCTTCATAATCACAGTTCATCTACTTGTATAATTCTAAGAGTAAGAAGAGAGGGATAAAACTTACCTTCAACACTAAAATCTTGTTAATTCAAAGGTTACTTCACCTCCAAGGATCTTTCAAAAATCAACACAACAAGAAGTAATACGATTCTACAATAATAACGAGATTCCTTACATTGAGAATAATTGATTTATCTTATATTTTGGTTTAGGATCATAAGAGGACCTTTGGATATGGATTAGGATCTGTTTATGGTTGAGAAACGTCATAAAATAACATTAGGGTCAAGTTGGGGCTATTTATAAGAAGAGAAGAGGAGTTACAACGCCTCATCTTGCGGCACAAGCTACGACTCACAGGCAATGTCACAAGATAGGCCTATGCTCCTTAATTTTTTCTGTCAAGGCTTGTAGCCTCTCTGCGTCTCGCAGACACTTCCTATGGGTTGCAGGTTGTGCTCTATGATTCGCAGAGTGCCCCGGGAGGCAACGATTCCTCAGACTTTCGTTGAAACTTACTTTCTTTGATCTGATAGGCCTTAAACCAACCCAAAACGTACTCAACACACCTGTACACCTTTATTAGTATCTTGGAGGGGTCCTAGCATCCCTGAGCCTATGTCAGCTAACATTGCGGTAATGATAATGCAGAAAAATACGAGGTGTAACATCCTTCCCCCCTTAAGAATATTCATCCTCGAATGTAGAGGAAAAATTCTAACTCTTAGGATTTTTAAAAATTTTGATAGAGTTTTCTTTGTAAATAAGTAAATCCAAAACCTGTCAAGATCTAGCAAACATATCCAATGCCACACAGGGCCATATAACAACATCGGCCCTACTCGACCATCTATCTATCTAGAAATAAAAAAGGTTAGTCGTAACCCATCTCAACTATTCGATGTCTCAATCTGGGCTGCCTTCATCACATTTTATTAACAACATTGCCTATACAAGGCACATACGTTAAGCTTGATATATATAAGGTAGGAATAAGGAAAATGTATCACACGAGTGTTGTCATAACCTTTTAGCTTTAATAAATGAGGGTACCAAAACTTCATCTCCTTCTTAACTTCTCAAATCATCTCTTTTACCCTATTGCTTCCTTCACAACACCCCAATCAGAGGCTATCTCTTTAGTATACAACTTCTGGACTCGACGATAGATAATAGCAACTGAGATATCTTCATCAGACAAATTCTCTGTACCCTGAACACCCTCCACCATGTATGAAATGAATCTCTTATATACTTCCGTAACATCAATAGGTGAAAATTGATTGAACTTCCTTTAACTTCCAGAGGTAACTCAGGCTCATATTCCACTTGGCCAGATCTTTGAGTAATTATATATGAGGTTAAGCTTGCTCTCGTAGTCGAATCTCATTACACTATTTATGGGCAAAATCCCTCAAGAATACTCAATCATGAAAGACGTTCTTTAAGTCTCGGTGCCACACATCAGCAAGTGATCTGTGACAATGCTGGATTATTAACATTTACTCCTGAAGGGTCTTTAATTCCTTTACTGCATGATGGGTTAACACTTGTATGCACAACTCCTATTTTCTCACGTCAAATCAATCAATGGAAGATATGCACTTCTGACCGTATAAGGTCTCTTATGGATCCATCTAGATATTAAGATGATAACTATTATGATACATAACTCTTTGTGGGGTAAGCGATCTTTCCACTCTCATTTGAAACCTAGCCTACCTAACTGCAACATGTCATCGAGCGTTTATATTGCATTTTTAGCATAGTGACTTATCTAAGATAAAATTATAACATGGTTTACCTGTGCTCCCAACCTTTCTGAAGGAATATCTAGAAGTTCACTATAATTGTGCTCCTCTATATGAGATAATAGACATTGGAATGTCCTAAAGTCATACATTTTTCTTCCATATATTTTACTTGTATGATCCTCGGCTGTGCGAATAGCTCATTCTAGCGAGAAATGGGTCAAACTTATACATCTGTCGACCATCCATCATCTGGGTAGCATTTCAGATAAGAAAGGGGTGACCTCATAGTGAACTTTACCTTTGAACTACCTTTCTATTCATTCGTCAGGAACTCTATTCTCTGTATTGGCCCTCGAGGCCTTGCTATTCTATCTTTACCTACTTACCATTAGGTTATTATGCCAAAACTACATCAATACATGCCCTTAGTACCCTGATACATCTTCATCGAATTAAGTGAAATAGGATAGCGAGAATAATGCACCTCCGCTCAAATCTTGCTCTCGAAAATAGTTAAATCGGGGACACACAATTAATCTGGGTATCGGAGAACTCCATCTCCCTTAGATTTGAATATTGGCTCCCTCTTCCATTGAAATTTCATTTCTGATGGTACTAACTCTACATTCTCATATTGTTACTCTTTTACCCTTGCCATAGGGGAAACACTGCTAACTTCTGCATCACAATCTTATTATCATTAGAACCCTGAGATTGGACCCTTAAACTTGCTAACTGCTGAAGCTCTTTAGATAACCTTGTCTTTTCTCAACCTGTAGATAAGCTAAGCTGCCCATACATCCCTTTTTTGTTGACTTGAAGGTTGACACTTTATTATGTTAACTCTCTCTTTAAATTGTAACAGGACAAAATCTCTAAATTGTTATTCTTTCACTTTGACCACCGAGAGTGCTATTGCCAAGTTCTAATTAGTAGTTTTCTTCTGAACTGTTTCCTTTAAAGGAGGACCTTATTCTGCTATATCATATGGGCTTGCCTTTATTTACCCTTTTTACTCCTAAAAAGAATTACTCTCTTTTAAGAAGACTCATAGGTCTCTATATCACTGCAACTTGTGCTGGAGGATGTCTTTACCATTAGTAGGGAAAACACATCTCAATTTTTTTCTACTATCACCTAAGGATATCATGTCGTACCTTAAATGCATGCTTGCTGTTGATGGCCCTGAGTTATGGGTCCAAAACTTTTCTTGGCCCTCCTCCCAACTTTTCTTAAGCATAATTGACCTCATTCCCTCATTCATTTTGGATATTTGCAACACAATACCTTGATTTATTTTAACCTCTATCATCCATGAGTTTCTTACATACTTTGATCTTAAGTTCCACACTGGGTTATAACCTTGGTCCTTTTTTTAACCAACACATCAAATGGTAGCTTTTGACGTATTCCATATTATATATATACCTATACTTAAACCACTATATTTGGAGTAACTTTTCCTTTTTCACCTCTTAGCTAACATCTTTTAACAATATACTCTTAGCAATCCTGTCATCATATATTCTTATAGGATCTTGGGAACTTTTAACTCCCCCCATTATCCTCCATACATTAGATCCATTTCCCTTTGAACAATACCGATTACGTCTACCTTCTTAATTGCTAGCGTTCCCTTCCAGGTTTCCCAGCCCCTTAGCTTGATTTACTTTATTCTAGCCTCTTTTGTATCGACTGACGGCTCTTTCGGTCTCATGTCTAGCCTTTTTTTAGGTTCTGCATATATCATCTTTCATCTTACCCTTTCATTCATTAATTCTGAATACTCTTTTTGGCTTATATACCTTTGTCTTCGCTTACGGACGTTGCTCTTCTTTCTGAGCCTTATATCTAGTGGATCTTACCATTTATTAATTCCTTTAACCAGGAGGTTGCTACCATTCCTTTCTTAGCATTGATACACATATCTCATTTTATAGTCATGAAATATTTATCAAATTTGGATGTCTCTATCTGATTCGTACTGAAACTTCTTCATCATAATCGTCTCGTCTTCTTATTAAACCATCATGTGCGTTCTGTATTAACCCTTCATCATACTATATTCCCTATAGGAGGATGACCACTCTCTGCACTCTGAGATTTCCGTCCTAAAAGGTCATAATGTTGTCTCAACTCCTTCCATACTTTTACAATGTTTTAACAACTTACGATTTGCTCTAACGCAATTCTTCCTTACTAGATAGAACGTCATGTGTTCGTAAATGACATTCTCAGTTTCAATAGACTCTTTATCTTCTAGTTAAGACATTTAATCTTTACGGCTTCTTTCTTGATAACCTTTAAGGATTACCCCTTCCTTTTGCAGTTCATTCTCTTACTATCTGATGGCTCACCTTGCAATTTCTTAATATCATTCATTATAACAACCTCTCAGGGTTTCATTTCTTGTTCTGTTTAACCAAGGAATTTTTTCCAATATTGATACTTTCTAATTCAGGGAGCTAAATCACCCGATCTGTATGTACTATTGACATTGGCTTCTCAATTTCATAGTAGATAGTCTCATAACACATTCATCTTCTTAACTCAACATTTACTTCTTCTTTTCTTCTGGTTACTTGTCTACCATCTTGGCATATTACTTTCTTTTAACGTATTAATCTATGTTAATCCTCATATTTCTCATGTCCCACCTATACTTGTATCATCACTTTACTATCAATCTCATTTCTTACCTTAGTCCATGTCACACCCCAAACTGGGTATGTGTGTGTATGTGTGGCCGGTAGCGGGTGCCACACCTGCTCGAGCATACCACTTTAAAACATAACCTGTAAATGAATAGAAACTATGGCTGACAAGGCCATAATGACATAAATATACAAGACATCATCTGGACTTCACAACAAGAGGAGTATAATAACTTCAAACACTATATACAATATGGTATAAGACCGACAAGGTTGTCGTACAGATCAACTGAATATACCAAATAAATCTACAAGCCTCTATGGAAAATAAAACTGTGATATGGCTAGACAGGGCCCCGAGATACCCAACAACTATCTATGTAGCAAACTCAGCTCATGACCCTGACTCGGTAGCTTTGGATGAAGTGAAGCTCACACTCGATATGTAGAACTCAACCAGCTCCTACTGGAGAGGTCTATCTACACCTCCATCTGAATCTGCAGCATGCCATACAACACCCCCAACAAATGGGACATTAGTATGAATGAAATGTACTGATATGTAGAGCACGAATAACAATATGAAAATATAAGTTGTAAAAAGAAGCATAAAAACAATCTGATACTCTGATAACCTATATGCCACATAGGGCAAACAACAAAACTCTAAAACTGTATTGAACTCTTGGTATAGCAACTTTGGTTTGTAATCTGCCCTCGACTTATAACCCGAGATGTAATATGTCACTTCCCTCAGGTATACTTTGAAGTGTATGTATGGATGCACATATAAGTGCCTTCCCAGCCGACTATAGCGCGACACGATGTGTATAATATACATGTATAACTTCCCATCGGCTAGTCGCTATGGTGGTGTAAATAATATATATATCTCTGTATATAACTGGCCACCGGCATAAGTTCGGTGGTGTGGATAAGATACTGTGATAACAATGACTCTTGGCCTATTTGGAACTCATAAACTCTTTGACTTTGCTTTGAAACGACATTTGTTCAACACGATAACTGACTTTTTAGAACCATCCTTTTTTAGGTCTATGAAGTTTAGAGACAAATAAGATACACAGAGTATAATAACGAGATAAAAGATACGCTCAATGAAGTAAAACACCATGTGAATGAGACTCATCCTTTGAAGGTAACCACGACTTTTAGCCTTTAACTTTGGTTCGATCTTTTCTTTTGGTTTTTGATGACAACTTGTTGGTATACAAGACTGTAACTTGAGAGACTCCATCAGGAAGGAGTATGTTCTCAATCGAATGATCAACAATAACATGGAATTCAATTATAGCAAGGAACTATTCCTGACACGGTATAAGCAATATATGAATAGGATGATTCTTTGACGTTTCTTTTTGAAAATGATAAATACTTTGGATGTCATGCTTATAAAAGAAGAAAATAGCCTTACATACCCGCATCTCTTAGTTATCAATGCCTCTCGATCCGTCAAACTCTTTACGAGTGATTATCTACACAATAGAGAAGGTTTGGATCAAAATAAGATCAACAACTAGAAATTGATTCACTCAGACAATCCAACGAGCACCTAGAAGGCGTGCTTCTAAAACTATGGTATGCATAGATACCTGATACAAGTAAGGAGGGGTGATGTTGTGTAAGTGGGTCATGTCTTGGTTATATTCGGGTTGGACACAAAAGGTGGTTCTCGAATTCTTGGTTTCTATCCAGGCAGTGGGGTTTTGGTGGTTTAGACGGGTATATTTAGGTGGATTTGGGTCAAGGAATTTTATGGTGGTGTCGTAGACACGTTGAGGGTTGTGTTGGTTATCAGAACTTAGTGGTTTGATAATGTCAAGGCCACAAAATAGACCTGAACCAGTGAGGTTCTCGGTAGGTGTGTTACGGTTGGGCAGCGTAGTGTTGATGACTGTTTTAAATAGTTGTATAGGGAAATGGACTTAGGTGTTTTGTGGGGTTGTCACAGATGGGTTGAGGTTCAGGGTGATAATCAGGACTTAGTGTTTTGATGGTGGCAACGTGATGAAACAGAACTGAAAAAGTGAGGACGTTGGTAAGGTGTGTTATGCGGACTATTTGGTGTTGTCGGGATTGGATGGGACTTTGTGGGTGGTTTCGGTTTGGGACCTTTGATGGGGATGTGGTGGTTGAAAGAATTAAGTGGTTCGGATGAGGGATGAACA
Organism: Anisodus acutangulus; assembly: GCA_029783415.1. Classification (NCBI taxonomy): domain Eukaryota; kingdom Viridiplantae; phylum Streptophyta; class Magnoliopsida; order Solanales; family Solanaceae; genus Anisodus; species Anisodus acutangulus. The sequence goes on from CM056505.1 coordinate 22,266,313, forward strand.
CGGAATGAGAGATGCAAGTCTGAGTACACACCAAGTGTTTGGTTTGGTTGGTATAGTTTAAGTGAGGTGCAGTCGATGAGTCCAATGATATAGACACAGGGGTTTTACTGCCCGAGTCGACACCAAGGAGATGGTGACCAATTCCACAAGGTCACAACCGGGGTTTGCTAACTGCAATTCCCGTGAACTAGCCAAGTGAGGGTGATCGGAAGCCCTTTTAGTAACCCAAAGCTTAGGCTAGGTTGGTCCACACAGTTCCAACGTTCACTTACCACTAAGGGGGTTCCTCGAGCTTGTGTATTTATTAGGTCACACTGTCCTAACCAAGACTTACACCAAAAGGAAACCTTAGCTTGGGTATTTATTAGGTCACACAGTCCTAGCTTCAACTTACACCAAGGGGTTTGGCTCACACAGAACCAACTAAGAATCACAACCCCGGGTTGAAACACTTAGAAATGAGTAAAACTCAAGTTTATATCTCAATCAACTCTGCCTATTTACAAGATCCTAAGGGTCCTATTTATAGTAGTACATATATTATTCTTGAAGACAAACTAAAGGACACAAACTCTAACTACTTTCTCGTCCTAGTGAGAACTAATGGGAACATGTTTGGTTTTACTTGGTGACCAAGGGTGTTTTGACCAAACCAATACAATGGGAAATGTCTTGGATTTTCTTGGGGAGAAAGGATGAATCTTTCACACTCCCCTTGTGGATTCCAAGTGGAAGAATGCATGAACTTGATTCTTCCAACAATTTCATCTTCTTGGAATGTGTTTAGAAGCTTCTATTCCTTGCACTTGTTTGATGAAACATTTCAGCCACCTCTTGACTTTCCCCTTGGACGATTTTGAGGCCTTCAAGTAGTCACATTCATGATCTAGTTGGTTCATGAATTGCCTTCTTGGAAGCCTTATCTTCTAGACCATTCTTGTCCTTGCTAACTTGTCCTTAATCTCTCGGCTTAGTCATCCTCTTTGAAGACTTTTTGGCCTAGTCACCTTATTACATGGTTTAGTCATTCCTTCCTATTACATTGATCATTAAATGTGTCCTAAGAAGAACTAAAAGCTAAGATAAGAAATAAAGACAAGCTAAAAGAAAAACAAACATAGTGTTCGGCTAAGACCTACATACAAAGGCCGAATACTTGCTTCTTAGATCTTCACGTGATGCCGTTTATTCTACTCCACATTTTATCCCATTTGAGGCATTTATCCGTAGGTATATGGCGAATTGTTGGCATCCTCGGCAAGCTACTTAATGGCTCAAGTTAGGAGTTGAAGTCTGTGGTCTTTCTTGCATCACTACCATTATGTTACTAACTTTCCCTCAACATAACATCAATAGAAACAACCTGATGCAAGTAGGGAGGGGCGTTGGTGGGTAAGTGGGTCGGGTCTTGGTTATATTCAGGTTGACCCGAAATTGGATGCCAAAGTAGGGGGTTTCGGCTTGGCTGGGCAGTGTTTTATTTGATGGCTGTTTCAGGTAGTTGTGTTTGGATTCGAGCTTAGGCATTTTGTGGAGGTGTCACGGGTGTGTATAGGGACAGAGTGATGATCGGGTCTTGGTGGTTTGGTGGTGGAAAGGCCACAGAAATGAACTAAAATAGTGAGGTCTCGGCATAGTTGGTTTTGGTGGATTATTTGTTATTGTTGGGCTTGGACGATTGGATATGTATGGTCTCGGGTAGTGACCTTTATTGTGGATGTTAGGGATGTATTTTGGAACGTGGTGGTGAAAGGATTAAAGTGGTTTAGATGAGGGATGAACATGAAATGCAAGGTGCAAGTCCGAGTACACACCAAGTATTGGAGGTTTGATTTGGTTAAGTGTTTGGTTCGGCTGTTATGGTTTAAATGAGGTATGGTTGATATGTCAAGGGTATGTCCACGGGGGTTTTAATGCCCGAGTCGATACCAAGATAAAGGTGACCAATTTCACAAGGACTTGATCGAGGTTGCTAAGTACAAGCCCGAATACAAACCAACTAAGGGTGACCGAAAACCTTAAGATAGACTCTAGGCTTAGGTTAGGTTGGATCACAGAAGTTCTAACGTTCACTTGCAACCAAGGGGGGTCCTTAATATTGGTCTTATCTAAGTCACACAAGTCTTGACCAAGCTTACATCGAAGGAAGGGTGGTTCACACAAGAACCGTGGTCCACACAAGGACTGATTGATGTAATCAATACACAAGTTGAAAACACTCAAGTTTATATTTCACTCAATATTCAACATGTCTATTTACAACATTCTAAGTGTCCTATTTATAGTAGCATAGGGACCTTTCTAGAATATAAACCAAAGAACACAAAATACGCAAAGGCTATCTTGGCCGAATGGGAACAAGTGGGGACGGGTTCAGACTTTCTTGTTGCCCAAGGAGGTTCTCAGCTATGGTGAGAACAATGGGAATGGGTTTAGGCTTTTCTTGGAGACAAAGATGAACTCAAACTCCTTCACACCCTTGTTGTGGTACCAAAGTAGAAGAGTGCATGAATTTGGCTTCTCAAGAATATCATCTTCTTGGAACTAGTTTGGAAGCTTCCATTCCTTGCTCAAGAGAGTGGTTCTTGGCCAACTCTTCCTCTCCCCTAGGCCGAGCTTGACTTCCTCTAGTTGGCTCTTGACTGTCTTCATGGAAGTCTCTTGTCCTTTCTACTTTGTCAGCCAAGTCATCACTTTTCCTTGCCATCGTGTACTTTCGGCCAAGTAACCTTTCTCGTCTTACTCATTCCCTTACAATGTATTGATTGTGTCCTAAGGGAAGCTAAGAGTTATTACATAGTTTTAATATGTCCTAAGACAACTAGTAACTAGTCTAGAATTTAAAGACAATAAAATAAAGGCATGGTCTTGGCCAAGACCAACAAAAAGGCTGAATAAAAGGTTGTCTCCTAAGATAATTAAGTAATGGTTCCTAATCTGCCCCAAAGTCCATGCACCCTTAACCATGGGTCGATGATTAACACCTTCGGTCCTTCATTTAACAACTTGCATCGAGAAGCTAAGTTTGGACCCTTTCTTGCATCACAACCACAACAACTACCAAAATAACAACAATACATACTCCAACTTCTAGCCATAATCACTACCAAGTTTATTCAAGAACAATCCAAGAACAATTCAGGAACGATAACAACTTCTTCATGGGGTTTAGCATGATTTCCTTTCAAACTATGCTTACCAATTTAATCAACCAACTACAAGGATTTAAAATATTATTAGGGAGTAGTAGAACCATACCTCAACCACCCACCATGTTCTTTAGAACAAGTTCCATCCTCAAGAAAAATTCCAACTTATCTAGCCACCAAGTGAGGATTTCCAAGCTCCTTAATGATCGTCCATGGAGGATTCACCTTAATTTGGTATGGAACCAGTCCTTGATGACCTAATAACCCTAAGGATATTTTGGAGAGTATTTGGGAAATGTTAGGGTTGGATTTGGGATGAAATGAGAAAGGCACCGATTTTTGGCTTAAATAGTACTCCCAACTACCTCTGAGATGCGGCTGGTTCTACACCGCAGAACACTATTTGTGAGTGCAGAACCCAATGCAGATGGGGGTAGTGAGGTGAGAAAGTAAAGGCCCTGATCCATGGCCTGATCCGTGAGGCAGATCGACTTCCGTGGGGCGGATCTCATAGCGTATCGCTCAATCTTCGTCGAACTTTACCAAGATATGATTCCCTTAATCCAATTGATTTCTAACCATCTGTATACCTCTTAGAAAATCATATAAGTCATACGAGGCCCTCGAAAAGGGTCTCGAGTTGCTACAGCTCAAATTTGCTAATCGTACATTTGATCACATATAGAACCACGGGGTGTAATATCCTTCCTCCACGGAACATTCGTCCTCGAATGTTGAGGTACGTAACTGAGAGTCCTTAACTCTTGGGTTTTACCAGAATTTTGACAGAGTTTCTCCTACAAACAAGACTAACTCAAAACCTGCCAAACAACCGAAATCATCACAAATACCACATAGGGCCATCCTAAGCAATATAACATCATACCAGCCTCACACAACTGTCTATCTATCATGGTACTCAAAAGGGTAAGCCATAACTTACCTTGACTGTCAAATCTCGGTGTTTGAGCTACATCTTTCATATCTATACTGGAATCATCATATGTACAAGTGCATAAAATAAGTTCACTATTATAGAGTAAGAATATGGGGACCGTGTCACACAAGTATTATGCGAACCTGATGTCCGAACTATGGGAAAATATCCAGATCTCATGCCTTTCTTAGCCGCCATATCATTATGTCTATGTCATTGCTTTTCCATAGTACTTTAATGAATGCCATCTCATGAGTCCGAAACTTCTGTACTTAGTGATAAAGAAGGGTAATCGAGACTTCTTCATAGGGCAAGTCTTCAGCAATCCAAACATTTTTGATAGGCAACATGCGAGAGAGACCTTCTATATATACTTTAGTGATGTTAGTATGTAAAAGTCAAATGAGCTTTCTCTAATCCCAGAGATAATTTTAAACTCATAGGTCATTTAGTTAGATCCTTGCGTGATCTTATACGGTCTACTGAATATGAGGGAAAGCTTGCATTTCAGGTCTAATCTCATCATGTATTTTATAGGAAAAATCTTATAAAAAGGTCAATGAACCATCCTTAGTGTTTCTCAGCTCTTGATATCGCACATTGGCAGGTGAATCCTGGCAATCCTGAATGGTCAATTTATTTCTTGAAGGGACTTTACTTCTTTCACAACTCTTGGGCTAACAGAACCAACACATGTTTAAATGACTCTTTGTTTTCTTATGTAAAGGCAATTGATTGACAATCTATACCCTCGACCATAGAAGTTCTTATAAGATCTATCTCAATGATAATGTAATAACCGCCATTATATGCATCTCGTAATAGGGTAGACGACCATCCCATTCTTCTTATAGATCAAGCATACCTTCATGTATCATACCTTTGAGCATCTAAATGTGCACTCGGCTTGACCACCTTATTTGGAACGAACTACAAGGGCTTTCTCTGCAATCCTAAACTTTCCTTGGTGAAATCTTAGAATTTGTACTGCACTGAGCCCCTTCTACTTGGGGTATAGGGTATTTAAAAGTCTTGGAATTTTACGACATTTTGTTAATGGACAACTGCATACTCCTCAATTGCGCGAATAGCTCTATTTGGCAAGAATGAGGTCAACTCTGTAAATCTATTGACTATCACTGTGGGGGAGAGATACTCACGAACCCATACAAAGCTTTTATCATCAGACCAAACTATCTTCTCTAAGTGGGAATCTATATTTTGTACACTAGTTCTCTGGGCCTCTGATGCTCTATCCTTTCATGTTATTTCTGTGCCAAAACTTAGCGCTGTTCTGTTTCTCATTAGCACATCAACACGTGTCTCTAGTATCATAATACGTCCTCATCGACTCTAGATGAACAAAATAGCGGGAACAAGGCACATCTACTCTAATCTTGTTTCATAATTCAGCTAAACTTGGGATGTACGGTTGACTTAGTGCTGGAGAACTCTGTCTCACTTTAACTCTGGCATTGGCTGTATTGCCACGGAACCCTATCTTTCGATGGTATCAACTTCCAACTCTCCCTTTGTCATTTCTTTTCCTTTTGCCATCGGGGTGACACTAACATTCCCCGCGTATCGCTCTATTATCATTGGTGCCCTAAAATTGGACCTTTAAACTTGCTATCTGTTGAAGCTCCTTTGTTAGTCCTTCATTTTCCGAGCCCCGATATAGGCTAAACCATTTATATATCTCATCTCAAGTTACTCTGAAGGCTATTATGATATTCTACTAAACTTATTCCTTGGAAAGTAATATGATCGGGTTTTTATATGGTTATCTTCCACTCCATCCCTTATAAGAGGTACATTATCGAGTTCTATATAACATCTCTATCATTGATTTAGTCTCATGATCAGACCCTTGATCGATCGGCTGGAACAACACTATGCTCTTGTCTTTCCACCATATTCGTGGGATATTCACTTGCTAAAGTTGAACTTCAAAAATTTCTTTCTTTTAAGTATTGCACTTTGCAACATTATCTGAATCCACCTTTGCTTACATACTTTCTTTTTTTCCTTCTAGGAACTATTATATTTTTTAAGAAGACTCATAATTCTTTATACCCTTGCTACCTATCCAAGAATGTATCTTTACTTATTAGTAGGAGAAATTCATCTCAACTTTACACTGAAGATTCTCATGGTTAAACTTCTAATATGGGCTCACCGTTGCCAACCCTAAATCATTGGCTCAACTTTCCCATCCAGGATTTATGTGTAAACAACCTCGTCCACTTATTCCTTTGGGTAAGCACCTTGCGCTGTATCAACCAATCTCAACCTTTATTATTCAGGGGTCCTTTATATATTTGGCCTCATGATCCACTCTGGGATTAAATCTTGGTCCTTCCTCAACCATTACCATTATCGGTGAGTCGTTCCCACCTGTATGCGGATTAAATCTTTTTCTTATTATTGGTAGATATCTACCGGCAATATGCTCTTAGCAATTTCATAATACTATATTATTACGGGATCTTAGACATCCCTAATCTTTTACTGCTTATCCTTTTGACCATTACATCCCCTTTTGTTTATTATGAGTATCATCCTTAACTGTTGGTCTTTTTCTTCCAGGCTTCGTAGCCCCTCAACTTAATTGCTTTACACTAGCCTCTCCCACTATTACTTCCTGCTCTAAATAATTCTCATGAAAATTGTTGCCGCTTGCCTATGAGATCAAAGCCTCAGGTGCTAGGACCATTCCTTAATATAAATATTGAATTGTCTGATGGCTCATCCGACCATTTAACTTGTCTTCTTCTAGGGTCTACATAAATCTTTTTTCGATGAAACTGGACTCGCCCCTTTTCCATAAACCCTGAGTAGCTCCTCTTCGGTACACATATCTATTTTTCTTTGATTACTCTCCACGCCTTCCTTTCTGAATCTCATACGTTTAGCAGTCTTTGCCGTTGCTTTAACCCCCCTAAATGGGAAGCCACTTACTATTCCTTTCTCAACAACAACAATAACATACCATACATATTCCATAACCTCTTAACCCCATATCCTTCAACTTAGAACTATGATTATCTCAAAAACTCAATCAAAGCAACTCAACAACCAACACACCTTCATCATAGAGTTTAGCTCAATTCTTATGTGTTATCTTTAACAATTCCACTTAGCTAAAAAAGGATTAGCTAGAAAACATACAAGATTAGTGGAGCCTTACCTTAGACAACAAGGACATACTCCATAACAAACTCTCCACCAAGCTCAAAGAGATTCTTAGCTTCCAATCATCAATTAGAGAAAAATACAAGGTGATCTTGATCATCCAAGGGAGAAATCACTTCATACCCTTAAGGAAATGTTATTTAATGATAAAGGGACCTTTGGGGAGTCTTTGGGTGTTAATACATACATATCCTTAGATATTCATGTCATATCCATAATCTAGGTAATGCAACCTTAGCCGTTGCAAAACGTTTCTCTGTAACCTTGGCCTTTGCTCACTATAACATCGTACGAGTCTATATCGGTTATTTACCTCCATATCTCTTATGTATTACTATTCATGCATCCGGGGTTTACTTCTTATGATATCAGGTCATCAAATCGACGTTCATCATATTCTATAATCCCTTATCGACTCACATCTTGACTTAAAGCGATAACTGTTACCAAGGTCACTGGATCATTCGCATAGGTAAGGTGTCACATATTTATGAATGACATACTTAATTCTAATAACAAAGACTTTAATCTTGGGGTCTCATTCCCTTATAACCCTTAAGGGTCGCGCTTCCTCACAGAGTACTTCTTTACTGCCTATTCTCTTATTTACCATTCCGTGGTAGATCTTATTATATCCTCTCAAGAGTCTTCAACTATTATTCCGTCCTATCTGAAGGATTAACTTAACGTTAATGTTCCTTGATTTAGTGGCTGAATTATCTTGATGGCTTATCCCATCGATTTCTGGCTTACTCAAATCTCATAATAGGTACTCGATCTTATAACACCTTCTCCTCGATGTCCCAACCGTTACTGCTTTCATTACTTTCTATCTTTATTGGCCACGTCTTTCCATTCTTCTATACTTTATTTCATGACTTTGTCATCTCATATATTTATTCAAATGTTTCATTTACCTTTGAATTATTCTCATGCTATCAATCTCACCTTTTATCCTCATCTATACCCTCATAATATAACCTTTCCTGTATCTAACTTCCCCCTCTTCTCTATTTTCTAGCAAGAGTCTCACCGAGGGAAACATTTACCTTCCGAATAAAGGGCCTCATATCGGGCATGATAAATCTTTAAATTCATTCAAGGTCATACTTGGATAACAATTTCCAGGTACATTATGTACCTATCCTCTAAAAGGGAATCACTTCCTAACCATACTATTCTTCAGTATCGTCCATGCTGAGGATCGTGATAAAGCCCTACTAAATCCTGAGATACCACTTCTTTTGAAACCTACATTCATTGATGTCAATAAACAGTAACAAAAATAGGCACTTCTCACTGTGATCCTATCACCGCTGAAGACGGGACAACAAGGCTTTCATTACTCTATCTGAATTCTGATCTCGTTAAAATCTTCCGCATTTCAGGCATTTGATTCCTCTACCACCTTACTCTTTCTATATTTCTAAAGTTGATGCTTCATCTTTATGAACTTACATCCCTTCCTTCATCTATAAGGGGGGGGGGAATCGCTTATTCTCTGAAATTTACATATCATACTTGCACCTCTGGCTGTGAATACAAGTTAACCAAGGTCTTTCTGGTTATTGTCCGAATTAAAACTGTGTAAAGGACGAATTAGACTGGAATTTTCATAACTCGTCTCTACTGCACAATCTATGAGATGAAAGAACATATACCGTCCCTAAATGCCGGACAACCTCCCACTTATAAGTGTGGTGCATAACACACTCATAAACAAGACTATGCGAGACACATATTGTAGACTCCCTAGGCCTGACCTGCTCTGATATCAAGTTTGTCACACCCCAAATTGGTTATGTGTGTGTATGTGTGGCCGGCAGCCGGTGCTGCACTAGCTCAAGCGTACCACTCTGAAATATAACCTATAAATGAATAGAAACTACGACCTACAAGGCCATAACGACATAAATATACAAGACATCATCTGGACGTCACAACAAGAGGAGTATAATAACTTCAAACACTATATACAATATGGTACAAGACTGGAAAGGTCGTCGTACATATCAACTGAATATACCTACCAAATCTACAAGCTTTTATAGAAAATATAACTGTGATAAGGCCGAAACAGGGCTCCGACCTACCTAACAACTTGTACCTATACCGAACCCAGCTCATGACCCTGACTCGGTAGCTTTGGATGAAGTGAAGCTCACCACTCGATCCGCATAACTCAACCAACTCTTACTGGGTGGTCTTTCTGCACCTCTATTGGAATCTATAGCATTTCATGCAGCACCCCTAGAAAATGAGACATTAGTATGAATGAAATGTACTAGTATGTAAAGCATGAATAGCAATATGAAAATATAAGTTGTAAAAAGAAGCAAAAAAGCAATCTGATACTCTGATAACCTGTATGCCACATAGGGCGAACAACAAAACTCTAAAACTGTACTGAACTCTTGGTATAAAAACATTTGGTTTGTAATCTGCCCTAGGCTTATAACCTAAGGTGTATTATGTTACTTCCCTCAGGTATACTCTGAGATGTATGTATGGATGCACATATAAGTGCCTTCCCAACCGACTATAGCGCGGCGCGATGTGTATAATGTACATGTACAACTTCCCACCAGTTGGTCGCAATGATGGTGTACATAATATATATATATATATATATATATATGTGTGTGTGTGTGTGTGTGTGTATATGTGTGTGTGTGTATAACTTCCCTCTGGCATAAGTTCGGTGGTGTGGATAAGATACTATGATAACAATGACTCTTGGCCTCTTAGGAACTCATAAACTCTTTGACTTTGCTTTGAAATGACTCTTGGTCGACTCGACAACTGACTCTTTGGAACCCTCCTTTTTGATATCTATGAAGTTTAGAGACAAATGAGATACATAAAGTACAATAACGAGATAAAAGATATGCTCAATGATGGACATCAACATGTGAATGAGACTCGTCTATTGAAGGTAACCATGACTTTTAGCCTTTAACTTTGATTCGATCTTTTCTTTTGCTTTTTGGTGACAACTTGTCGGTATATAAGACTATGACTTGTGAGACTCCATCAGGAAGGAGTATGGTCTCAACTAGACGATCAACAATAAAATAAAATTCAATAATAGCAAGGAACTGTTCCTGACAAGGGATAAGCAACATATGAATATGATGATTCTTTGGCATTTCTTTTTTAAAACAATAAATATTTTGGATGTCATGCTTATGAAAGAAGGGAATAGCCTTAAATACATGTGTCACTTAGTTACCAATGCCTCTCAAATCCTCAAACTCTTTATGAGTGATTACCTACACAATAGAGAAGGTTTGGATCAAAATAAGATCAACAACTAGAAATCGATTCACTAGGACAATCCAACGAGCACCTAGAAGGCATGCTTCTCAAACTATGGTGTTCATAGCTACAATATGTTACTAACTTCCCTTCAAAACAACATCAATAGAAACAACCACAACAACTACCACAACAAAAACAATACTACAACTTCTAGCCATAATCACCTCCAAGTTTATTCAAGAACAATCCAAGAACAATTCAAGAACAATACCAACTTATTCATGGGGTTTAGCTTTATTTCCTTTAAAACTATGCTTACCAATTTAATCAACCAACTACAAGGAGTTAAAAGATGATTAGGGAGTAGTAGAACCTTACCTCAACCAACCATCATGTCCCTTAGAACAAGTTCATTTCCATCTTAAAGAAAACTTCCAACTTGTCTAGCCACCAAGTGAGGATTTCCAAGCTCCTTAATGATCGTCCATGGAGGATTCACCTTAATTTGGTATGAAATCAGTCCTTGATGACCTAATAACCCTAAGGATATTTTGGAGAGTATTTGGGAAATGTTAGGGTCGGATTTGGGATGAAATGAGAAAGGCACTGATTTTTGGCTTAAATAGTACTCCCTACCGCCTCTGAGATGCGGTTGGTTCTGCCACAGAAAACCATCTGTGGGAGTAGAACCCAATGCAGATGGGGAAGTGAGGTGAAGAAGTGAAGGCCCCAATCAACGAGGCGGATCGGGTTCCATGGGGCGGATCGCTTAGCGTATCACTCAATCTTTGTCGAACTTTACCGAGATGTGATTCCTTTAATCCAGTTGACTTCCAACCTTCTGTATACATCTTAGACAATCATATAAGTCATACGTGGCCCTTAGAAATAGTCTTAGGTTACCAAAGCTCAAATCATCTAATCGTACGTTCGATCACACGTAGAATCGCGTATTGTAACAGTCCATATATTTGAAACAAAACATTCTTTCAGTTTTAACTCCTCCTTCTTTAATTGACCTTATCTTCAAGGCACCTACTATTTATGATTTTCTTTAAACAAGAGCCTTCTTGAGGGGAAACATTTACCTTGCACCCCAAGATTGCAATACCTGACCCTTAAATCTTCAAAGGTCATATCCGATTAACAATTTTCGGGTACATCATGTATACATCTTCTAAAGGAGGTGCCTTTAATGTAATTGTACTATTCTTCAATATTGCCCATGATAACGATCATGCTAACCTTTACTAGTTCTCGATATCTCACTTATTTCAAAAACTACATTTATCGATGTCGGTAAATCAAAACTTGGAATAGGTATTTCTTATTGTGGTTCTACCATAACTGACAACAAGATAACAATACTTACATCATTCTACCTCGATATCAATCTCCTTACAATCCTCCGCGTTCAGGTACTCTGTACTTCCTTTAGTTTACTCCTTTTGTATCCTAAACCAACACTTTACCTTTCTAGGCTTTCATTATCTCTTCTGCACATAAGTGAGACAAATGCTCACACTCTGAAACTTTAACATAATATTCACAATTCTAGCATATCAATAGTCTGGTAGGGGTCATTCATTTACTGGCTACAAATGTGAGCTAACCGAAGTCTTTCTGGTAATTAGAACTACTAAAATAATATAAAGCACGAATTAAACTAGAATTCTTATAACTCAGCTCTACTACACGATCTATGAAATAAAAGAATGGAAACCATCCTTAAATTCCCGATAGCCTCTCTCTTATAAGTGTGGTACACAACACACCCATAAACGAGACTGTACTAGACACACCCTAGGACAGACCTGCTCTGATACAAAGTTTTTCACACCCCAACCTTTGGGCGTGGGGGTGGGGTGGCCAGCACCCGATTCCTGAACGGCCCGAGCGTACCACTTGTATATCAAAACCTGAATACATAACCGTCTGGGTGAACAAGGCCTCAGAAGGATAACCAGAAATAGAAGTCTGAATGAAACAACTTGTAACCATGAACAACTAACCAACATCTATATACAATAAGGCCAACAAGGCCATAACAAGCATACTAATAACCGACAAAGAGGCCAACAATGCCATACCAAACAAATATACCATGACCACTAGTCTCCAAGCCTCTAAGAGTACTATGATATGTCATCAGGATGGGAGAGGGCCCCGCCATACCCAAAATAACTATAAGCATACACAACAGTGCCTGCTGACTATGTAAAGCAACTCCAGGGAAGTGGAGTGCGATAACCAATAGCTAAATCATATAACCTACTGAGGCGGTGCGTCCGTTGGTCCTGCTGCACCTACGGGCATGAAACACAATGCCCCAACAAAGGGGACGTCAGTACGAAAGAATGTACTGAATATGTAAGGCATAAATAAATGTAAATAAGGGCATCAATGTGCAAGGGAAACCAAAAGAAATAACCTGTAACTCTGAAGTGCCACTGTGGACCATTCTGTACATAAAAGAGATATAATCGCGTATATATCACCATAGGTCTTTGTGGGAAATATCTTCAATGTAGTATATTGCATATATAATGTCCTAGGCCTCTGTGGGAAATATCATTAATATAATACTTGTATAAGCAGTGTATATAATGCCATAGGCCTTTGTGGGCAATATCATCAATATAATACTTGTATAAGCTGCCTATATAACGCCATAAGCCTCTGTGGGAATCATAGATGCATAATGTATATATTATGAAACTCACTCGATGACCATAGAATACTGTTTGAGTCTGTCTGAGTGACGTAAGGTCGTTACACCTCCGACTATCCTTATGCAGATACATAGAATTTTCCATCTTTTTTCATTTGAATCAATAAAGAAGATAAAACATATCGATTCACCTTTCTATATGAACCAATAAGAAACGATAAACATGCTATTTTAGCTTTTAGGGAAAAACCACAGAACATTATTTCATCAATATAGAAACTATACTATCAAGTGCGGAAAGAACTCCCGACAAGAAAAGGGACAATAAGATCTGAATGACATTTAATACTAAAAATATACATGCTTCGTATACATCAAGAGTAGAATTAGGATAATGAACCTTTGTTTTGCGACATTTTCTTTAGGATCATGCTGATAGAAAGAAGGGTAAGCCCTACATACCTTATCGCCTTAGCTATAAGGATCCAATGAGTCCTCGTATGCCGTACGAACGATTATCTATAGTAAACTGAAAATTCATATCAATTACAAATCCATAACATATACGAAAACTCACTCAACTGTTTTATCGAACACTTCGCGCGCATGAAGTTTGCCAGATCTTTTATGGATTAAATTATACATGTAACAACTCCACAACCTTTTTACTACTCTCTCCCATCTCAATAACTCAATCAACAACTCAACTACTTCATACTACACTCTTAAGCTACATAAAATATCCCAACAACAACATACTTAGCTTCAAGATTCAAGAGAACTTGTTCTTCAAGAATTCTTCATAATCACACTCCATCTACCTATATAATTCTAAGAGTAAGAAGAGAGGGATAAAATTTACATTCAACACTAAAGTCTTCTGAACTCAAAGGTTACTTCACCTCCAAGGATCTTCCAAAAATCAACACAACAAGGAGAAAGTCAATTCTACGATATTCACGGGATTCCTTATGTTGAGATTACTTTATTTATTTTTGTTTTTGGTTCAGGATCAAATGCAGCACCCCGACAAAGGGACGTCATTACAAAATAATATACTGAGTATGTAAAGCAACTATAATCAATGAATGTATAGCTGAAGAAGTAATGATATACAATAAGTGTCAAGAGTCCACTTGTAAGGGAATACAACATACTCTTACCAACTGGAGTACGTGATACTTTTATGTAGCTTATCTTTCTGTAACAACGTCTCACAGCTCATAGCATATGTAATTAACACTACATAAACGTGAAAACATAAAGCTACAATAGTAACTACTTGTATCATTTCATACGTATGTGGTAGCTACCAGACTCATGATTTTGTATCTTCCCAGCTAACGTGTCTATATTATCTTTCTTTCTTCCTAACAAATGAGTTGATACATCCGGACTAATGTATCTATCATCTACAGGGTATCATGCCCATATCTACCAAGCTAGCACACTTGTACTACTAGGTGTCTTGACATGTTCACTGTACTTATCCATAGTTTCAACAACAACATTAAATAAGTAGGAGACTCATCTCATTATCACTAACAATCATCAATAAGTAAAACTCTCAATCGCTCGACTCTCAGGCGTCACAATATAGAGGTTTCCATAAGAGGATCACTTTAACATGTGTCTACTTCCTAAATATCCATGGAACTACTAACAAACATACTAAGCTCACCTTATCGGGGTTCTACTAAAAGGAATATAGGTGAAGCTGTCAAGCGCGAGAAATAGATAACTCTTACTTATAGTTGCAATTTGACGTAAGTTCTTACTCAAGCAGTTGTGGCTCGAGTAAAATTTCTGAAATATACATAGGGTTGCTAAGAATCATATAAGAATTGTGTCATCGGAACCATATCAATTAAGAAATATATGAAACTGTCTAGTACATGAATGGAAAAACTCGCACTAACAACCATTATACTAAGAAGATCTTTACAGGGGGTCGCTATAACTCAATTGCCCCTTCTTGAGGGAACATGGATGACATATAAATACATGATCTTAACTTATCGAGGTAACATCATCTGGAGCATATGGAGTCATGGGATACCTGAATAGATTATCTTTAAAGGTTCCATTTCAGGACTCGTTTCCAAAAGAGAAGGCTTACAAGAGATTCATGCCAAATAAGAAGATAATGAATAGTCGTAATTACATATCTCTAAGTCGATCATTCCACGGTGATGGCAAAATCATCTCCCTTCACAAGTCAAGCTACAACTAAGTAAACAATACTACTATGAACATGAAGTAACGTATTAAGTAACTATCGAACGGAAATAACACTCTAACGTGATTGTACGACATCAATTTCGCCTAACTCCTTAATACAACTCGCAACACCACCAACCACGACAAGAATACATATATACACCCTCTTCCAGCCACTTCAAACAACCAAACCAGCACAACATATCCACACAAACAACAAATGACTCAAATACATCATTCATCCATTACTTCCATCTTAAAATGATTAAGTATAACTACAACATCAATATGTATATATACATAGAGAGGAAGAGGGGGTTTACCTTGTAATACCTTCATATATTCATAACTATAACTGAACAACACCTTCAACAACTATACATACCAAGAACAATCTCAACATGTTATACACTATACTCAATAAGTCACTTTCATCTCTACTCTTCAACTTACAACTTATAACAACTAACATGATTAAATCATCCAACATGTACAACACACAAACAACCATATTCATATAAATTCCAGCCTTATATTCATCATAAAAACAACATCAAACATCCCAACACAGCTCAAGAACATCACAAACAACTTTCAAGTGCCATCTTGCTACATCTCAACCAAACAACTTAGCTAGGACTTAGATATGATCAAAATCATGTAGGAGAAGAAGAGCTTACCTATAAACAGCCAGAAAAACTCCAAGAACAACTCTCCTTCAACTTGAAAGAATTCACAACTCCTCAACAACATCATATAAGTGATCTCCACCACTTCTACAATACTTTTAATGAAGAACTTAGGTGGTTTGGCCTTGGATTTGTGTATGAACCTTAAGGATATGCTTAGATAGAGTTTAGAGGTGCTTGGAGGTCTGGTTTGGTCGAAAATGAGACTTGGAGACGAAGGCCACCACTTTATATGACAAGAGAAGCTTCTACCGACTTTGTGGATCCCATAGGGAGCTGCTTGCAATATTTTCTTAAAACGTACATAATATTTTGTACAGATCTCCGATTGATGAACGGTGTGTTGAGTTAGAAAGTACACATGCTGAACAAGAATTTTGATAGGTTATGCACCCCACAATTCCTTATATTCAAGAAAACATACCCCAGAAAGATGAGCAAAAATTATGTCCAGAATTCTGCCTACCTTTCTCCGTGTTTTGACGAATTTAATTTCTTCAATTCGTTTATCCCCGAACTCTTATGAGACTTACTTAACCCTTGTTTAAAACCTTTTTTAACCTTGTAGAGGGATCTTAACCTCTCCGAGCTTACGTTATCTAGCTTACAATGAAATCGACGTACAAAGTACGGAGTGTAATCCGTTGAAACTTAATTTATTTGATTCATTCGACCTACAACTCCTTTAATTCATACAAGAAATGGTTGTAACCACTTATAAACTATAGATTATCCTATCTTTCCAAACATGTGAGAACTAACTCATGACGTGACTTAACATATAAAAATGCGGGATGTAACAGTAGGTCATGATATGCATAAATACAATATATTCGCGTATATAATACATAATGTATATAAATCCATAGGACTCTATGGGCATCATCATCATCATCATCATTATAACCAACTGATCAGTGGTGCTATACGTATATATATCTCATATATAACGTCGTAGAGGTACATAATGCACTTGCCATCTGAGATACACAATATATATATATATATGCATGAGAATTATGAGGAACATTCCGAGCTCATTGGAGTGACATAAGGTCATTACACCTCCGACTATCATTATGTAGCTAACATGCCATCATACATTTCATTATCATACAGAAGAACACAATACAAGATAAGATAAATTTTTATGACATGAAAAGTACTCCCGACAAGGGACAAACAAGATTCAAAAAACATCTTTATTTATTAAAAGACATGAACATTTCTTAATTAGTAAGAATAGAGTTATATTGGCGGGACATTCATTTTCATTGGATTCATTCCAAAGAAAGAAAGGGTAAGCCTTAACATACCTTTTATCGTCTAACCGACACACTCCGTAATGTATTCAAGGTGTGTAACACTTCAATCTACAACAAAGAAAAAAAAAACCATCATTAACTAAGGGAAACTTAGAAGGTGATTCACCGAGCGACAAGGTCGTCTCACAACAACAACCAACACCCCTTCTACCATCATTCCTTCTTTTACAAAATCTATAGTACAACAACAACAACATAACTACCCTATTCCTCAAAATTTCCATCCATAAGATAGCTCAAGAACAGCCTAAGAAAAGTTCAAAATAGTCCAACAAGCTACAATACTTCAACTATGATACCCCAACCTCAATCTCCCAAATTAAGCTTCTAATCGACCATCTATGGCATGATTAACCTCAAATACATCGAAAGGAAGCTCAACCTACCTCAAGCAGTATATACACCTCTTGTAGTAGCCTTACTTTGCCTCGAAGCAATGTAGAACTTCAACCACGATGGAAGAAATAAGCCTCTACTTGCGCAACAGGCTTAACAACGTTGGATTTACGCAACTCACGTTGGATTTTGGCCTTGAATTAAAAGAGATATTTTAGAGACATTCTAGGGATGTTTAGGGTCTCGAAGGAGTGGAAAATGAAGCTCAAGTCAACCAAAATGACTTAAATAAAAAGTTGAGTAAGTGGCACCGTCTCACTTTCATGGTAGATTCACGGACCATGAATGCATTTCACGGGCAGTGAAACGCCACTGTGGAATGGATTTCATATTCTTAGATTCTGCCTAAGATTCACAGAGGGCCACCATCAATTGACGGGTTGTGAATCCATTTCACGGTCCATGAAATTGGTCTTTAAACTCGACTTTTCGACGAACGTATTTCCTTTGATTCGTTTAACCTCAAAACCTTAGGACACTCACTCAATTATTTCTAAAACCTTCCTTAACCTTATAGGGGCATCATAACCTCTCCAAGATTACGTTATTTATCTCACGATAAAATCGACGCATAAAATACGGGATGTAACACTTTTTCCTGGACTCTAACCTGGTGGTACCCTGGCCATAAATCGATATTTGAGAAGCATTTGGTACCTTACAACTGATCAAATAATTCATAAATCCATGAGAGTGGGCATTTATAATTTATAGTAACCTTGTTCAGCTACCGATAATCAATACACATCCTCAACGAGCCATCTTTCTTTCGTACAAATAGCACTGGTGTACCCCATGACAATTTACTAGGCCTAATAAAGCCCTTTTCTAACAAATCTTAAAGGTGCTCCTTCAACTATTTTATGTCGGTAGGAGACCTTTTGTACAGATGAATAGATATCTACTGAGTGTCTAGGAGCATATTAATGCCAAAATCAGTCTCCCGCTCTAGAGGAATACCTGGAAGCTCATCTGGAAACACATACAAATATTAATTAA
Source organism: Anisodus acutangulus (assembly GCA_029783415.1). Taxonomy (NCBI): domain Eukaryota; kingdom Viridiplantae; phylum Streptophyta; class Magnoliopsida; order Solanales; family Solanaceae; genus Anisodus; species Anisodus acutangulus. The sequence goes on from CM056505.1 coordinate 22,285,155, forward strand.
CTACTGAAATAGATTGAAGAGTCGATGGTTCAACATATGCATCTGTAACTCAAACAATATGATAAATTCGCCTTGAGATAAGAAATAAACCTACCTTGAGGTGTTGCCACATTACCCTTCCATTCCAGGACTGACTCTTTAAAAAAAATGGAACTTGATGATCTTTGTCCAGCACTCAACATTGGCATAACAAGATCTTAGTAAATCCATGCCCATAATAACTTTAAAATCAACCATCTCTAATTTGACAAGATCTTCTATGGTTTGAAGGTTACAAATTACTACCGTACACCCTAATAAACTCGTCTAGCGATAATAGACTCACCAATCAATGTAGACACAAAAAAGGCTTACTTAATAGGTCAAGTGCTATACTAAACTTCCCCGAAACAAATGGAGTAGCATAAAATAAGGTAGATCCAGGGTCTATTATAGCATAAACATCATGTGAACAAATAATCAATATACCTCTCACAATATTTGGTGAAGACTCCAAGTCCTGTCGATCCATTGAAGCATCAATGCAGTTCTAATTATCGCATGGACTAGAAGCTCCACCTCTACCTCGAGCTCTACCAGCCAAAGTCGTGAGCTCTCACCTAGCCCTGACTGGGCATATTGGTCAGATCTATAACACTGGAACTGAGATAGTTATGGCCTAGGAAGCCATCCAAAGAACTGTGGCCTAAAGTTACCCTATCACTCTCTATTATAACCAACGAACCTCGCTCTCTTACGATTTTGCCTCTCGATCATTTGATTAACCCGCTACTAACATTTATGCTCTTTTAGATTATAAGCGAAGGCCTATATCCCAGAGATATCTATATCATCATGAAATGATGTCGTACTACAATCCCAATCAAATGTGTTTCAATAACAACCACAGACTGATGAACCCTAGTGTCACACCCCAACCTTGAGGTGTGGCCGGCACCCGGTGCCTTAATAGCCCGAGCATACCAGTCATAAATCATAGTATAAACATAATTGAATCAGGGCTGACAAGGCCTTAGAAGGATAGTTATATAGAAACCTATAAGCAAAAAACAACCCAACGATATATATATATATACACATAACTAAGCCCGACAAGGCCACCATAAGTATGAACAAACTATCAGAAAGTCCTGTAAGGTCATACAAAACAACCATACACAAGACTCAAGTTTACAAGCCTCTAAATACAACATGGAGTAGAAACAGGTCAGGACAGGGTCTTTCCATACCCAAAATGAATATATACATGACCATCTCAACCTACCAACACACTACACCGGCTTCGAAAGAGTGGAACACGATGACCAACTACTAGATCAGACAACCTACTAGGGAGGAGTGTTCGTACGTCTATCTGTTCCAACGGGCATGAAACACAGCGCCCCTAACAAGGGGATGTCACTATGAAATGATCTACTGAATATGTAAGGCAAGTAAAAATAAGTAAATACAGTAACAAAGGTAAGGAATAGAAAATAGACAACCTGGAATCTCAGAAAGATGTTGTTGGCACATGAAATGCATGCTTTTGTTAAAAATGCATACATATATTTAAGTCACACTATGAGGAACTATTATCATCAAGACGCTCTCTAGGGCTAATATAACATACGCAAGTGCAGGTGTGCACATATAAGTGTCGTACATGGTCGACTATAGTGTGAGTCGGTGTCATAAAATAGATATATATATATATATATATATATATATATATAATGCATGAATGACCTCATAAAACCCTTATGAATAAGGTTAGAGTGACATAAGGTTGCTACCCTCTGACTATCGCTATGTAACTACGTATATCAATTGTCATAAATCAACAAGAAGCATAGAATCGTCACATATCAAGAGATATCATAACAATGCATAAAGTACTCCTGACAAGGGACAAATAAGGTTCATGAAACATTTCAAAGATCAAGAATAACCACACTTCTATCCCTAAAGAGTAGAATTGCTTATGAAATATTTCATTTCGTGATGTTTCTCTAAGATCATGCCAAAAGGAAGGAAAGGTAAGACTTAAATACCTTATCACTTGTCCAACATTAGTCCTACAAAGTCTCACACGCTCTACAATTGACAACCTATGTAACAAAAATAATTTGGATCAAGATCAAGTCGTAAGTTACAAGATTGATTTATTACGACATTCTATTGAACACTTGGGTTACACAATTCTCATGTTTTATTCTCATGGTAACAAATATACTATCGACTCCTCTTCATCAATTACAACAAAACCAATATCACAACTATCATACTCCACAATATCCAGCCATAAACTTCTTAAGAACTTAGCTAAAATAATCCAATAATCAACATATCTCCATCATACAGTTTAACTTGAATCTCACAAGGTATCTTTACTAATTCAACTAGCTAAGCTAAGAGAATCTAGAGAACATCTAAGAGTAGAAAAAACTTACCTTAAAAAGCCACGATGTCCTCCACAACAAGCTTCCTTCCACTCTAAGAAACTTCCAATTTCACTTAACAAGTTAAAGAGAATTTCAAGATGATCTAGGCCTTCCAAGGGAGAAATCACATCATATACTTATGAAAATTTTCTTCAATGATATAGTAGCCTTTGGAGAAGGTTGGGGAGCATTTGGGACCTAGAGGGGTCAAAAATGACTTAACAAAAGTGAGCCCTTGAATTTGTATTAAATAGACCTCTTTCATCGCATCCCATGTGTGGGTGGTTATATGACACAGATGGTGGCCTGCGACCGCATTTCCCACCGCATATGGTGGCAGGGTGGTGGCCTAAGCTGCGACAAAAATTTGTCCGACGGAATGGGTTTCGCGATGTGGAACGCTTAACATATCAAGCTAACTTTGTCAAACTTCGTTGACGGATGTTTCCTTCTATGCAAATGACCTCTAACCTTATGCACACCTTCTTAAATAGATCTAAGTCAAAGGTGACCCTTAGAAAGGGTCTCGAGTCACTGGGGCTCAAGTAGACTATCTACGCTCCCACTCACATGCAAAAATATAGGGTGTAACATCCTTCCCCTCTGAAGAATATTCATCCTCGAATGTCGAAGTAACGTAGCTTAGGATTCCCAATCTTAGATCTTTTTGAAAATTTTGGCGGAGTTTCCTCTTTAAATATGACTATCTCAACCTGCCAAGCAGCCAGAAAACACAAACTCATAGGGCCACACAATGCAACATTTATCACAATATCGGCCTCACATGACTGTACACTTATTATTTCTCACATAATACTCTGACGGAGGCTACTTCTACATTATTATTTCTCCATAATACTTTGACGGAGGCTACTTCTTTAGTCCGCAACCTGCAGACCTGACGATCTAGGTTAGCAACTGGGACCTCTTCGTAAGATAGATTCTCTGTAATCTAAACATTGTTGACACCTAATTTTTACCCTCAAATAATTTAATTTAATTATTCAGAGTTCCTGAAACACAGACAAAATGAAATACACTTTTCACAAGGCGAATATGATTTTATAAAATTATTCCGAGAGTATTTTATCCTTTCATTTGAAAAAATATCACTTGGTAAATATAATGTATATCATGTCCTAATTTTACAAAACTTTGATCATTAATCATAATTTTGGAATTTTAAATCAAAAATTATAAATGTAATTTCTTTAAAAAGAATTCTCAAAATTAAAGAATTAATGTTCCACTCTGTTAAAATCGGAAAATTGTCTAATCAAATAGGATAATGGAATTACATCTTAATTTCAAATCTTGTCTTAAATTAAAGCGACTTTGGTATGGTTTTAACTTCCTAAATCCTAATTAGTGTCAAATTTGGGCTTAAGATGAAGATCTTAATTCAATTAGGTTATTCACTAAACTATCCAGTCATTTTTAAATTTAAAACGTGACCACATTTGCAAAATGTGGCGATAATTGATTTAAAATTGCTTTAAGAAGAAAATTCAGTGGGCTTTTTATTTTTATATCAGCTAAGTCCAGGTCAATTAACTAGAGCCCAACCCACATCTCAACCTAACGAAGGACAAATGGAGAAATACCCATATCTGTTCCTTCACGCCTTGGGTAAAAACCCTAGCTTGATTATCCTCATCTTCGCCATCGCCAAAAATGGCAAACCTGTAGAGTACGAGTCCTCTCTGTGTTGTTTCTTCTATAGAAGGGGAAAGGGAATTAATTGCCCTTATCCCTTACTCCACCATGCCACCATCGTACCACCCCCAACCCCCAAGGTGAGGTTACCTCTCCTTTTTCTTTTTCTGCAAGCATTTAATGCTCCTTGTCCGATTAGAATTTGAAATGGGTGATTCTCATTGGTTGAGAACCCTTTTAGAGGGAATTTCCCCCCAAAGGGAGTTCTCCCACACCGATTGAAAGAGGTCTGTTAGGGTTTCAATCTCCCCTATAAATATAGACCCCTTTGCTACGTTTTAATTGTCCAAAATTCGATTTTAAGTCATTCACATTGATTGAAAGCTTTGAGCGAGTTTAAATTTTGATTAGTTAAACTTAATTTGGGATCTAACCCTTTGGCGGAAATTCCCAAGAGTGAAGAACAAGCTCACTCTTCGATCCTAGGCTGCCTCCACACAAGGTAATTCAACTTTCCTTTTAAATTCTTGTCTAATTTTCATTGTGTGATCTGTTATGAGGTATAATCTGACTATCTAGCATGTTTTAGTTGATTAAAATTATTGTTTGGTGTATATTATTATAATTATCTGCATGATTATGCATATAGATGTTTAATGTGGTAGTTTAGGGCTGGTTTTGTTCACATACATGTTATTTAGTTAACTTGATACCTAATTTAAAGTCCATTTGATTGTGTGTGATATGTTTAAATGGTCTTGAGGTGATTAGTATGTTAGTTTCAATTTTTTTGTTACACCCCGGAGTTTGGTACGTGGATGATAGCATAGTTAGATGGCATTATCTGATGATTTGAGATCCTTTCTGAGGGTCCCCTACAAATTAGATGGATGTTGCGAGGATGTACCGAAGGTTGGATGTCATTGGGATTGAAGGAACCATCCCTCGACGAAATTAGAATGATATGCTAAGCGTTTCACATCACGGATGGGATCTACCTCGCAGATAGGGCCGCATATCATAAGCCAAAAGTTGAAAAATCTGGAAGGAAGTGCGGCCGCATACGGGCCTGCATATTCCATCGTGGAGGTAAGGTGGTGGCCGACTTCTTTCCTATTTAAGTGGTGGAAGCCTCTCTTTACCTAATATTCAACCCAAATCATCCCCTTTACTCCCTAAGAGGTCCCTTAAACATATTCCTAAGAATTAGGAGTCATTCTAAAGCAAACCAACCGAAGTTTATCATGAAGATGTTGGAAATTACAAGAAGAGGCTTATGTGATGTCCATATGAAGTTAAGGATTGTTGTGAGCTACGTGGAGCTTGGAGTTTAAGTTGAATCTGCTATATAAGGTATTTATAACACCCTTTTAGTTGTGCTTGAGGTTAATATTAAGCTAGATGAGTTGTTTAGATAAAGAATCATGAACTAGAACTTGATGAAAGAGAAGATGAAGTTGTCTTGTAGTTGGGTTGTTTTGTAGCAATGATATAACTTGTAGTAGTTAGATCTAATGGAAAATAACTTGGATATGATTTTTATGGTGCTGTTGTTCTTGTATGTGTGTTGATATTAAAGGTTGACAATCTCCACACAAGCTAAAGAAAAAAGTAACTAAAAGCATGTCAAAGTTGAGTTTTATGTTATTAGAAGTATGAGTTGTTTGCGAGTAATTCCTTGAGATTGGATGGCTGAAATTTTGAAAGTTAAGTTGGTGATGTTGTTGCTATTGTGGATGTGGTGTTGATATGGAAGAGCTAAGGAGATAGTGGAGATGTTGTTTGAGTTGACGTAAAGCGAACTTGTCGCTCGATAGTTAGCTAATATGCCCTTCTTGTTGACATGAGTATTATTTGTTGTTGTAGATGGATGATGAAGAGATAGATTGCAGCGTCGTCATCGATGATCTCCTTCCAAGGTATGAATGGGCTATCCTTCTTTCTTACTGGCATGAATCTGTAGTATGTCCCCTTGTATTTGAAGTCAAAGGGGGGTAGTTCACCTTTATGTTTCTTAGAAACGGATTGAGACCATCTGAGAGTTAAATAGTCGATTTGAATAGAGATTCCATGTAAGTCCTAAGAAGCAGACTTAGTAGAGCCTCTAAGACATTCATAAGCTATCTACACATAAGGTAAGAGTCCCAAATAGAAAGATAACCAAAAAAGCGAGCTAATAAATTAGAAGCAGAATATAAGTAAAGAAAAGATGAACTTCCAATATCCTAGTAAGATGAGTAGGTACACCCACGTGGAGGACTAAGAGACTCCCAATAGCTAAGAGAAATAGAGTATGGGATAAGATAAAAAGTGCCATTCGAAAGAAAACAAAATACGAGTATATAAGGTACCCTCCCGCCTTAGTAGATGTAGAAGTATGTGAGTTATAAAGATAAATTAAGTAGTATAACGAGATAGTCAAACGAGAGCTAAGATAGTAAAATACTCCCTAGAGCTAGCAGAGTAGCTCACAAGATAAAAATATGAACCATGGGTTCCAGAAAGTGCTATACTAGCTAGAAGTATGTACGCAAGTACTTAATTTATAGACGATTGCTTATTGTGTATGTCTACACTTGACTTCAAGGATATAATGTTGCACTCGAGGATATTGAAACTACCTTCGGGGCTATGATATATATTACCTTCGGGGCTAATTAGATATGTGTGCCTTCGGGGCTTTATAGATATATATTGCCTTCGGGGCTAAACAGACATGCACTTACCTTAGAGACTATACAAATATAGATTACCTTCATGGCTATTCAGATACACTTGACTTTGGGGCTATGCACTTACACACTGAATCCTTTGTGAGGCCGGAATATTGTGTTTAGATTCTATGGTAGCTAATAATGTACTAAAAACTAGAAACCATAGATAGTAAAGATAGTACATAGGGCCAAGACAAAACAAGTAGTATAGGTAGACAACATGGGCCAAGTGGCCCAAGAGACAATGACCATGTAAGACGATCTGGAGCTGGCGGTAAGTCCACTCCCGTCCCTTCCTTTCAGCAGAGATTTCTAGCATATTTATTCATGTTCTTCAGCTTTAGAGTTTATTCATATATATATATTGTTTTCTGCCTTACATACTTGGTATATTTCTGTGAAGGATCAGTAAGACTCCATCTTTTCCAGAATGTAGCCAGGTCTAGAGGTCATCTAGAAGATATTTTGTATAGACTATGGGTAGGCCGGGGCCCTGTACCGACCACGTTTGAAGTTAGTTATCTTTAGAGGATTCGTAGACACAGGTTCAATATGTTCAGTATGTCAGTTTCCTTGCTGGCCCTTGTTTTAAATTTTATTTACTTTGCCAGTATAAGTGTTTACAAAGGCCTACTTGGCCATGATAGCTTCAAGTAAGAATAAGTTTGGCCTTGTCGACCTAGGTTAAGATTTCTTTTACCGTATCACCTCAAGGGCCTAGCTTGCCTACAAGACTCAGATGTCGAGTTCCGCTTGGTAGATTCGGACCTAGCAAGGTACTGAGTGCCAACCACACCACTCAGGTTGGGGTGCGACAATTTTAACTAATTTAGGATGTTTACGTTGTATAGTGTCCAAAGTATGTTAGATTAAGCTAGTAAAAGCATATGAACTATCTGGTATGCTTAACATGTGAATGACAATTCTATTTGGCCAATATAATGACCTGTTTGAGTTAGTTATGTGGTATTACAAGTTGTTTAAGACTTATGGCCAAATATGATTAGTGAAGATAAATCTCAATGTGTTGGATTAAACTTGTATTAACCATGATTATCTCTCTCTAAGGGTTTGTTTTGATAAAACTGTTAACATATTTAGCTTATACTATCATATAAAAGCCTAAAAATAGAAGCAAATATAAATGGTAATGTTTTTATGTCTTGTTATGAATATGTAGTTATAGGATGCCTAATGTGCTAATTTGAATCTTATCTAGATGTATGTCTTTGTTTAAGTTAGTAAAATGGTCTAGTGATAGTTTAAGAGCTTACTTAGTGATATATGGCCTGTTCTACCTAACATGTATGTCATCCATGTCAAATTTAAAACTTGTTAAGCTATGAATGGACTGTTAAGGCCCTGTTTATTTGCTTAATGTGTGTGCTAACTTATAAGAACCATGTTTAGTTTAAATGTGTTTTCTATCTCTATTCTTCCCTCTAAAATTGGTCTAAATATGAAGATGAGCTAAAAGGAAATGATGTGCTAGCATGTTTATGTTGTTTTGAAATGCATTGATAGCATAAAATCATTAGAACTAACATGTTTAGCTATAAGGTACCTAAGGAGATAGTTTGAAGCCTATTTTGATATATGTGTGTTGTTAAGTTAATATGATGCCTAATGGTAGTTTAAGGTTCTATTTAGCAATACATGGATTGACAACCTTAATGTGGTGACTTTTATGCATTAGCTTAGGCCTATTATATGTCATGAAAAGACTGTCTTTTTGATATAAGGGCTAAACTATTGATTTGAATTTGTTTTGACTTTGTGTGGGTTGGTTAAGATAGTATAGTATTTTAAAAAAAAGGAAACTCGAATTTGTTGAACTATGTGCATCAGCTTAAGGTGGTTATTTGATACCCTTGCTAACATTGAGTTCGATATTTGTCTATGCCTTGCTTCACATATGCTAGCCCAATGTTTTTTTTCATATGATCAAATCTGATGCCCTTAGCTATACTATCATGAACTCTCCTGTGTGTTCTAGTATACCATATGTGCACACCTAGTCTCAATACATTGTTTGAGTCTACTTGGGTAATAGATGTCCAAACTAAGCATACCTGGCATGTGTTCATTCCAGCTGAGTCATGTAATCAAGTATAAGTCAATATGACATTTGAAATCTGTTAGCTTGACATGTTAATTGAATGGATACCACTGCCCCTGATGACCTTTCCTGCTTAGTTTAAGATTCATACATGTATGCCTTGGAATCATTAGTAGCTGCCATGTATATGCTTGGGGTCCTATTTGGTCTAGATTTGCTCACTGTGTCTTGGTTACCTTGTGATTCATGACCATGCTTTGTCTTTCCCTAGCTCATGTGAAATTGAACTTTGTTATATGAACATCATGTGCTTACTTGGTATATTCAATTTCATGTGTCTAGCATTCTAGTATAATGAATATATACATGATTGGTATATTTTGTATACTGGGTATACCAAATGTATAACATGTGTATATATTAATAGTCATTTGAAGCCTATCTTGTTCATATGTTTGCTGGGCCTGACCTATAAATCCCATTTCTTTCTTTCTCATCTTCTTCCTATGTACTGTGACTTGGGTTAAGCCCACTTGATTTTGTTTCCATTACCTGTGCGCGTGAATTGGGCTGAGCCCACTCATTTGTTTTACTCACTTTACTACATACTTATGGGATTGCCTCTAATATTTGACTTGTGCCTTGATGCACAATTGGACGACCCTCATGTATTTCTTATTCATCATATGATAAATCCAAGATGCTTTCTAACATGGGCTTTTGTTTTCCCTTTTGTTTGTTTCTACCGTATTACCATGAGATGGGCCCTTACTCGGCCCATCATTTTATTAAGCCGAGAACAGACCACCTAGAAGTGTCGCACATTCAGCCAAGGTTGGCTATGACCCTATTGAATTTTCTCTTGATTGAGTCCGATTGAAAGAGGGAAGTTGATATTTGCATGAAGGTCCGTCTATGGGTGAAAATAGCCAACTGCTAGGCTTCGGTAGGCCCACCAGCCTAAACTCCCTTCTTTTTATTTCTATATATATTGTATATATTTGTATTACTTGTAGCAAAACATACTTTCATTATTGGAAACTTTTACTTATGGTTATGAATTTAGAATAGGCAAACGATACGTAATTCGTTTAGCATAGATCGCCAAGAAGTGAATTTCAAACTTGTTTTAAGTCTAAAAATTGGATAAATGAGACTGTTTTGGGCATCAATTTTAGAGGCAAAGGAACTGACTTTCAAAAATCAAGGTTGTGATTAATTTGGATTTTAAAACATGTTAGGTCTTGATTATAAATTGAATTTGTCTATAAAGATTTATTTTCCATTAAGAAGGACCCAAATGGGCCTAAGTGACTAAGATTAAATGAATTGCTGGTTTTCCTTAAGTTGGCCCTAGAAACTGATGCTTTAAAATATAGCTTTATGGGCTAAGCCCAAATTAGATAATCTTAACTTTAAAAAAACTTATCTTGGACTTGATGTTGAGTTAAAAGTTTTGGAATAGCGGAATACGACTTGACTTTAGGGAAAGTATAGCATGCAAAAGAAACAAAACTTGAAGAGATTTCCAAACAATGCAAGTGTAAATCGGTCAATGTTGTTGGACTAGAAGTAGAGTTCTACTCAAATTTGCATTTGGATGTTCTTAGTCCAAAAACCAATTGACACGTGCATACTATTTTTGGCGGAAACTTAACTCTTTGTTTTTCAAACAAACTTTGAGTTTTCGAATGAATGAAATGACAAGTAGTTTTTGCAGATTTTTAAACTTTAGGCAATTTGAATAATTTTAAAGCATGCTATAGAACCCGTAGGTCAACTGTATTCTACGGATCCTTAATACCGAGGTGCTAACACCTTCCCCGGGGATCACCAGAACCCTTACCTTGACTCTGGTTTAGATAAAAAAATTCAAACTTTTGAATAAACCCTTTCACACTGGTTTTCCTAATCTACCTCTAAATTAGGGTGCAACTCCAAAAATAATTATCTGACTTAGAGCACCATACAAGTTTATAGTAGCTCTTATGCCTTAACCCGCATAAAAATGAACTGTAACAGATGACGACTCCACTGGAGATAAACCTAGGTTCTAACCATAAGGGTTTCAATACAACATGTTTTTTAAATGATATAAATTGGTTATGTGTTTAAATATCACAATTATAACTGCCATTCATGTATTTATCTTACACCAAATGACACGCACACACACTTGCATCAATGCACAAAGATGGGTATGCGGATTTCGCAACCATTCTTCAGTATAAAACTAAAACCTTTTCTTTGGAACACGTTGAAGACGGAGTTGGTACGTGATCGTTCCGATAGTCGACAATGGTTCACCTTGGGTTTTCCGCTCAGGTCCTTAAGTCATTTTCTAAACCACTCTAGTACAACCTTAGATAGAGTGAAGCCAAATCCATTAAACTAGTGCATACTGACATAGACATGTTCAGGTATCTCAGACCTACCTGGACCTGGTAGGCTAACTTTTTCGTGTCTTAACGGTATATGACTCGATGTCACCACATCCAACTACTTGCTATGTAGAAGCATCTAATATGACTTGTGTGATAAACCATTGCCCCTTGAGGGGGGTGGGGGGGATTAACTGTGTTCTGTTTTATAAATGCATACAAATATGAAATTCGACATGGTTATCAATGCACTCAAGATGCTAAGAATTTGGTGGTCATGGATAAGTGCCCCATAACAAAAGGAAGTAACAAACTGTCTAGGATATCTTCCCTCCCTCATGACTATGAAAGGAAATAGTGACCTCCTAGAAGTCATTACTCGGTATTGGGACAATGAGAAAATCGTCTTTAGGTTCGGCGACTTTGAGATAACCCTGACCTGAGAACAAATCCGAGACTGCATAAACAATGTAGGTACCTGTATGAGGCGGAGGAAGAAACCCAACCACAACATTCTAGTACCCTACTCCTAGTGAGATCCTTAAGATGTTGTCCTTAGCTAGCACCGACTGGATAATCGGCCAAACCGTATCTTTAGGGACCTCCATAGCCGATTTGGGTCTACACATGGTTATGTGTCACACTCCGTAGAGTTTCACTCCTTTGCCGCCTTGGAAGCCACCCGACCTCTAACCTTCGCCATATGCCTTCTAAGAACTATGGTATTTCCCAAAGACCATTACCAAGCAATAGATACCCAGGTCATCTTCGTCACCCATGCTATCTTTCATGGTATAACCACAAATGGAGCCAAATACTATGATTTAGTCCCAGTCATCCTGTCCAACATTTATTGAGCCTTAGGTCAATGCCAAAACCTGCATAGGTACTTCCAAGGTTGCAACCTCTTAGTCCAGTGGTGGATAATTAAGCATCTCTACACAATCGAGGTTTTATCATACCGAGACCCCGAGCATAGGAAAGACGACCTCAAAGTCATTTATTCAAACTTCGGGATCCGATCCAAAGTGGGGTAGGCTTTTATATTTTCTAGGCTCCGAGAGGATAATATCCAATGGATATTTCCTGAAATCATAACCGAGACCATAGTCGTGAGGTGTAGAAAATGCCCTTTCCTACCACTTACGGAGATCCGAGAGTTCGACCATACACACCTCTTAGGGTCCTAAGACAGTTCAGAAGGAAATAGGTAATCCCCCAAGTAGGAAATATAGGGGAATATGTAGTTGACTACGAATGTGACAAAATCATAGGGGTTACCGACATCATTCGAGAGTGGAATGGCTGAATCAAGTGGGGTTTAGAGACTCTAGCCGATGATCCTCTTCGCTCGTGTCATGACGAAGACTATGTAGACTAGTTGATATCACATTTGCAAGGTACCCTCACACCGGGGCCCAACCTTTACAAATCCAGAGGGATCGGGATTCAAAGGTCGAAATCACAGCCCGCCACATTCATAGACATGCGAATAATTGAGATGCCCAATACTTAGAGAAGATGGAGCATGACTGGACTGTCATTAACCAGCTTGATCGAGGAGCTATACTTTACTCACGAGTGTCTAGAATACGTATGAAGAGTTCTATGGATAACATTACGTCCATGACACCCACATAAAAGGGTCACTTCTGATGTCTACTCATCTCAGGATCCAGTCCACCCTTGAAATGGCTAAGAGAGCTCGGACTGACAGGGCTTCATCATCAACCATTCGAGGCGACTTCTTCTGATCTACTATTTTATTCATGCCTTGTAATCCCACTAGGGAAAATATATTATTAATTAAGTGATTATGGGGCAATGATTTTAATTAACATTTGACACATTTATGCTTCAAATAACTAGAAAACCTTAGAGTAATGAGGCATAGGAAATTGAATATTTTAAGTGCCTTATGTGTTCCGTCTTAACTCTTGATTAGTACCACATTCTAGATCCTAATCCAAAAGAAAAACATAAGAAAATACCAAATCACCGACTATTATTCTCGTTAGTGATGAAGAGATTGAAGAGTCACTCTAAGAAAAAAATCACAAGATAAATGTGAAGATTGACTTGGCAAACTCCAAGATGAAGGAGGTTGACAAAAAAACTGACTTGGCAAGAGCCAATATGGAAGTAGTGGATAAGATTTTGGAATTTGTGGGAAATCTGGTTGAAGAATCTCCCGAAGGTAAGCCGCAATACCAAAACCTCCCTGAAGGAGTCAAAAATATGGTGGACGAATATGCCCCTCTGATACACTTACATGAGAATGACCCAATACTGTATGGGAAGACAATCGGGGTACCTGAAAGAGTTAACCCAATCATCAACGAAGCTACTAATCACTACATGACGAGATAAGGTCCTCCCCATAGATCATCTCAAATGTGGTGGGTGATTGCCATCAAAGCTCATAGTTCTTATTTCAAAGTCGCACCAATGGAAATGCGACCTGCCATGGCATCTAGGAGAAGTCATCCAAATAAAAAGAGGGCTATGAATTTATGTTTCCAACATGAGATGCGAGGTGATTTGCTAGGAGTGCCGAAGATTGCTAACCATCCTATGGTTACATGCCTAACATGGAATGGAGTATGGAGTGGAATTCCATAAAAGACTTGAAGATCCAAGCCAAGTGACATTAATTTTTGGCTTTTATGTGGGTCTTGGACGAGACCAACTTTTAGCTTATTTTAATTCCTAGCTTAATTTCCTTATAGCTTAATTACTAGGCCATGTAATAGGATGAGATGACTAGGCCAATAACCATCTAGAATTTGAAGATTTTAGGGACAGTCTCAGCGTTCGAAGATCACCCGCTATGACTGCGGGGTGTGTTAAATATACATACTATACCGTGATACACACTTGAGGTATATCACGATTTTGGTCCAAAATCAGTCCGTGTATTACCTTAGTTTATGTATATTGTTTTAGTGTAATAATTAGTCTTGTACACTTACCTAATAGTTGTATTACCATAATTTTATAGTTAGTGTACAAGTAGAATAAGGTTTTAGGAGTAGAATGGGAATATGATTCTCCTATTATGGAAATATGTAAATTGTATATATACTCATTCAATTAATGAAAATAATCAAGGGGATTATTTCTTCCACAAGAAACACTGCACATCGCAACGCGCGTAGAGATAAATATGTAAAAAAGAAATTAAAATTCACTCAGTAATATTACCAACAAATCATAATCTTTCGTTTGGAAAGTGTTGCTCGAATAGGGGTGGCCAACGGGATGGGTCCGGGGCGGGATGGGTCTCGACGGGACGGGGGTAGGGCGGGATAGATACCTGGCGGGACTGGCGGGCCGGGAATTGTGGGTTTTTCCGATGTCCTGTCCCCGTCCCATGGGAAAAAGAGACCGATATTATCAAGTCGGGGCGGGACGAAGTCGGGATTGGGTTTTTTCCAATTTTTTTTGCACTTAATTTAAAAAAATAACATCTAAACAAGATAGTGTAATAAAAATATTCCAAGGATATTTTTGTGCCTCTTATATTATTTAATAGAAACATGATTTTTTTGGTAATACAATTGTCAAAATTGCAACTTTGTGGTGTTGAAAATTGCAAATAACATAGTAAAATTGCAATTTAAAAAGCACATATTTAAAAACACCTTTTCTAGTTTCTTTATAATTTATTGTGATTTTTCGGTTGGAATTGGTATTTGTTGGTCAAATTGCTCTATGTCGCTTCCACCTCCGTCGGATAAGATTTTGTTGTAGTTTTCGTCTTCTTCTTCGTTGATCTCCGGTTGACCACACCTTCTCCGCTCCGCTCGTATCCAATCTCTGAATAATACTGCAATCTCCAAGATGTCTCCCGCTAATGAGTGTCTGTGCTCTCCTATTTGAAATCTGTAGGCCAAAAAAGCGCTTTCAGACGTGTTGATGACGCTTGAATGTTTAACACATCTCGGGCCATCTTTGACAGTGTCGAAAATGTCTTCTCATTCTCCCTCTAATATTTCTGCAAGTCTTCACGTCCTTCTTCATTGAGAATTGCTTGGTACGGTACAACACCCTGCAAAACAAAAACATCAAACTCACTAACTTAGTAAGTAGTGTTACCAATATACATTCTATTTCTAAGGCTTTCAATACTAGCCGCATAAACAACATGTCTTTTTTGAGGTTGTGTTGAAGAAGAAGAAGAAGATGGTATGAAAGTCAGTTGGTTGCTAGCACTTTTTAGTTGGTATGCCTATATACTTTTTTGCATTTATCTTGTAGGCTAGACAACACTTCTTCTTTAGTTTGTTTAATATGTGGTGGGTCATTTGGATTTTTTGGAGTTGCAGGTGGAAGTACTGCTATACAATCATAAATAGCTTCAATTAGTGTTCTACAACCGTCTATTTTAATAGTCGGATTTAATACAACACCAATAATATAAATAGTTGGAATAGAAATAAAATATTTTTTTAATTTGATAAATATTTTTTTAATAAGTGCCTTATAAGCTGTTTTTCCATATATCACTAAGTAATAAAAATATTACAGCTATATAAAATAACACAGTAGAAATAGTAGGATAATATATACCGAAAAATTCTTTTGTTGCTTGAAAAAATTTCTCTAGAAATACAATAAGTTCTGAAATTTTTTCCCAATCGTTATCCAAAACCATATCATTTGAATTTCGATTATGGGCGTTAAAAAATAAAGTTATAGGTCTTCTATAATCATAAGCAACAAGTAGTTGCTCGTATAAAGAATTCCACCTAGTGGCTACTTCTTCGGGAATTTTTCTATAAGGTAGTCCGCAATCGTGACAAGTTTTTTTATATTCTTTTTTTGTTGTATTACTTTTAAAAGTAAAGTTTATAACAAATTGTATTTCATTAAGAATGTCTGCAAAAAGTGTTAGACCATCCTTTACAACTAAGTTATATATATGGCATGCATATTTTATATGAAAATGATTTGGAAAAGATGGAGTTAAAATATCTTTTAAAATTCTAATAACATAATTATTAGAAGAAGCGTTATCTAATGTAATAGTTATAATTTTATCAGTTATGCCATAATAATCGCAAACTGAATAAATATTTTCTGAAATAAAAGTATCAATGTGTCTATCATATATATATCTATACGCTTAAATATGTTTTTGCATAGATCATTTATAATCTATCCAATGACATGTTACCGTTAAATAATCATGACCGTTAATACTACGGCCTATATCAGACGAGATAGATACTTTACCAGGAAAATGATATAAGGAATAACGTAAATATTGTTGATATTCATGCTCAAATTTAAATACATCTCTCCTAACAGTTGATATAGAAAAATCGTTAAATGCAGGATTATACATATCTCTAATGTAATGAATAAAACCATGAGAGGAAGGAAATGAAAAAGGCAAACCCTCCACATCAACTAATTTTGTTATTGCTTCTCTATCTCTATGTTTATCGTATTTAGGGCCTACAATTCCCCCCGTCATAGGGTTAATTTGATCCTTCACTTGGTCTGGGACAGTATGTGAACCTTGTCCCGACTAAGAGGACATTGGCGCACCCGATTTTTCAGCCAGGTGTTGGTTCCACCTATCTTGGTGAAAGTTTTGTACGTGTCTTAATAAACCTCCCGTCCCACCTTGACCTTTTCCAATTTTAAATTTAAAAATATTTTTACAAATTAGACATCTAACTACTTGATTCTCTTCGTCTCTATAAAAAAATTTCCATGCATCTTATTTTAATTTACATTTTGTTGGGCCTCATTTCATACTAGGGGGAATATGAGATGTTCCAGTTGGATGTGCACTAGTGGGTGTGTCATCTAGATCATCTTCTAAATTAAAGTCTTGTTGAGTTCCAGGAAATATCTCATCATCTAAATCTAATGGTATTTCAGGAAAAAAATCAGTATCAACCAAATCATTATGTCTAGGAATAGGATGACTAGAACTAGAAGAACTACCCTTGCCCTTGTTACCCCTACTAGAAGAAGCATGACCCTTATCCTTACACGTAATCATACGTTTCAATCCTTCCATTTTAATTATACAAATAAATAATTAAAGTAAATGAAATTAAGTTCTCTAAATAAAATAAAGAAACAATAATAATTTAATGAAGGAACAAATGTACCAAACGCCGACGTAACTTCGACGTGTAATCGAGAAGTTGAAAATTGAAACTTTGCTCGATGGAAGATCCTCAAGCTAGTTGCCAACTTCACTCCCAAATGAATAAATAAAATTGAATATTTAGTAGACAATGTAGACTTATAGAGAGATAGATTGAGAGATTAGAGAGATTGTAGGAAGATTTGTGAGAAAGATAAGAGAAAATAAAGTATTTATAGTTGGAAAATTGGGTTAAAGTGTAAATATAATAACTTAGGGGTTAAAAATAAATATTAAGGGGTAGGGGGGTTGGGGGAGGGAGATGCCAAAAATGATCGTTTGTGCAACGGTTATTTTGTGCAAAGGTGAGTGATTGGGCGGAACCGCGGGTCGAGGCTAGCGGGAATGTGGCGAGCCGGGCCCGGGCGTGACTAGAGACGGCAGTGGATCCTAGACCCGGTGGATCCAGATCCGCTTTATAGGATATGGATCTTCAAAATTTGGACCCAACGGATTCGGATCGGACCCGAATCCATTTCTGACGGATCTGGACCGTCCGGTCCAGATCCGACCCATGGATCCGTTTTTTATTAAATATATTCTTAACCTAGAATGGAATTTTATAAGTATTTTCTTAAAATTTCTAAGCACGTCCTTGCAAGTTTAATTCTCAAAATAAGTTTAATTTATCCCCGCGTTAACTCATGTCGCACCCGTTTTTTACCGCGGCTTCGCGACGCGATGATGTCGATTCCCTCTGGATTGATTAAAAAATAATTTATTGAGGAGTCACCACCTAATTGTTCTAAGGTGAATTAGGGCACCTGAATGTTAACTAAATGCTGTAAAATAACTCCGGATTTATGGTCTGCGAAACTAATGAGATTCTAGATAAGGGTTCTTTATTATTCTAAAGGAAAGGGATTAGGCATCCTTTAAGATCCGCTAACTTGCGGTTATCCGGTCAAACTCATGTTAATTATTATGCTAAGAAAAATGCACGTTTTTACAAGTATAAAAAATAATATTGCAAGAAGTTAATAAAATGATGCATTTTGTACAAGTATGCATTTGTATGTCATTAATATACATGTAAAGCTGAAAACAAGTATGCATTTGTATGAAATTTAATAAAAATGTATGCAATGTGATTTTTATGGGCGACGGGCCTAAAAATAGATAAACTAGCGATTTACGATTTTTAAAAATAACCGAGCCTAAAAACAAATAAACTATCGATGAGTTTCCAGTTTTAGATTACCATATTAATTAATTCTAAGTCTACCTATTCTAAACATTTCAATAACTTCAGGAGTACAATAATATTACAATACAGAATGAAATAAAGCTGAAATAAAGAAAGTAAAAACAACAACAAAATAAATAATCTCCGAGAGGTATCTTGTCTTCTTTAACTGTGTTCCTTGCAATCTGTTAAGAACAAACGGTTAGAAACAATTGAATATAAATAACTTCGGATCCGTATCCAAAACAGTAAATATTTTGATTACGGAGGGCTCAGACTTAAATTTTGAAAAGATCATTCCAATCACGTCATGGCTGCAAACATATGACTCGTTGGTCATTTTAGTTGCCTTGCCTACCGAACATGTTGGTCTCTCGGATGGAAAAATGTTTAAGTTTCATCCTTGCCCAGAAGTTTTATTTTCCATCTTTCCAACTGTGGAGGCCTAAAAAATCGACGGATATTTTTTCATCGGCCAATGTAGTATTCATTTAAATCAGTAGAACAGTAAAAAAAATAGAAACTGAGAAAACAATTTCCGAAGGGACACGACCTCAAATTCAATTTCATTGGCCTAAATGCAGTATTTGTTCAAATCAGCAAATTTTAGAAATATTGCAGCTGTCCGAAACAGTCATAAAACAGCAGTTTCTAAGCCAAGAAACCAGCAACAACTATGCTAAAATACAGCAGTGATAAACATCAAAAGTGTCCAAAAATGCAGTAATAATTTGACCAAAAACAAGCAGCAACTGTGCTAAAAATACATCATCAAATGGTCCTAAATGCAACAACAATCAGCCATGCATAGCAGCCAAAAAAATACATTGCTCTGAGTGCCAAAATGCAACAGGTTTTAGTAAAGAAATCAGCAACAATTAAGCTCAGAAATACAACAATTATGAACATCGACCGTGCTCAATGGTTTGACCAAAATACGGTGTCAAACAATAGCAACCAGTAGCATCAAACAATAACCATAAATGGCATCACAAAAACAGTAACAGATGTAGCATTTGTTACTGCTATCATGTAGTACCAAAGTGTCACGGAATTCAACCTACAAATAACATCTGTTTTCAATCAAAGGCATCATCTAAAATGCAACAACTCAACTCAATATACAACAACATAATGGCTAAATATGCAGCAAAAGATCAACACAAAAATGAAGCAAAACTCGACTTAAAATAACTCAACATTTAGCAAAATCTAGGCCAAATATTGCAACGACAAACTGTCCTTAGAGAGACCCGACCCGGATTTCGACAAAACAGTAAAGCAAATTAGGTAATCGACCAAGTTCTGAAAAACAGACCCGGATAGATGACCCGAATTTCGAGTCGACCCAACCCGAGAAATGCAACCCGAAACAGTGGTGACCCGAAATTAATTTTTTTTATTTTTCATATAACCAACAACAAGATATAAACACAAACTCTGGAAATTTTACCCAAATCGGGTTGATCCGAACATTGACCCAAATAGGATACCCGAAAACAGTGAAGAACAACAACAAAAGCAGATTTTTGGATTATATTTCGAACTCTACAAGATGAAGAACACATCCAAAAAAGAACAAATAACCTTAAGAAGATTTCGGGTTTCAAAACTTAATGCTCGATTTTCGGACCTCAAAATTCCACAAAAAATCTACCCAAACTCCGACTGAAACCCCCCTCAAAACAGTGAACAAAGGGGGGTTTATATAGATGGTACCCCCCAACGTTCATCCCATCAAATCGAGTTTGAAATTTGAATTAAAGGCAAAATTTTTTATTTTTTGGAAGCGGATTTAGAGGGATAGGGTATGGGGTGTTGTCGGGTGTGGCGTAGGTGGTGTCAGGGATATGGGGAGGTGCGGCGTATGTGAGTAGGGTGGCGGTGACCGGCGGGTTTTCGGGGGTGTGGGGTACGGGAGTTTCGGCCGACTTGGAGAGGGTGAGGGGTGCGGAATAAAATGTTCAGGGTTTTTGGGATTAGGGGTTGGGTTTAAAGGGGGATAAGGAAATGGGTGTTCGGCCGAATGGGCCTGTCCAGGTGAGCCGAATTGGGGTATTTCGGTTGGGCCTCAGATGGGGTCCGAAATAGGGGGTTTGGGTTTAAAATATAAAAATGGGTTTTATTATATATATATATATATATATATATATATATATATATATATATATATATATATATAAAATTTAAATAAAAAAGCTTTGCAAAAATTATAAATTGTAAAGATGACAATATGATAAAAAATATAATATTTGCAAAATGCTTGATTCTTAAATAAAAAATAAAAATGCGATGCCGTTTTGCGAAAATAAAAATACAACAATAAAAAAAAGTATGATTATGATGTTAAAATGCAAATGACAGTAAAAAATACAAATAATAATAATAATGATATTGAGAATAATATATATATATATATATGTATATATGCCTATATATTAAAATTATTTTTAGGTGTCAAAAATATTTAAAATTGTAAATAAATCAAAAAAAATGGGACAAAATTGGGTGTTAACAACTCAAAAACCAATAAATAAAGAGGTAACTTCGATAATAAAATCAATGTTATATTAGTGAATGATTAACATCTCCATAGACAAGTAGTTAAAATTATATCACTTCATTTGTGAAGATTACAAGCACATGCAGGTTCTGCATTGTGAAAATAATAGTCAGCATTTTTCACAACTATTGTCATTCTCCAGTATTTTCAATTAATAGCTCACAATCAAAATCAGACAACGAACAAAATATCTCATATGAACATTTCAAAATTGAAACACAGTAAACTGTTAGTTAAGTAAAAATCGTTTGTCAGTTCAAAAAAAAATTCTTAGCAAGACAATTTTTTTATATGTGGATCCAGATCCGATTCGTGGACCCGGATCCGAATTTGAATCTGATTTTTATGGGATTTGGATCCATGTATGAAAAACGGATCTGGATCTAGTAGGATCCGGTCCAGATCCGATCAATTGCCATCCCTAGGCGTGACGAGCCTAGATCCTGTACTGATATCAATTTTTTTTTAATAGCTGGGGCGGGGCGGGACGGGTCGGGAACGGGCTGCCCCGCCCCGTTGGCCACCCTTAGCTCGAATCCAAGCATACAAGCATAGTCGCGGCTAAGTGACATTTTCGTTAAAATTCATACATGCATATTTTTAAAAAGGAAAAAGAAATTACACGTGTCACGTGACGTGTCAGTTGTGTTTACACCAAACAAGCTCCTGTAATTTTCAGACAAGAGTACCTCCATCCCTTTAACCATCACAAAAATCATCATAGGAAAAGCACAACCCACCACTGGATCCACTATATCAGTTGTCAACTCAACCCGAACCGGAACACTCCGGGTTGGCCTGCGAAATCTTACACGTGTTGCTTCCCTATTGCAAGCTTTAGTTGAGCGAAACCAGCTTGAAATCGAAAAATTGTACAAAAAGGAAAAAACAAGAGTGAAGAAGACAAGGTTGTTTCGAAGGTGAGAAAAAGCAGGGTTTTGTTGTGGAAATACAGAGACGAGAGAAGAGAAACAGTGATTTCCACACACAATTCAAAGAAGATAAGGAAATTTTTGTGGCTAAGCCTTTAGGGTTTCAAAGTGCAACCCCTGCAGTTAGGTAAAGTTCATTACTTGGGAATTTAAGTGAAAACATTTTGCTTCTAATTGACATAATCTTCTTCTTTTTACTCCATCTTCTCTTCTATAGCCTTCAAGCATTTTATTTTAAGCTTGACCCAACTTCTCTTCTTTATAGGTTTTTTTTTTTTGGGCTGAAATTAGTTTAGGGCTTGGGTTTCTTTCTGTTTCCCCATTTGCTTAGTCTGTAAACTGAATGCCTTTTATTTTCCCTTCTGGACATCCCCTGTATATTGTGTTCCTTTATTATTCAAATTTGCATTTTGTTTAGTTTCAGGTTGTCATTACTTCCATTTGTTGATAGGGATTTTACAAGTTTCAGTTTCATCAAAGGGGCATAAGAGTCTGGTAAGGTTTAAGTTTTTGTTTTCCTAGTCAGTTTTCTCAGTTCAATATAGGGCTGGCCAGTGGGCCGGGCTCGGGTCTGGCGGGCCGGGTCTGGCGGGGTCGGGGTCGGGGCGGGACGGGAGAAGGGGTCGGGGTCGGGTCTGGCGGGACTTGCTCCCGATCCCGATCCCGATCCCGATCCCGATCCCGTCGGTGTCGGGGCGGGGTTGGGCTCAGGGCGGGGTCCAGCGGGTTTTCCTTTTTTTAAAAAAAAAATAATATATGTATAAAAAAAACTCAATAAACAAAACAAGATAGTGTAATAAAAACATCTCAATGCTGTTTTTGTGCTTCTTATATTATTTAATAGACATATGAATTTTTTGTAATACAAATACAATTGTCTAAAATCTAAATTGCAACTTTGTGGTGTTGTCCAAAAGTTGCAAATTACATAATAAAATTGCAATTTAAAAAATTACATTCTCAAAAAAACCTGTTCTAATTGCTTGATGATTTCCTGTGGTTCTTCGGTTGGAATTGGTATTTGTTGGTCAAATTGATCCACGCCGCTTCCACTACCTTCGGTTAAGATTTCGTTGTAGTTTTCATCTTCTTCTTCGTTGATCTCCGGTTGACCGCACCTTCTCCGCTCCGCTCGTATCCAATCTCACGAATAATACCGCAATTTCAAAGTGTCTCCGGCTAATGAGTGTCTGTGGTCTCCTATTTGATATCTGCCGTGAAAAAGCGCTTTCAGGCCTTGATTGATGACGCTTGAATGTTCAAAACATCTCGGGCCATCAATGAAAGTGTCGGAAAGGTCTTCTCATTCCCCCTCCAGTATTTTAGCAAGTCTTCATGTCCATCTTCATTGATAACTTCTTGATACGGAACAGAACCCTGCAAAATAAAAATATTCAACTCGCTAATTTGGTTAGTAGTAGAATGCGGCCGCACATTCTATTTACGAGGCTTTCAATACTAGCCAGAAAGCGACATGTCTTTTGTGAGGTTGTGTTGAAGATGAAGAAGATGGTATGGAAGCCGGTAAGTTACTAGCATTTTCTTGTTGATAAAATCTATATATTTTTTTTGCATTGGTGTTCTACGCTAGACAACACTTCTTCTTTAGTTTGACTTTGTTCAATAGGTGGTGGGTGATTTAGATTTTTGAGACTTGGAGGTGGTAGTACTTCTATACAATCGTAAATAGTTTCAATTAGTGATTTAGTACCGTCTATTTTAATAGTAGGATTTAATACAGAACCAATAATATAAATAGTGGGAATAGGAATAAAATATTTTTTTATTTTGACAAACATTTTTTTAATAGCTGTCTTATAAGCTGGTTTTTCCATATATTCACTAAGTAATAAAAATATTAGAGTTATGTAAAACAACATAGTTGAAATAGTAGGATAATATATACCGGAAAATTCTTTTGTTGTTTGAAAAAATTTCTCTAAAAATACAATAAGTTCGGAAATTTTTACCCAATCACTATCTAAAATCATATCAGCTGGATTTTTATTATGAGAGTTAAAAAATAAAGTTATAGGTATTCTATAGTCATAAGCAACAAGTAGTTGCTGGAATAAAGAATTCCCACAGTGGATACTTCTTGTGGAATTTTTCTATAAGGTAGTCCACAATCGTGACAAGTTTTTTTATATTCTTTTCTACGTTGTACTTTATTACTTTTAAAAATAAAGTTTATAGCAAATTGTATTTTACTAAGAATGTCTTCAAAAAGTGATAGACCATCCTTTACAATTAAGTTATATATATGACACACGCATTTTATATGAAAATGATCTGGAAAAGATGGAGTTAAACTATTTTTTAAAATTGTAATTGCGTAATTGTTAGAAGAAGCGTTATCTAATGTAATAGTTATAATTTTATTGGTTATTCCGTAATAATGACACACTTGATAAATATTATTTGCAATAAAAGTACCAGTGTGCATATCATCTATATATCTATAAGCTAAAATAGGTTTTTGCATAGACCATTTATAATCTATCCAATGACAAGTTACAGTTAAATAATCATGGCCGTTAGTACTACGACCTATATCAGACGTGATAGATACTTTGCCATTAAAATGATATAATGAAAAACGTAAATATTGTTGATATTCATGCGCGAATTTAAATACATCTCTCTTAACAGTTGATCTAGAAAAACCGTTAAAAGCAGGATTATATATATCTCTAATGTAATGAATAAAATCGGGAGATGAAGGAAATGAAAAAGGCAAACCCTCCACAACAACTAATTTTGATATTGCTTCCCTATCTCTATGTTTATTGTATTTAGAGCCTACAATTTCCCCCGTCATAGGGTTAATTTGACCCTGTATTTGGTCCGGGACAGTATCAGTATGTGAACCTTGTCCCGATGGAGCGGGCGTTTGTGCACCCGGTTTTGAAGCCTGGTATTGGGCCTAGCTGGATGAGCACTTACTACGTGTCTAATTAAACCCCCCCGTCCCACCGTGACCTTTTCCAGTTTTAAATTTTAAAATATTTTTACAAATTTTACATATAGCTATTTGATTCTCTACGTCCTTATCAAAAAATGTCCATGCATCTGATTTTAATGGTCGTTTTGTTGGACCTCGTCTCATACTAGGGGGAATATGAGGTATTTCAGTTGAAGGTGCACTAGTGGGTGTGTTGTCATCAACATTAGTGGGTGTATCATCGTCTAAATTAAAGTTTTCTTGAGTTCCAGAAAATAGCTCCTGGTCTAAATCTAATGGTATTGTAGGAAAATGTTGAGTATCAACAAAATCATCCTGTGTAGGAATAAGATGACTAGAAGAAGTACTCTTGCCCTGGTTGCTCCTACTAGAAGAAGCACCCTTACCCTTACTCTTACTCTTAAACATACCTTTTAATCCTTCCATTTTAATTATGATAATAAATAATTAAAGACAATAAAATTAAGTGCGCTAAATAAAATAAACATACAATAATAATTTAGTGAAGGAACGAATGTACCAAACGCCGACGTAACGTCGACGTGTAATCGAGAAGTTGAAAATTGAAACTTTGTTCGATGGAAGATCCTCAAGCTAGTTGCCAACTTCACTCCCAATTCCCAAATGAATAAATAAAATTGAATATTTAGTAAACAATGTAGACTTGTAGAGAGATATATTGAGAGATTAGAGAGATTGTAGGAAGATTTGTGAGAAAGATGAAGAGAAAATGAGTTATTTATAGTTGGAAAATTGGGTTAAAGTGTAAATATAATAACTTATGGGTTAAAAATAAATATTAAGGGGTAGGGGGGGTTGGGGGAGGGGGGAGGGCTAAAATGGCCGTTGGCCAACGGCCAAAATCTAAAATGGTCGTTGGTGCAACGGCCATATTTGCAAAGGGGGGACAAAGGGCGGGGTCGGGTCGGGCGGGCCTGGGGCGGGCTCGGGTCTGGCGGGACGAGACATTGTCCCGTCCCGAGTTCGAGGCCCGCCACCGTTTTTTTTTTTTTTTTTAGCGGAGTCGGGGCGGGACCGGGGTCGGGCCGTCCCGGCCCACTGGCCACCCTTAGTTCAATATGACACATTTTCATCTTCCAATGCTTCACAATAACAGGCATGCAGTCTCAACTATTCTGCTTTAAGGGCAAGTGTTATTTTGATTCCATATCTACAAATACTAGTGTGAAAGTGTAGAGATTATGAGATTTAGCGCGGAATTGGTGAATATGATGCTCATCGTGGATCCAAAGGTTGCATGATGAGAAGTTTATTCACCTTTTTTTCTTTTTCACCCATTAGTTCTTGGGTTTGAATGAATTCGAGTCTAGTAATACTTGTTATGTGCAAAAAATATGCTCTTGTGGATTTGGGTGCACGAGGAATGAGGAGGTTAATTCACCTTCGTGCACCCATTAGTTGATGATTCTCGAATGTCTTTGCCTCTAGCCCAATTTCTGTCTGCAACAAAAGTATGTAGTTCAGAAGAATTTTTAGGGACTACTTTTGGTTGCATAGTACTTTAGTCTATATCAACTTTTCCTAATATTTCCCTATTTGAATACCTAACGATTCAACGAAATTTTAGTGGAATCTCCGCTTCTTTTAGATGTCAATATAGTTTATATGGACATGTCACTACAAAAAGAAGTTTCTAGAATTGTAGAAAGATATGAAAATAAAAGATAGAAGAAAGCCTTCCTTTTACTTTAACACTGACCTGTTTGGAAACAAAATAGAGAGAGCCTTCCTGTTACTGTATATTTGCCTGCTCTGTATTACAGGCTAAAAAGAAGAGCTTGAAGCGGAGCCCCCAGGGCTTTGTTCAACAGTAAAGTATCTACTGTGCTGGATGTGGACGTCACGAGTTTGAACCCTACCGAGGACTAAACCCTTGTATTTAAGTGGAAGGAAGGTGGAGGAGCAGACCTATACTCCCCAAGTTTCACACCTGTGCGCCAACTTGGGTTGAGCCAGCTAACTGATGGGGAATTTCTTTTTATTTAAAAGTAGAGACATACTTGGTTTAATTGAAAAAACATGGGCTTTTTTTCTTCCTTTTTTGTGCTGATGCTCGAATGGCTGATATTGTGGTAGATAAGTCTCTCAAACTCAACAGTTAACATTTTGCGAAGAAATGATAATCAGTGGGAAGAAAATGAACAGTATTTGTGTGTCCTGTATTTACAACGCTGTTAAATCTTTTTGGTGATGTAGGAGCACTTTAACCATAATGTAGTGTTGCCACCTTTTAGGTCAATTTGAGCTTTCTATTTTACTTGCTTTGTAATAAAGGACTAAAAATAAAATGACATGTAGGTCAAATCAATAATTTTTTTCATGTGCTGACGATATTATTTATTATAAAGTATAAACAATCAGATGTGAAATTGGTATAGTAGGGTTTTCATTTATAACCAGAAAACTTCATCTCTTGTTATTTACTGATTTATATTTTGGTTGGTTCATTTTTTAATCTTCTGCAGGGGAATCTTGCTGGAAATTCCTCTGCATTAGCCTTATCTTTTCCAGATATGAAGGACAATTTTGTATCATGCTACCAGAATCACTTTGCTTCTTGGTTGTGAGCCAATAATACATTATGACACTCGAGGACTTCTTCGCCTTTACTGAGATGAGTAATGGGCTTACAGCTGCTGCTAGAGTTGAGGAGCTAGTATCTATAATGCAGAAAGAAGTTTGTGTTGTCAAGAACACTGGTGAAATAACAAGGCAATGGTCCGCTGTGGCTAGCGTAATTGCTGCAACTGAGAATAGAGTGTGTCTTCAACTATTTATCCAGCTGAATGGACTCTGCATTATTAACAGTTGGTTAAAGGATGCTCAGAAAATTTTCTGTGACAACAATGTAGAAGAGTTGATCACTCAGTTACTGGTAGCGGTTGAAAAGCTGCATGTAGACTATGAGAAATCTGTTTCTTCTGGAATCAGGGTTACAGTGAAATGCCTCCTTGACCATGAGAGCTCTAAGGTGCAAGAGAGGGCTCGAGTGCTGTTTGATATTTGGGAGAAAGAAAAAGATGACGATGCAGGTGAAAAAGCAGAGACATTAATGGGTGATGGGATGCGAGTCGTTGTGGCAGAAAATGGGCAGTCAGAACCTTCTCCTGAGAATGGCGGAGGTAAATATGAGGAAAATGTTAATAATAATGTGCTATCTTCAAGGTCTGGTGTTGGTAATTCTTCTAGGGCTGACAATACTAAGTCATCTGACCAAAATTTGGATGGGCATCAGAAGTCTTCTCCTATTGGTGAAGATCACAAGGTAGAAGCAGAGATTATCAGTGCAATCGATACGTGCAGTTCTGCAGGTTTAAGACATGGTTCTCTTGATAGGCAGACAGGGGTTCCTGTTTTGGAGTCTATTAATTATTCAAACCACACTCAACAAGACACAAGTTCGGAGAAGACTAGTTCTTCAGATACTGATGCAGGAGATTCTGGCAGTGGATCAGATTTACAAAGAAAAACAGATATCAATGATGAAGTGAACAAATCGCCTTCAGTCGAGGGGAAGACATTAATGGATGATAGTAGACCTACAAATCATAGCAGAAGTTCCATGCTTGGTGCTAAAGACAGGAAATACAACATCGACAGATTGCATAGTTTGGAACGTCCCCAAGATTTGGTGAGGGTGGATCTCATTGCTGGGGTTGACAAGCAGATTAGTGGTGAAAGTGTAGATGATTTGGAAAATGACACTGAACCACCAGAGACAGGTAGTAAAGACTCTGACGGTGATATTGAATTAGATTATGGCATTATTGATCCTTTGGAAGTTGCTCGACAAGTTGCACTAGAAGTGGAGAGGGAAGTTGAACAGAGTTGCAGTTCTTCTGAGAAAATACAAATTCATGAGCCTGATAGCCCTGATTCTATAAGTGCAACTGTTGAGAAGCAAGTATTAAGAGGAATGTCTGAAGCTTCAATTACAAACTCAGAAGCTGGACCCAAAAATGATAAAGTAAAGCTGGATGTTGATGCCAATGCTGAGAAGGGCCTGTGTGATTTTGATCTGAATCTAGAGGTTTGCTCAGACGATATATATCAGCTTGAAGATCCCATATCTACCTGCATCTCTGTTGTTTCTGCTTCCAAGGCAGCAGCTTCCCCTGGGATGCCTGTTGCTACATTAGAATTTGAAGGGGCTCTTGGATGGCAAGGATCTGCTTCAACCAGTGCATTTCGGCCAGCAATTCCTCAAAGTGCGAATGCTGACAGCAGCAAAGAGCAACAGCAAGGGTGGCTTGATATTGATCTGAATGTAGCTGATGGTGGAAATGACAAATCTGCAGATTTTTTCACAAAAAAGTCAGAAAGAGTGGAGTTGGATCTCAACTGTGCAAGTGAGGAGGGTGAGGCACCATCAGATTGGCGGATGGAGGGAAGGCGGAATGGACATTGGAGTCGATTTCCTTCGTCCGAGCATCTTTCATCATGCAACTTTGATCTAAATGACCAACCGTCGTTTCTCAACAATTCTTCGGACCAATCCTACTTGAAGAAACCATCTCAAAATATTTGTGCGGCTGGAGGGATGAAATCTGTGGTATCCATTATGGGCATGAAGGTAGAGGTGAAGCGTGAATATGTTCCTCTTTCCTTTACATTCCCAAATGGTAGGACAACAGAAAATACAGTTGCCCGAAGCGGGAGTGTCCTAGGAATGGGATCTCCATTTCTATATGCCCCTTCTCCTGTTTTTGGTTACAATCCAGGTCCTCCCATCCCATTCTCCTCAGCGATGTATGGACCTGGTGGCCCTATTCCTTACATGGTGGATTCCCGAGGTGCACCTCAGATTGTTGGCTCTGCTTCAGAAATACCACCATCCTTCACTCAACAACCATTCATTATAAGCATGGCTGGGGCACCTGTTTCAAATGGGGTTGGGCCACCACGGAGTGGTCTGGATCTCAACACTAGCTTGATACTAAGCGGAGGAAATAGAGACCTTGGAGGTCTGAGGCAGTTTTTCACACAAGGACAGGTCAGGTCAATGGATGAACACTTGAGGACCACCAGCTCACAACCCTCAACCAGTTCACTTGTTGGTGAGAAACGGAAAGAACCGGAAGGTGGTTGGGAACGTTACCCTTTAAACATCATCCACCACCATGGAAGTAAAACATAAAGTATCTGGTTTCCTCTGATGGGGGGGGGGGGGGGGATCGGTGTCTAATAGCAATAGGTAAATTCAAGCCTTATTGGTTTTGTGGGAGGGGGGCATAATATATAGCTGAATAAGGACATGATTTCTGAATGTAATATGCTTCTTGAGATGACTGGCCAAAGAAGAGTAGATGTTAGGTTTCATTGTTTTAAAAGAAATGTTAAATTGTTATTCTCGTCAAGTTTCATAGGTTGTTGCTACCACGGAGAACTTACATGTAACTGTAATCTCTCATTTACACCATAGAAATGTAGAAAAATGTCTCTTTTTCTATATCCTATTCTTATCAATGCTCTAGATTATAATTGCAACCAAAATACCGTAGGTGCCTCAATGACAAAGAAGGAACTAACTGAGCAACTTTGCACCCAGTTTTCTTTCCCTGGATTAGGGAGGTACTGAAATGATAAGAGAAAGCGGTGACTTTTTAACCAAAAACATTTGCAAGACAAGTCAATTGTTTATCTTTCTAGACTATGGCCACAAGTGATTCTAGCTCTTCAAAGGCAGGTTTGGTACTCTTGTTTCTTTTTGATTTCAACTTTTTTTTTTTCAGGGGTCCAGAAGGCTAAAAGGTGGGGGAGAAGTAAGCCGAACCTCTAATCGCCCAGGGCAGCTCATTGATAAAACACATCGGAACTCACGTATGGGGCTTAGTTCTATGAGACTTACGGCCTAAGCGCCCAATTGTACGTCCTAAACACGCCTAACACCCAACACTCGGGGCTTGCCTTGCGGTTCTTACAAAGCGCCCAATTGTACGTCCTAAACACGCCTAACACCCAACACTCGGGGCTTGCCTTACGGTTCTTACACTATTTATGTGTCAAATTCTTTAGTTAACACTGTTAACCCTCATAATTCTTTTATAAATGAATGATGCTTAATTAATAGTCCATCTGTTTCAAAATATTTGTTTTACTCTCTTTTTTAGTCCGTTTAAAAAAGAATGTCTCTTTTCTTTTTCGACGATTCTTTAATTTCAACTTTACACATGGTTAAAGATCATTTTGGTATATTCTACATATCTTTAGTTAACCACCACAAGATTCATAAGTCTTCTTTATTTTCTTAAACTCTGTGACAAATCAAAACCAGACAAACATTTTAAAACAGAGGGAGTAATATTTTCATCTATAGAAATAAGAAGATTGAGAATAACTCAAATAACAAGTCGTAATATTGCTATTTCCCAACACCATGATGATGAATATCACATAACATTTCTTTAAAAAATACATAGCCAAAGTTTACATCTTCACTTGTTATTAGTCTTCAAGTTTTTGGCATATCTATCTCTCAAAATTATTACTCCCTCCGTCTCAATTTAAGTGTCTTAATTTGACTTGACACGGAGTTTAAGAAATAAAAGAAGATTTTTGAATCTTGTGGTCTTAAATTAAAGATGTGTGATGTCTTTTAAATCTCGCGGTCTTAAACTTGCATTGGGATTGAAAAACTTACTAAAACACTTTTTTTGGGACAGACCAAAAAGAAAAGTAGTTAAATTGGGACGGAGGGAATATATTTTATTATTTCGCCATTTAAAAAATAATTTTATATTTATTCATGTAGGAGTGTTTTTAATTATAATACTAATAAAGTTTATTAATTATTTTCTTTTAGGGAGGTAAATTGCATAGTATGATAGTAATATATTTTAAGAAATTGTGATTCTTTTATGTTCGAAAGTTAAGATGTTAGAGTTAATTTGCCTTTCATAATAACTTTTATATCATTGCATTATTTATACTTGTAAAATCATATTAGAAATTTTGTTTTTTATGAGTTTCTTTAATTACATGTTTAATTATTTTACACTATTAATGTTTTTTTATAATTTTTTTATTATTATACTACTTACTATTTTATTACATTATAAATTAAAATTTAATGATTCATGAGACTTACGCCTCACCTCGTGCTAAGTAAAACACTCCACCTTATGCCCCCGCCTTGTAAACACTGTTTCTTACATCATTGATTGAAAATTTTCTTGCAAAACAACTTTATGTGTGATGTTTAAGTTTAATATTAGTAAAGTAGAATTAATGGATTGACTGTTCTGTTTAATTTTGTAACTAACAGACGAATTATGACAAGCAGGAGATAATAGTTTTGAAGGTCACCCAATTATCAGTAATTATCTATTAAAGTTGTGGCTTTTTTTTGTAACAAGGTCACCCAATTTTGTCTATATCACTTCAAAAGTGATTATATTAATATTTGCCCAACAAAATATGACATGACATTTTATTTAGTTTATATGAACTTTTTGCTCGGTCCACATGGCAATAAATCCGACCCGACTTGACCCCACCCAACGTTAACCCATAACCCAAATTAATCCTATTCTCTCTTAATTAAAATAGAGTTTCACTCTTTCTGAAATTCTTAACCAATAAAACATTATAAATAAAATAATTTTGTTATATAAATTCTATACATTTCTACTGGCCTGACTAACACACGCAAAGCAATTAGTGAAAATACAGATTCGATAATTGTAAGATTTCAAGAAAAGATTAAGCAAAACTACAGTTTTTTTGGGTCAAGTTCTCTGTTCTTCTTGAAGTCACTGAGAAAGAGGTCAACACTATAACACAATGACAGCTCAGTAAACAATTTACATATACTCTCTTTACATTAATTACAATAGTATAGTTGATCTTTGAAATTCCTAAAACAACACTACATAACCTTACAATTCAGGCTTACGGCAGAAGTCAATGACTTTGGCACCATGTATTTATGTTTAACAATCAACTTATATGCATAAATAAAACATTCACCGTAAATTTAAAATTCTAATTCCGCCTCCGTCAAACTCAATTTTAATTGAGAAAGAATAGGATTAATTTGGGTTATGGGTTAGGGTCGGGTCCTTGTTTATTGCCATGTAGACAGAGAAGAAGAAAAAAAAAGTCCACGTGAACTAAATAAAATGCGTGTCATATTTGTTTTGGCCAAATATTAATAGGGTCACTTTTAAAGTAATATATGCAAAGTTGGATGACCTTGTTATTAAAAAAACATGAATTTGATAGATAATTATCAATAGTTGGATGACCTTCTCAGTTACCACAAAATATTTAAAAGGATATTACCCTTATACATTGATAGTGTAATTTATTTTATCATCAATATAGTTTAGTCATCCTATTTATCAAGTCATTGCTTAATTTAGTAATAAAATTTTAACTGTAATGACCTTATAAATAATCTAATATTGCACCGAACTTGAATTCTATTTTAAAAATATTTTCAAACCTATGATTAAACACAAGGAATGTTCTAAGTTTAAGAAAAAGTTTGTTCGGTGCACTATTCTTTCTTAATGTCGATGTTGTCACAGCCCAGCCTTGGGTGTGGCCGGCATCCGGCACCCTAAGGTCAGAGCGTACCAACTGTAATACCTGAATCTTATGAAATGAATCTTGGACCGACAAGGTCTCCAAATGATAATAAAAAAAGACAGAAAGTAACAATAACCTGCACGCAGAAGAGGTCCAACACAACATATATACATAAACTAAGGCCGACAAGGCCGTCATAAGTATACCAACAACTGACAAGGGATGACAAGGCCACACAAGACATATATACAACAACCTCTAGTTTGCAAACCTCTACGAGTACTAACATGTATCGTCAAGTTGGGACAGGGCCCCGACATACCCCAAAATGATTATATATATGCAACAATGCCTACCGATTCTGTATAGCAACTCCGGAGAAGTGGAGTGCGATAAACAATAGTTGGAGGCAGATGCCCTACTGAGGAGGAAAGTCGGTCTGTCTATTTATACCTGCGGGTATGAAATACAGCGCCCCAGAAGAGGACGTCAGAAAAAAACATGTACTGAATATGTAAGTGAAGTAAAATATATAAATGAAGAATGTAATACAAGGGAAGAGTACAAAATTCAACTTGAAATTCAGAAAAAGCCTCTAAGGGCATACACTGTCATAACTATGAATTTATGCATGTCTGTAAAAATTAAGCCACTCAATGGGGCCATATAATCTAGTATCAAGTCTCTCTGTGGGGAAAATCATATCATAACTTACCCGGCCTCGAAAGAACTCGGTAATATCGTACCCGACCTTTAATATGACTCGATAACGTCAAGAACAACTGCAGTGGTGCGCACGTATAAGTGTCGTACCCGGCTAACTCGGTAAGAAAATAGATACATATATACAAATGCAATGCAAGACCTCAAGGACACCATGAATAGAGTCAGAGTGACCTATAGTCGCTATCCTTCGACTATCGTTATTGTCACTACGTTCATCAACTTTCAGCCAACTAACCAGAGATATATAGAATACTAGATCAAAAGATGAGTTACATTAATAAGGAAGAAGACATGAATGTTTTAGTTAAGCATCGAAAATGTCTCTTTAGGAAATCATTTGTATTACAAATCATGCCAAAGAACGAATAAGCCTTACATACCTTATCGTCGAAGCTATTTAAGTTCCATGAGTCTTCGTACACTCTACGAATGATTATATACATTATATAAATGGTTTATATCAATATTGAATCCATAGCTTTTAGAAAATTTCACTTAGACATTTTATCAAACTTTATAGCGTCATTTGTAGCTCAAATTCTACATATCCTATCACAACAATCTTTATTATCACCCCTACTCATCACCACAACTCTATCCATATCCTTATACCATTTTCCGGACGGATCTTTTCATCATCTAAAAACCCTGAAGAGGGTAAGAATATAAATGGTATACTAATAAAGTTCTATCTTCCCAAACTTCCGGCAACAACATGGGTTCTCATGATTCCTCCTCCTCCACACAAGACGTTACACGTCCTCCTCCTCCCTCCTCCTATACCAACACCTTTCATCCGGCCTTCGCCGTTACAAATATCAAGAACTTTATCTCTTTGGTTTTTGATCAAGAGGATGGACAATACTTTTCATGGGTAGAATTATTTTAAATTCATGCTTGTGCCTACAACGTTCTTGATCACATTGACACTACCATACCGTCCGTCTGACGTTGACAACACTACGTGGAAACAACTTGATGTTATTGTTAAGCAATGGATATATGGCATCGTATCAAGGATCTACTTCATACTATTATGAAGGCAGGTGCTTCGGCTCACGAACTATGGACAAGACTAGAGGAAATCTTTCAAGACAACAAACATACTCGTATCGTCTATTTGGAGGAACAATTCAATAACACCCGTCTTGAAAACTTTGTGAATATGTCCGACTATTGCGAACAATTGAAATTAGTTGCAAATCAATTAACTAATGTGGGCACAACAATTTCAGAAACGAAGATGGTTTTGCAACTAATAAATGGTTTGCCAAAGGGCGAGTACGACACATTTGCGACAATGATTCAACAAGTCGATCCTCTCCCTAGTTTAAATAAGGCCCGATCATAATTTCTCTTGGAGGAAACTAGGCATGCCAAACAGGATGAACATAATCAAAAGGCCTTGGTAGTTAATGCACTGGTGACCACCACCACACCTGTCGGCCAGCAGCAGCACACGGACAACCAACATCCGCGGGGCGGCCGCGGTGGCGGCAGGGGCAGAGGTCATGGTAACGGCCGTGGTGGCAAGGTAAAAGGATGCGGGGGACAGTCCAGTTCCGGTGGCCAACCACAGTAGGCTCAATACCCATCTCAGTGGGCCAACCCACTGCCTTGCCTATTTCTGAAACTTGGGCCTTACCCTCATATTTCTACCCGAATGTCTCAGCCTAAGGCACTGCCCAGTGGCAGTTGCCCAGTATTCTGGCCCTCATCTAGGCCAACGTCCGATGGCCCATCCACAACATACCCACTTCTCGGTGGCCCAACAGCAACCGTACGACCTCCTTACCCCTACCGAACTAGGCCAGGTCTACAACACCATGAATTTATAACAGCCCGATAATGCCTAGTATATGGATATTGGTGTCCCATCTCACCTTACTTGTAACTCTGATAATCTTCATCAATTGTTTAATTTGAATAATCCTCAATTTATTTTGGTCGAAAATGACAATCACATTCCAATTCAAGGCTACGACACCACTTAAACTCCACCACCCCACCCTCTCTTTTCCCTAAAAAATGTTCTATATGCTTCTAACATTATTAAAAACTTGATCTCTATTAGGAAATTTGCTAATGATAATTTCGTATCTATTGAGTTCGACCCTTTTTGTTTTTCTGTGAAGGACCTACGTATGGAGACAACTCTTACGAGATGCAATAGTGTGGGGGACTTGTATCCTTTCTCTTTTAATTTTGCTGCAAGTGTCAATCCACATACACCTCTAGCTGCAATCTCTCCTTCAACCTGACACAGTCGACTTGGGCACTCAGGAGCACCGATTTTTAACTTTCTTAGAAGTCATAATTTGATTCAATGTAATAAAGGGAAATTTACCCACAACTGCTATTCTTGTCCACTAAGAAAACATGTTAGACTTCCTTTTAAATCGTCTTTGAGTGTTACTTTCTCTCCATTTAATATCATTCATGCATATTTATGGACATCTCCCATTACTAGCAAACTGTGTCATAAATATTATTTGGTACTATTAGATGACTTCTCTCATTTTATTTGGGTCTATCCTCTCAAATATAAGTCTCAAGTCTACTCCACCTTTCTTGAATTTCGATCCTACGTTAAAACGCAATTTGAAAAGAATATTAAATCGTTTCAATGTGACAATGGTCGTGAGTTTAACAATTCACCCTTTCATAAATTTTGTACGGACAATGGCATGGTGTTTAGATTCTCTTGCCCCCATACCTCACCTCAAAATGGTAAAGCCGAAAGAATCCTTCGCACCATTAATAATATGATCTGTACCATGCTATTTCATACTTCTTTCCCTTCCCTTTTGGGTCTACGCGTTACAAATGGTAGCATACCTTCTTAATATATTACCTACTCGTACCCTTCAAAATAAAACTCCCACTGAAATTCTATTTTGTAGGGTCCCTTCCTATGGTCACCTCCGAATCTTTGGCTGTCTATGCTGCCCTAATCTCGCCTCCACGGCTCCTTACAAATTAGCACCTAGGACTACTCCTTGCATCTTCTTGGGTTTTTCGTCAAACCATAGGGGTACATATGCTATGATTTGTCCATAAATAAAGTATTTGTCTCTCACCATGTTACATTTGAGGAGCACATCTTCCCTTTTGCAAACGACCGAAAATTTCAAGTCACTGACTATGGCTTTCTTGACGATTCAGACACTTCTCCCTTATTTAGTAATATGATCCATGTAGCTAGTAGTTCGACAGAAAACTCACTGCCCCGGTCATCTCCCCCGGAACCCATTGCTCCCGTCACCTCCTATTGCCACCCGTGACTACCCCACTACCACCCGCAATCTTGCCCGGCCTACCATTGATCCCGTGACAACCCCATTGCCCCGCTGCCACCCGATACCATCACCAACCACCCATCCACCGTCAACCAACCCCCGTCGACCAGCCCCCTGCCCGCAAGTCCCATCGCCTCCTCACAACCCCACTGCTCGAGCCCCATCATCCCATCACCGCTCTACTGCCTGAGTCCTCGCCCGCCATAAAATACCCAAATAGTCCCCATTCCAACGCACCACATGGAAACCTCTTCCCAATACGAGATTTTCAAACCGAAAGTCCACGTTGAACCTATCCACTCAAGCCATCTCACCTATACCCAAGAATCCAAAATTAGCCAAGCTTGATCCTAATTAGAATGCGGCCATGCATGAGGAGTTTGATGCGCTAACTACACAACAAACTTGGGATCTTGTCCCAAAACCTAAGGGGGTCAATGTGATTCGTGGTATGTGGTTATATCATCACAAATTCAGGGACAGTGGTGAGCTTGAACACTATAAGGTGAGACTTGTGGTAAATGGCACGGTGCAAGAAGAGGGAATTGATTGTGGTAAGACCTTCAGTCCAGTGGTTAAACCAACCACCATTTGCACTGTTTTGAGCATTGATATGGGAAAGAATTGGTTGATTCATCAGCTTGATGTGAAAAATGTGTTCTTACATGGGTATTTAAAAGAAATTCTATACATGCATCAACCATCTAGCTTCATGCATCATTTGGCTCTTCAGTATGTCTGCCGATTTCGGAAGTCACTTTATGGCTTGAAACAACCCCAGGGCTTGGTATGACCGCTTTTCCACTTACATCTTGCAGATTGGGTTCATGTGCACCAAATGTGATAACTCCTTTTTATTTTTCATCGAGGTGATGACATTGCATACCTACTGTTCTATGTGGATGACATTGTTTTGACTGCCTCCTCAGATGTGTTGAAAATGAGATTATCACCATGCTCAAATCAGAATTTGCCATGACAGACTTGGGTAAGTTGAGTTATTTCTTGGGGATTTCTGTGACTAGATCCAAGAATGCAATGTTCTTGTGTCAGCATAAGTATGCCGAACAGATTGTCTACAGGGCTAAAATAGCAAACTGCAAGAGCATATCCACTCCAGTCGACTCAAAGTCGAAGCTTAGCATCGACGACGGGGATCCGGTGCTTGATCATTCTCTTTATAGGAGTCTAGCTGGTGCACTTCAGTATATTACCTTCACTAGGTTCGATATTGCATATGTCATTCAACAGGTGTATTTGTTCATGCATGCTCCTAGGGAGCCTACTTTACCACTCTTAAATGTATCATTCGGTACGTCAAGGGTACTCTTAACTACGAATTACATCTTTATCCATCTGCACAAACCAAGCTGATATCTTATACGAACGCTGATTGGGGCGGCTCTCTAGACATACGTCGATCTACTTCCGGCTATTGTATATTTTTGGGTGATAACCTCATCTCATGGTCTGTAAAATGGCAAGCCACGCTTTCCCATTCGAGTGCAGAAGCAGAATATAGAGGCGTTGCGAACGTTGTTGCCAAAATTTATTGGATCATAAACCTCCTTCTAGAGCTGCATTGTCCCTTACGTAAGGCATCTCTTATCTACTGTGATAACATATCTGCTGTTTACTTGTCTCATAACCCGATTCAGCATTAGCGAACCAAACATATTGAGATGGATATTCATTTTGTTCGTGAGAAGGTTGTCATGGGCCATGTTCGGGTGCTACATGTTCCTTCTTCCTATTAGTACGCAAATATATTTAGTAAGGGACTCCCTCGGTAGTTGTTCCTTGATTTCAGATGTACGGCCTCCTCCCGTTCCGACTGAGGGGATGTGATAGAAAATATATTAATATTCTCTATATATTATGTAATTATTATTCTAGTGTAATTATGTAAAATAGAGATCCTTCTCCAATTAAGTTTGTAAATTGTGAACACCTATAAATATTACTTTAATGAGAAGCCTCCAACCAATGAGAATTACACTATTCTATAGAGACAAATATAAGCAGAGAACCAAAAAATTGAAAGGGTGACCAAAATGAAGAGGTAAACGACAAATTGTTCCTTTCTAGAATACTCCTCTTTGAATGTAGCTCAGTTGAAATAACATGTGAACGGAGAAAGCAAGATATGGAAAAAGTAAGAGGGTGTTTGAATTGACTTATTTTAAATGCTTATTGGGTTTTAAACGTTTTTTTTTCAATTTTTGCCGTGTTTGATAATGGAAAAAATGCTTTAAAATATTTATTTTTAGGTATGAAAAATATAAAAAAAAGAAAGACAAAAATCAAAAATTAAATATGACTTTTATCATCGTAAAGCCAAACACACCGACATTAAATTTAATTTTGTGATGATATGATTTCACGCAAAGATGTGTGTTTTTCATATCATCCTAGAGATGCGTGTTTTTCTTCATGCAAGATCTCGAGGACTGTGTGAATTTTAATATAGAGTCATTGATATTTTATTTATTTTTTCCAACGTTCATGTTTCTTAAAAATCAAAATATGTGTTGCATACACTTATTATGTGAATGTTTATTGTACATTCATATTATGAAATGCTTTTGATGCATTCTTTGATATTATTGAAAAGTATGTTGGGTATACAGAGTTCAACCATAGGTGACTGCCTCCGTCAATTTAGTGTTGATGGGAGATGAGATGAGATCTTAAGCAAATTATTAAAAGGACAATTTGAGAGCACATAGCTTAAAAATCTTTAGCATCGCACAAGTAATGACAAAAGGTTATTATAGTATTTCTATGGTGAAAATAAGTTTCACCTAGTCTACTTCAGAGGCCAGATGTGAGTCCATGTTTATTGAGTAGATCAAGAAACTCAATTCAGATGCATATGGTGTCTTAATATCATCTTGTGGCACATGTTTCATACCATGTGTGCAAATGTCGACCAAAAAAGGATTAACACAAATTTCATCTTGACTTATTATTGTTTGAGACCTTATTAAGTACCCTCACGACTCGGATCAGTGGCTCGAAGCTTAGTTCGATGTTCGCTATCTTAGCATGCTACCAAATGACCATGAAAGATTCGATTTGACGGATCATGAATAGAAAAACGAGTTGGATACAAGTTGAGATACTCATGAGAAGAGGAAGATTATTAATGAAATCTCATTTAGTTTGTGTTTGCTGGTACCGGTTGACTTATGGGTCATAATTTTGAACACAAGAACTATGATACATGAGATCAAAGTATGATGTATCAATGTGATTCAAATGTTCTAGGGCACTGAGCATACTTCTTATGATCTACTTGATGATTCTTGTGACGACGAAGAGACATTTGTATAGCAAAGTGCTCTCATAGTATGCCGGTCGCGCGACCTCTTTATCCTGTATGAATGATGCAAGAGAGATTAAAAGGAAGAATATGCTTTTCCTTAGATCGATGGAGTTCGAGCACTGCCTTATGTGTGAGTGGGAGATATTAAAAAGTATTGTTGGGTCGGGTCCACCCATAAGGGGTGTCAGATGACCCATGAGCCCATTAATTATTCCTCCACTTTAAACTCTAGAGCTAGCCTATAAAAACACAATTTTAGGTGTTTAAGAGTGGTTAATCCATCATATAGAGACGACTAGGGTTCACACATAAAATATACCTATGCATTAGTTAGAGGGATATTTAGGCTGTGAAAACATGGGAATTCATTCGTTTTGTGAGAATTCCCGATGACCGGTGACACAAGTCGTGGTTGCTGCAGATCCGCTTCTGCTATGAAAAAATCTGTATGTTTCCTAAACTAGTATTTTTACGATTCAAATACTACATAAAGTTTAGCAAAAATAGGTATATGCAGCGATGGTACTTTAGTAGTAAGATATGTTGTGATCAGAATTCTTCATGAGCTTAACAAATTATTTGAGACTTCGGTGTTGCGATCATAGTTGTTCAATAATATTTACTTATGAAAAGTAAGTTTGAGAGTACTTCAGAGTGATCATACAGGTGCTTGAGTATGTGGTTTAACTAGCAAATGCCATCCCATCTCTCCACTCCACTCCGAACTCATGGAATTGGAATATGAACTCCCCATTACTCATGAACATGGTTACTACCCCCGGAAATATATTGAAACGGATTGCACTGATCTCCTCACTTTAATATTAAAGGGAATTGACTCTCTTAATTTTCTCACTTCATGTTGCAGATGGTTCATGCATCAGACTAGCCAAGTGCTCCTCCAGCAATTTTAGGGAAGGAAACAAAGTGGCACACCTACTTTTTAAGGAGGCAGTGTTGGGTATTTTTGCTCTATGGTACTTTATAAAGCAGTACGGGAAGTATATAACTATTACAAGTATTCGAAAGGATAAACAAAGATTCAATAATTCATCTAGAAATCTGAAAATTACAATATAACCACAAAATTGAAATTACAATTTTGTTGAAGACGGAAAAATGGAAACTGGTTTTGCTGAGTCAAGTGTGGCACTCTGTCCTTAAGACAATATTGCCCCGTATGTATCCTTTATACGTCCTGGACAATTTGTCTCCCAAGATAAAACAACAATGGAACACTTGAGCAAAGGAAACTCAAGAGCTACCGTGAAGAATATTGAGTAACGAAATGATGCCTTGGAAGGTGTAGGAAGAAACTGTTTTACTTGTGTATTTTCTGTATTTTCGTGTTTCATATATGTATGTTCTTAGTGCTCAACAATGGTGTAAGGGGGTATTTATATAGGTGATTGAGGGGCTGAAAACTGCCTCCATAATAGCCAAATAATGACCATTATGGAGGTAGTAAAGTCACCAACATAAATGGTGAAAGACCAATGAATTTGGCCATTATAGGATGAGTAATTCAGCCAAAATAAATGGCTGAATTGAGTGCTTGGCGTTTCTGCTTTGACTGTCCAAATTCTGACGTTCTGGAAACTTCAGGGACCAAACTGTACATCTTGAAACTTCAGGGACCAAACTGTACATCTGAAAGAATTCTGGTCTGAACTGTACATCTGGAACTTCTGGGATCAAACTGTACTTCTGGAAAAGTTCTCTGGCCCAAAAAGATAATATCAGAAGGCCCACAGCCCGTGACCCGTGACCCGTGACCCATGACCCGTGACCCGTGACCCGTGACCCGTGACCCGTGACCCGTGAACCCGAGAACCCGAG
This sequence comes from Anisodus acutangulus, assembly GCA_029783415.1. Classification (NCBI taxonomy): domain Eukaryota; kingdom Viridiplantae; phylum Streptophyta; class Magnoliopsida; order Solanales; family Solanaceae; genus Anisodus; species Anisodus acutangulus. The sequence goes on from CM056505.1 coordinate 22,327,948, forward strand.
ACCCAAGAACCCGAGAACCCGAGAACCCGAGAACCCGTGACCCGTCCTCCCTCCTTTAAACACATGGGATACCCCTTGGGGTCCCAAACCCCAAACCAATTTCGAGTCTTATATACACAACAATTCTTTCTTCCTCTACCGATGAGGGAGAATTGAACACAATACCATACTTTCCATGCTTCAAACACCTCACTTCGTGGACCAATATCTCTTTCATTTCTCAATGAAATTTGATGATTCTTGGCCCTACGGTTATCTACGTACTTAGTAGATCATGCATGTGTGAAGAATCGGATTCTCCAACATACGTAACACTAGTGTTTAAGCCGTTAAAGTTGGTCGGTCGCAACTCCCGCCAAAGGCTAATTTCCAACAATCCCCTCTTGAAAGAGATTTTGGCGCACTCACATGGTGTCTATTCATTTCCAGCAATATTTCAGCGGACCGATGTTGCATAAGGAGAGGTAGCCTCAACTTTGAACCTTCCATAGTTGAATACCATCGGACTTACTTACTGCGCGGTGAACGTGATGTCTTGAACCGTCAGTGTTTAGTGTAGGCCAAGACAATGATACCAACACAACAAATTCCCTTACTCTCTTCTTCGTAATGTTTTGTCCGTTTTGGCCATGGACAACGTCTTGGATTCTTAAGTGCGTTCATTTTGAGGCGGCCCGTCCTCGCACTTAGATAGGTGGTCTCCTACAAGGTATCCTGCTATACCCCACTTCACAAGTGTTAGGAACCATTAAAAGTTTCCCAAAAACCTAACCTCAATTGTTGAGGAGCATTACAGGTTTTGAAAACTTAACCTTTACCCACACTGCAGATAGCACTTAAAGTCTATCGCGGGAACGGCTTTGGATTTGGTGTTTCTTTTCAGAAATCACTATCCGAAGTGCTCATGCTTCCACTGAAGCGATCAACTGAACCTTTACAGCTTAGTTTTCCCATTTAACCAAATTACTGGGATCTCCAGTTAGTAAGGTTGGGTTACCACTGAATTGGTCCGTATATTTTGGGTTTTAAGCCCATTCCCCTAGACATGCAGGACACTTGATCTCCGGGTAGTCCCTTAATTAGTAAACAAGGAAGTGACACCCGTGATGATCAACTGCCATACGGTCTTATGTCTCCTGACAAATCCTGACAGATATGTCCAGAAGCCGTCATCCGTGTCCTTCCTAAAGCCGACTGGCTAGCCACAGTGTATAACTGCTGAAGGCACGAGTTTCTCCCAATAAGGGACGTCCTCTAAGGAGTCGTGAAGTTACTCAACTTCTTTCATGCTTTGTATAAAGCGATAAACTCCGATTCCATCATGAATCGGCCGATGCAAGTTTGCTTAGAGGATTTTCCAAGAACCACCATACACATTTACTTGTGGCTTTGGTGTTCTTCAGATCGATGTCGGTTGCATCACTGTGTTCTCTCAGAATCGCTGGACATCCAGAATACTATAATCCGTAGATAAGCGAATAATTCAGATATCGTCATATCCGACTTAACGCCTTCTATTGATCATGTATTAAGATTATCAGTGAACCTTAGTTCAACTGATCTGGTTGTAGGACGATACCAGGTCGGTTGTAGTGTGTACAATACATTGAACTACACGTGATCTGTGCGTATCTCTCCTTGTCTATGGGTGCACCATGATTCCAATCAGTTCTATGATTCATATCCATTGATGGCTTCAACGAGACTGTCAACTATCGACCAGTCCGTTAGATGTCTTTAGAAATCCAATTCCTAAGATGTCATCTGTGATATCCATATCTTTCATATCGAGACTTTGTTTCAATATGACTTTTACTTTCAGACTGTTGATTCTCCAACTGTTGGCTTTCTAACTTCAGAGTCAATGTTTCTGTGCTCAGATTCATTGTTTCTGTTTTATCTGAAACTTTCAGGACCAAAATGTAAACATTTCAGGGACCAAGATGAAAGTTCAGGGAGAAGCCCAACAGTCCAGAAAACCAACTCTGATTCTCTTCTTCCAACTCTCCGGTTGGGAAGGCTGTTTTAACATTCATGTCACGCAAGACTGCAATGGCCCATGATGTTAAGCTACTCCAGGGGAGCACATGTACAAGTAGCCGAGGCTTTGAACTCGTCAGTAGATCCATCTACTTTGTACTCACTCTTGAGTATCCTTTTTCACAACCCAAAGGTTCTTTTCCCGGAGGAAGATCAACTATTATGCAAGTATGGTTCTATATGATGGAATATATTTCTCTCTTTAGCTTCTTTCCAAAGCAGCGCTTTTGGAGATAACAATTATTTGTTAATTGTCCATGGTTCATTCTTAACCATACAAGCTAGAAGGACTGGAATAAGTCTTTGTCCCCTCTTTGCTCCGTCTTGGTTCAACATCTAGAATTCCTGAGTTCTGCAGATCTGGAATATTAAGTTCCGGATAGCCAGCAACTTTCGAGTCCTGTAGATACGGAGCGTCTACTTCCGGACAGTCAGGCCCTCGCGGGTTCTTGTTAACCTTGAGCAATTACTCCTTTTTCCTTTTCAAGGAAAGTTATCTTATAAGAATTCACCATTCTTTGACGCCAAGAGGCGATAAGTACTACTGTTATTTACAGATCCAGTGGATATGCAATCTACAGTCTTAGGTCGAACTTGACCTGTTTCGGTAGTCCAACTTCTACCAAGCCACCCCACATCACAACTTTTGTATGTGAGATCCTTTTCATGTCTCACACGGAGAGTGATCCTTATCCTTATGCGGAGTTCTGTTAAGAATCGCATTAGCGGTAAGGATCGCCTTGCCCCACATAATTTAGGCGTACGAGTTTGCGCTTGGCTAACACCGTTAGACTGAGGTGAGTAATGAACAATCGTTTAATGAACGATGCTTCACATTCTCCCCCTCTATCGCTATAAATTTCGCAATCCATAGGCTTAGTTGATTTCCAACTTCTGCTTTGTAGCGCTTGTCCGCTTCAACAACTTCATCTTTGTTGTTCAACAAACAAAGGATTTCATACGTTGTACCATCATCAATGAAGATCACAATGTATTTATCTCCCCCCCCTATTTTGTTTAAACTTCAAATCACCCAAGTAGGTGTGACTAAGTTCTAGAGGAGTGGTGCTTCTTTCGCTATTCCCTTGACGGAATTTGGAAAGGTGATTTTGCCTCTTCGCCTACCTCACATTCATTTTGAGGGTTTATGTCGAAAGAAGGCAACAATCTCAACTTCGCTAGCTTTTGAATGGCTTGTTATTTAACGTGTCTTAATCTATGATGGCATAGGTGCACGGATTACAAATATATCATTCATTCGGCTACAGACGTACTGTACCATTCTTAGTTATTACAGACCTGTTGGACTAATCTCAAACCAGCTTGACCAACAACGTCCCTTAAACCAAGTTAGGAATCTGTAACACCTCTTTTTAGAGTGATCTCATTCCTTGAAGTCCTATTGAGGACAACCTCTCCAGCCCCTTTGATTTTAGAGGTGGCGTTGCTTCACATGAACAACCTCTTGCCCGTGGTTAGGGCGTAACCGGATCATATGTGATCTCGATACTCTGGCCCACTTCAGTTGCTTTGGCAGACTGAGTGTTCAATTTCTTTACTGCCTTTCTTTAGGCCTTCAGATCATTAAGACCTGGAAACTCTGGCCCACCACACTAGGTGTCCATTACTTTTCCTATGAAATGAATTCTGGCCCCACTCCAGTCACCCGGAGGCTTTGTATGACTGAGTGTCCAATATCATCATATCAAAGGAATTTTGGCCCACTCCAGTCACCCGGAGGCTTTGTATGACTGAGTGTCCAATATCATCCTATGAAGGATCTTCTGCCAAATAATACGACAGGCTCAACGTCATTAACTTTTAGACTTCTTCCGTTATGATTGATGCCCAGATAATTCTTGGCGCTTACTTAAGAGTGGTAACAGTTTTCGCACAGTTAGTGGATCTCTCTCCATCGTATGTGTCGTGCCCATTTTTTGACCTTGCTCGGGTCAAAGGGGAGCACAGACGTGTTCGGTGATTCCTGGGTTAAAGGGTTGAGGAGTCGCCACCTAATTATTTTTTATGGTGAATTAGGACACCTAAATATTAAACTAAATGCTGCAATGTAAACTCCAATTTTAAAGTCTGCGAAACTAGCGAGATTCTAGGTAAGGGTTCTTTATTATCCTAAAGGGAAGGGGTTAGGCATCCTTTAAGATCCGTTAACTTGCGGTTATCCGGTCAAACTCAGATTAATTATTACTAGGAAAAATGCGTGTTTGAAGTATGAAGTTAAAGATGTTTGCAAATAATTAATGAAAGAGATGCATTTTGTACATGTATGCATTCGAATGACATAAAAAGAAAGATACATGTAAAGTTTTGGAAAATATGCATTTGTGACAATAAATTATTTATAATGCCAAAGAAGTAAAATTTTGGGAATCAATGAATTGTAAATTGACAAAAGATAAACTTATTCGGTATGATTAATAAAGCAAATAAAAGATGACAAAAGTTGTATTGAAAATCTTGAATACGCGTGACGAGCCTAAAAATAAATAAACTAGCAAAGGATTTCTAAGTTTGAATTTAACCGAGCCTACAAATAAATAAGCTAGCGACGGGTTTCAAATCTTAAACTACCCTATGAATTAATTCTAAGTTTGCCTATTCTAAGTATTTCAATAGTTACATAAACGCGATAAATAATATTACAATACATAGCCGGATAAAAGCTGAAAAAGAAAGTAAATAAAATAAATAAACTCCGAGGAATATCTGCCTTTATTTACTTTAATCCCTGCAAGCTGTCAAGAACAAACTGTTAGAAACAGTTAAATACAAATAACTTCATATCTGTATTCAAAACAGTGAATGTTTTGATCACGGAGGGCTTAGACTTAAATTTTGAAAAGAACATTCCAATCACATCGTGGCTGCAAACATATGACTAATGTGGTTTATTTTGATTGCCTCGCCTACTAAACGTGTTGGTCTCTCGGGTGACTAAAATAGAAAAGATCACTATAATCACGTCGTGGCTGCGAATATATAACTTGTTGGTTATTTTAGTCACCTCGCCTACTAAACATGTTGATCTTGGAAAAAGGTTTAAGCCTCATCATTGCCCAGAAGTTATATTTTTTCCATCTTTACAACTGTGGAGGCCTCAAAATCGACGGATATTTTTCATCGGCCAGTGTAGTATCGTGTTCGAATCAGTAAAATTAAATCGGAACAGCAGCAGCAGTAGGCAGTAAAACAGAGGCAGAAAAACAATTTCCGAAAAAGACGCGGTGTTTAGTTTAAAACAGTAAAACAGTAGAACAGTAATTTGGAACCGAGCAGTGAACTGAAATAGAAAGCAGTACCCGAAAAGACGCGGTATTTATTCAAAACAGTAAAACAGTAAAACAGTGATATCCGTTGCAAGGATATTTAAAACAGTAAACTAATAAAACAGTAAGATATCCGTTGCACGGATACTTAAAACAGTGCTAAAAAAATAGAGAAACGAAACGAAAGAAAAGCGCGGCTTCGAAGTTAATTTCATCGGCCTTAATGCAATATTAATAAAATAATAAAACAGTAAAAGAAACGAGCAGTGAGCAATTAAAGTATCCGACCCAAATTCTGAAATGTTGGAACCGAAACAGGATTAAGAAGTATTTATGGAAAAATCCGACCCGGATCATGAACAGTGACCCGAATGAAATCAGAAATTCAAAATTTTTAGATAACCAGCAACAGATATGAAAAAAATGCCATAATCTGGGAATATGCCAAAATCGGGTCAACCCGACCCGGGTCAGTGACCCAACCCGAATCAGATGCCAACCCGAATCAGATTTTAACACCAAATTCAGGTAACCAATAACAAGAATATGAAATGCAAGAATTCTGGAAATATCCAAATCGGGTCGACCCGGCCCGGGTCAGTGACCCGACTCGAATCAGTGATCCAAACCCGAATCAAATTTTAACACCAAATTCAGATAACCAATAACAAGAATATGAAATGCAAGAAATTTGGAAAACCCAAACCGGGTCGACTCGACCCGGGTCAGTGACCCGACCCGAATCAGGTATCGAATCCAAAATCAAATGTTCACCAAATTCAGATAACCAACATACATGAATATGAAAATGCAAGAATTCTGAAAATGTTACCCAAACCGGGTCGACCCGACCCGAATCAGGTATCCAAAATCCGAAATCAAATATTCACCAATTTCAGATAACCAACATACATAAATATGAAATGCAAGAATTCTGAAAATGTTACCCGAACCGGGTCGACCCGACCCGAATCAGGTATCCAAAATCAGAGAATCAAAAGTGGAGAACAAACCTTTTCGGACTTGATTCTTGAATAACAAGGAGGGCAAATGCTTACAATCAAGAACACAACAAAATATTTATATCCAATTTGGACCTCCGAAAAAAAACCTTTTTGAAAATCCTCCCAAAAATCTGTCCAATCTCCCCTCAAAATGAAGAACAACATGGGGTATTTATAGGTGGATTCCCCCTTAAAACGAGTTTGAAATTCAAAATAAAGGAGCCAAAATCGCGGATTTGAGGGGCATGGGTCGCGGATTTTCGGGTGTCGGCGTAACAGAGGGGAGTTGGTGGTGTCAGGGGTCGATGGTGGCAGGGGCGAGGTGACCGGCGAGTGGGGTCGGGGGCGTGGGGTGTGCGGCGATCGGGTTCAGGGGGGTAGGTTTTTTAGGTTTTCTCATTTCTGATTTTCGTTTTTTTCTTTTGTTTTAGTTTTGGGTTTTTTTAAAGGGGGGAATGGGTTTTTGGGCTTGCGGGTTTTGGGCCAGCCGGGTCGGCCTGGCGGGTGGGCTTCGGTGGTGGGCTGGCGGATTGGGCTTAGAAAATGTTTTGGGATTTGTTTTGTGGGTTATGTTTTTTTTAGGGAAAAGGTATGGGCTTCGGTTGGGTATTGGGGAAATTTATTGGGGAGTTTTGGGCTGGTCCGGTTGGGCTTGGGAATTGGGGGGAAATAAAAGGGAAGGGAATAAGGGGAATGGGTTTTGGCTTGTTTGATTTTGGGTTGATATTGTTTTGGGTTGGAAAATGAATGGGTTATGGATTAAAAATATGAAAGGGGTTTAATATTTAAAGCTTTGAATAAAATATGTAAAATTATTAAAAACATAGTAAAAGATGCGATAATGATAAAACATAATATTTGTGAAATGTTTAATGCTTAATAAAAAATGGAAATGCGATGTCATTTTGCGAAAAATAAAATAACATAGAATATTATGGATAAAACTATGATTATGATAAAGATGCAAATGATAGTAAAAAAATGTGAATAATAATAATAATAAGATATATACACATATATGCCTATATTTTAAAATTATTTTAAAAGTGTCAAAATATTAAAAATTACGAATAAAATCATAAAAGATGGGACAAAATTGGGTGTCAACAGATGCCCCTCTTTGGACGGAGACGATGAAAGAGTTTTCGGCCAAAGAAGTTGAATGAGTAGCCAATTTTGTCCTGATCATCGGGACTGCATTGTAAGAAATAGAATCCCGAGGGGTAAGAAGTTGCAAAAAGATGGTGCACATTCAAGAAACAATGCTCCAGTGTCGACTTAGGATGACACTGGTCGCAGATGCGAGAAACTAATGGGAAAGAGCGGATCGACGTTCGAAGTAGGTCGTTGACCAAATTGCCTCGGTTCGCCGTAAGAGATAGCTCCACGTTGTGATGAAGTTCCTGTAAATTAAAAACTCCTGCAAACTAAAGCTTAAGATATAATTAGTGTATAACTGCTGAAAAAATTGTAGAGAAAATAACTTGGAAATACTCGCATTAGGAGGTGGGCGCCTGACTGAAATTAAAATACCCATATTATGAGGCGGAGTGCTTGAAATGACGTCGTTGGATCGACGTGTTGTGTTGAAGACGTCGTTGTAATGTTGTTGACGTCGCTGTTGTATAGACTTTGCTGATGTCGTCGTTGTATAGACGTTGATGATGTCGTCGTTGTATAGACTTTGCTGATGTCGTCGTTGTTGTAAAGAATAGTTGTCGTGCTGCCGTAACGTCGTGGACGTTGTTGTAATGCTGTTGAAGATAGTTGATGTGCTGCAGTAACGTCAATGACGTTGTTGTAATGATGTTTGTTGTTGCAGTAACGTCGATGACGTTGTTGTAATGATGTAAAAGATAGTTGTTGTGTTGTTGTAAAAGATAGTTGTTGCGCTGAAGACGTCATTGTAATGCTGTTGACGTCGTTGAGATGCGGTAAAAGATAGTTGCTGTGTTGCCGTAAAAGATAGTTGATGCGCTGAAGACGTCATTGTAATGCTGTTGACGCCGTTGTAATGCTGTAAAAGATAATTGTCGTGCTGCCATAACGTCGATGACGTTATTGTAATGTTCTCCTGTTGTAAGAGATGTAAGTGACGTCCTTGCCGTCAGTTTGCTGTAATAGGGTTCCACGTTGTGCTGAATCTTCTGCCGATCCAAACTTACGTGAATTGAAATGTCGTCCTGGCACGGGCGAAAATGTGATGCGACGTCTTTGCCGTCGGGTTTGCTGTGTTATCGTTTCTTGTGATTCGAAATAACATCTTTGTGCAGACATAATAGTCGGGACCCTGTAGGTCAAGATGATGTCTTCGTATAAATGCAAAACAGGAACGTAATCCTTGTAGTGAGTTGTGGTGCCGAAATTCTTTGGGGGAATTGATCATAAGTTATGTGGCTTCCCTGCTTTTTCAACCTGAAGAACCTGTACTCAAAGAAAATTTGTGAGTTTGGGGAGGGGCGGTTGATTCGCGTTGACTTTGTAGCTTTGGCTCTTAATAGTTGCATGTCCTGCTGATTCAGACCTGAAGCTCCTGTCTGGTTCCCAGTCTTGGCTAACCGTTAATGAAAATATTTGTTGAAAATAAGTTGTTTATAAGAAAGTATGCTTATCATTAAAAAGTTCTTGTCGAACTCTAATGAAAATATTTATTGAAAATGATTTGCTTATAAGAAAGTATGCATTTATGTAAAATATCTTGTCAAACTCTAATGAAAATATTTGGTGAAAATAAATTGTGTATAAGAAAGTATGCATATTAGTAATAAAAATCTTGTCAAAACTCTAATGAAAGTATTTGTTGAAAATAAATTGCTTATAAGAAAGTATGCATATATGTAAATGTCTGTCGAGCAGCGACATGCGGTGAAACAAAGCAAACGATTTATCCAAAATCCTCTTCTGGCTGAAGATTTAGTTTGCCGATGCTTTTCCATGTTTATCGGCGTCTTCTGGCAGTGATCCCTTAAAAATGCCTCAGTTTTCGATATGTGAGGATGATGAACTTCCGAACGGACAACCGAATCTTGTCTGGGTTGCTTGCCTGTCCTATCAGGGTGATCAGATGGGTGCATTTTGTCATTGTGATATAAAGGAGAAAATATTTCCTAATGGTGGGACCGAAGCCGATTTAGGCCACCTACGTATCCCCATGAGGGAATCAGGTCATGACGTAGTTCATTACAAGCAAAGGAGATTTGTAAGGGTTTTCTAAAAGTGGAACCGAAGCCGATGTGGCCGCCTACGTATCCTGCCGAGGGAATCAGGTCATAACGTAGTTCAGGTTTACAAGTAAAAAGGAACTTGGGGAAATTTGTGATCTAAGAAACGGAACCCTACGTGGGTTCTATGCGTATCCCGACGAGGGAGCGCAACTTTTACAACATAGAAAAAGTATTACATAGAGAATAACTAATCTTAGATATGGTATCTCTTCACTGCATCTGCATTGATGGTTTTTGGCCATTCTATTCTGATAAGGTTGCCCCGGACAACTGCGTCCATCTGCTTTTCATCAACCAGTCTCTTAGTAAATGATTCCGTATCCACTTGGCTGCGAAAGAAATAACATTGCCCCAGTAGAAGTCCTGATCGTAGTGTGGTAGCCCAAGAGTACAAATGGCAAACGTCCGTGCCAATGCTTGTAACTATCAACCATCTTGATGTTTCATCCAAATCTGACTTTGACTTATTCCAAAAATGCCTCAATTCTTCCGCTTGTGAGTCTTCCTTATATTCTTCGAAGCCTTGCTTGTTTGGGACCTTGTTTGCTTATTTCATTATATGTCACATACTGCCGACAAATTAGTTTGCATGATGAAAAAAGAAAAGAGAATTATTGAACAAAACATATTTTAAAATAGCAAAAGCAATGCAGATTTGTCATTTTAAGCCTTCAAAAGGTAGAGGCAAAACACATTAAATGCATATATGTGATTCAGGCCTCAATCTGAATCGCATTGTTTCATTAAATATTAATGCAGTTAACTAGTTTCAAACAAAGCCAGGGCATATGTCCAATTTTCCCAAAACATCTCCTTGCTCTGCATCCCAAATGATTGAGCTTCTAGCGTGATCACCGAGAATCATATTGCATTTTGCTTCTTTTTCAGCAATGAAAGATCTTTTGAATCCCTTCACTAGGTTGGCTGCATTGTCCTCCTTTGATTCCTGAGTGGCGCATGCTTTGACGAATGACTGACCCAGAGGCGGAACAGGCTTTGGTAAAGAAGCATCTCCCTTCCTTTGGAGATGGGTTGATAAGACTTTTCCAAGAAAAGATGATGCCATGACCCGCGACTTTGGAGAAAGTGCTTCTACTCCAAATGGTGCCTTCACTTGGATTGTAATCATAGGGGTGATAAAGGCCGATGATTCAACCTTTTTCTCTCTCTGGACTGGCACAATGGTTCCTTCCAAGTTGTGTTCTTCATCAACAATAATTATGTTCACATTGGCATTGTCATGATCTGGCAAAGGGTTATCATTTACATTAGAGGAAGGTCCTTTCAGTTGGATAACTCCTTCTTTGATCAATGTCTCAATTTTGTCTCTGAGGGCATAGCAATTTTCAGTGTCGTGCCCAGGGATTCCCGAGTGGTACGCACAATGCTTAGTCTCATCGTGCCATTTTGGAACAGGATTGGGGACATTTCCTTGGATAGGCTGGAGTATTCCTGCGGTTCTCAATCGTTCATACAACTGGGCTCGAGGTTCGGCTAAAGGTGTATAGGTTTTGACTGGCTTTCTTTCGTATTTTGCGCGAGGTCTAGGTGCATTTGGTGCATGGACTCGTGGCTGAGGTAAGTATGCGGGCTGATATTGTGGGGGATTTGGATAGACAGGTGCTCGAGACAGGCTATATATTGGCTGGGTGTGGTAGACAGGGTAGAGACCAGGTGGGTATTGATAATAAGGTTGAGGGCTTTGGACGTATGGGCTATAATAGGAAAGCAGAGCACTTTGGTTGTTTTGATTGTAGTTGGGAGGCTGGGGTGATGGCATTTGGTAGGTTGATATTTGATTTGGCCTATGTTTCCGAACCGTCATGACAGGGGACACTCCGTCTCTCTTCCTCTTCACTGCTCCCTCAAATGAGTCCGACTGGATTGTCTCACTCGTTGCTTGCAATGCTACAAAGTTTGTAATTCTTCCCGTTCTGATTCCCTCTTCTATGAAATCTCCCATCCTTACGACTTCAGAGAAACTCTGTCCTATGACGCTTATCATTCTCTCATAGTATGTTGCATCTTTCAAAGATTGTACAAAGAGAGTGGTCATCTCACTTTCTGCTATCGGGGGTTGAACTTTTGCTGCTTCTGCCCTCCACTTCATGGAATATTCTCTGAAGGTCTCTGTGGACTTCTTTTCCAACTTCATCAGATAAAATCTGTCCAAGACTGTGTCAGTGTTGAATTTAAATCTGTCCACGAAATCTTGTGCCATCGTGCCCCAATTACGCCATTTTCGCGGGTTTTGGCTCGTGTACCAGTCGAGTGTTTCTCCTGTCAAACTTCTTATGAATATCTTCATTATGATGGCCTGATTTTTACCTACCCCAACCAGTTTGTCGCAGTACGATCTCAAATGAGAGTAAGGATTTCCTTTCCCATCAAACAAGTCAAATTTTGGCATTTTATATCCGACAGGCAATTCAATGTCGGGATGCATGCATAGATTTTCGTACTCGAGTTCTTCATGCCCCTTGCTGGTTTGGATACTCTTGAATGCTTCTTTTAGGCTATGAATCTCTCTCGCCACACTTTCATCGGTTTTGATCCTTACCTGCCTGTCCATTTCTTCACACTGACCGATTTCCTGAAGGGCCATGTTTGGTGTTGCGGTAGAAAAAGGTTGGGCTTCCCATTACATATATTGGCGGCACATACTGCTTGCTGTGATCAGCGATGTGTGCCATCAATATGTGTTGGTCTGCCGGGTGATTTTGCGTGGAAGGGGTGTTTTGGATGAGTGGGGTAATTTGGTTATGTGGAGTTGTGAATGAGGCCGGATCATTTTGTAGCGGGCTTTGTTGTGGACTTGCTTGCGGGTTAGTGTTCTGTGGATTGGTTTTGCATAGTGGCGAATTATCGGGGAGGTTTTGGGGAAATGGCGATTCAGGAGATGAAAAAATTTGTGGTGCAGTTGCATTCGTCCCTTGTTCAGGGAGTGGGGTATTGGCGCTAATGGACAGGTTGGTGAGATTTTGGAGCCGCTCTATCTCAGTCTGCATGGCTGCCATCTGTTGTAACAGTTGGGCGATGTATTTTTCTTGGACGGTAGCATTTTTATTTTCCGAAGCCTCTGGTTCATCTCTGGAAAGAGTGATAAGTTCCAGGCCAGTCTGTTCGGATGCATCTGAATCAGTCATTTTGCTGAAGGATTGTGCCTTTGACCTCGTGAAGTAAGGATGATCCGCCAGTTTTAGTCAACGCAAATCAACCTTTGGGAAAATAATCTAGACAAAATAAACCATCTAAAAAAATGAAGAAAACCAAGTTAGTATAAAGCGAGTAATTATTGCTTTAAATAATATGCACATAGTGAAAAAGTAGGAGAAAACAACAAAATGATTGTAAGGCAATTAAATGCGCATCCTAATATGCATGGGGCCTCCCTTATGCTGGAGGTGGGCCTAAACGCCAGATACGCGGGATTACGACAGATTTGATCCAAGCTGCTAAACTGCAATGCTTTGTCGGAAACGAGACAAAATGAATGTACATTTTCCAATTTCAGCATGTCATGATTAGTCTTGGATTAGTCTATCATTATCACGCTACACATAATATGCTGATTGGTCATTGGGTTGTGAGACCCGTAGACATCTTTGACGGATTTCTTAATTGTGGAGTCGATACCAAGGATCGACCCACCTAAGGTGTATGCATGCATGACTTAAAATAAATGGTGGTATAGCTCTATCTTAAATTTTCTAAGATTTGGCTGACTAGACACAAGGTTCCCGAGCGGACTACTCGAGTGAGAAGGCTACGCGGCCACCGGATGGTCCGATCACTCCGCGCATACGCCAACTCTCCTAAAATTTGGTAGATTGAAAGAAATTTGCGGGTGCGCAAAACACACCTCGCGTGTAGTGTGTGATAGTGTCAATTTTCCAGAGTGGAAGAAATATGAGCGAAATGCCAATTTAAGGAAAGCAGTAAGAGAATATAATAATTAAAGCAGTTTATGCAAAATCTTATAAATGAAATATATCAACGCATTAAATCAAATAAGGAACAAAAGTAAAGCAATAATTAATCCGAACTTGTTATGGTTAAGAACCTGAATTCCCCAGTGGAGTCGCCATGCTGTCGCGCCCGTTTTTCGACCTTGCTCGGGTCAAAGCGGAGCACAGACGTGTTCGGTGATTCCTGGGTAAAAGGGTTGAGGAGTCGCCACCTAATTATTTTTTATGGTGAATTAGGACACCTAAATATTAAACTAAATGCTGCAATGTAAACTCCAATTTTAAAGTCTGCGAAACTAGCGAGATTCTAGGTAAGGGTTCTTTATTATCCTAAAGGGAAGGGGTTAGGCATCCTTTAAGATCCGCTAACTTGCGGTTATCCGGTCAAACTCAGATTAATTATTACTAGGAAAAATGCGTGTTTGAAGTATGAAGTTAAAGATGTTTGCAAATAATTAATGAAAGAGATGCATTTTGTACATGTATGCATTCGAATGACATAAAAAGAAAGATACATGTAAAGTTTTGGAAAATATGCATTTGTGACAATAAATTATTTATAATGCCAAAGAAGTAAAATTTTGGGAATCAATGAATTGTAAATTGACAAAAGATAAACTTATTCGGTATGATTAATAAAGCAAATAAAAGATGACAAAAGTTGTTTTGAAAATCTTGAATACGCGTGACGAGCCTAAAAATAAATAAACTAGCAAAGGATTTCTAAGTTTGAATTTAACCGAGCCTACAAATAAATAAGCTAGCGACGGGTTTCAAATCTTAAACTACCCTATGAATTAATTCTAAGTTTGCCTATTCTAAGTATTTCAATAGTTACATAAACGCGATAAATAATATTACAATACATAGCCGGATAAAAGCTGAAAAAGAAAGTAAATAAAATAAATAAACTCCGAGGAATATCTGCCTTTATTTACTTTAATCCTCGCAAGTGTCAAGAACAAACTGTTAGAAAGCAGTTAAATACAAATAACTTCATATCTGTATTCAAAACAGTGAATGTTTTGATCACGGAGGGCTTAGACTTAAATTTTGAAAAGAACATTCCAATCACATCGTGGCTGCAAACATATGACTAATGTGGTTTATTTTGATTGCCTCGCCTACTAAACGTGTTGGTCTCTCGGGTGACTAAAATAGAAAAGATCACTATAATCACGTCGTGGCTGCGAATATATAACTTGTTGGTTATTTTAGTCACCTCGCCTACTAAACATGTTGATCTTGGAAAAAGGTTTAAGCCTCATCATTGCCCAGAAGTTATATTTTTTCCATCTTTACAACTGTGGAGGCCTCAATATCGACGGATATTTTTCATCGGCCAGTGTAGTATCGTGTTCGAATCAGTAAAATTAAACCGGAACAGCAGCAGCAGTAGGCAGTAAAACAGAGGCAGAAAAACAATTTTCAAAAAAGACGCGGTGTTTAGTTTAAAACAGTAAAACAGTAGAACAGTAATTTGGAACCGAGCAATGAACTGAAATAGAAAGTAGTACCCGAAAAGACGCGGTATTTATTCAAAACAGTAAAACAGTAAAACAGTGATATCCGTTGCAAGGATATTTAAAATAATAAACTAATAAAACAGTAAGATATCCGTTGCAGGGATACTTAAAACAGTGCTAAAAAATAGAGAAACGAAACGAAAGAAAAGCGCGGCTTCGAAGTTAATTTCATCGGCCTTAATGCAATATTAATAAAACAATAAAACAGTAAAAGAAACGAGCAGTGAGCAATTAAAGTATCCGACCCAAATTCTGAAATGTTGGAACCGAAACAGGATTAAGAAGTATTTATGGAAAAATCCGACCCGGATCATGAACAGTGACCCGAATGAAATCAGAAATTCAGATTTTTTTTAGATAACCAGCAACAGATATGAAAAAAAATGCCATAATCTGGGAATATGCCAAAACCGGGTCAACCCGACCCGGGTCAGTGACCCAACCCGAATCAGATGCCAACCCGAATCAGATTTTAACACCAAATTCAGGTAACCAATAACAAGAATATGAAATGCAAGAATTCTGGAAATATCCAAATCGGGTCAGTGACCCGACCCGAATCAGTGATCCAAACCCGAATCAAATTTTAACACCAAATTCAGATAACCAATAACAAGAATATGAAATGCAAGAAATTTGGAAAACCCAAACCGGGTCGACCCGACCCGGGTCAGTGACCCGACCCGAATCAGGTATCGAATCCGAAATCAAATGTTCACCAAATTCAGATAACCAACATACATGAATATGAAAATGCAAGAATTCTAAAAATGTTACCCAAACCGGGTCGATCCGACCCGAATCAGGTATCCAAAATCCAAAATCAAATATTCACCAATTTCATATAACCAACATACATAAATATGAAATGCAAGAATTCTGAAAATGTTACTCGAACCGGGTCGACCCGACCCGAATCAGGTATCCAAAATCAGAGAATCAAAAGTGGAGAACAAACCTTTTCGGACTTGATTCTTGAATAACAAGGAGGGCAAATGCTTACAATCAAGAACACAACAAAATATTTATATCCAATTTGGACCTCCGAAAAAAAAACCTTTTTGAAAATCCTCCCAAAAATCTGTCCAATCTCCCCTCAAAATGAAGAACAATATGGGGTATTTATAGGTGGATTCCCCCTTAAAACGAGTTTGAAATTCAAAATAAAGGAGCCAAAATCGCGGATTTGAGGGGCATGGGTCACGGATTTTCGGGTGTCGGCGTAACAGAGGGGGGTTAGTGGTGTCAGGGGTCGGTGGTGGCAGGGGCGAGGTGACCGGCGAGTGGGGTCGGGGGCGTGGGATGTGCGGCGATCGGGTTCAGGGGGGTAGGTTATTTAGGTTTTCTCATTTCTGATTTTCGTTTTTTCTTTTGTTTTGGTTTTGGGTTTTTTTTACAGGGGGGACTGGGTTTTTGGGTTTGCGGGTTTTGGGCCAGCCGGTTCGGCCTGGCGGGTGGGCTTCGGTGGTGGGCTGGCCGATTGGGCTTAGAAAATGTTTTAGGATTTGTTTTGTGGGTTATGTTTTTTTAGGGAAAAGGTATGAGCTTCGGTTGGGTATTGGGGAAATTTATTGGGGAGTTTTGGGCTGGTCCGGTTGGGCTTGGGAATTGGGGGGAAATAAATGGGAAGGGAATAAGGGGAATGAGTTTGGGATTGTTTGATTTTGGGTTGATATTGTTTTGGGTTGGAAAATGAATGGGTTATGGATTAAAAATATGAAAGGGGTTTAATATTTAAAGCTTTGAATAAAATATGTAAAATTATTAAAAACATAGTAAAAGATGCGATAATGATAAAACATAATATTTGTGAAATGTTTAATGCTTAATAAAAAATGGAAATGCGATGTCATTTTGCGAAAAATAAAATAACATAGAATATTATGGATAAAACTATGATTATGATAAAGATGCAAATGATAGTAAAAAAAATGTGAATAATAATAATAATAAGATATATACACATATATGCCTATATTTTAAAATTATTTTAAAAGTGTCAAAATATTAAAAATTACGAATAAAATCATAAAAGATGGGACAAAATTGGATGTCAACAGTATGTGCGAACATACTTTACACACTATTAATCAATACACTTAAAAGAACGGATCTTTTTAAGTCGTTTACAAAATCCAATCTTTAAACGGAAAAGAAGATGAGATTAAACTTCTGATTTGTTAAAGCGTAAGGAATATAAATTATTTTCATATTCCTCCTTACTTTAATCCATTTTTAATCAGACATCATTTAATCTTAATTCTTGACAAGTAAGAAAAATACTTATCATTTAATCTTTATTCTTGACAAGTAAGAAAAATACTTATCCCAATTTCGGATTCTGGCTCACTTCAGTCACTTCATCAGACTGAGTGTCCATTTCCTTCTCACCATTATTCGGATCTTTTGTCTGGAACAGATATAGGCCTTCTGCTGCAAGATAGAATAACATCTTCAGTCTTCTCCTCTTGTCCCAGTTGACATCCTCAGGCTCTCGTGAGCGCTTGTTCCCACCAGTCTTGATAGTGGTGACACCATGAACACGTTCATTATCATCACTCTCTTCTACCAGAAAACCATTGCCATATCCAGATTTGGTCACACAACTTTTGACCGACATCTTTCGAACACTAATAGTAATACTATACAAATATTGTCTTAAGTTGTTGGGTATTTTTGCTCTATGGTACTTTATAAAGCAGTACGGGAAGTATATAACTATTACAAGTATTCGAAAGGATAAACAAAGATTCAATAATTCATCTAGAAATCTGAAAATTACAATATAACCACAAAACTGAAATTACAATTTTGTTGAAGAAGGAAAAATGGAAACTGGTTTTGCTGAGTCGAGTGTGGCACTCTGTCCTTAAGACAATATTGCCCCGTATGTATCCTTTATACGTCCTGGACAATTTGTCTCCCAAGATAAAACAGCAATGGAACACTTGAGCAAAGGAAACTCAAGAGCTACCGTGAAGAATATTGAGTAACGAAATGATGCCTTGGAAGGTGTAGGAAGAAACTGTTTTGCTTGTGTATTTTCTGTATTTTCGTGTATCATATATGTATGTTCTTAGTGCTCAACAATGGTGTAAGGGGGTGTTTATATAGGTGATTGAGGGGCTGAAAACTGCCTCCATAATAGCCAAATAATGGCCATTATGGAGGTAGTAAAGTCACTAACATAAATGGTGAAAGACCAACGGATTTGGCCATTATAGGAGGAGTAATTCAGCCAAAATAAATGGCTGAAGTGAGGGCTTGGCGCTTTCGCTGACCGCCCAAATTCGACGCTACGAAACTTCAGGGACCAAACTGTAATATCAGAAGGCCCACAGCCCGTGACCCGTGACCCGTGACCCGTGAACCCGTGAACCCGGAACTCGGAACCCGGAACTCGGAACTCGGAACCCGGAACTCGGAACTCGAAACCGGAATCGGACCGGACGGGAGCGCGGCGGCGGCGCGCGTGTGGTCTTTCCTTGAACCGAAGCACATCTAGGTCCTCCCTCCTTTAAACACATGGGATACCCCTTGGGGCCCCAAACCCCAAACCAATTTCGAGTCTTATATACACAACAATTCTTTCTTCCTCTACCAATGAGGGAGAATTGAACACAATACCACACTTTCCATGCTTCAAACACCTCACTTCGTGGACCAATATCTCTTTCATTTCTCAATGAAATTTGACGATTCTTGGCCCTACGGTTATCTACGTACTTAGTAGATCATGCATGTGTGAAGAACCGGATTCTCCAACATACGTAACACTAGTGTTTAAGCCGTTAAAGTTGGTCGATCGCAACTCCCGCCAAAGGCTAATTTCCAACAGGTAGCTCATTCCAAATCTGATCGCCAGCTTTTGTTATCAAGCAGTTAATCTATGATATTTTGTGTTAGATATGTAAAGGAAGAAATATGTAATCTCCTAGCAAGCTTAGGCAATCAAAGCGTCCTATGTGACGTCAGTATCACTTCTTTAGGATGTTTTAATTTGTACCTATTTTAATATTAATATAAGTATCTTTGCTTTTCAAAAAAAAAAATCAAAAAATGATTTACTTTTATCTTTCATACCTACGCAATATTTATGGAACATTTTGCTTCCGATGTAGACGGAAAATAAATAAATGTGGTAAAAAAGAAAATAAATTAAAAGCTCAAACGGTAGGAAAAGGAAAGAAGAATAGAAAAAGACAGGTACACGTGTAGCTTTTGTACGGCTTAACATTTTGACATTTCTAGTGAATATGTTCGCGCTTTGTACTGTTATTAAAAAAATAAAATATAATTAAATAAATTTAGTTATAATATTTAAAATTATCTTTACCTTTTGATCAATTTAATCTCTATATTTTATAATCATATTATTGTCAGTTGTTTTTGGATACAATACATTCTCAAAGTTAATTACTTTTTATATGTTCTGCAGCCTCATTATATATATATATATATATATTACATGGAAGATAGAATTTTCACCTTCACAACGTACATTATACTTTTTCTCAAAATTTTTATCGAACGATATTAAGATCTAGATTGTAGTACAATATCTTTCTTGATCTATGAAAATAGAATTGAATAATTAAGTAGGACAATATATATTTAGTGAATATGAAGTAGTAAGTATCAATTTTGGTACCTTGTTGTGCCATTTGTCAAAGTTGAATGATATTCCTGCATATCATATCTACAAAATGATATTAACACGGTTAAATAACTCAATTTAAATAATAAACGATTCAACTACGTTCCGTTCAAATTGTAAATTAATCGGAAGATTCAACTACGTAATACATCTTTAAGTTCAAATAGATATTCACATTCATACAAAGTAAATTTTCACTAAAATTTTGACAAATTTAACAAAAAATAGTTTCATACATATTTATGAATATCAATACTTTCTAACATAACTTTGTGAGAAAAAAGCATAAAAAATATAATAGATAACTATCTATTAATTTTTATCGTTGTAGGTGTCGTACTTTCACATTAAAACATCAAAAGACTAAAATATGCCTAATTTAAGCTTTTAAGGAAATCAATTAAGACCTACAAACCTTATAATCTCTTTTATCATTGCACCTGTGATGTTGATTTTGTATATACTTTTGAGTTCCCATAATCTGCAAATCTGCACCATAAAATAAAAAGTCATAAGTTCAATATACTCCTGATGAAGAAAAAAACAAAGCAAGTTCAATAGTCATTGATAGATTAGTTGATGTTCTTACCCTGAGAGAAAAGCACTAGATTGGAGCAGTATACAAAATTTAGATAATGCATGAATAGGCGTTTAATTGTCATTAAAGTAACATTATTGCTCCTACGTGTGGGTTGATTTCAATGTTGCTCCAACGTGGGTTGATAATTGATTCAGGCAAATGATAAATTGAGGGATTAATTGCAAAGATTAGTCATAAAGACAAGGCTACTGCTACGTGGGCTTGATTTTAATATTTATATATGAGGTTTTTTTATTAATTCATTTACTTAATAGATTATGTACAAAAATGAATTAAAACATGCAAAAAAAAAAAAGAGAAAAAGGATAAATAAGAATGCTAGCCATGAAAAGGTGACACATCACATTATTTATGCCTAGCTTATATATATTGATTTTGTGCTTTTGATCTCCTCATCTATTCTACAATACTATCCATTTATTGGAATGAGAATACCATGTTGGTGTGATTTTAATTAGATGTCATAATTTGTACATTAAATTATGAATTATGAAATTAATGACTAATAATAATTAAAGTAGAAGCTATGAAGAGGAAGGGGTTTGAGTTATGGAGATGACTTTTTAAATTAAAATAAAATAATTTAAAATGATATAAAAAGAATTTTGGACATAGAGAGGTGTAGCACACCTAGTTTTATATTATATATAGATTATTGGAGTAATAGTTAGGAGTAGTTCTTAGTAGGACTCCCACTCATGTGGTTCCTTATACAATGGAAGCATTTGAGATTTTTCCTTTTCTAAAGTTACAATTAAGGGGTTTGGCATCTGTCCTTTGTGGGTTCATTGTTCAACAATCTATAATGTAAGGAATTCGAATTCACAATCCAATATTCTCCTTAAATCTATTAAGATTCTTTTTTCTTCTTTCAGTAATAGTTTTTAAGGCAAGTTTAACAATTGGTAATATTTCGATGTCAACATTTTTATATCTCGAGACTAGTTTTCTCGGCCATTCAGAAACAAACTCTTAGTTAATATCATTTTGTGATAAAAGAATCAGGAATACCGACTCTGTTATGTTTTCACTTCTAACATAATGTTTTCTATTATAATCACTTGGTTATTGAATATTTCCTGCAAAAACTTTCGATTTATCTGGTTTGAATTAATCAATTTGGCATTCATTTTCTCCAGTAATTCTTATTTTTTCATTATCGTAGTATTTCGTGGGGAAGAGGAGAGGCTTTTTCTAAGAAAATTATCACAATCAGCATGGATGCTTCTGTAAATAGCAAAATCAGCACGATAGTTTAGTGGGTCCCGGGATCAATACATGCTATCCCAGTCAAAAAAAGTGAAAAATGATAATTCCTCCATTTCCCTGACTTATTTTTTTCTTTTGATTCATTTTTTAAAAAAGGACATACTAATAAATATGAAAATAATTAATTTTACATTTTCTATTTTATTTTTAAGGCAAAATACATAGTTTTCAGTCTGAACTATACATGAAATATCGAGTTCACACTTCAATTAATCGAACGACCTATTATTCCCGGACTATCTTAAAAGTGAATTTATGACCATCCTAAAAACTGATGTGGCACAAAATATAAAAATAAATAAAAATAAGTGCATTTTGATTAAAATTTATCTATTTTCATTTTTTTAATTACAAAATACATATTTTTGTAAACTCCCTCCCCTCCCCTCCCCTCCCTTTCTTCTTCACCTACATATTCCTCAACCACGTTGTCACCGCCACCCACCCGCTTCCCTCTTCTTCTTCTTGAGACATAATCCCCTCCCCTCCCACCCCTTCCCCTCTCTTTCTACTTCATTTGGTACACCCTGAAAAAAATTCTTCCCTAAGACCCCTTCATCGTTCACTGCCGAAGAAATTGTTATCTTTTGTGTTCAAAACAGTAATTTAACAAAATCAATTTCTGTTTTAAGAACCACCAAAACAGAAAAATCATTAAGGACAGAAACATAGAAAAATATTTTAAGTCCATAAGTTTCTTGTGTTTCTTTAAGAAATTTAATCACAACACAATTGCCAATGTTAATTGATTAATTCATCTCAAGATAGAACGGACAATTATTCTGCGATAGCGGCAATGCAATTGCAAAACTTTAGCGAACTCAAATGACGATAGCATATCACGCGACACTTACATTTTATTTTGGAAAAACAATGCAGGTAACAGGGAAAATTTCAGAATTTTCTGTACTTAAAATTTGAGACAAGGCCTCTGAATTTATAAGAAGTAAAAGGGTGAGATGAGGAGGTGCAATTAAAAAGGTGTCTCTTCCATTTCACATTCACGCCTTTTAAAAAATCAACAATATGGGGGAATGACCATATGTTTAAAAGCATGCATGAAAATTGTGTGATTTGCAAGCAAGGATCAATCTTATCTGGATAAGTAGGTTTTTCTTTGAACTTTCCGTAGTGGTCATATGTTGGATATACTCGGTCAATTGGTAGATTTGATATATTTAAATCGTCGAGCAATGGTGTATACCTAT
The DNA here is from genome assembly GCA_029783415.1 of Anisodus acutangulus. Taxonomy (NCBI): domain Eukaryota; kingdom Viridiplantae; phylum Streptophyta; class Magnoliopsida; order Solanales; family Solanaceae; genus Anisodus; species Anisodus acutangulus. Next base: position 22,350,729 of record CM056505.1, read on the forward strand.
ACAACCACATGTCACATAATTAACCCTTTAATTGTCTTTGATTCTCATTGTTGTGTTCGCTTCAGCCATGAACTGTGCATGATCACGTAAGTGCGTAGAGAATTGGCCTTACAGAATTCTCCTTGAAGTAGCTTACACTTCACACTTACATAGGTGATTCCTAAACGTGTAATCCTATAAAAATACTATTTGATATACCATGTATCAAACTTAGAAATCATTAAAAAGCCTTAACGGTTTATCCTTGTTACTGAACATTGTCTTTATCATGGGAATGTCCCAAAAAATTTGTTTGATAATGTTGAACCGTCAATCATAATATTGTTTGATCTCATTGAACCTAGATCTTGGGATATCCAATCTTCTAGGTAGAGTTACCGCCATGTTGACTTGTCCTTGGCCATAGTCTCATTCTCTTAGATGATTTCTCAACTGCCTCTCTAGCTAGACCTTTTGTAAGTGGATCCGACACATTATCTTTTGTCCTTGGCCATAGTCCTATTCTCTTAGATGATTTCTCAACTGCCTCTCTAACTAGACATTTTGTAAGTGGATCTGACACATTATCTTTTGACCTTACATAGTCAATTGTGATAATTCTACTAGAGAGTAGTTGTCTAACGATATTATATCTTCATCGCATGTGATGATTTTTTCCATTATACATAATATGCTCTCAACCCTTCCTATCGCTGTTAGGCTATCGCAATGTATACATATAGGAATTAACAGCTGGGCCATAATGGAATGTCTTTCAGGAAATTCCAGAGCCATTGAACTTCTATTCTTGTCTAAAGCTATAGACTCTCCATTATGGAGCGGGCGGTAAATGTTTGTTTGGATGATTTCCAAGACGTCGATCCTCTACCAATAGTAAAAATGTATCCATTTGTGGATTTAATTTCATTTGATCCGGTGATTCAATTTGCAGTAAATATCCCTCGAATCGTGGGATATTTATTATAAAGTAACGCATAGCTTGAAAATAGGATATATCGTAGATCATAATATTGTGGATGGTTGGCATCAGTTGTGGCCACAACCTTTTAACAATATATATATTTTCCAACCATTCCACTTCTTGCAAGTCTACTTCTTCAAATATCCAACTAATATCAAATTCATCAATGTGAAAATCTAAGCTATTGTCGATTTATATCATTATCGTCAATTGATTCTTTGATTTATAGACCAATGAACCGTCTTGTCTTTTCAAAACACATTATCATGGAAAGTCACAACCTTTCAAGCGACATTCGTTCATGAAATGACATAATATTATATTTCAAGTGACATCTTTTCACGAAATCAAAGAACACAATCTTTAATGAAAAAACATATGATCAACTATCTAATGAGTAGTTCGATAACTAGTACTCACAAAGACGGAATAAGTTATGTGAAAATTTCACTATCATACCAATATTCACCAAGAACATGTATCGTGGGGTTGACATAATATAATAATGTCCTAAATCAACGTTTTCTGATTCTAGCATAGTATCAAATCGATATCTTTTATTTGGTGGGATATTCTATAAAAAAAACAATCAACGTTATTCAGTCCTATTTTCACCTTTTTAATTTTAGGAACTTGCAATTTAGTCAACACCCCCACATTTTGAAGTAATTCAAGTTGGACTTTCTTCCTTTACATATCTTCTTATATGGAATAAATTGTGTTTTTTCTATGGGGCACTCGATTGAGTATTCAGCTAGCCGTAAGGATAGCGCTCCCCCACATTTCTGGGGCAAACCAAAATATATGTATTTTTTTTTCAACCCAAAATAATGTATACATATTATTTTCACATGATCTCAAGAATAATTATCAAGTATTAATGTAAGCTTAATTCATGTCTTACTATCTTGAAAATAATATTTCACATATTTCGTACATGCTACTAAATTTTATATATTAATTAATTTTATGACACAAATAAAATACACTTTGAGATAATTAAATAATAATCATTTAGCCTAATATTTATAAAAACTGAATTTCATAAATTATAAAGGGTAGAAAATTAAAAGACGAGTAAAAAGTAAAGAAAATAGAACCATATTCTTTTTCATTCAGTGCATTGAATTTGCCACTTTTTCGCACCTTCTGATTTTCTGGAGAAGGCACATCCCTTCCCTTTTGTACCATTTCACAACACTATGAAACGATGTGTGGGTTTCCCTTCAAGTTTGGTCGAGTACGTTACTTCAGTGACCCCAAATATGACCACTGTCATAATCATTATTAACTGACAAGAATGTTCATTCTTCAGGAGCAATTCTTTATACTCCTATATATATAGTCATGAAAGAAATAACAATGTTCCTTGCTTATCAACATTTCCTTTTGCACTCAATAGTACAAAATCTACCTCCTAATTCCACCCAACAGTATACATAGATTCCATGGTGAATTTTGTTCTTAGCGATCGCCACGGGTTTTGACGAACACAAGGAAAAAAAACATAAAAGTTAGATTTCTTAAGCTTTTTATCTTTTTGTTTTCAAAGCAATAATTTAACAAAATCAGTTTCTATTTTAAGAACCCAAAAAAACAGAAAAACCCATTAAGGACATAAATGTAGAAGAATATTTTTGAGTAGACACATTTCTTGTATGTTCTTAAGAAATCTAACCCTCTTACCGTTGTCAAGGTTAATGGATTAATTCCTCTAGGATAGAACGGAAACTATTTTATCATAGCTGCAATGCAAATTGCAGAACTTGAACTCAAATGTTGTGAAATGATTGAACATTGACCGGAAAAAATGAAAGTTTGCCGAAGAATTTTTTTCTGATTAGTGGGTAGATCTTGTGTGGTGTTTGGACTTTGGAATGACTAATTAAACAATTGCTGGATACATTTTATCTTTGAAAATATAGAGAAGAAAAGTTGGAAATGAAGGTGGTGTAAATTACGGAATCGGCAAAATTGAAGTTCCGGTAGTGAAGAAAAAGAATGAGAGAGAAAACAAATTGGACAAAGAAAAATAAAGAAGAGTTGGGATACAATTGTTGCACGGAACGGGAAGTAAGTAACTATTACAATTGTAAGAAAGGATAAATTAAATATTACAATAAACTGGAAATCAAGAATGTAACACACTACTTATGTGATTTGCTGAGTCGAGTGATGACACTTTGTCTTTAAGACAAGATTGCCCCGTATATCTCTTTTTACGTTGTCGGGCAATAGTCTCCCAAGATACAACAACAAATTAACAATTGAGCAAAGGAAACTCAAGTGTTACTCTTGAAGAACTTAGAGTATAGTAACTTTACTAGAGAGGAAGACGATGAATTCAGAAAATTCAGTAGTATTTTCTAAGTGTTGTGTAGTGTTCTTCAATTTAGCCAAATGTCTCAATTTATAGTGTAAGGAGAAGACCTCTCAACTAGCCAACTAATGACCTTCAATAGCCATGTAATGACACTTAATTGAGAGGTTACATTCAGCCAAATAATGGCTGAATTCATGTGCCAAGTAATGGAGAATCAATGCTCCAAAACTAGCCCAAAGGTCAGAACTTTTCAACTTTCCGTCGCAGCATTCTGCCTCCAAAGTGTCGCGGCTCTGTGAATTAGCGTCGCGGCTCCCGTAACTGGAGACCCAATTAGCCCCACGGCGCTCCGGCGCCTCGGCTCCGACGGGGCTGCGCCGCGGCAATTTCCGACACGTTTCATCTTACACTTCTTCCTTCATTTACCAACGTGGAATAATTTGTCATTAGGCCAATAACCGTCCATCATTCTATGTCTCAAACGTATTACATACGTACCAATATCTCTTTCACTAATGAAATTTGTGATAATTGGCACTACGTGTGCACGTGTGTGGAAATGAAGTTTCCGACGTGCGGGGCCCTAATTGCTTGAGTCATAAATAATGGGATATACTTAATTCCACATTAGTAAATTTCCAACAATCCCCTCTTGAAAGAGATTTTGGCGCACGCACATGGTGCCTTTCCCAACAATCTTTCAGCGGATCGATGTTGCATCTGGATAGGTAGCTTCCGCTTTGAACCTTCCATAGTTGAATACCATCGGACTTACTTACTGCGCGGTGAACGTGATGTCTTGAACCGTTAATGTTTAGTGTTAGCCAAGTCAACGGTACCAACACAACAACTTCCCTCACTCAGTTCTTCGTAATGTTTTGTCCGTTGTGGCCGTGGACACTTCTTGGATTCTTAAGTGTGTTCATTTGAGGCGGCATGTCCTCGCACTTAAATAAGTGGTCTCCTACAAGGTATCCTGCTATACCCTACTTTACAAGTGTTAATAACCATTAAAATTTTCCCCTAACCTAAAATCAACCGGTGATGATCATTAAAGGTTTTGGAAACTTAACCTTCACCCACATCGCATATAGCACTTATATTCTATCGCAGGAACGACTCTGGATTTGGTGTTTCTTTACAGAAATCACTATCCGAAGTGCTCATGCTTCCACCGAAGCGCTCAACTGAACCTTTACAACTTAGTTTTCCCATTGAACCTAATTCCTGGAATCTCCAGTCAGTAAGGTTGGATTACCACCATATTGGTCCTTATACGTTGGGTTTTAAGCCCATTCCCCTAGACAGGCAGAACATCTAATCCTTGGGTAAGCCCTTTGTCAGTGGGTCTGCTATGTTATCCTTTGATTTTATGTAATCAATGGATATTATACCCGTGGTGATCAGCTGCCTAATGGTCTTATGTCTCTATCGAATATGACGAGACATGTCATTGTACATAGAATTTCATGCCCTTTCTAGAGCTGACTGGCTGTCGTAGTGGATCATTACAGAAGGGACGAGTTTGTTCTAACATGGAACATCCTCTAAGAAGTCGTGAAGCCACTCAGCTTCTTCTCCTGCTTTGTCTAAAGCGATAAGCTCTGATTCAATCGTGGATCTGGTGATGCAAGTTTGCTTAGAGGATTTTCAAGACACAACCCCACCAATAATTGTTAATACATACCCACTGGTGGACTTGGTGTTCTCTATATTAGATATCCAGTTTGCATCACTGTACCACTCTAGTACAGTTGGATATCTCGAATAATGCAACCCGTAAGTTAGAGTGTATTTCAGGTATTGTAGTACCCGATTCAACGCCTTCCAATGATCATTACTCGGATTACGGGTAAACCTAACCAACTTGTTGACTGCACAAGCAATATCAGGTCGGGTGCAGTTTGTTATGTACATCAAACTATCAATCACCTGTGCATATTGCTCTTGGCATACGGGTGCACCACGATTTTTATCAAGATTTTGATTTCTATCTAGTGGTGACTTCATAGGCGAACTGTCAAACATCTCAAACTTTCTCAACACATCCTCGATGTAGTGAGACTGAGATAAGACCAGTCCGTCAGACGTCTTAGAGATCTTTATCCCTAAGATGACATCTGTGATACCCATATCTTTCATGTCAAAGCATTGTTTCAACATGTTCTTAGTCTCTAGAATCAAGTTAGGACTGCAACCTGTGATCAACATGTCGTCTACGTACATGCATATCATGATGAACGATTTAGAATTACCTTTCATGTAGATACATTTGTCACACTCATTAATGGAGAAACCCTTCGATGAATAAAGTCAGCCCGTACAGAGATTTGACAAGCCGACAGACTTTATTCTCTTGCCCTGGAACCACATACCCCTCGGGTTATTCTATATAAATTTCTTCTTCCAAATCACCATTTAGGAAGGCTGTCTTGATATCCATTTGATGTATCTCAAGGTCACGCAATGCTACGATCGCAATGAATACTCATATGGACGTCATCCGAGACACCGGGGAGTACGTGTCAAAGTAGTCAATGCCTTCATTTTGCCGATAGCCCTTGACTACCAACCTGTCCTTGTACTTATCTATAGACCCATCTGCTTTATACTTCCGTTTGAGTATCCATTTACAACCCAACGGTTTATTTTTCGGAGGAAGATCAACTAACTCCCAAGTATGGTTATACAGGATGTAGTCTATTTCACTCTCAATAGCTTCTTTCCAGAGCGGGGCCTCTAGAGTTGACAATGCTTCAACAATTGTACTTGGTTCATCATCAATAAGCTACAAAGTCAGGACCGAATGATTTATCCTTCCTGGCCCTTTTACTTTGCCCTGGTTCCATCTCTGGAGTCTCTAAGTTCTGAGAATCTGGAATACTAGATTCCGAATATTCAGCCACTTCGAGGTCCACTAGATCTGAACCATCTAGATCCGGGCCGTCAACGACTTCCGGTTCCTGAGAGCTTTGTTCATAACTTCATTTGCGAGAGGTTGTGTCTTTTTCCTTTCTAGGAAAGGTATCTTCAAAGAATTGAGCATTCCTTGATTCCATAATTGTACCCCCGTGAATATCTGGAATATCTGACTTATGTACTAAGAAGCGATAAGCACTACTGTTATTTGCATATCCGATGAATATGCAATCTACAGTCTTAGGCCCAATCTTGACCTGTTTTGGCTTGAGTACTTCAACCTTTGCCAAACAACCCCACACATTTAAATATTTATAGGTGGGTTTCTTTCCCTTTCATGATTCATATAGAGTTTTATCCTTACCCTTATGTGGGACTCTGTTAAGAATCGTATTAGCGGTAAGGACAACTTCTCCCCACATGTTTTGTGGAAGATGGAAATTGATGAGCAAGGCGTTCATCATTTCCTTCAATGTGCGGTTCTTACGTTTTGCCACACCATTCGACTGAGATGAGTATGGAGCCGTCGTTTGATGAACAATGCCCGATTCGGCATAATATTCCTCAAATGGCGCTACATATTCTTCCCCTCTATCGCTGCGAATGGATTTAATCTGCATGCTTAGTTGGTTCTCAACTTCTGCTTTGTAACGTCGGAACGCTTCAAAGGCTTCATATTTACTTTTCAACAAGTAAAGGTAACAATACCTTGTGCTATCATCAATGAATGTCACAAAGTACTTGTTCCCCCCTCTAGTTTGTGCAAACTTCAAATCATATATATCGGTGTGAATAAGTTCTAGAAGAGCGGTCTTCCTTTCGACGGATCGAAAAAGAAGATTTGTGAGTTTTGCCTCTACGCATACCTTACACTTATGTTGAGGGTTTACGTCGATAGATGGCAACAACTTCAACTTTACCAACCTTTGGATGGATTTGTAATTAACATGTCCTAATCTATGATGCCATAAATTAGAGGACTCAAGCAAGTAAGAAGAAGAAGCTTCAATATTATTGCTTGTACGTAATACAGACATGGCGTTAACTTTGAAGAGGCCTTCACAGACGAATCCTCTTCCCACAAACGTTTCATTCTTAGTGATTACAAATTTATTGGATTCAAACACTAGCCTAAAATCAGCATTAACCAATATATGACCTGAAATTAAATTTCTTCTAATCTCAGGAACATGCATCACCTTCTTCAGAGTGAGCTCCTTTCCAGAAGTCATCTTCAAGACTACCTTTCCTACCCCCAGCACGTCAAAGAAAGCGTTGTTGCCCATGAACAACTTCTTGTTTGTAATCGATGTATAAGTGGAGAAGACATCTCTATTGGAACAGATGTGTCTTGTAGCACATGTGTTCATCCACCATTGTATAAGATTCTCAACAAGGTTTGCTTCAAGTACCACCGCTAAGAACTCCTCAATCATGTCATCCAGAAGTATGTCTTTGACGACGTTAACATGTACCTTACCTTTAGCCTTGGCCATCTCTTGTTGCTCAGTCTTGAGCTTGCGGCAGTCCTTGATCATGTGACCAGGTTTCCCACTGTGGTGACAGTTCCTTTGAACTTCTCCGTTGCTTGGGTCTTGCCATCTTTCTGAAACTTGCGCTTCTTGCTTGGGTTCCCTTTGGCCTCAGCCAGATTTGCCTTTGCCTCAGTAGGTTGTTTACCCCTAGGCAAGACCTTCTTATTATCTTCTTGAATTTGGAGTTTGATAATAAGTTCTTCAAAGGTCATCTCCTTTGTCTTGAGTTTTAAGTAACTCATAAACTCATTCCACGAAGGAGGTAACTTTTCAATCAGTGATGCAATAAAAAACTGTTCATTTGGTTTCATACCTTCCAAATCCAGGTGATATAGAATCATTTGAAATTCCTGGACTTGGGACATCACTATCTTACTATCCACAATTTGAAATTTCAAAAATTTCCCAACGATGAATTTCTTAGTACCTGCATCTTGTGCGTTGTACTTCTTTTGCAGTTTTCCCCACAACTCTTTAGCGGTGCCAACAGTGCAATACACCGTGTAGAGAGGGTCTGACAAGCAGTTCAAGATATAGTTCTTACACATGAAATCACTATAACTTCATGCATCAAAAACCATCTTCATGCCATTAATGACATGGATACCTAGGTCCCTTTCAACTGTTTCAGTAGGCGAAGGGTCCATTTCATCTCCAGCTTGTGGAGGATATCCTGTTAGGAAATGAGTCATTCCCATAACAGTCAGATAGAATAACATCTTCTGTTACCATCTCTTGAAGTTGGAGCCCATAAACTTTTTAGGGCGTTCATGGTGGAATCCAGCGGGTGGAGGAACGACAACGTTCCCTTGAGCAGTAGTAAAGGCATTGGATGAGCCTCGAGCAACCGGAAAGGCATTAGGTGTGCCTTGAGCAGTGGGGAAGGCAGAGGGATTGCCTTGAGTAGCAGCAGCAGAATCCGAAGCAACTTGTTCTTTTCCAGTCATCTTTCTAAGTACTTACAACAAAATCTTGTCTTAAAATTGTTGGGATACAATTGTTGCAGGGAACGGGAAGTAAGTAACTATTACAATTGTAAGAAAGGATAAACTAAATATTACAATAAACTGGAAATCAAGAACGTAACAAACTGCTTGTGTGATTTGCTGAGTCGAGTGATGACACTCTGTCTTTAAGACAAGATTACCCCGTATATCTCCTTTTACGTTGTCGGGCAATAGTCTCCCAAGATACAACAACAACTTAACAATTGGGCAAAGGAAACTCAAGTGTTACTCTTGAAGAACTTAGAGTATAGTAACTTTGCTAGAGAGGAAGAAGATGAATTCAGAAAATTCTGTAGTATTTTCTAAGTGTTGTGTAGTGTTCTTCAATTGAGCCAAAGGCCTCAATTTATAGTGTAAGGAGAAGACCCCTCAACTATCCAACTAATGGCCTTCAATATCCATGTAATGGAACTTAATTGAAAGGTTACATTCAACCAAATAATGGCTGAATTCATGTGCCAAGTAATAGAGAATCAATTCTCCAAAACTAGCCCAAAGGTCAGAACTTTTCAACTTCCCGTCGAAACATTCTGCCTTCGAAGCGCCTCGTCTCTGTGAATTAGCGTCGCGGCTCCAGTAACTGAAGACCCAATTAGTGACGCGACTCCGACGGGGCTGCGCCGCGGCAATTTCCTACACGTTTCATCTTACACTTCTTCCTTCGTTTACCAACGTGGAATACTTTGTCATTAGGCCAATAACCGTCCATCATTCTATGTCTCAAACGTATTACATATGTACCAATATCTCTTTCACTAATGAAATTTGCGATATTTGGCACTACGTGTGCACGTGTGTGAAAACGACGTTTTCGACGTGTGGAGCCCCAATTGTTTGAGTCATAAATAATGAGATATACTTAATTCTACATTAGTAAATTTTCAACAAAGATAAGTGGCCCGGTAGTGATGGATATGATGTTTTCGGCAATGATGGTGATTTAATGATGGATTTGATGGTGTATAATGAAGAAGAAGCAATTGGGGTGACATGATTTTTTTAAAAGAAAATCTGGCATACCATCTTATGTGTCAGTGATGTGGCGCGAGTGTAAAATACCTTCTATCATGTAACTGGTTATATGTGTGTTAGGGTGATATTAAATTCACTTTTCAAATGTGTAGGGTGTAATAGGTCGCCCGATTAGTTGAAATGTGAACTCGATATTTCGGGTATAGTTCAGGGTGCAATCTATATATTTTGCCTATTTTTAATGAGAGAACTAATATAATCACGTAAATGTTACTATATGTTAAGATCATAAGTTTCAAAAAAATTATAATCATACAAATATTATGACATGTTTTAGACCACTAGTTCTGAAAATTTTAATTTATTTTCTATCTATTCAAATTGTGTGCATAAATTGAACCATGTGTAATACCAAGTAAGAGTGTTAATGATATGATTTGACTGATTATACAACAACATACCCAGTGAAGTCCCACAACGTGGGGTTTGGCAGGGTAGAGTATACGCAAACCTTACCTCTACCTTGGTAAGTAGAGAGGTTGTTTCTGAAAGACCATCGGCTCAAGACAAAGCATAAGCACAAGCAAAGCAAGAGAAACGGTTAGACCCGGACAAAAAATTTAAAACAATACGAAAATGAGAGTAAAAAAAGCGAATAAGTCATGATAAAACATTCTGAAAAAAGAAGCAATAACTAACACAGGTAAATAAGATAAATAAAGTACACGAAAGAACATACAACAACAGAAATCAAAGTACAGGGGATATAAATTATATCATACCAAATTTTAGATTACCCTATTGTTTATAACCAAATTTAGGTTTTTCAAAATCATCCCCATCATTTCGTGTTCTCTTCAATATCAATAAAAGTCACTAATTTTTTGATAATTTTTAAACGCTATCTAAGAGTGGCACTATTATTAGAATATTCGATTTGATATATAAAATAATAATAAGCTTTGTAAAAAGTATAATATTCATCATAGTAACATGAGACTGATATGGTTCTAAACAACTCGTTAAAGGGGAAATTAATGCAAAACTGACCATAATCATTTATAATGGCTTATGATATCAACAACTAGAGAAAGAATATGGGAACTTATCTATAAATAATGTACATTACACCATTTAAAATATATGTTAAAGATGGTGCTCTATAAAATGTGGTAAATTTCAAATAGGTCAGGTTACGAAACACAAAGTAAAGCTTTATACTTTGAACAACTTATTGCCATATATTCTTTGGCAATTTATTAAAGTTTTAGCATAGCCATATCAGTGACACTATATCCTTAAAAAATGTTATACATGAGGCGGCACGGGAAGTTTTGGTATTTTGTAGTTTTTTCATCTGAATTCACCCCAAAGTTCAATGTATTTTGATGTTTCTAGTTTAAATTTAATATATAAATATATTTTATACATATAATTTGTTCGGCTAGTTTGTTATTTTTATATTAAGGATTTAAGCTAATTTTCGGTATTTTTATAAATATACATTAAAACAAATGGGATTTTACTTAAAAATCTAATAATCAGTTCGATTAGGTTTAATTGGGTCACTTCATGTAACACCTCGTAAATGAGGTTCGAATTAGATTTGACATCATTAAATGCTTGTGGCTAGATCTGAATCTTGAAGACTAAGGTGTATTCTCGTGTGAAAGTCAAGATCTAAGCATGTACCAAGTGTACAAAAAGATTGGAGTTGAAAAGAATTGAAAGAAATAAAGTTGAAAAATCTTGATCGAGATGCGAACATCATGTTCAACATATTGTCCTCACGTGGGTCTTCCGAAAGTACTGAAAGTTAAAAATTTAAAGTCTTTGAACTTAACATATGAAATCAATATACGGACCGCATGTTGTACCATCCATTGAGAATCAAAAAGCAAAACATTCAACGTTCTAAGGTTGAAATAAGGGAGCAACATACGGGTCGTGTGTCAGACATATAGATTGTATGTCAACCGTTTGTTGAAAGTACTGAGAGTCGATTTTTGAGAGGTTTCAGGAGTCGACATACAGACCGTGTATGGTGGTTGTCTGTTGCATGTCTGGCAGAAATCTATAAATATTGAAATTTTTGAGGTTTTATATTTTAATTTATTTTGACACTTTTTGTGGAGAGAAATATCCTAGAGCTTCCTCAAATCATCTAAGGTGAGTTCCTACTCAATTTCTTTGATTATTACATCAAATTTTCCAATATTAATTCTAGATTATCAACCAAATTCATAGATGTTGAAATAAGCCCAAGATCAATTGAAGCGGAATTTTGAGGAAACTTAAAAAGATAAGATTATTGATCTCTTATGGCATTTATTGAATGAATTAGAGATAGTATTGACTATTGAAAGGGATTAGAATATTGGGTGTTGGTTGTATCTTGAAGAATACGATTCTAGGTTTAAATCCTAATTTCATGAAAAAGATGAGGTTCAATCAAGTTTTGATCTTTATAACTTCTAGGCCAAATACATATGTGGCCCCCTAAACTTGTTCGACTTTTCCATTTAGACACTTAAACATTGACTTGTACCTATTGAACACGTAAATTCTTCCAGAAATGTACCAAATAGACACAATTTGTTAAGACAAAAAAAATATAAGCATGTGTGTTTCCCACGCGGCTGACATGCCAAAGAACCCAATGAGACTACGACACATGGATTTTGCACTCAAATAATAAGGAAAAAAGGAATACTAATATTTATTAGGAAAAAATAAAAAGCTTTTTCTCTATCTCTATATAATCTCGATCGGTCAGATTTTCTTCCAATTTCGGGTCGTCCTTTCCTTCCTAAATCCTTGTTCTCCGTTGAAATGAGATGTTTGCATGACCATACAAATAAATGAGGACTCTTGAGCAAAATTTGGGGAATAGAATTGATATAGAGAAGATATTGATACAATCACCGCTGACCCATGTGAAAACTTCATGAGCAACGACGTCAAATCTCCAAGGACCATCGTGACTCTTTCATATTTTTACTATTTGAAAAAATTACCTTTGTTCATCATAGAATCTGAACTACTTTCATTCTTTTGTGTAGTTCATTTGAATGATCTAACTGAGGGTTCTCGAGGTTTTCAGTCAACTACTTCGGTTCTCTGGTCAAGTTCAAATTTAGTTCGTTAATTGTGATTTTCTTTTGAAACTCTGCTTATATTTCAGTTGCCAGAGATCTTCGTTAGTTGAAATTTTCTTTTGAAACTCAGTTTAGATTTCAATTGCCAGAGATCATTCTCGTATGTCATATTCGACAATAACTAGCTAAAAACTTATCGTTGGGCATGAAAATTTCCGGCGGGTTGCCGAAGAATTCAAGCAAACCCAGAGGAAAATGGAAAAACAAAAAGAGAACAAAAGAAAATTCAAAATTACCTTTTGTGAGTGAACGCGCTTCAAGAGAGTGGAAAACGTATACTTTGCCATTTCAATAAATTGTGTCTAATTGATAAACTTTGGGAGAAGTTTAGGTGTTCAATAGTTACAAGTCAAGGTTGAAGTGTCTAAATGTAAAAGTTGGACAAATTTAAGGACCCGCATATGTATTTGGCCTAACTTCTATTGAATGTAAAGTGATTATTTGAGCATTGGAGCTTATGTTTGAAAGGTTTAGCAGAATTTGAGTTATGTCTGCTTCAAAAACTTTCTTTGACAATAAATGTATTGTATATAAGGCTTTATGTACTTGTGGGATAAGCTCACATCAACCCTTCACATTTTGTTTTATATTATGATATATGTATGCTAATATGATTTACCCTATACATGTGTTTTTGAATTTGAAACGCAAATGATGACATTTGAATATGACATCTAAATCAAGTAATGACCTTTTTAATGAAAAAATAAATATGAAAGATAAGGAATGATTCGGCTAATATGTCATGATTGACAAAGCAACATGAAACGACTAAACTTTGATTTTATGTGACATTGCTATTCGGGAGGATGAGTAGCCGTTATGAATCCTAATGCATCAAACAGCTCGGCTATTCAGGAGGATAAGTAGCTATTATGATTTGGGGCTCCGATCCATTGGTTTTGAGCAATGGGTGTCCAATTGAGGATCTCCCATTTATTGGTTTGGTTTGCTCTTTACTGTCATGATGATACTTTTGAACTTAATGAACATAATTCAGATAATAGCACCACTGTTGTTTTATACTAGGTTTTATGATTTATACTTGTTACTAAATCCTGACTATTTCATTGATCTTTATTTCATCTCGATTACTATTCTTTTTATGTTCATTGCCCCTAGACACTCACTGAATACCTTGTACTTAGGCATAACATAATTTTTATAGTATGTTAGATAACGAAGAAGAGAAGACTCCTGAAGATCACACCAGCAAGGAGGGCTTTCTTATCATCCAGACTTTGGTGAGCCCAGATGCTTGTTCATGAGACTCCTTTATGTTATTTTATTAAATTAGTTTTCAGGTTATATCCAGAGAGTAGTTTATTATCTCATTCTTCTTAGAAGATCCATCGATAAGTATTAATTTGGTGGGTGTATAGTATTTGTTTGAGTCATCAGTTTGACTTCTTGGGCCATTGAGACGTACATAATTTATCTAGTATTGCCTTTTTTTTATATTTCAATGCTTATTAATCTAAAGGAAAATGATATTTTTAGTCCCCGAATTATCGTGTTATTTCGATTTTGATCCCTGTGATATCAGACTAATCACTTTTGACCTTCAATTAAGGAATGCGTGCTATTTTGATCTAATGAATAACGGATGTTATCAAACTAAATATACTGTTAATTGTTAGTAAGGACATTTTTGACATTTAAAAAACTATGCTTTTGATCCACCACCATTCCACCAGTAAAACACAAATAATAGCACCATCATCGAAACAACCGCGAAACTCTGCCAAAAATGGTTTGCATAAGGATAACTTAAACTTATTTTGGACTAAGAACACTCAAAGATTAATTTGAGTAGAACTCTACTATTAGTCGAATAAATTGCCTAATATCACTTGCATCTTTTGAAAATCTTTTAAAGTTCAAAATGAGTGTAATTCATTTGAAATGACAAGTTTTGAGTTTTCTGAAACAATATAAAATAATTATTTTCTTTTGCATGCTATATCCCAAAGGTCAATTCATTTTCCACAATTTTCTCAAAATCCATATCCAACTCAAGTCCAACAAAGTATTTTAGGTCAAAATTGTTTGAGCTGGGCTTGGCCCTAAAAATCAGCTTTTGAAAATGTTAGTTCGGCCCAAATTTGGCCCAAAAAATGCATTCAGCAGTTTAGACATATTTTCCTCTTTAAACAGATATGTTTTCAACAAAGTTCAGATTTTATTTAGGAAAACTCGGCCCATTTCCAATGCGTTTCAGTCCATTAAAGTGTAGTCCAAAAGTTCCAGTTTTCCTTTTATATTATAATAGCCCAAGTTGATTTTCAAACTAATCAATCCAAATTCAAAGTCCATATTTGTTCCAACTTCTTTGGTGTATAAAACTATCCAGTTTTCATTTAAATTCATAATTTATCAAGTTTTAAAAACATCATTTATGGAGATTCTACTCTAAATGATACATATATCGTTTGCCTATCCTAAGTTCGTAACTATAAATGTTCCAATAATATACAAAAGTATTTTTATTCAAATAAGTACATATATATTATAAAAATTGAAAGAGATTGAGTTTAGGCTGATGGGCCTACCTAAGCCCACCAATTACTATTTTCACCCATAGTTAGGCCTTCATGCGTAGCTATAAGCAATCGAACTCGACAAAAAATACATTGGTTGGGCCTTGGCCCAGCCAGCTAAAGGAAATGAAGTGGCCCATGAGGGCTCGTCTCATCTTGTAGGGACAAAGAGGAAGAGAATGGAGGAAAAGAAGATACTAGTTAGAAGGTATCTAGGCTTATCACATATCATACAAAAAGTTTAAACAGTCGAAGCAATCCAATAATAATCACAGCCAAAATTAAAATAATGTAAACATCATTGTCCAAAAAATAACATGTAGTAACGTGAAGAAAACAAGCAATGGGCTAGGCCTAACTTTAACTAGTAACGAAATACATGCATCCAAATGCGTTGTCTAATACTGACAAATACAACAACAGTGGGCTCCCTGGTCTGGAAGGGACCAAAACAGGAGGATTAGAGAGATATCGTTTAATAGCGTCGAAGGCTTTTTGGCACTCGTCCATCCACCTAGTCGGAGCATCCATTTTTAACAGCTTGAGGATGGGCTCCACGATTATCGTAGATTGTGCTATGAAGCGTCTGATGTAGTTCAACCTTCCCAGAAAACTTATGACGTCCTTCTTAATTTCTTGTGGTGGCAACTCCTGAATTGTTTTGATTTTCAAAGGATCTAGCTCTATACCACTGCGGCTGACTATTAATCCCAATAATTTTCCATCAAGCACTCCAAATGTGCACTTGATTGAATTTAGCTTTAGATTGAACTTGTGAAGTCTATCAAAGAATCTCCGCAAGTGTATGATGTGATTTGAACTTTCCCGTGACTTAATTATGAAGTCATCCACATAGACTTCTATCTCTTTGTGCATCATGTCATGAAAGATTGTGGTCATTGCTCTTATGTAAGTTGCGCCGTCGTTCTTGAGACTGAGCGGCATTACACGGTAGTGGTATATTCTCTATGGAGTGATGAATGTTGTTTTTTGTGCATCTTCTTCGCTCATCAGAATTTGATGGTAATCAATGAAGCAATCCAGAAATGACTGTAATTATGCTTTGCAAAATTATCAATGAGTATATGTATGTTTGAAAGTGGAAATTTATCCTTGGGACTAGCTCGATTGAGATCACAGTAGTCCACACAAATTCGGATCTTCCCGTATTTCTTTGGTACATGCACAATGTTGGCTAACCATGTGGAATATGGAGTTACTTCCACTACTCTGGACTTTATATGATTTTTGACCTCATTCTTGATTCTTATGCTCAGATCAAGTTTGAATTGTCGGATTTTCTGTTTGACTGGGGTAAAACCCTCATTGATGGGTAGCTTGTGGGCTACTATGTTCCTGCTTAGTTCGGGCATATCTACGTATGATCCAAATTGGCTTTTGCTTATTCTTATACTGATCTTCTTCATCGACGAGATCCTCTAGCAACTCGGTCTCCTCGTCATACTCCTCATATTATTTTTCATTCGTATCACTTGACTTACTCGTCTCACGACATGTCATGACATTATAAGTTATTTTATTATTATTACTAAAAAACAAGGCAAATCATTGTTAGTGTATAAAACATATTAGATCAAAATAAAGAGACTGTTTTTTGCATAAACTGAGATTTTCATTGATTTTGATAAACGACAGTACAAACTATGATCCTGACTCGAATCAACGTCGAGTCATTCCATTTTTAAACATTACGTAGAAAAGTAAACACACAAATGGTGAATGCTCAGGTCTCAGTCGATATTCACCAATTTTTAAAAGTAAATTTAAAATCATTCTCTCTACCGATGAGCCAAAAGTGGGGTAGAGGTTCAGTTAGACATCTGCTCATTTGGATCAGCATTGCGGATGGTGGGTACTTTAGAGCATTCCTCTAGTATCACGACACACTCTTCCTCTTGAAATAACATCCCTAAACCTTCTTCTGCATCTCCGCCATTGTGCTTGGGCATTCTAACTAAGAATGATTAGTACATGCCCAGGAAAGGCTTACGTAACTATGGATGACCTCTTTTCTTTTGATCAGCATCAGAGGCTTCTTCAGAGTTTGGTATGTACCCAAGACCAAAACTGTACACGTTCGCTAGAATTGACACCGGTTCCTTGATACCTTGGAGCTCTCAACTCAAACCTTTGCTGGGCTCGAACCCATTTTGAAGCATAGTTGCAACAATCATCTTGTAAATTGATGGCATAGTGTTTTATTCATTATTCCCTTGGTGGGAAACTCCAACAAGTTTTACCATATGGAAATTCGTGTCTTTTGGGATTTCCTCTATTATCGGTACAGAATTATTAGGGTAGTTGTGAATGCTACCCGCTATGTGAATCACCACCTCATGATTCTCCCATTCGAACTTCAGTGATCGGTGGAGAGATGATGTCACTGCTCCATCCATCTGTATACAAGGTCTGCCTAATAGTAGGTTATAATTGGCGTTTATGCCCATAACCTGAAACTCAACGGTGAACTCGGTGGGCCCCATTTGTATGTTGAGGTCTACTTTGCCCAGGGGGTCATGATGTGCTCCTTCGAAGGCTCTTACATTAGTACGGCTCTGGCGTATCTTCCCAATATCGTATCCCAACTGCTTTAATGTGGATTGTGGGAATATATTGAGACCAACCCCATTGTCGACAAGTACTTGAGATATGACTTTGTCTCTACGTTTGATGGTGATGTAGATAGCCTTATTGTGAGTCATTCCCTCTATTGGCAATTCATTAAGAGTGAATGAAATTAAGTTGCCCCCGATAACGTGGCCTACTATGTCGACCAATGTTTCGCTACTAGTTCCTGCTGGGACGTGGGCTTCGTCCAACACTTTCATTAAGTCTTGACAATGTTGTGATGAACTCAAAAGCAGTGTTATTACCAATATTCGAGCTGGCATTTTCTACAAGTGTTCGACAATAGAATATTATTTTGGCTGCATCTTGTGCCAAAAGTCCTCGGCCTCCCCTTCGGTGATGGGCCTTCTTTTATTTGCTTTCTTGCAAGGCGCTACCTACGCCAACTCTTTAGGAGTGTAACATCTTTCCAATCTTGTCATTCCCTGGGCTATGACCGCTTAGACCACAAACGTTTTTCTTAGAACTGGGACCACTTCTTGTGGTACTGGACCATGAAAGGTTTTCTCATGGCTAGGCCCATTTCTTGTAGTACTTGGACCATGAACGGTTTTCTCATGGCCAGGATCAACAACGTGAAATTAGGACGCTTTTGTAGAGTAAAAGAGGTGATTGCCCGTTCTAAGCTTTTAACAGACTTTTGGGCCAATGACTGGCATATTTCCCAATCTTTCTCCCGTTCAATCATGTGTATATCATTGGCACCATGATTGGGGAGAGGATTTGTGTTCACGTTTGGTGTCATTGGTTTCAAAATGATCTCTCATTTATCGATTAGATCTTATAACTTGTGCTTTAGATTGTACAATCCTCTGTACTGTGTCTATTCCCTCCAGAATGGTAGGCACAAGTTTGATCGACTCTATAGAAGCGACTTTCGGGATTAGCAGGATTTGGAGGCACGATGTGGATAATTCTGACTGCTTTTAGCTTTTCAAACAACTTTATTCGGGTTTTAGGAAGTGTAGTGAACGCCTTGGGATGTGTCTTTTCAAAATTTGGACGTGGCAAATCATAAGTGGTCGGAGGCTGTTGATTATGGTAATTTTGTTGATTTTAGGGCACTTAATAAGCAGGTGCGGGAATTTGGTAATTTAGTGATAGAGCTTGGTAAGTGGATATTAGTGTTTTGTAGTTTGGTTGTGGAGTTGATAGGCTGGATCCGATGTTTGGTAATTGGGATGTGCGTAGTATACCGGCACAAGGTTGTATGGGGATGGTGTGTAATTTCTTGGAGGAGGAGATTAGTATATATCGAAGGAAGATTGTGATCCTTCATTTCTATGACTTCTCGGGCTAGGGGTATGAGAGACGTTTACCACATCTTCTTCTTTTTTCCTTGTAACCCTGGTAGCGCTTGCCAATCCATCTTTGTTAGTGATGCTGACGATCTTTCCAGTTTTGAGGCCATCTTCTATTTTCTCTCCCATCATTACCAATTTCGATAATGGTCTCCCGACCATAGACAACATACGGTCATAACAATCTAGTTCTTGCGATTGGATAAAGACCGAAACCAGTTCTCCTCGCTCATCGGAGGCTGTACTTAGGAGGCTTCGGCCCTCCACCTACTCTCATACTCGCGGTAGGTTTCAGTATATTTCTGTTTGATCTTTTCCAAGTAATAGCGGTCGGGCACGATTTCTATGTTAAAGAAAAATATATCCATGAAGGCTCCTGCCATTTCTTCTTATGAGTCCCATCGATAGATGTCTTGAGCCATGAACCATTATGACGCCTCGCCTGTGAGGCTTTGGCTGAACAATCTCATTATCAACGCTTCATTCCTCTTAATTCCGATCAATTGGTCGTAGTATGAACTTAGATAAGGTTTGGGATATCTTATCCAATTGAAGAGTTTGAACTTAAGCACTTTGAAGCTCTCGGAAAAGTCTAAGTACGGATGTATGCACAAGTCATCATATCTTAGGCTCGTTGCTTTTAGAGAGCCCTTGTTGGATTTTTCAAACAGATCCATCATTTTTTGTTCCATTTCTTTTTTCCTTCGATCCTGCTCGGCTCTCCATGCCCTTTTCATCTCTTTATAATGGTCAAGTTCTGACGAAGAGTCAATGTGAGTAATTGGAGTATGAAAGGATATTGTGGGGTGCACTAGGTGACTTTTGGGAGTTCCAGCAGCTCTGGGTGTTGTATGATTAGTGGTATTTTGGTGTATGTTAGGATCAACATAAACATGCGGTAGCTGAAATGAAGGCGCAGAATGAGAAGTCCCGTCTATGTGGATGGCATTTGCTAGAGGAAGAGTTGGGTACGAGGTATCAACATGGGTATTTGAGAAGTGCTCGTGTATGGGTGAGTTCATCAATAGAAAAGGCAGTGGATGCCTTCTTGCTTTAGCAACTGCCTCTCTAGCAACGTGAATGGCCTCATTCTTTGCGACCTGTTCTTGAAGGTCAGCGATATTTCTGAATAGCAATTTGATCACATCCTCGGTGTGTGAGGCATTTTGAAAATCTTGAGGTGCAGTGTCCTTGATAACCAGAGCTTCTATGTTGTGTGTCTCTTTGGGAGTACCTATCATTCTTTCTTGATTCTGTTGGTTTAGGGATGTTGTTGCAGCTTTCGATCTAGTGACGTATGCCAGTGTGACGTAACACGGGTCAACCCTTTTCTATAAGAAAAGAATAACTCAAAGGCAAAGGACATTAGTACGTTAGTAAAAAATAATAATGCAAGATATCGCATACAAGTTGCACATAAATCACATAGACTCATGTATTCGATCAGAACTCTTGATTATTCCTCCACTTCAGGGTATTTTGGTCATTTCAGCCATTTTTTATTTTTTTAGGATTTTGGTTTGAAGGTCTATGGTCGATTTGTTACCACGACGTTGTTGAACCCAAAAACTCTTCTATAAATAAGATGGGGATTATAATATTTATTATATAGGGGCCGAGTCTTATGTCGACTGCCTATGTATCCCTCCTCATGAAGTCAAGCCCTTTTGTAGTTCAGGTTTCATCAAAATTAGTTCTAATTTCTTATATCCGAATCATTCCCAGCCATGCCCGATATAGGCTTCCTACGTATCCCTTCTCGGAATATCAGGTCAGACGTAGTTTATTTACAAAAAGAGGGAGGGGATAACATCTTGATTGAAAGGATAAAGGGGGATACCTAAACTACCTAAAATATGACTTCTCCTTGAATCCATGGCGGGTCGTTGTCCTTATGACCGCGCATTTTCCTGGCGGCTTCCCAAGAAGCGGTCGTGTATCATAGGCCATATCTGACCGCTGTTGACAAGATGCTCTAGCTCTTGAAGGCTTCACATTCTTTAATGTCATGCCCTGGTGCCCTTGAATGGTACAAGCAAATCTTCGTCCTCAAAATACTGGCAGAGAGTTTCCAAGTGTATTTGAGTGGGCAAACCTTGTTGGTGCGGGCTAAAAAGGAGAAAATGTATGCATACGAGTCTTCAAAGATTGTGAAGTCATAATGCAAAATTTGGGTTTCCATGGTGATTCCTTCACCGGGCATAATAGGGTCGTAGACCAGTAAGGAGTGTGGCCCCCACATGTTATGAATGACATTTTCATCAATCAGTCTGATAACTCTTCTTTTGAAGGCCACACACTCGTCTATGGTGTGACCGGGCTAATTCTCGTGGAACATGCATATCTTGTGGGCAAAGATGGACGCGCAAATTGGGAGGAAGTCAGAGTTATCACACACCAATCTGGTTGCTTTCATTCCATCATATACCTCGATATTTTGCACCGACATAGATGCAACTTTGTAGAGCGAACTGTGAGATTTGAGGGCAATCGCCCACCACATCGGAGATGACATACGGGGAGGCCCTTATGGCATCCCGTAGTAGTTAATGACTTCATCAATAGTCGGGGTGACTCCCTCAGGTACCTCACTTGATTCACCATATGGCATAGGATCCACCGCAGGTGAACCTGATTCTTTTGGTGTCTTGAAATGCGTTACATAGTCATCAATCATTTTCTTGACCTCTTCAGGGAGGTTTTGGTATTAACGTTTCCCGTTGGGGGACTCTTCCGTGAGGTTTCTCACAAATTCAAGAATTTCGTCAACCTCTTTCATCTTGTCTCTAGCCAAGTCAAACTTCGTGTCAAACTTGCAGATCTTTGCCCTAAGCAACTCCTCAGTCTCTTCGTCGCTAACCAAATCAACAACTAGTGATGTGGTACTTTAGCTATAGGGAGTGTCCATCGGTAGCAAATCAACCTTTAAGAAGAGGTGAAATTTAGTTTAGTTTTGGTATTTTCTTGTGTTTTTCTTTTGGGTTGGTGTCTGAAATGTGGGACCAATCAAGACATCAGACAGAACACATAAAGACACAAACAGGTTATAACACATAAGCAGTTATAATATTCACGTTCCTAAACCTCGTTACTCCAAGGCTTTCTAATCGTTTGAAGCATAATTGCGCCAAATGTTGATTAAAACCATTTCCCCATAATCATTTCATTAATAATAGGTTTTCCCCAGTGGGGCTACAGAAGACGAATAAAGTAGTAATATCATAAGAAGTCACCTCCAGTGGCAGATGATGAAGCTTTGTCAGTCCGAGCTTTCTTGGCCCTCCGAAGGGTGGTCTAAATATGTTGATGAGTAGAAATCAACAATGAATCGACCAATAACCTTTCTCTGTGAAGGTCATGGGTGCAGTCTCATCCATGGCTCTCCTTATGGGAGCGTCTAAGTCCTCTAGACACTCGTGAGTGAACTCCAACTCCTTGGCCATGCTGGCTATGACGGTTTGGTCATGCTCCATCTTCTCTAGATATCTGCTATCTCGATCATAAACTTGTCTCTGAATGCGGCGGGCTTTGACCTCGGCCTTGGAATTTGATCATGGCTACACTAGTAGCGGTTGGGCCCCGATATGAGGGTGATTTGCAAGTGTGCTCTCAACCAGTCTATGTTGTCTTCGTCACAACCTGGGCGGAAGACATCATCAGCTAAAGTCTCTGGACCCCACTTGATTCGACCATTCCATTCTCGGATGATGTCAGCAACCCTTCTGATCTTATCTCCTTCGTAGTCGACCACGTACTCCCCTATGTTCCCTACTTGGGGTATTAGTTGTCTTCTTCTGAACTGTCTTAGGACCCTAATAGGTACATATGGTCGAATTCCCTGGATACCTATAAGTGGTAGGAAATGAGATCTTCTACCTCTCACAATCATGGTCTTGGATATAAAGTCGGGATATCTCCATTGGATGTTGTCCTCTCGGAGCCTAGAAAAGATAAAAGCATACCCATCTTTGGTTTGATTCTAGAAATTTGGGTAAGTGACTTTGAGGTTATCTTCCCTACGTTTCGAATCTCGGTATGATGGACCCTCAATTTTGTGGAGGTGTTACCATTGTTCTAAAAGGTTACACCCTTGGAAGTACTTGTGTAGGTTTAGACATTGACCTACGTCTTAGTATATGCCAGCTAGGATGATCGGAACTAGGTCATAGTACTTGGTTTCTCCATTTGTTGTTATGCCATGAAGATAACATGGGTGACGAAAATGACCCGGATATCTATAGCTTGGTGTCGGTCTTTGGGAAATTCTATGATCCCTAGAAGGCATATGGAAAAGGCTAAGGGTCAGGTAGCTTCCCAACTGGCATATGATTGTAATTTTACGAAGTGTTCTATGTATCCCCGCTTAGATCCAAATCTATTGTAGATATCCCTAAAAGCTACGGTCGGGCCGAATATCCAATCAGCGCTAGCTAGGGATATGAACTGCAAAATCTCATCGGGAGTAGGCTCATGGGGCACTAGAAAGTTGTGGTCGGGTTTCTTCTTTCTTCTCATACAGGTCCTAACACTATCTATACAATCTCAAATCTCCTCTAGGGTCAGGGTCATCTCAAAATCTCTGAACCAAAACACAATTCTATCATAATCCCAATACATGGTAAGAACTTCTAGGAGTTCTCTATTTCCTTTCATGGTCATAAGGGATGGTAGGTGTCCTAGACAATTCGTTACTTCTCTATTTTGCGGGTCATCTAACCACGACCACCAAAAACTCAGCATCTCAGGTGCATCGATAACCATGTCGAATTTCAAATTTGTATGCATCTACAAAATAGAACATGGTTAATTTTCCCCTCAAGGGACAACGATTTATCACATAAGTCACATTTAATGCTTCCACATAGCAAGTAGTTAGATGCAGTGTCGTCGGGTCTATGACCGTCAAGACACAAGGTAGTCATCCTAATAGGTCCAAATAGGTCTAAGATATTCGAACCTGTCTAGGTCAAGCATGCGCTAGCTCAGTACAGATTTGACTTCGCCCTATTCTAGTTGTACTATAGTGGTTTAGCAAATGACTAAGGGACTAGAGCGGACTACCCAGGGTGAACCGTTGTCGACTGTTGGATAACCGCGAACCAACTCCATCTTCAACGTATTCCAAGAAAATATTTTTGGGTTTATACTGGAGGATGATTGCGAAATCCGCATAATCATTTTTGTGCACTGATGCGGGTATGTGTGTGCGTGCCATTTGGCGGCGTATGAAATACATGAATGACAGTTATAATTTGCGGGTATTGAAACATATAAGAAATTCATATCATTTAAAAACATATTGTATTGGAACTCTTATGGTTAGAACCTAGTATTATCCCTAGCAGAGTTGCCATTTGTTACGATTCACTTTTACGTGGAGGCATTAAAGCTACTATGAGGTTATTGGTGCTCTAATTCGGATAATTATTTTAAGAGTCGACACCTAATTTATAGGTAAATTATAAAAACTAAGTTGAAAGGGTTTATTCAAATTGTTGAAAAATCCTATCTAAACCAGAGTCAAGGTAAGAGTTCTGGTGATCCTCGGAGAAGGTGTTAGACACACCGGTATTAGGGATCCATAGAATACGATTGAACTTCGGGTTCTATAGCATGCCTAAATGATTTGAATTGCTTAAAGTATTTAAATTCTCGCAAAATTCATGTCATCATTTATTTCAAACTCAAAGGATTTTGAAAACCAAAGAGTTAAATTCCGCCAAAAATGGTTTGCACATGGGTAACTTAGTCAACTTATTTCAGACTAAGAACACTCAAGGATTAATTTGAGTAAAACTCTACTATTAGTATATCACTTGCATCTTTTGAAAATCTTTTAAAGTTCAAAATGAGTGTAATTTATTTGAAATGACAAGTTTTGGATTTTTTGAAAGAATATAAAATAATTATTGGCCAATCAATAATTATTCCAAAGAAAGAAAGCTTCAAGTACCTCGGGTCTATTATCCAAGGGAATGGAGAGATTGATGACGATATCACACATCGTATTGGGGCAGAGTGGATGAAATGGAGGCTCGCATCTGGAGTCTTATGCGATAAAAATGTGCCACCAAAACTTAAAGGCACGTTCTATAAGGCGGTGGTTAGACCGACTATGTTGTATGGGGCGGAGTGTTAGCCAGTCAAGAATTCACATATTCAAAAGATGAAAGTTGCAGAGATGAGAATGTTGAGATAGATATGCGGGCATACAAGGAGGGATATGATTAGAAATGATGATATCCGGGATAGAGTGGGAGTGGCCTCGGTGGAGTATAGGATGCAGGAAGCGAGGTTGAGATGATTTGGGCATGTGCATAGGAGACACAAATGCCCCAGTGCGGAGGTGTGAGAGGTTGGCTATGGACGGGTTCAGGAGGGATATAGGTAGGCCAAAGAAGTATCGGAGAGAGGTGATTAGACGAGATATGGCGCAGGTGCAACTTACTAAGTACATGACCTTAGATAAAGGGTTGTGGAGGACACGAATTAGGGTAGTAGGTAGTCGAGCGTAGTCCTTGTTACGCTTGCAAACTGGTAGGGGTAATGTTATTATTGTATGTCTGCTTAGCCTATCATACAAATAGGCACATTATTGCTTTATAGTTACCTGTAGCTCATTTTCTGCTGATATGTGTCCTTTGGTGTACTTTGTTTTGCTTATTTACATACGCTAGTTAATGTTTACTTTTTCGAAATGCGATATTATGACTTATTCGCTTTTGATACAACATTTTCATACTACTTAAAAATTTTTTGGACAATTTATCTTGCTTGCTTTACTCTTAATTTGCTTTTGCTTTTACTTTTGCTTTGCTTGTGTCTATGCTCTGTCTTGAGCCGAAGGTCTCTCGGAAACAATGCTCTATCTTGAGCCGAGGGTCTCTCGGATACAACCGCTCTACCTAGGTAAGGTCTGCGTACACTCTACCCTCCATGCCCCACGTTGTGAGATTTCACTGGGTATGTTGTTAATATAAAATAATTATTTTTTTACATACTATATCCTAAAGGCCAATTCATTTTCCACAATTTGCTCAAAAACCATATCCAACTCAAATCCAAGAAAGTGTTTCTAGGTCAAAATTGTTTGGCCGAAATTTGGCCCAAAAATGTATTCAGCAATTTAGACACTTTAAACAAACCCATTTTCGAAAGAGTTCAGATTTTATTTAACAAAACTCAACCCATTTCGAATGCATTTTAGTCCATCAAAATGTAGTCCAAAAGTTTTGGTTTTCTTTTTATGTTATAACAGCCCAAGTTGACTTTCAAACTAATCAATCCAAATTCAAAGTCCATTTTTTGTTCCAACTTCTTTGGGGTATAAAACAGTCAGGTTTCATTTAAATTCAGAATTTGTCAAGTTTTTAAAACATCATTTATGGTGATTCTATTTTAAACGATGCATGTATCATTTGCCTATCTTAAGTTCGTAACTACAAAGGTTCCAATAATATACAAAAGTACTTTTATACAAACAAGTACATATATATTTCAAATATTGAAAGAGATTGAGTTTAGGCTTGTGGGCCTACCTAAGCCCACCAATTACTATTTTCACCCATAGTTGGGTTTTCATGCACAGCTACAAGCAATCAGTCTCGACAAAAAATATATTGGTTGGGCCTTGGCCCAGACGGCTGAAGGAAATGAAGTGGCCCATGAGGGCCCGTCTCGTCATGCAAGGAAAGAGGAAGAGAAGGGGGAAAAGAAGATACTAGTTAGAAGGTATCTAGGCTTATCACATATCATACAAAAAATTTAAACAGCCAAAGCAATCCAATAATAATCATGACCTAAATTAAAATAATGTAGACTACATAGTCCAAAAATAACATGCAGTAACGTAAAGAAAATAAGCAATGGGCTAGGCCCAACGTAAACTAGTAACGAAATGCATGCCATAGAAATTAAAAACATGAGGGACTAGCCCCAACAATCGCTAATAGTGGCAGAAGAAGCACAAGATATAAAAACTTGGAAGAAAAATGGGCCAAGCCCATATGCACTAAAAAGTCAAAAAGAACTTAGCAAGTGAAGCATGGGGCCAAAAGCCCAATAAACACACATTTGAGATAATTCTGAGTGATATACAAGAGAGACATACTAGACATATATACTGTATACTATGCATATCCTTGTATATATAGCATATACACTCTAAGCAAAGACTTGATTTATATTGAACGTAGGCAGACAAGATGGGTATGCACACATACAACACAATAGACTTTCAAACCTCACTTGTAGACAGAAACTCTCAAATTTTAGTCCTAAATGTGTACCTATGTGCACCAATTCATTCTAATATTGAGATCATACATGCTCATCGAAGAGAAGAGCTAAAGATCCATACATGTAGCACATAATCAAACATGACATCCTATATACCAAAATTCAAACTCATAAGCTGAAATAACACATCCAAACAGGAGGACTACAAGAAACTATACCATTCACAGAAGCCAAGTGTTGAGAGCTAGACTGGTCATACTTAAGAACACATGTGTCATTCAAAACAATTACGAATATACAAGACTCAAACAAGATGAACTATTTCAAACATAGGCTTATACATATCAAATTATGAATAGGTTAACCCTAAAACATCTAACCACTTTAAGGGATATACTTCTACTATTGTGACCATGTTTTTACCCAAATCATGACCCAAGACTACACTCATAGTATTTTTAAAATATGCATACACAGTACAGTTTTTAGATATGCACCCCAGGAATCAATCGTTAGCTAAGTTTAAGCTAGTCTACTCATGTTGACATGTTATAAGGTTCGGACAGAGACAAAATTCTTGACTATTATCTAGGCATATTTCACGTTGGTTACATAATTGAAAGAAATACATAGGGTTTTGTCAAGAAAACATGTTTAGTGCTTAGATCAGACAAGGACAACGTGCAAGGTTCTAACTTTCTTTAGTTCACAGATAGACGGACATGCTTCAAAGACCAATTTTTCTTTCTTTTCTTGACAAGACACAAAGTTAGTAATTTAGAATCCTAAGTTTTCTTCCTAAACATATGCCAAATTTCATCGTCTTTAGATCTTATATCCTTAATCATAGCATGGATGCACAAGAATATGTTATCATTCAAATACACATTACGACAATTCAGAAATAAGGCAAGCACAAATATATTCAGACAGCCATCATGTGGATAGAAGCAAGTCATGTTGGGCATTCAAAAGACTATTTCGGATCATGCAGGAAGGGATGACACATAACACATGGAGAAGGTGCAAACAGTCTTTCCTAAGTATCCATGATAAGCTTAGTCAACTAGAAACTCAATTAGATGCAAATAATTGGACTTGTGCACAGTATGGATGTCATGACTCAAAAACTAGACTTATAGACCAAGCAAGATGACATTTCCACATGTGAAGAGCTATTCTAGTCATGGTTCTCATGTAGTTGTACACAAGCCACACATTTCGCAATAACATGTTTTCATGACTTGAAACCAGCAAATATTAGCTAGATCTAACAGAATTCATAAGCATAATTAATGATCCTAAGGACTATCCCTACTCATATCATATTTAGAGACAAAGCAAAACAGTGAACAAATTTGCATCTGATGGACATATTCCAACTGCAGTTATCAGATACCAAACCCATAATCCCCAAACATACCTATACAATATTATACAAACTCAAACAACTCAAAAAGGGGACATTAAGGGATATCCTGAGCTCTCAACGTCTCATTTTTTACTTAATTCCAGCTTAAGAGGAAGCAAAACATCATTTCTTTTAAATAAAGAGGACTAGATTCAAATTGGGGTGACAAAACTCAGAATTTAAACATATCTACCTAAACTAGGCTTAGACACAACATTTTAGAACTATCCTAATTATATATCAACCTAAGCAGACCTTAAGGTCATTTTAAATAGTCCCTAAATGATCTTTTAAAAACATCAATAGCTTAATATCTAGGTATAACAGTCTATTCCATTATCCTAAAACCTAACAGCTCCTCTCAAATCCTATTAAGATATATCTCATATCATTATTTAACCACCAACAGCTATCCAAAGGCAGATATATCCATATTATGAACTAAATTAGGCCTAAGCAAGCAATTAACAGTACTATACCCAAGTGTTTTCAAAGGCGTTTTTGGGGTGAGTCCCGGGGCGAGTCTTGGGGCGGGGCGTATCAAAAACGCTTCGAGGGCAAATGAAAGACTTAGATACATATGGCGTATGCCCCAGAATTTGGGGTTTAAGTCCCGAGCGTAAAATCGTAAGCCCCGGGCATAAAAGTGTACGCCTCGGGTGTTAGATTTAATATTTTATTATTTTAAATTAGCAATTCAAGCTTAGTAATAAGTTATCCCATCATTAATAACCCTATATCTGAATTATCACACCCTATAGCCCCCAAATTGGTCTCCAATTTCATTTTTTAGCCCTCTTGACTTTAGGCATAAACCCTAGGGTTTTCTATCCCCAAAACATGATACATAACCTAGATTTAACGATGAAATCAAAAATACATAATGGGAATAGGATAGAATTCATACCCCAAAAGTATAATGAATGGCCAGCCTTGAATTCCTCACCAAACCAAGCTTAGAGTTGTGAAAAATGAGAAGTGATTAATGATTTTCAGACTTGAGGTCTTTTAATGTTTTTGAACCAGTGGTCCCGCTATTGCAGAACTTTCCTCGCATGAGCGACCTCGCTTCTGTGGAATTATGATTGCAGAAGCAGTCCCACTTAAGGTACCGGAGATGTGCAAAAGCGGAGACGACACCGCAGAAGTGGTTCACCTCTGCGCACAAAGTTCCACAAATGAGGTCCTTTCCAACTCTTTCGGGGCTCTACGACTACACCAGAACCAGCAGCATTAGCAAAATCACAAATCTTTCATCCGACACTCGAAACTCACTCGAGGCCTCTCGGACATAAAATAAATACGCTACCCAAGTGTAAATGATGCTACAAAGTTGCTCGCGCACTCAGAATACTCATTCGACTAAGCTAAGAAACAATTTTTTACAATTTCGCTCAAATTCCATAAATTGGCAAATAATTACTCAAAACACATCTGAACGCCTCGGGAAGCAAACCAAAGACTCGACTAAGTCACAAAGGACGTTATAGACCTATTGAAAGCAACGAAACTTAGAATTTAACTCGTATATTCAAAAGTCAACTTTGGGTCAAATCTTTTCATTTCAAGACTTCAAACTTAGGTTTTTCTTCCAAAACCTATCTAACTTACCTCGGGAATCGTGCTACCCATCCCCGCAATCACAAACCTCGGAAAGAGTCCACAGAAAGGGTATTTTGGTCAAGATAGAGTAATAAGCTTAAAATGATCGATCGTGTCGTTACATCAGATACCAATTAAACAAACAATTATCCTCGAATGGAAAAAGAGAAATATGAAAGTCGGCGAGTAACCAAGGAATCTCCATTATAGCCTCATGAAAGCCTCAATAGGCAAGAAATATACCGATAGTACCATTTGTTCACTTTATTAGTCAAAACTATATTTAACTTAGCTCAAAGATCCAAATTTATATTTCTTCATAACCGAAATTCCTTTCACAGTTGATTCTCGAATATAATAACTGACTTCGCTCGAATTCAATGACTTGATCATAACCATACCTCTAAATGCATTCGGTTGATTCCGCAAATACCTCCGTAATCACCACCATACTCTAGTTATAGCCCAAACCATAGTCCAACCCGTACTAATAAAATAATCTGATTCTACTAATCTTCTTTCACAATTATCAAGGGCGTCCTTCTTGCCAAGATTTCTTAGAAATACACCACAAACCTAAACCATGACTTCCTCTTGCTAGAAAGGAATCTTGCTTTATTTGAGACAATTCTTAGCAATTTCGTCAAACGAATCTTATCCAAAGCCGATTGTGGTAATTTCAATTTCGTTGGTTTCATAATCCGAGTTGAAACCTCTTAGTCAAAACCCATCACCCAATTCTGCTCAAATCTTCAAATCATCATACTATATGCACACCTACTAATTACTTTGTTGTGCTCAATCCGTAGAAAATCCACTAACCACTATAGAATCCTTTCATAACCAATTGTACCTCCTCAATTTTCTGCCAAGTACCGCCGTAACCCAATAGAATTGCCCGAATAGTTGTCATCCGTAAAATATCATCAATCTTACTTTTAAACTTTAATGAGACCCGATAATGATGTCATACCTCAATTCTGAACTGAAATTCATATAATACATGTCAGTGATTTACTGGGGTACCATATGTCCTTCTAGTATTATAACCCTAGGCCACCCAACCTGAATTGAACCATTCTAACCCAAAAAATACTGCTTAATCCCTAAATCGTCGATAATCACCCTAACTGATTCCAAAAATAAATAATAGGTTTCCCATAAGCTTGATGTAACCTCTTTCACCCCTTTCTTTTGAATAATCAATCATGTGTTGTCATCTCGACTCCAAAAGATGAATTTTATACAAGTCATCCATTTAGTATCGAAAACTATACCTTATGATTGAAATTCTCATATTGCCCAACTTACCTCCGATAAGCAAATCTGATAGCATTCCATGAACTCTAAGCCCTTTAAGTTTTCCTTGTGCTTTACCTAAGCTCTCTCACAACTCCAAAAACTTGATAGAAGGCCTGCAGCCTTGTACACCTTACCTCAATCATTGAATCTCCAATTGAAATACTTCACCACACATGTAAAAGTCCAAAAGTGTCAAATCTTGCAAACCACACGCCTTACCACGTAGGAAAACTCTCAAGCCTTTAATAATTGAAATATCCACTTATGTTATCCAGTCGGTAATGTTTCAACACAATTTACTATCATGATCACAACCCTACCTAAAAATATAACCATAATTTTCCAACGGAAAAGATTCTCAAGATTCCCTCTTATTAATCCACCCTAGACCATTCATTCAAGAATGCCGAGAGATTACCCATCTCGATATTACACAAGCTTCCTATCCATGAATCATATCAGATAGTCACCCGAAATTCGCCTCTCACCGTACACAAATCGTGAAACCCTATGGAACTTCGTCATTACTCTTAGTCAATTACCTCAGACTTCCTTCTCAAACGCACTTAACAATTACACCCAATTTGAGTGCTGCAAAACAACCCCACTATAATTCATACTCTACCAAAGAAAAGCGGTTCCTTCGAATTCAAATCCTTTCCTTTATCGAAGAGGTACTTTACTCATTCCAAATTAGATCTACCATGCATTTATCTTAATTCTTCAGTTTCCACCTTTCATTCAAAATCACATTCACCACTAATGATCGATCATTACTCGAACCCGCTCAAGAGTGTTCTGCAATGTTATAGGTCTTGAAAATAGCTGAGACGGTCCTGGAGATAGTAGAATACCATACACTCAAGCAACCGAGAGTTCCTCTTGCCTCACTAGAACTTTAAAACTAAAAGCTCCTCCAAATCAGGCGGGCATCATATGTACAATCTTTTATAAAGTTTCTCCACTTGAAAGGTACCGACCCACTCTGGTTATTCCAATCCAAAATCATTTAGTACCCAAGCGATAACCTAAACCATCACTGAACTGGTCCATAATCCATAGATCGATCCTCAATTACGAAACATACAATCCTGCTAACATTCTCATATAGTTTCACCTAAGTACCCTTAACAAAATCCTTTAACTGAAATAATCCTTCTTCTATCTTGGTTTATGAGTTTACTGACCTAATCATCGATACCCAAAAGCTCTTGACAACTAGAATTAGTTCAAACCGCCATCAATCTATTATTGTAAATATCCCCATTGACCAACACCTTACTTGAGGGTCCTTAAATGATGCTTTCCCACAAACAACCACTTTTTGCCTGATTTGCCAAACCAGAACACCTTCAACAAATCGCGTATCTATTTCTCTCAATCGGTCCACTCCATAAAGTCACACTAATAGTAACTGTAGAAACTTTTCAATATTAACCCTTAAAAACTAGGCCCACAAGCGTTATCCAAAAACTAAATACAACATCTGGTAACTCCTTAGAACTAAAACTTCACATTGGCCCAGCGCTGGAGTCATTACTATCAATCAACCACTGGCATCTCCATTAGCCTATGACGTAGTCCAACATACCAACTCATACATGATCTTTTACACCCACTCTACATTAAAAACTGCAATATCACTCATAAATTAACAAGATTTTGGTTTCAACGATTCCCTTTTATCACTAACCTCAAAGCACCAACGACCCTACGAACATACCCTAAACTAAAGGATCACAACTACCCATTTCCTTAAATTTCGCTCATCACTAGTAACCTTGTCACCTGACCTAGAACATATAACTATTTTCCTAGAAGAACCAATAAACCACTAGTACTTACTCCACCACTACAACAATGTCACATCGAAGCCCAACTTAACTTTTCATAACCTTATACGACATCCACCCTCGTACGTCTTGCAACCTTATCCTGACAAGCACGTTAGATACCAATTATTCCCTTCATATAGTGGATATTGATCCATTCAATTTCTTTTTTTCTTGCACCTCTATATTATCATTTTCACTTTCCAATGATATCACCGAACTAAGGAGTCTTAATCACGACCCCACTCAACCGAACCTTTAAATCATAGCTGAAAGCTAAACTTCGTCATGTGTCTATAAGTGACACATCTTATACCCTAGCACGTGATGTCATCGGATCACTTACGTATGAATTTAAGAGTGTGTCCCTACCATCAATGATAGAATATGATGAAGTTCCAGATACCAATTGGAATCGACCAGATACCAATTTGAACAAACTCGCACGATAAGAATGAAAGAAGACAAGTTTCCTAAATGTCCTATAGCCGCTTAATGATGGGTACAGATGTCTACGTACCAATCCGCAAGACTTTACTAGACATTACTCTTGTACTCGTGAGACCGATAAACCTAGAGCTCTGATACCAACTTGCCACGACCCAAATCACGGATCATGATAGCATCTACACTATCCTCCATGTAGGTGAACCATTCCCAAAATCATTTGAACATTACGAAATAGTAAGAATCATAGAAGAATTAAAATTTCTTTATTAGAAAACTCATAAATATCAAGGATCCTTTACAATACATCATTTCACAAAACCTAGTCTGACTTGTACAAGATCTACTATGAATACAACTGAGTTAGGAAAATAATTATAACAACTACTTTGAAATAATAAGGATAGCATAACCATAGATGAAGATCAGGTCGCCGATAGGATATGTGGCCCGCCCTAAGCATCCACGAACGTCAAAAGTCATGATTGGATTGATAGTTGGACCTGCATCCACAAAATGATACAATAAGTGTAGTATAAGTACACAATGTACTCCCGTAAGCATTATGGGCCGACAACGACAAGTACCATGTAATAGATATAAAAATTGAGTTGACTCACGGGCATCCTAGATACTACACAGTTGTTACCAACATATAGGCACCCCTAAACATAGCAATTATTGTTTAACATCCAGGTCATCTTAGAATACAAAAAGACGCGTATCACATATAGGAATCAAGTCCACTACACTTCATCTAACGGTTTGAACCCAAACTCAATCTATCCACATAACATCATTAGACCTCAAGTATGGTCAATCACGCCCTTAAGGAAAACAACTCAACACATATTGTTCACATACGCACATATCCGACACATATTCTACTTCGTAACACTTTCCTAAATCTAGTAGTCTTATATTGTCTCTAGCTCGCGCACCTAGTCAGTTTCCACACATTATAACCTCTTATGCATACAAGCTATTGATTATCCTTATCACCTCAAGTAAATGGATCCGTTCATGAGTATCCCTTTTAAGGCCAACTTAAACACATATAAACTCACACATAATGATACTTATGCTACCAAGTATAATGTTTCATTAATGGTCTAGATTTTCTGATAAACAAGGAAATTATTCTTTTAAAGGATTCAATCTTCACTTCTCTAAATAAGGAAGTGATACAGATCTTATTTCTCATATCAGGTTACACTGAAAACACCAACCGTTACTAATTTGTACTATCTAATCACACATAGCCAGTAAACAGATCAACAAACAATTAAGAATATGATGCAGATGAAATGAATATAATGGTATGAATATGATGTAATGCATTAATGCACTGGCCATCTTTTCAAACCTGGTATACACATGCCACTAGGCTTTGTCTTATAGCCATGGCTTATGAGGGACCCATAAAGTCCATATACCGTTCATAACCAATCAAAATAATACTTCGGTCTGGCTAGAGCATCAATCACAGACTCATTTGTCAAGCCATATCAATTTGCATCATCTCATTATCCGAATCATCTCATAATAATATTATTTACCTTTATTTCCAAGTATCATCGGACTAACAACATTCCATACCAACTCCATTTCAATATTAGAATAATATGAGTATATGAATGCAATGGTAAGTAAATCCAGAAATCATGAAATTATGAGATGAAATCATGTTCAAGAGATGAATAACACATGCCTCAGAATTATCAATAACACATAGTTTCACATATCAATCTTGTTCATATCAAGAG
This sequence comes from Anisodus acutangulus, assembly GCA_029783415.1. Taxonomy (NCBI): domain Eukaryota; kingdom Viridiplantae; phylum Streptophyta; class Magnoliopsida; order Solanales; family Solanaceae; genus Anisodus; species Anisodus acutangulus. Next base: position 22,386,692 of record CM056505.1, read on the forward strand.
ACATAAAGCGATGAGTAATTTCAATCAAAAATCACAATTAAGATCAATCATGGTGACAAGCACATATAACAACGGTTGGGATCAATATACATATGATCCTCCAAACAGTTCAACACTAGTACATACCCAAGTGCTCATCACAATCACTAAGGTGGGACCCCCATCACACTCAATATATCATACCCCAACCAAGGTGAGGCGTGGCTGGCACACGGTACCTTACTAGGTCCGAGCATACCAAACTGAACTCATAATCTAAGCCTTAAAGGCATACTAGACCATTGAGGTCATACTATAAAAATAATCTCAACTTAGGCAGACAAGGACGTACACTGCAATATCTGTAAATGGAAGTCAACTCAACTAGAATGAGGTCGTCCCCGCATAAATATATACATGATTGGGCGGCTAACAAGGCCTACCCTAGTCCCTGCATGCAGTAAAATCTTGTCCAGACTATATACACAAGGACCGATTAGGCCACCATATTGACACTACTATATATACAACCCATCTACAAGCCTCTAATGAGTCATAACTGTATCATGACCGGGACAGGGCCCTGGCCTACCATGATCTGTTAAACATACCAAAAGCTAGACCTGGCAACTACGAATGATCTAGAGCTTACCACAAAAGTCGATACTCAGCTAATCTTACTGATACGATCTTTCGTGCAATTTGTTTAAACATGAGGGTATGAACACAATTTCCCCAGGCAAATGGACATCAGTATGAGATAATGTATCGAGTATATAAGGTGACTGAAACTGAACTGAAATACAAAAAAATCATAATATAAATTGCAAAATTGTTAAAAAAACTGGCTAGGCTTACCTGTCTTTGTAATATACTAACTACACAACCTATATCCATTACATACACTCATATAAGGCCCCTAGACATGAATAAATAGCCTCGAAGGCAAGTTGTGTGTGTATAGCCCCGAAGGCAAGCGCACGTCTGTATAGTCCTGAAGGCAATTTGTATATGTATAGCTCCGTAGGCAATGTGTATGTCCAATAGCCACGAAGGAAATCTGTCATAGCCTGAAGGCAACCATCATAGCCCGGTGGCAACTATCATAACCCGAAGTCAACATCAAGGCCCCGAAGACAACTCTAATTCTCTATAGTGTATAGTCATGGTTTATATCATTCTATGTACTTGGTTAAACATGGCTAACTGTACCTCATTCTTGACAAGGAAGTACTACTAGTATAGGGTCATGGAAACCCAATTACGATTTTTGTAACTAGCACATCTTTGTGCGTTGGAATCGAAACTAGCTCGTGAAAGAAACCATGCCAAAAACAAGGAAAATGATATCCTTCACATTCTTTAGCTTATCATGTCTCAACAAGGCGATGCAACTGAACCATAATGCACTTTAATCTATACCAAAATAAGTATACAACATCATTATCATAACTAGCAGCAACTACGATCGTCGACAAGTTTAATTGAGAATTAAACTTGGCGTTCTTCCTCCTTCCTTCAAGTTTCACATCTATCAACAACCCAATACAGGGAAAATCATTATAATAACCATATCAACATCACACTCAAGCTATTTCTAACAATATCTAACAGTAAGAAAATATAGATACACCTCCAACAACTCAACAAGGTAACATCACTTTTCTAGACCATCTTTTTGCTTCTTTATTATATTTCTTCACTTTTTGAACTCAATCAATACCAAAACTAAATTAAACATAGGAATAAATGAGTTAAACTTACTTTGAAGATTCTGGAAAACATCAACCATGACTTCCTTGGAGCTTGAAACACACACAACAACAACACACCAAAAATGGTCTTCTTCAAGCTTACATTACCTATAGGAGTTGAATCTTACTCAAACCACCTTAGGATCTTATGAAAACACCCTTGATAGATGAAGAACCTTAGAGAGAGGGTTTGGGACTGATTTAAAGCTAAGAGGAGTGAAAATGAAGTGTTTTAAGGTCTCCACCACTTTAAGGCTTTATATAGAGGTTCCACCGCCAAGGAAATGCGGACCCATGTGCGGTCACATATGGCCATACGTGGCCTCATTTTCCATACAAAAATTCCTTAACTTTTTGGCTTTCCATATACCACCTCATCTGCGGGGAAGACCTCATCCGCGACGCGCAATGCTTAGTGTATCACTTTAACTTTGTCAAACTTTATCGAGGAGTGTCATCTTCAATCCCAATGGCCTCTGAACCTCCCGACACCTTCATAATTCTCTCCTAGAAATAGGTATCCTTCAAAAAGTCTCAAGTTGCTATGGTCTAGCTCGACCTTCTTTGTACCCTAAGCGAGCGCAAAGGAGTAGATTCGTCTCGGTTGCTTCTCAAATCTCAAAAGACACTCCTTCAATATAGCATTACTTAACCATCATATCATGAATCCATATAAAACTTTGCGGGGTGTAACATCCTTCCCCCCTTAGAAATATTCATCATCGAATGTTAGCCTTTAGAGGCTTTATGAAATATTCTTTCATCGGCACATATTGTCGTGCATATAACTCCCAATTGGGACCTCATATCGTAGTGTACCTGTTCCTCTTGCTAACTCATCTCTGATCCTAATGTTTCTGGTTTATTATATTATAATCTAATTCTGTATCCGTAGGTTGGCTCTTCTTAGACCTTTCAACCCGGAATACTTACTTGTCGAATACTCTATCGTACCTCCTGCTAAAAAGGATCGTTATTTCTCTAAGTAGTCGTACAACCATCATTTCCCCTGAATTCCCCTTGTATTGGACACAATGCTCTCTTTTAACCTATGTTCTTCTTTGGGAGTTAAAAATGTTTCTAATTTCCTCTTAGGTTCATCCTCTCAACTAGTCCCTCTACCTTTTAACGTGGTCCTTCTATAAGCTTTTTAAATGTAACTAGATGCCCATCTACCTTTCATATTTAGAGGGGCTAAGTTTAACCTTATAAAATCGAGTGGGATCTACTAGTTACGCATCCTTATCGCATAATTCTACAGAAACTATCTAGCAATATCTAACTTGGCCCTTGGCTTGAAAATTATGAACGACTTAGTTCACAACTCCAGTAATATATCGATTTCTACAAAACTAATTAGACACTATGGAGAAAGTAAATCTGGGACTTGTCTAAGTATATTTACTAGGTGGGTGTGAATTCATTATACATGCAGTATCAACTAGAGGAAACTCGGTATCCTATCGACTGGCTAAATAGTAGATATGGTTCTAACTAACGCATGAACTAGAGGCTCCACCTTGGCCTCGACATCTACCAGTAGAATATTGGGGCCCTCAACCTGGGGGGCGTACTGAATCAGATGATCCTACAACCGAGTCAGTTGGCTAACCCATGCTACCTTACCATCTGTCCGGGGCAATCCCTCATCATATGGCCCTCACGACCACATGTATAGCTAGCAGTCGATCCTAACATGCACCTTCCATACTACCCTCAATGCGGAGGGGTATATTCCATCTGATCTAAACTCTATTTCTTTTATGAGCCTGATGCTCGTGAGCTCTGACTTGGTCCTAATGGAAAATAACCTTGTGACTGATACAACTGCGGCTTGGATGGGCGTCTGAATTGTCGAGGCCTGGAACCCACCTGAGACTCCTTCTGAGGCCCAGTAAGTCTTGCTCTCTTATGTTACTCTCTTTTAATGTGTTCGGTAATCGATTGCTGGAGGTGACACTCTTCTAAATTATGAGCGAAGGCTTGTATACGAGAGATATCCATACTTTCATACACAATAATTGTAGTACATGCCTCAACATACTTTGGTGCTAGACCTGATATAAACTGGTGAATTCGAGCATGCATCGTATCAACAAAAGTTGGGACATTCCTTGCCAAGGAATCAAATTAGAGAATATACTCTTGAACGCTCATATTCCCCTGCTGAAGAGTCAAGAACTAGTCAACTCGGGCCTCTCGGGTTTCCAAAGGCAGATAATGGTCCAAAAAGGCCTCTACAAACTCTTCCCAAATAGTCTGCGGGGATCCTCTCCCCTATACTGCTCCCATGTCTCATACCCGAGGATGACAATATCTCGCAACCTGAAGGATGCTAACTCTACTGCTTCCTTCTCTATAGCATGCATGACTCTGAAAACCTTGTTAAAATGGTTCATGAAATTCTGAGGATCCTCGTTCGCATTTGACCCTGTGAACTCTAGAGGGTTCAATAGTATGAACTCTCGAACTCCCAGGTCCTTCTAGAGCTCCGGCACTTGCTGGTACTCTTGGTTGACTCTATGTAGTCACTATCTGACCTAATAAGTGCACTACACTCCTGATATCCTGGTTAGAGGGTGTAGGAGGAGGAACTGGTTACGTTGCCTCTTTGCGAAGCTCTTCTAGTGGTAGATGAGGTGGAGATGGCTGAGCAGGTGTCTCTCCCTGGGACTCAGGTCGGTTTGCACTGTCAGGAGGTGCCCGACTTGTACCCTATCCTATCTCTGCACCAAATCTCTGAGTAGTTGAAGCTCACCTAGTATTAGTCATCTCTAAACAATTTGTATCGAAAATATTGATTAAACTTGACTTGATTATACTTAACTCTAAAGCACGATCTGAGATCAGAAAGCAGGGTGACCAACTCCTAAATTCCCTGTAGCGTCCTGTCTATAAATGTGGTGCTCAACACATGTATAAACAAGACTCTACTAGACACGGATTGTAGACTCCCTAGGACTGACCTGCTCTGATATCAATTTATCACACCCCAACCTAGGTAGGTGTGGCTGGCACCTAGTACCTTATTAGGTTCGAGCGTACCAAATTGAACTCTCTAGCTAAGCCTTAAATGCAGACTAGGCCATTGAGGCCATACTGTAAGAACAATCTCAACTTAGGCCGACAAGGCCGTACACCACAATATCTATAAATGGAAGTCAACTCAACTAGAACGAACTGTCCCCACATAAATATATGCATGATTGGGCGGTCAACAAGGCCTACCCTAGCCCCTGCATGTAGCAAAATCCAGTACAAACTATATACACAAGGGTTGACTAGGCCACCTTACTGACACCACTATATATATAACCCATCTACAAGCCTCTAATGAGTCATAACTATATCATGACCGGGACAAGGCCCCGACCTACCTATGATATGTTAAACATACTAAAAGTTTGACCTGGCAACTCTGAATGATCTGGAGCTTACCATAAAAGATGATACTCGGCAGATCCTACTGGTGCAATCCTTCCTGCAACCTATCTGAACCTGTGGGTATGAACACAGTATCTCCAGGCAAAGGGACATCAGTACGAGATAATGTTTCGAGTATGTAAGGTGACTAAAACTGAATTGAAATACAAAGAAATTTGAATATAAAATGCAGATTTGTTAAAGGAAAACTGGATAGGCTTACCTTTCTTTGTAGTCTGCTAACTACACAACCTAGATCCATTACTTAGCCTCATATAAGGCACCTAGATAGGAATAAATAGCCCCAAAAGAAAGATTTGTATGTATAGCCCTAAAGGCAAGCACGCGTATGTATAGCCTGAAGACAATATGTATATGTATAGCCCTGTAGGCAATTTGTATGGAAAATATCCCTGAAGGCAATCTGTTATAGCCCAAAGGCAAGCATCATATCCCCAGAGGCAACTGTCATAGCCCAAAGGCTTATGGCCTCGAAGGAAACTATCATAGACAAATGAACCTCTAATTCTCTATCGTCTATAATCATGTTTTCTATCGTTCTATGTACTTGTCTAAACATGGCTAACTGTAACTCATTCTCGACAAGGAAGGACTACAAGGATAGGGTCATGGTAACCCAATTATGATTTTTGTGACTAGCGCATCTTTGTGCGATAGAATCGGAACTAGCTCATGAAAGAAACCATGCCAAAAACAAGGAAAATGATAGTCTTCACATACCTTAGTTTATCTTGTCTCAACAAGGTGATGCAACCATCCCGCAACACACTTCAATCTATACCAAAACAAGTACACAACATCACTATAATAACTAGTAACAACTACGATCGTTGAGAAGTTCGATTGAGAATTAAACTTAGCTTTCTTCCTCCTTCCTTCAACTCTCACTTCCATTAACAATCCCATACATGGAAAATCATGATAATAACTATATAAACATCACACTCAAGCTATTTCTAACAATATCCAACCATAAGAAAATATAGATACACCTCCAACAACTCAACAATGTAACCTCACTTTTCTAGACCATCTTCTTGCTTCTTTCTTATAGTACTTCACTTTTCTAACACAATCAATACCAAAACTAACTTAAACATAGGAATCAAGGAGTTAAACTTACCTTGAATATTCTGGAAAACTCCAACCATAACTTTCTTGGAGCTTGAAACACACACAACAACAACACCACACCAAGAAGGAACTTATTCAATCTTACATCTTGTAGGAGTTGAATCTTACTCAAACCACTTTGGGATCTTGTGCAAACACCCTTGATAGATGAAGAAACTTAGAGAGAGGGTTTGGGACTTGTTATGAATAACAACACCACTATCTTCGGAGTCCAAGAGTCGAACTCCTAGAGTGGTTAGTCGATGAATCTCATTCGGCATTGTTCTATTATCTTCTTCAACATGAGCTAAACTTTCCATGGATCGCTGACTAAGAGCATTGACTACCATATTCACCTTTCTTGGATGGTAGAGAACATCTACATCATAATTTTTTATCGATTCGAGCCATCTTCTCTGCCTGAGATTCAACTCCCTTTGCTTGAAAATGTACTAAAGGCTCTTGTGATCTGTGGAAATATCAATGTGAACTCCATACAAATAATGACACTATATTTTGAGTGCAAAAATCACAGCTGCCAATTCTAAGTCATGAGTTGGATAATTCTTTTCAGGAGGTTTAAGCTGTCTGGATGCATAAGCTATAACCTTACCATGCTGCATTAAAACACACCCAAGAACAACTCCTAAAGCATCAAAATATACAAGGAACCCTTCAATTCCCTCTAGCAATGTCAACACTAGAGCAGAAGTCAGACTCGTTTTCAATTCTTCAAAACTATGCTCACAGGCATATGTCCACTAAAATTTGACTTTCTTATGAGTCAATCTAGTTAATGGAGATAAAATGTAGGAAAAAACTTCTACAAAACACCTATAATAGCCTGTCAAACCTAAGAAACTTCTTATTTCAGAGACTGAGGTGGGTCTGGGCTAATTCTTCACAACGTCTATTTTCTGACTTTTGCCAAAATTCACACTTAGAAAATTTCACATAAACTCGCGGTGCTGAAGTGTCCGCAACACTATTCTAAGATGTTCTGCATGATCAGCCTCGCTATGGGAATAGATTAGAATATCATCAATAAAGACAATAACGAAAAGATCAAGATAAGCCTTGAAGACCCTGTTCTTAAGATCCATGAAAGCAACTAGGGAATTTGTCAATTCGAACGACATGACACAAAATTCGAAATGACCATAATGATTTCTGAAAGCGGTTTTCGAAATACCAACTTCCTTAACCTTAAGCTGATGATACCCTGATCTGAGGTCAATCTTCGAATAACACTGAGCACCCTAAAGTTGGTCAAACAAAATTATCGATTTTTGGAAGAGGATACTTGTTCTTAATGGTGACCTTGTTCAACTGTCGGTAGTCAATGCACATAAGCAAGGACCCATCCTTTTTCCAAACAAACAAGACTGTGTACCCCATGGTGAGACACTTGGTCTAATGAATCCCTTATCAAGGAGATCTTTCAACTGGACTTTTAGTTCTCTTAACTTTACTGGAGCCATTCTGTATGGAGGAATAGATATCGACTTAGTGCCGGAAAGTAGATCAATTCCAAAGTCAATCTTCCTGTCGGGAGGAACTCTGGAAAGATCATCTAGAAAGACTCCTAGAAACTCATTGATAACTAGTACTGACTGAAGAGTTGAGTTCTAGGTATATGTATCCCTAACCCGAACTATATGGTAGATGTACTCCTTGGATATCATCTTTCTGGCTATAAGGTAGGAAATAAACCTACCAATGGGTACTACTACATCACCCTTCCATTCTATGACTGGTTCACTGGGAAATTCAAAAGTGACAATTTTGGTTCTACAACCTATTGTGGTATAACATAAAGATAACTAATCCATACCCATGATTACATCAAAGTCTACCATGTCTAACTCTACCAAATCACTTATGGTAATGCGGTGATAGACTTTAATTGGACAATCCCTATATACATTCCTAGCTATAAGCCTATAACTGACTTACCGATTGGAGTGGATACTTCAAAGGGTTCATGCAACTTTTCTGATTCTAACCCAAATTTCTTACCAACAAATGGGGTTACATATGATAGAGTGGATCCAGGATCCATAAAGACATAAATGTTAAAAGTGAAAATGATTAATATACCTCTTACCACATCACACGGGCCTATGTATCATGTCGACCTGATAATGCATACAAGCGATTTAGACCTCCACTTGCATTATCAGACTCAGCTAGACCATGCCCTGACTAAGCCTGAGAATTACGAGAAACTGTTGAATTTGTGGATTGAGCCACATTACCTCATGTACCATGTCTCACTGATGGACAATCTCACTGAAAGTGACCTTGCTGGCCACACCCAAAATAGACATTCAAACCCAGGAGACACTTCCTTGGATACCTCTTACCACACTTAACAAATCAAATTATTGAAAGAATTTTGACCCACGCTGGCCTGCGACTGGGAGCCCGATGCTCTGAAGTTCTGCTTTCTGTTATCATTTCTGAACTTTGCTGGCTGAAGATGGAGTATGTCCTCATGACCTATTTTTTAAGAACTATCTGCCTCCACCTCTCCATGACTGAAGTGTCCTGAAGAGTTGGCTATTTTATTAAACTCATTGTCCTTCTCTTTCTACAAGGCTTTCTCTTCCTTCAACATACTTTCATTACCCTATATGAAAGCAATCATTTTCGTAATAGTCATCTCCTTGTTCTGAGCTATGATGTTAGTTGCATCGTACAAGTGGGGATCAAGACCATACATAAAATGCCTAACTCTGGCCCAAACGTCTTGGACCATATGTGAAGCATACTTTGTCAAAGAGACAAACTGAAGATAGTACTCCTGCACAGTCCTGCCATTTTTCTTGAGCTTTTCAAATTCCAAAGCCTTAGCCTCTCTGACCTCTACTGGAAGAAAGTGTTTAATGAAGGCATCTACAAACTCATCCCAAGTCACCAGAGGTGTATCTTCCCCACAGAACTGCTCCCAAGACTTATACCATATGTTAGCAACATCCTGCAACTGATAAGCTCCAAACATTGCTGCCTCTACCTCATTAACATGCATTACACAAAAGATTTTTTGAAGCTCATCAATGTAGTTTTGTGTATCTTCTTTGTTAAAAGAACATGTAAACACTAGAAGGTCAATGCAAAAAAAACTAACGAGTCCTGAAACTGGATGACTTTTTATTCATCCATGTACTTAGAGTCGTTCCCTAACGTTGGGCTTGAGCAGCTTAATAGCTCCACTAACATCAAAGTCAGTAGTGCTGAGCGGTGGAATTGAGATATACGCAGGCCCTGTGGTATTAGGTGGTGTTGTACCCGAATTGACTCCCTGAGCCTGAGCATTTCCTCACGAGCAGCACTAGCAACAACTATCTTGCTTGTAGTCATTTTTTTTTCGCAGACATTTTCTGAAATACGTAATATGCACGAGTTAGAAGGATATCCTGAAGGTATAGCTCTAACTGCACGATCTAGAGTACAAAGAAGTGAGACAATCCTAGATGTGTTGGTGGTCAACTGTTTATATATATGGGGCCCTCTCACATATAAATGTGACTCCACTGGACACAATTTCATAGACTCCCTAAGACACTTGAACATAGTGTTTTGATACCAAGCTTTGTCACATCCCAACCCATGGCTTGGGCGAAATACGTCACTCGGTGCCTGGTTGCATGTAACTGAGCGAACCACATGGCTTGCTTGTCAACATGATGGCTTGCTTGTCAACATGGGCATCAAAACATACTAAAATAATAATTTAAAATATGCAAAAACATAATGCTGGAAGTAGTCTGAAATAATCATAGCGGAATTAATCTGAGTAAAACATGATAAGTCTGAAAATCTAATACTGACATGATACTAACTAGTCTATGAAACCTCTGAACATGAGTCTGTAAAACTGTCTGCCAGGATAAGGCCCCGGCATACCTCTTTTAATAAAATATAATCATAAGACACTAGACTGACACCCCGAATGAGATGAGGCTCACCAAAATAGTGGGTACTGAAGCAATTCTATTTAGCAGATCCGTCTTCCTAAAACTCAGCACATACACCGTGAAGTGCAGGACTCATGCAAAGGGACGTTAGTACATTTGAATTGTACTACATGTAAAGCAACTGAAGGAAATAAGCAAGCATATGATATTAGAGAAACATGAAACTGAAACATGAACATGAGTAAAGTCTGAAAAATTATATGTATATATATATATATATGTGTGTGTGTGTGTGGGGAGAGCAGTAGTATAACCAACAACATCAAACACCACGTGGGTACGTGGAGTCTGGTACCTGGCCCGACCAGCAGAGCTTTTTCATACCTTGTCGGGGTATGAGACATGAACATGGCATGAAAGGATCCAATCTGCAATCTGAAGGTATCGTCCTCTGGCAGAGCGACCCTTATCTTACGGTGGCATACATAGTTTCAGGCTATCTGAGCCTTCTCGGTAAACTATGCAACTCCCAAAACATGTACTTGAAAATAATGGCTTGTAATCCCATGAGTTTCATGAAAGTAACTTGTAAATCATGATTTGAAATCATAATTTAGCATGTGAAATAGACATATCATATAACTTGTATAAATCATTAAAAACATGTATAATTTCATGGACTGAGTAACATCGATCATAACTTGTAATTTAGGAACTCATGAAATTCAAACATGCATTCATGCATTACGGACAGGTTCATGAGAATCATAACGACCAATCATGAATACAATTGACGAATTATAATAGAGACATGACATAATATTATATATGGTTATGGTTATCATGATATTAGAATAAAACCCTACGTTATGGAGAATTCGTATTTCATGGAAGAGCGTGGCATGAGAAAGAACATGAATATTCTCACACGTGTATAGTAGCTCTATATACCTGACTTGCTTCCAAACTTGTATTAAAAACCCTGACTTTGAAGAAGAACTCCAAACAAAGATTGCACCTTGAAATCTTAAATTGGGTTTACCTTGAAAACCCTAGGTTAAGAATCGTGAATTCACTTAGGAATTGATTATACTATGATAGAATCACATGTAAATATATGGAAACGACTTACCTTGATGTAGGAGATGGTTGGGAAGAGAGAACCTTCATTCTAGGGCTTGGGAATTGTGAAAACTGATTTTTAGCAACAACAGTAGCAAAATCACAAATCTTCCATCTGACACTCGAAACTCACCCGAGACCTCCCGGACACAATCAAATATGCTACCCATGTGTAAACGACACTACAAATATGCTCGCACACTCAAAATACTTATTCGACCAAGCTAAGAAACCCTTTTCTACAATTTCGCTCAAATTCCCAAATTCTACAAAATTAGCAAATAATGACTCAAAACACATTTGAACGCCTCGGCAAGCGAGCCAAAGACTCGACTAAGTCACAAATGACATTTCAGACCTACCGGAAGCGACGAAACTCAGAATTTAACCCGCAAACTTTAAAGTCAACTTTGTGTCAACTCTTTTCATTTCAAGACTTCAAACTTAGGTTTTTCTTTCGAAACCTATCTAACTCACCTCGGGAATCGTGCTACTATTCACCGTGAGTCACAAACCCCAGAAAAAGTCTACGAGAAGGATATTTTGGTCAAGACAGAGTAATAAGCCTAAAACGACCGGTCAGATCGTTACAGTATGGGATTGACATGTTTGCTTTAAGTCTATAAAATTTAACTTGAGGGCAGTTTTGACTATTTCACATTATCAATCAATGCGTCCTGGATGTGAACTGCCAGCACATCTGTTCATTCTTATTTTACTTTTCATCTTCCTATTTATCTACTATTCTGGAGCCTCAAGACTCAAGAGCCTGTCGTTTTAATTCACGGATTGTTTCATCCTGATGCCTCTTCGCACCATTGGGAATCATTTATTGAGATTTTCTACTTTTACTTTATTGTTGTTCGTAGATTTTGCTTCCAATGGGATATGTTGCTATGTCAAGTTATCTTTTGGAGATTCATTAAAAAAAATTAATTTTTTTTTATCAGGTATCTGGAATTCTGGATTGATGTTTTATGTGATTAATTTGATTTTAAGAGTGCCATTTAAGGACAATTATTCATGAATGATGTGTGGTTATCAAATGACACATTCTTTACATTCATAATAGTACTGTTTGTTTATATATTTATTCACATATAGACAAAAAAATGATATTAATAAAAAGTGATACATTAAAGCAGTCATCAAGCTGTTGGTAAGCATCGTTCTTGCAGTGCTTGACAAAAAGTTGGTGCCTGGGGAGATTATTAATTAGTCTCAGCTACCCGGTTCTTAATAGAAAAAGTATTCAAATGAAAATAGCAAAGGAATAGTAGTAGCAATAAAATTAGATTAGTTGATAACAAATTAAATTTCTTTGGTTATAGAGGGGAATCATTGAATATTGTATACTATGAAGAGAAACAACAAATTTAATTACAAATCTATATGACGGAGCTGAATTATTTTACTTGCTTGAGCTTATCCATGGTAAGTCTCCTGTAACTTTTATGTTTCTCATGTCTATCAAATGTTTCTCATGTCTATCAAATGTTATTTAGGTTCTATTACAATTTTTGAATCGTAATTTCTTGTAGAACTTATCTTTGTTGCGAAGTTTCTTAAAGTTTGCTTATTGGGACTAACATATGTTATCCTTAAATTATTGTAGATCCTTTGAAGATGCAATTTCTCCAAAAATAACATCCACAACATGTGTGAAATTCTTTTTTGAATTTGTATAATAATTTTAAATTATTTTTTGGGTCTGTGTAATTTAGCTTTCTATGTTTATTATTCGTCAAGCTTGAATTATACATCATTTATGAGCTTGTGAAATTGTAACAAAAGATCATAAAAATTTGAGTAGTAGTTTTATTAAGATTGTTGGACTCGTGCGCGGGCATCGCTCATCTAGTAAAAAATAGCTAGATTTCGCTTGTTCTCTTAGTTTTGTGATTGATTTGTCTCTGTGAACTATCAGATACTTGAAGTTGTGCTCGATGAGGATCCATTTTATTTTTCAAGAAGCATGAAGTACTAATGAATCCTATTGTTTGAATCTATTTCTTGTCCGTGCAAGAAAATAAGAAAAACAAGTGCAAAAAAAAAAAAAAAGACAAATATTTACGCTTTTAAAGTTATAATCATTTTCAATTTCTCTATTTATTTCACTAGCAGCACGAAAAGTGAATATTTATCGAAATCACCTCGTAAAAAGCCCTAGTGGTTCCCCAGGGCTAATCACTCCATAGAATCTTTGCCCCCTTCCCAACACGTTTTGCTCTTCACAGAAAACTGAAAAGAAGAGAGTATTTTAGCACTCACCCCAAGTTTCTAAATAATTTACATAATAATAACAATCCTTTTTCAATAAATTAATCAAATAGGATCTCTTTTAATCCCATAAAAGCTAATTAATTTTTTAAAAACTTTTCTTTGTAGTGCTTGGGGCATCTACAAAAGCAAAATAAAGGAGAAAAGATCCCGATACAAACCAAAATAAAAAGACCCCTTTAAAGAAAAGGCTAAGCAGAAACCCAAAAGAAAACAATCAATAAAGCTAAAAGCTTATTCCATACATTAAGCTTTTGAAAATCTTAAGAGCATATAATTAAATTATGTAACTACCAAATTTTCAAGATTATAAGCATGTGTAATGTTGAGCTGTCCATCATCAATAATTGAATTACTAACATCTAACCATGACAGGAAGTTCTAATTGTTGTGTATTTTTGCTCTATGGTACTTTATAAAGCAGTACGGGAAGTATATAACTATTACAAGTATTCGAAAGGATAAACAAATGTTCAATAGTTCAACTAGTAATATGAAATTACAATTGTTACACAAGTAAAAAACTGGAAATTCCAGTTTTGTAGAAGACGGAAAGATGTAAATTATTTTTGCTGAGTCGAGTGTAGCACTCTGTCCTTAAGACAATATTGCCCCGTATGTATCCTTTATACGTCCTGGATAATTTGTCTCCCAAGATAAAACAGCAATGGAACACTTGAGCAAAGGAAACTCAAGAGCTACCGTGAAGAATATTGAGTAACGAAATCATGCCTTGGAAGGTGTAGGAAGAAACTATTTTTGTTGTGTATTTTCGTGCACTGTTTTGCTGCATGAAAACTGCTAACTCTTGGTCATTCTTGGTGTGTTCAACAATGGTGTAAGGGGGTGTTTAAATAGGTGAGGGATGGACTGTTTTGCTGCCTGAAAACTGCCTCCATAATAGCCAAATAATGGCCATTATGGAGGTAGTAAAGTCACCAACATAAATGGGAGAAAGACCAACTGTTTGGCCATTATTGGAGGTGTAATTCAGCCAAAATAAATGGCTGAATTGAGAGCTTGACGTTTCGCTACGACCAGTCGAAATTCCAACTTTGAAAACTTGAGGACCAAAGCGTACATCTTGAAACTTCAGGACCAAACTGTACATATTGAAACTTCAGGGATCAAATCGCACAACTGAAAGAATTCTGGTCCAAACTGCACATCTGAAACTTCGGGATCAAACTGCATTTCCGCAAAGTTTTACGGCCCAAAAGATAATATCGTATGCCCACGACCACGACCCATGGACCCGTGGACCCGTGGACCCGAGGACCCGGAACCCGAAACTCGGAACCGGAACCGGACCGGACGGGCGGGCGGCGGCGGCGCGCGTGTGGTCTTTCCTTGAACCGAAGCACATCTAGGTCCTCCCTCCTTTAAACACATGGGATACCCCTTGGGGTCCCAAACCCCAAACACATTTCGAGTCTTATATACACAACAATTCTTTCTTCCTCTACCGATGAGGGAGAATTGAACACAATACCACACTTTCCATGCTTCAAACACCTTACTTCGTGGACCAATATCTCTTTCATTTCTCAATGAAATTTGACGATTCTTGGCCCTACGGTTATCTACGTACTTAGTAGATCATGCATGTGTGAAGAACCGGATTCTCCAACATACGTAACACTAGTGTTTAAGCCGTTAAAGTTGGTCGGTCGCAACTCCCGCCAAAGGCAAATTTCCAACAATCCCCTCTTGAAAGAGATTTTGGCGCACTCACATGGTGTCTTTTTCATTTCCAGCAATATTTCAGCGGACCGATGTTGCTTAAGGAGAGGTAGCCAAAGCTTTGAACCTTCCATAGTTGAATACCATCGGACTTACTTACTGCGCGGTGAACGTGATGTCTTGAACCGTCAGTGTTTAGTGTAAGCCAAGACAATGATACCAACACAACAAATTCCCTTACTCTCTTCTTCGTAATGTTTTGTCCGTTTTGGCCATGGACAACGTCTTGGATTCTTAAGTGCGTTCATTTTGAGGCGGCCCGTCCTCGCACTTAAATAGGTGGTCTCCTACAAGGTATCCTGCTATACCCCACTTCACAAGTGTTAGGAACCATTAAAAGTTTCCCAAAAACCTAACCTCAACTGTTGAGGAGCATTACAGGTTTTGAAAACTTAACCTTTACCCACCCTGCACATAGCACTTAAAGTCTATCGCGGGAACGGCTTTGGATTTGGTGTTTCTTTTCAGAAATCACTATCCGAAGTGCTCATGCTTCCACTGAAGCGATCAACTGAACCTTTACAACTTAGTTTTCCCATTGAACCAAATTACTGGGATCTCCAGTTCGTAAGGTTGGGTTTCCACTGTATTGGTCCGTATATTTTGGGTTTTAAGCCCATTCCCCTAGATAGGCAGAACACTTGATCTCCGGGTAGTCCCTTAGTTAGTAAATAAGGAAGTGACACCCATGATGATCAACTGCCATACGGTCTTATGTCTCCTGACAAATCCTGACAGATATGTCCAGACGCCGTCATTCGTGTCCTTCCTAAAGCCGACCGGCTAGCCACAGTGTATAACTGCTGAAGGCACGAGTTTCTCCCAATAAGGGACGTCCTCTAATGAGTCGTGAAGTTACTCAACTTCTTTCATGCTTTGTATAAAGCGATAAACTCCGATACTATCTTGAATCGGACGATGCAAGTTTGCTTAGAGGATTTTTCAAGATCCACCATACACATTTACTTGTGGCTTTGGTGTTCTTCAGATCTGATGTCCAGTTTGCATCACTGTGTTCTCCCAGAACCACTGTACATCCAGAATACTATAATCCGAAGATAAGCGAATAATTCAGATATCGTCATATCCGACTTAACGCCTTCTATTGATCATGTATTAAGATTATCAGTGAACCTTAGTTCAATCGACCGTTAAATAGGGCGATACCAGGTCGGTTGTAGTGTGTACAATACATTGAACTACACATGACTGTGCATATCGCTCCTTGTCTATGGGTGCACCATGATTCCAATCAGTTCTATGATTCATATCCATTGATGGCTTCAACGAGATCACAACTATCGACGATCCGTTAGATGTCTTTAGAAATTCAATTCTTAAGATGTCATCTGTGATATCCTTATCTTTCATATCGAGACTTTGTTTCAATATGACTTTTACTTTCAATCGTTGATTCTCCAACTGTTGGCTTTCTAACCGAGTTAATGTTTACGTGGTCAGATTCATTATTTCTGTTTTACCTGAGACTTTCAGGACTAAAATGTAAACATTTCAGGGACCAAAATGAAAGTTCAGAAAGAAGCCCAACAGTTCAGCAAACCAATTCTGATCCTCTTCTTCCAACTCTCCGGTTGGGAAGGCTAGTTCAACATCCATGCCACGTAAGACTACAATGGCCCTGGATGTTAGAAATTCGCTCACAGTGGGAGCACATTTTCCAACCCAAAGGTTTTTTTCCGGGAGGAAGATTAACCATTACACATGTATGGTTCTATATATGGAATTTATTTCTCTCTTTAGCTTCTTTCCAAAGCAGCGCTTTTGGAGATAACAATTATTTGTTAATTTGTCCATGGTTCGTTCTTAACCATACAAGCTAGAAGGACTGGAACAAGTCCTTGTCCCCTCTTTGCTTCGTCTTGGTTCAACATCTAGAATCCCGAGTTCTGCAGATCTGGAATATTAAGTTCAGGATAGCCAAAGAACTTTCGAGTCTGTAGATACGAACGCCTAGTTCGGACAGCCGAGCCCTCGCGGGTTCTTCTTAACCTTGAGCAATTCCTCGTTTTTCCTTTTCAAGGAAAGTTATCTTATAAGAATTCAACATTCTTTGACGCCAATAGGCGATAAGTACTACTGTTATTTACAGATCCAGTGGATATGCAATCTACAGTCTTAGGTCGAACTTGACCTGTTTCGGTAGTCCAACTTCTACCAAGCCACCCCACATCACAACTGTTGTATGTGAGATCCTTTTCATGTCTCACACGGAGAGTTATCCTTATCCTTATGCGGAGTTCTGTTGAGAATCGCATTAGCGGTAAGGATCGCCTTGCCCCACATAATTTAGGCGTACGGGTTTGCGCTTGGCTAACACCGTTAGACTGAGGTGAGTCATGAACAGTCGTTTAATGAACGCTGCTTCACATTCTCCCCCTCTATCGCTATGAATTTCGCAATCCATAGGCTTAGTTGATTTTCAACTTCTGCTTTGTAGCGCTTATCCGCTTCAACAACTTCATCTTTGCTTTTTATCAAACAAAGGATTCCATACGTTGTACCATCATCAATGAAGATCAAAACGTACTTGTCTCCCCCCTCTATTTTGTATAAACTTCAAATCACCCAAGTAGGTGTGACTAAGTTCTAGAGGAGCGGTGCTTCTTTCGCTATTCCCTTGACGGAATTTGGAAAGGTGATTTTGCCTCTTCGCCTACCTCACATTCATTTTGAGGGTTTATGTCGAAAGGAGGCAACAATCTCAACATCGTTAGCTTTTGAATGACTTATTATTTAACGTGTCTTAATCTATGATGGCATAGATGCACGAATTACAAATATATCATTCATTGGGCTATAGACATATTGTACCATTCTTAGTTATTACAGACCTGTTGGACTAGTCTCAAACCAAATTGACCAACAACGTCCCTTAAACCAAGTTAGGAACATGTATCATCTCTTTTAGAGTGATCTTATTTCCTGAAGTCCTATTGAGGACAACCTCTCCAGCCCCTTTGATTTTAGAGGTGGCGTTGCTTCACATGAACAACCTCTTGCCCGTGGTTGGGCGTGTAGGATCATATGTGATCTCGATACTGCCCACTTCGGTTGCTTTGGCATCGAGTGTCCAATTTCTTTACTGCCTTTCTTTAGGCCTTCAGATCATTAAGACCTGGAAACTCTGGCCCACCTTACTAGGTGTCCATTACTTTTCTTATGAGATGAATTCGGGTCCTACTCCAGTCGCCCGGAGGCTTTATATGACCGAGTGTCCAATATCATCATATCAAAAAGAATTTTGGCCCACTCCACGCCTGGGAGGCTTTATATGGTGAGTGTCCAATATCATCCTATGAAGGATCTTACGCCAAATGGTGTGACAGGCTCAACATCCTTAACTTTTAGACTTCTTCCGTTATGATTGGTGCCCAGATAATTCTTGGCGCTTACTTAAGAGTGGTAACATTTTACGATTAGTGGATCTCTTTCCATCGTATGTGCGAACATACTTTACACTTTTAATAATTACACTTAAAAGAACGGATCTTTTTAAGTTGCTTTACAATCCAATCTTTAAACGGAAAAGAAGATGTGATTAAACTTCTGATTTTTTTTAAAGCGTAAGGAATATAAATTATTTTCATATTCCTCCTTACTTTAATCCATTTTTAATCAGACATCATTTAATCTTTATTCTTGACAAGTAAGAAAAATACTCATCATCTAATCTTTATTCTTGACAAGTAAGAAAAATACTTATCCCAATTTCGGATTCTGGCTCACTTCAGTCACTTCATCAGACTGAGTGTCCAGTTCCTTCTTACCATTATTCGGATCTTTTGTCTGGGATAGATACAGGCCTTCTGCTGCAAGATAGAAGTACATCTTCAGTCTTCTCCTCTTGTCCCAGTTGACATCCTCAGGCTCTCGAGAGCGCTTGTTCCCACCAGTCTTGGTAGCGGTGACAGTATGAATACGTTCATCATCATCACTCTCTTCTACCAGAAAACCATTTCCATATCCTGATTTGGTCACACAACTTTTGACCGACATCTTTCGAACACTAATAGTAATACTATACAAATATTGTCTTAAGTTGTTGGGTATTTTTGCTCTATGGTACTTTATAAAGCAGTACGGGAAGTATATAACTATTACAAGTATTCGAAAGGATAAACAAATGTTCAATAGTTCAACTAGTAATATGAAATTACAATTGTTACACAAGTAAAAAACTGGAAATTCCAGTTTTGTAGAAGACGGAAAGATGTAAATTATTTTTGCTGAGTCGAGTGTAGCACTCTGTCCTTAAGACAATATTGCCCCGTATGTATCCTTTATACGTCCTGGATAATTTGTCTCCCAAGATAAAACAGCAATGGAACACTTGAGCAAAGGAAACTCAAGAGCTACCGTGAAGAATATTGAGTAACGAAATCATGCCTTGGAAGGTGTAGGAAGAAACTATTTTTGTTGTGTATTTTAGGTACCTTTGTTTTCGCATGAAAACTGCTAACTCTTGGTCATTCTTGGTGTGTTCAACAATGGTGTAAGGGGGTGTTTAAATAGGTGAGGGATGGACTGTTTTGCTGCCTGAAAACTGCCTCCATAATAGCCAAATAATGGCCATTATGGAGGTAGTAAAGTCACCAACATAAATGGGAGAAAGACCAACTGTTTGGCCATTATTGGAGGTGTAATTCAGCCAAAATAAATGGATTAATTTAGAACTTTGACGTTTCGTTACGACCGTCGAAATTCCAACTTTACGAAAACTTCAGGACCAAAGCGTACATCTTGAAACTTCAGGGACCAAACTGTACATATTGAAACTTCAGGGATCAAATCGCACAACCGAAAGAATTCTGGTCCAAAGCGCACATCTGAAACTTCGGGATCAAACTGCATACGGCAAAGTTCGGCCCAAAAGATAATATCGAAGGCCCATGACCACGACCCATGGACCCACGGACCCATGGACCCGAGGACCGAGGACCGGAACCCGAAACTTCGAACCGACCGGACGGCGGCGGCGGCGCTGGCGTGTGGTCTTTCCTTGAACCGAAGCACATCTAGGTCCTCCCTCCTTTAAACACATGGGATACCCCTTGGGGTCCCAAACCCCAAACACATTTCGAGTCTTATATACACAACAATTCTTTCTTCCTCTACCGATGAGGGAGAATTGAACACAATACCACACTTTTCATGCTTCAAACACCTTACTTCGTGGACCAATATCTCTTTCATTTCTCAATGAAATTTGACGATTCTTGGCCCTACGGTTATCTACGTACTTAGTAGATCATGCATGACCCACGACCCACGACCCACGACCCACGACCCACGACCCACGACCCATGGACCCATGGACCCGAGGACCCGAGGACCCGAGGACCCGAGGACCCGAGGACCCGTGAACCCGTGAACCCGAGAACCCGAGAACCCGGAACCCGGAACTCGGAACCGGACCGGACGGGCGGGCGGCGGCGGCGCGCGTGTGGTCTTTCCTTGAACCGAAGCACATCTAGGTCCTCCCTCCTTTAAACACATGGGATACCCCTTGGGGTCCCAAACCCCAAACACATTTCGAGTCTTATATACACAACAATTCTTTCTTCCTCTACCGATGAGGGAGAATTGAACACAATACCACACTTTCCATGCTTCAAACACCTTACTTCGTGGACCAATATCTCTTTCATTTCTCAATGAAATTTGACGATTCTTGGCCCTACGGTTATCTACGTACTTAGTAGATCATGCATGTGTGAAGAACCGGATTCTCCAACATACGTAACACTAGTGTTTAAGCAGTTAAAGTTGGTCGGTCGCAACTCCCGCCAAAGGCAAATTTCCAACACTAATCACATGGGAAAATTCAAATCGCACTTGTAGACTACGATGTCCGTAAAGTCAATATTCCCTCGATTATTACTCTCTCCGTCTTATAATAAATGTCATCTTAATTAAAAAAAATTATCCTATAATAAGTGGCATAATCAAAACATAAATTAGCTAGTTTTTTTTTCAATAACGAAAAAATTAAAGTAACATCTAAATGATTATTGGAAAAGTCACATAGTAATTTAGTATTATTGAATTCCTAATCTCAAAATGTTTACTACTCATGCATGTTCTAATAAATAATAAAAAATTATTTATATTATATAGAGGTAATTTAATAAACTTCATATTATATTATTATTTTCTTAATATATGTTTTTGACTAAAATGACACTTCCTTCCTATTCTCTGACCATCTTCATCCTCCATCTCCTTCTTTCCTCTCTAATTTCAGATATACTCCTATTCTATCTTCTGTTCTCTTTAGTGTTCTTATCTATCTTCCATCTCCATGTTCTCTTCAGTTTAATTTTTAGATTTTACTTTCTCTAAAAAATAATTTGACCAGATCTACACATTATCGCTACATTTTGATGGATGAACTCGAGGTGCCACTGTCACAAATATGTGCTACTATCGAAAAATGTGGTTATCCATCTATCTAAGGCTGAGAACGTGAATGCAAAACAAAATCTCCACATGCATCCATTGTTGAAGCTTGCAATTTTAAAGTTTGAAAATCGGATTTTCGCAAATAAGTTTTGTTTCAAGTGAGAATTGTTGCAAAAGATAGGTACGAATTAAGGAGCCTAAATATGAAATTTATGGCGATTTGGTGTAGTTTTGAGGTGTTTTAGATGGATTTGGTGCTTGAATTCAAGAAAGAAGACAAGTCATTTTTGTATAATAGTATATATTGTATAATAACGTAAATTTGAAATTAATTTCAAAATAAGTGTAAGTGTTCGCCGATATTATATAACAAATGTATAATATTATATAATAGTGTATATAGGTGTTATACTATTATACAAAGATTGATATAGTAGTGTTGTTGCTGCTTCTTCTTCTTCCACTTCCTCTTCCTCTTCTTATTCTTCTTGTATACATAAGTATATATAATTGTATAAATCTATATAAGTACGTATAATTATATATAATTGTGTATATATCAAGGTATAAGAATGTATAAAGGTAAAATTGAATTTTTTGTATTGATTGTTCAATGAGGAAGACTTAAAGAAGCTTGATTTCTCGGTTCAAAATTTAAAGTGATAATTGTTGCAAAAGATAGGGTACTTATTAAGGAGCCTAAATCGGAAATTTATGGTGATTTGGTGTAGTTTTTGAGGGTTTTTAGATGGATTTGGTGCTTGAATACAATGATCAATAATGGCGACAAACCATAAATCTAATGTATTTTGGTATAGCTATGAATGATAATTAACATATAATTCATCTGTTCCAATTTAAGTGTCTTAATTTGACTATGCACGAAGTTTAAGAAATAAATGAAGATTTTTTAATCTTGTGATATTAAATTAAAGATGTGTGTGATCTTCTAAATCTTGTAGTTTAAATTTTACTTGAAATTGGAAAACTTACTAAATATAGAAAGAGTCACTCTTTTTGAGACGGACAAAAAAAGTAAGACAATTAAATTGAGACTTGTCCTTTTTCATAAGTTGATACATAGAACACTTTTTAAAAAAGATTAATCAAATACAATCTGCTTAACAAAAACACTTTTCAAATGAATTAGTCAAATCCAAACTATTTCTCACCAGAAGTATTTTTTGAAAAATATTAAAAAAAATATTTTTTCAAATAAGCAGATTTTAGTTGCTTGGCCAAACAGACTCTTAGTATTAGAAGACCAATGTTCTTCAATTGAATTTTCACTCTCTAATAAAAAAACATTGCCGAATTGGCGTATGTTATGTTTTTAAAAGTTAGATAGATGATGCATCAATGTGACTTACTAATCAATAAAATTAAAATGAATTACGGGAGATTAAGATTTTAAATCTCAATAGAGATAAAAATGATACGTAATTTTTTTCCATATCAATCTAAATCTTGGTGAAAATATTGGCTCGATACTTGTTTTGGTAAGAAAAAAATTAGTATACAATAAATAAATTGAAGAAGACTATTAATGCATACTCTAATATGTTTGAGAGACAAAAATACACAGTACCATGGTAGTATCCCCTGTGTTCTACCGATATGGGTTGTGATAGGATGATTGTGATTCCTCCATTCTTAATTAGAGATTTTAGGTTTGAGTCCTCATAATTAAAAAAACTCCAAAATGGGCATGTAACGCATGATTCAAATATAATCGAGCTTTAATATAAATATGGGTAATGACACAATTAGCCATCAGGTGAAACTATTGACACTCAATGTCTCAAGTTTCCCCAAAATCATTTTGTAGCCCTAAACTAATTCAAACTCATTTCCTAACCTCCTTTTTAAGTTTTTGACAACTGTTTGTCACTTATTTTCAATCAATATCTTAGTTATCTTTGTTTTTTGTTATTTATTTGTTTCCTCTTAATTTTAATTTCTTCTTTTTGTTTGGTTTATCTTCTTCATTTTTTGTTCTATCTTTATTTTTGTCTTTCTCTTTCTTTTGTAAAGATAAAAATAAAATATAAAATGAAAATATTAAATAAATATTTTAGATTAATAAAATACAAAAAAATAATTATATATTTATATTACAACAAGAAATAATATAAGAAACATACTAATGTTACTAGCTTATTATTAAAATTAAAATTAATAAAAAATATATGTTTATGACTTTTCTCTTTTGTAAATGAAAACAAAAGTTATATGTATCTAAAATATGACTCAATTTTTGTAATTATTTTTATAATTTACTAAATATGATATAAAAATATACTAAAATTAAGCTTAAGCTCTATTTGTTGATTTCTTCAATAATTTTTTATTGTATATTAAATAGAAGCATGGTAAAAGTGTTAATAAACTAAACATTTCAAAAATTTGAACCTTCTCTTATAATGTAATAGTTTATCGATGATACTCTTTTTGTATAACTCAAACCTCGAAAATCCAAAATCCTAATCTCTCTTCTCGCAACCCTTACATCACCTTACCACACATTCTCTTTATCTCTTTATTTATGTATAGAAATTATATCATTGTAGAATAAAATATGTATCACTATTGTATATGTATAAAATGTATCATTGATGTATAAAATATGTATCCCTACATTATGTGTATAGAAATTGTATCATTCTTGTATAAAATATGTATCAATACTATATATGTATAGAAATTATATCATTAATGTATAGAATATGTATCCCTATAGTATGTGTATAGAAAATTGTATCATTGTTGTATAGAATATGTATCAATATTGTATATGTATAAAAACTGTATTATTGGTATATAGAATATGTATCCCTATAATATATGTAGGGAAAATATATCATCATTGTATAATTTGTGTATAATAATGTATAATAAATATATAGTTAATGTATAATGTGTACACACTAATAATACACATATTATACAGTCATTATACACTATTTATACGCAGACATGAATTATCGAAAAAATAGAGACCACCGAATTTTTTTTCCGACTAAGTCTGTACCAAACAATCATAGATACGATGATTTCATGATCAGAGAAAAAGAAGGGCAAAACAAGATTCAACAGCGACTTATATGCTAAATCGTCTTCTGCTGAATATTAAAAATTTAATTGTGATTTTCTATTTAGAAATTTGCTGATGTGCAGTAATCTGTGTGTAGATAATAAACATAATAATGAGTGGAAGGGATGTTCTAGTAATTATGATTGCTGGTGGGGGAAACTACACATACAATACCACAAGCTTTAACCTTACAGTTAACAACAACCACAATTTTCTTCAGAAAAAGCCCCAAAAAGGAATTTAAGGAAAAATAAATATTGAGTGTATATGAAATAAAGATCAGAACTTTTCAAAGAGTTATTGGGAGGAAGAAAGAATCTCTGTTGTTACTAATATTATGTCACACACTGGGAAAAAGAAAAGGCTTTTTATGAAGGTTATGTTTTGTTTCAGTTTTTTTTTCTCACAGCTGATAATGGTATTTGCTCACTTCTTAGATGAAGAAGAAAATGGTGGGGAGTGTGCAGCAAACATTAATTACTTAGAAATATTATGGCAAAGATAGAAAATTTAATTATTTGATGAAGGGAGGAATGTGTGTGTTATTCTATAGGAGGAGGATGTTTAAATTTTAAGCAAAAAATTAAAATAATTTAGCAGCAAAACAATATACATCAACCATACGTATCTAAATTGTGACGTCCGGACTGCAAGAAAGGTTGGTTGAGGATCGAAGAGTAAAGGGCGGAGACACTGAGGCTCAAAAAGGAAGAAGAGTAGAAGACAAGAGAAAATGATTATGAAATAAATGGGCTAAAATTTCGAATTATTTATTTAAAAGTGATTTTTTTTAGACTTTTTCATTTTGCTGATTACCACATATACCTTTTTCCCATATAAATATCAAATAGGGGTGAGAAATCAGAAAAACGGAAGTGAAGTCAATCAGGGGTCAGTAAAAACTAAAAAGGACCGAGGATCGAATCCCGTCAACGGCAGTGTGGGGGTTTCTTCTTGAAATAAAGGAGGATCCCTTGTGCACAGCGTGGTACTGATCTAATCTTTGAAATCAATTGAGTTATCATGATCTACCTCCTTCACAGATCTGTCGGACCGGGTGTGGGGCTCCTGAAACGGGAGATTCCACCTTTTTGGAGTAAGTAAAAATAAAAAAGGAACGGAGGAGTATAACTTTTAGCCCTAAAAATAAAAAAGGGCAAATGAGGAACAAAGTTTGAAAGACAAGGACATCCTAGTTGTTGGGCATCAAATATCTTTGTTCACATACATTTCCTTCTCCCCGTGTCCAAACTCCTCGACGCTTGCTTCAATATTACCTTTTTGTTCTGTCTCATCTCTTTTGTGTGAAGCATGTTTTTGAACAGTTAAAATCGTACTAGTATTTCCTTTCCTCCTCTGTCAGTGTGTTCCAAAATCTGCATAACGTTTATCTAACTGAACATTTCCATTGCAGATTTTGCAAGATATTAACATCGCCTTCAATTACAATGTTGTGTAAAGGGTCATTGCTATTTTGTCTTGTAACTGCTTTCTTCATTTTCTCTTCCTTTGGAGGATCTGACTCTGATTTTCCTTCCTTCCAAACTCTACCCTTTTCAGGTATTCTGCTTTTCTTTGATTTGATCTCTCTTTTTTTCTCTTTGGTGCTGATAAATGGGGGTATTTTTTGTTTGTTTTTTTAAGGTGAAATTGGGGAAGGAATTAGGAATGAGAATGATGTGGTGGTTTCATCATGGACGACAAAAAGGATTCTTGCTGAAAATCCTGATGGTGAGGCTGAGGCTGAGGCTGAGGCCCGATTGAACTCATCACTTATCTTGGCTGCTAAGAGAACATATAGGAAAGACCCTCTCGACAATTTCAACAGATACACTGGAGGGTGGAATATCAGTGAGCGCCATTACTGGGCTGTGAGTATTCAACCTTCTCTCTTCTGGGTTTTACTTAAGGAACATATTTCAAAATGTTTACAGAATAGGGTATTGTGGAAACCTGCCTTTGTTCTAGGAAAATGAGAAAGAAGTTGCGGGGGCAAGGAGTAACATCTCTGTTACTGTCACCAGAGTGTTTTCTGAAATTAACTGCTGCAATTTTGGTCTTTCTTGCATTGGAATTGAGAAATATAATTCACCACCTTGTCTGGCCTTGGAATATAAAGTTAATTTTTTTTCTCTACTTGTAAAGGAAAAATATTATTAGTACTAGTATTTTGTTTTTTGAAATGGCAATACTACTAGTACCATTATTTAGTGATATGAAATCTGTGTTTCAAACTTATTTACACAATCATATGGAAGGGAAGTTTGAAAAAGTTTACACGTCATTTCTTGGGTTGCATAGAGAAGAGGAAAGGAAAAAAGAAAAAAAAATGGAAAAAATTCTGGCCTAAGAAAATTTTCAGGACAGTAAAAATTTCTGTAATCGAATATGATTTAAGGACAGCAAAATTTTCATTTCCTCTATACTTCTCCAACCAACTAAGGTCTAAGAAAAAGGATAACTGGTCTATTAACCTTACCCTTTGATTTGTCTTTTATGTTTTGTCTTCCTTCTTCTTATTGTTTTTGCCAAGCACATGGAGTCAGACACAGATTCTCTGCCTTTGGAGCCCAATTACAGACTATTTCAAGTCATGCTGTCTTCGTAAAAGTTACTGTCCATTCATTTCTAAGTGGTAGTTAACCAACTGTGTTGACTACAAAAATGTACTCTTGTCATGACTAAGTTTTTGCCTAATTTGGCAATGATAAAATGGTCTAGGCCATTGTCTTTGGAAGGATGGAAAATTTTCTTTCGACTTCTCTGACGAGTCATGAGTTATATTACCATCATAATTTTCAATGATGGACTACAGGACTAGTAATGGAGGATCTCATTTGGACTCCAGAATGTAGATACTTTTCCTGGAAATGGACAGTATTTTAATTTATGTCATAAGATTCTATAAACCATCAGCAAGGTTGCTGTGTTGTATCATTCTTTTCCTAATAAATTTTGAAGATTCAAGTCATTATCATTTGATTGATCAGAGCGAAGTATGTATATAGTTTTGCATATCAGTACGATTGATGATTTAATCCATGTGTTTCAAGACAATGATGCTATAACCTGTCTGATATGACGACTTAAAATTGCCTTCGTGCACTACTATATCCAGGCGGAGAGCAACAACATACCCAGTATGTTCCCACAGAGAGCAAAGTTTTATATTTCAAATGTTTGATTACCTTTTAGAAATGAGATTCCAATGTTCATTATCAGCAAATAAAACCTTGTTTATGTACTTTAAAGTTGTTCCACAATCTGTACTTGGCTGTACATTTCTCTCTCTTATTTTTTCCCTTTTTCTTTGACTTATAGCTATGAAGTATAAATTTGGTTGTCTTTCCTTAAATCTTTGTTCAATTGTTTCTAAGTTATATTTGTTTCTGTGCAGTCTGTGGCTTTCACTGCAGCTCCATTCTTTGTTGTTGCGCTGATCTGGTTTGTGATCTTCGCGCTGTGCTTATTGTTCATCTGTGTCTGCTACTGTTGCTGTAGAAGAGAACCTTATGGCTACTCCCGAATAGCTTATGCTCTCTCCCTCATACTCCTCATACTTTTCACCATTGCCGCAGTGTATTTTCCTTCCCTCTCTCTCTCTCTCTCTCTCTCTCTCTCTCCACCTAGCATATACAAATGCTTATGGCTGTGTATGCAAAATTGATATCCACTCTCACATTATGAATACTCCCACTTTTCTCAACTTCTCACTCACAAACATACATGTCACATTTTATAACTTGCGTATTTTGTTCCTCGTGCAGTGTTGGATGTATCATTTTGTACATTGGCCAGGGAAAGTTTCACAGCAGTACAGTTAACACGTTGGATTATGTGGTCCATCAGGCAAATACCACAGCTGATAGTCTCAGAAACGTCTCAGGTTATCTAGCAGCAGCCAAACTTATTGCTGTGGATCAAGTTTTGCTTCCTGGTTCAGTCCAAACAGATATAGACCGCATCCAAACCAAGATTAATTCTTCTGCTAATACTCTCTCTTCTAAAACAGAAGATAATAAGGATGACATAGCAGGATTGGTAGAGTCTGTGTAAGTGAATGTCATTACAAGTTTGTTTGTTGCAATTTATATCTTTAGAACTTACACAACTGAATTGAGTTCTCGTACTTCTATGGGTCTGGCTTGTGGATTGATTTTACCCTATCATCTATTCAAGACTATTTAATTGCATGTATTCAAAACATTTATTTTGTGGGTCTCGTCTTTAAATCTCGTGTATGATAATATTAGCTTGTCAACTTCTTTTGTGGCTCATTTTTTTCGTTCCATGGAATTTGTAACACTGTATTTTGAGATATACCTTGTTCTTGCTTATCTAGTTGCACTTCGATCCACGCAAAACACATATCCTTGGCTGTTTAGGGTTCTAAAACGCCTGTGGTAATATTTATGCAGGAGATTGGCTCTTATCATTCTATCAGCCATTATGCTTCTGTTGACATTTCTTGGATTTGGTATGATTACCATTACATTAGGACTCTGAGTGTAAGAATTATTTAACAGTTTCTACTAATAAATTTGCTCTGTTTTCTTTTCTCCTTCCAGTACTTTCAATTTTCGGGATGCAGGTTTTCGTTTACATGTAAGTGAACATTTCATATTACTAGGTTATCTTTCTTTCAATCTGTTCTTCTGTTTAAATGAATGCTCTCCTGTTCTATGTTGTGCAGCTTGGTAATTTTTGGATGGATTCTTGTCACTGGGACTTTAATTTTGTGTGGCATATTTCTTGTTCTCCACAAGTAAGCTCTGTTCTGTATTTTACTTCTCACAGCTTGCTGTTTTACTAAGTTACTAAGTTAGTACAGCTTGCTGTTTTACTAAGTTACTAAGTTAGTAAGAGCTAGACTTCACGTTTCTTCTTGCGTGCGGAAAATCTTCTTCTTGTGCGTACAACTTCAAGGGATAGGTTCTGCAGTTTTATTCCAGAAGGATACGCTAAAGTTAACTTCAATCTGATGTTAGATTCAGAGTAGTTCTGCATTTCTGCAGCCATTGTCAACAAAACATTGCTGGTGTCAGCTGGGGGGTGGGGGAGACAGCCAGGCTTTAGATATTGGTATTTGATTTAAACATTATAGATGTCTGTTTTGATTTTATACTTCTAGCTGGTGCTTCTTGATTCCCACTCTGGTCATTAGTATAATTAAGATACTGTGCAAACCTTTCAAATAGTACTAAAAATTGAAAAACTTTGACTGCTAGGATGTCTCATTATTGAGGGTGTGGTTGGTATGAAGGAAACTGTTTTACTCGAAAACAAGTGGAAATATTATCCCAAGAGTATTTGTATAATTTAGCAAAACACTATGGGGGTGAGATGAGGTGAGGAGTGGGGGCTTGGGGGGTGGGATGATCAAGGGTTGGGGTTTTGGGGCATTGGGTGGATGAGGAGACAATGAACTTGGAATGTCACTTATGGATCTTTTTGTCTCTGCTTCCCTTAGGAAGGTCACTTTCCTCATTTTTAAGGAACTTGTTTTCCTTGAAAATATGTTTTCCAAAACAATTTGACCAACCAAACATGGAAAAATTGGAACCAAACACACCCTTAGTGATTAACATTTGTAGAGATTTGAACGCTCTTTTATCTGTTGGGAATTTGTGTTTACCCTATTTATTGGAATCCTCCAAGTCACATCTTTATCCATTCTTTATTAATGTCAGTCTTGATTTATAAATGTAGTTTTTGAACCATCTCCAATTTTTCTGTTTGATATGTCAGTGTGACTTCAGACACTTGTGTAGCAATGAATCAATGGGTCCAACACCCTCTTGCTCATACAGCTTTAGATGATATATTGCCGTGTGTGGACAATGCTACTGCACAAGAGACCCTTACAAAAAGCAAAGAAGTCACTTCTCAGCTGGTCGATGTTGTTAACCAGGTCATTACAAATGTGTCCAACAACAATTTCTCCCCCAACTTTGGTCCTTTGTACTACAATCAATCTGGACCTAAGCTGCCAACCCTTTGCAATCCGTTTAATTCGGACTTGACTGATAGATCCTGTAGTCCTGGTGAAGTGGACTTGAGCAATGCGACAATGGTACACCTTAAAACTTCTTCCTGAAAAGTTGAAATCACATCAAGACAGATTCCTCTATCCTCCACATCTGATACTCTTGAAGGAGTCTCAATTTCCTTACTAAAATGGAGAGTTATTACAACCCTCTAATTTTTTCTATCATGCAGGTATGGAAGAATTCTGTCTGTCAAGTTTCCCCTAGTGGCATTTGTGGCACAACAGGTCGTCTGACCCCGACCATCTATGAACAGATGGCAGCTGCTGTAAATGTGAGCTTTGGATTGTACCATTATGGTCCTTTCCTGGTTGACCTAGAAGATTGTGATTTCGTTAGACAAACATTTGGAGATATATATAGCATATACTGTCCCGGACTTCAGCGTTACAGCAAATGGGTTTACATTGGATTGGTGATGGTTGGTGTAGCAGTATTGCTCTCCCTCACATTCTGGGTCATATATGGGAGAGAGAGGCGGCACCGTGTCTACACCAAAGAACACATGCCCAAACCAGCTGAAGGATATGGAGGGAATAAACCGATTTATGAGTAGTCTGCTTTGCTTTTTGTAATGCTAGTTAGAGGTGTATTTTTGTGTATCATGTTTTCTGTATATACTAATGAGTGATGGCTGTTCATAGAGCTTAGTTATATTGTCTTATTACGTTCCATTCCTTGGGGTTGAACTACAATATGTACTGTGCAGATTATAACAGTTCTATCTTGACGTTATTATGCCATCCATGGGAATGGTAGATGTGTAAACCTTAGGTGCCCGTGTATGCCAAATCAATTGATGCATGATAGGTTTGCGCATGAACTTCTATCACTTAACAATTAATGGTTAATTAACTTATGTTGGTACCTTATTGAATCACTTAAATCATTCTATGCTGATATGATTTGGTATGTCATGCAAGAAGCGTTGACATTTTTTTGGTAACTAGTCTCTTCGCACGTGCCGTGTATGTGTGATTCATCTTAATTTCACATAATATGTATACTAAAAGTATTAAATACATATTCGGAAATATATATTTGATTTAGTTATAAATGACAATATCAAAAGATGGCACACGCGCGCGACTCTATCTATGTTTTAGCCATCACACTATATATCAATTAAATTTTTATATATCTCCTTTTTAAAATTATTTCTCTAGTAGACAATATCGAAAGCCACATTCTTTGATTAGGTTTTGATTTATCTATAACCTTCAGGAAATTAAAAATTATCTTAACCGAGATTTAACCCGCTAAGTGGTCATAAAATACTTTGTTAGAAAATTAAATCGAGATTGAATTGATGATTGGCAAATAGAGAAGACAGAGAGCACCGTGAGGACAAAAATTTAAGCTGGATAACGAAAGCATAATCTTTTTTTTTTAAGAAAAACTCAGCATCGAAGAAAATGTAGTCATTTATTGAAAGTTAATTTTGAAGCTGCGGCTTCAAAAGACTCAAAAATCTTAACTTGGTGAGAAAAAATAATACACAGAGGTCTGACAATACATAATTATACCAAGCTACAATTTATGAATGTAATAACATAAATTCAATTGACTAAATACCTAAACCGTAGAGATATAATAAAAATATTTGTCCATTATCCGTTGACACTTTAGCGTGTGTCCTCTCCATAGGAATAGTCCTATTTTTTTTGTTTCAAGATTGTTAGCATCTATACGAAGGGACCCGACCCGGCTCCCCTCCAGTGCACTTCCCCTCCCGTTGGTCCAGCTCCCTCTTCGATTTGTGACATGTGCATTTACTACATTTAATGGCTCAGATCTGTTGCAGTATTCAATATATCACGCAGAACAAAAATCCATTTCTCTTCTGTTTAACTCCTTCAATTTTCTGTGTTTAACTCCGTCCAAAAATAGTACTCCTAATATGCATTGTTCGACCTTCAGCTACTGGCATGGCTTCTAAAATTTGACACATTAAAAATAGATAAAAACTACACCAAATCTATTTAATGTTTTAAATATTACACTTAGATTTGACACACCAAGAATAGATAAAAACTACGCTGAATTTATTTAAAGTTTTAAATTTTACACTGATGTAATATATGAGTCCACTAAATACAGTAAAGAACCATCTTCTCTATCTGTTATGTAAAGTAGAGACAAAAGATAAATAATACAAGATGTTTACGTGGAAAACTCCTTACTCAAGGGATTAAAAATCACGACCTATCACAGTAGGATTTCCTCAACTTCCACTATAACTGAGCAATGTTTAGATTACAACCTCTTGCATTCTAGGAATTAAACTCTTAATTCCTTTCCCCTTACAACAACTCTATTGTAAGACATCTACAATACCTCTATTGCAAAGAACATTCCTTGACTAACTCTAGCCAAGTATACAACTCAAAGACTTAGAAAAAAAACAAACTACCTACATACAACTTCATTAAGAAGAGTAGGTTTGCAAGTTAAATATCAAAGGACAAAAACTCAACAACTTAAGAACTTAAGACATCTTCAGTGATAGAGAATAAGTTCTTGAGTTTATTGCAGATTTGTTCTTGATAGAGTCTTGTGAGAAGCCGTGGATGAAACTTGAGAGAAAAAAATATCCTTTTAGGATTTTCAAGTGGTAGATTCACACTTGTAACATGTTGTTTATTTATGAGAGCATGTGAGGGAGACATTACATTGATTGGTCTAGCGGATTTGCAGTTGTGCTGCTACATTGTTGCCAGTCGGTACAGTGCAATAACTTTTACAGCCGTAGAGTACGACCGCTAGAGAACCGATCATATCTGGTCCCTATTTGGTTCTTCAAAAATGTTTGACAATCATCAAAACTTGAAATAGTATGGCTTATTAATTTCCTCATTTTTTATGATGACAAACCCATAGTAGATGTTCTCCCTAAGAACCAAATTTCCAGCTTGTTCCCTTTGTGAAATCAGACTTAAAGCAATTCAGAACAGAACTCAGTGAACTTTACCAACGTAGTATGTTAATAGTAACTTGTTCCCCCTGGGAATCAGACATATAGTCTTTTAAACACAACAACATGTTAGAACTGCAAATCAGTAACACACAACAAACACACTCCATTTGTAGTGACCCACACACCACCCACACCACTTCCCCCTTTTGGCATAATCGAAAAGC
The DNA here is from genome assembly GCA_029783415.1 of Anisodus acutangulus. NCBI lineage: Eukaryota > Viridiplantae > Streptophyta > Magnoliopsida > Solanales > Solanaceae > Anisodus > Anisodus acutangulus. Next base: position 22,420,752 of record CM056505.1, read on the forward strand.
ACAGAATTTGTTAGCACAAACATAAAGAAGTTCAACAACATTAACTCATGGCCACTGGGAACATAACATGAGCAATAACAGTGACTAGCAGTATAAGTATCATTGCAGAACAGAGAGAATGGCCAAAAGTGACAATTCAAACATCAGCAAGCAGTTCTAATTAGTACAAATATGATAATTAAATAATCTAGAGTGCCAAAAGTCATCAAAATACAACTAGTAAAAACACAAGAATTTTTAAAAGATTAGAGAAGGGGCTGAAGAAAAAGGGGTATTTAGAATAGGTAGGCTAAGCAGGGAAGATCTTAAGAAGCATGTCTACCATCTTATTTGCAGTCCTCTGATCCTGGACCATCTTCTCACGAAGTTCATCAACCTTCTTCTTAAGATTTTCATTCTCAGCCGTCAACTGAGCATTGGTTTCTTCCAGAGGACCACTAGGACCTGGTTTCTCCCCTTTTCAGCAAGTTGAGATTTTAAGATTGCATTTTCAGCCTGCAACCTCTGATCTCAGCAACTATCTTTTCATGAGCCTTAATCAGTTTTGAAATTGTGGAATCGCTTCCTACTCCTCCTTTACTAGGCATAAACTCACATTCTTCCAACCTACTCAAAGTAAACATTTGCTTCCTGGTTCTCATGGTGGTTTTTCATGTTTTGACATTAAAATGCTCAAAGACTTTTGTGAGAAAGAACCTGTAGGGAAGACCATGCATATCATCCTTTGTATTTACCACTTTCAGAATGTGTTCTATCATCAGGGCAGGTAAGCTGATAGGAGTGAAGTTTTCTAAGGCTTCGATGACGATCAAATCCGAGATGGATGCCAAAGACCTTCTCTTAGCCTAGGAAGTAACACTTTGTTGACAAGCTCAAACATGAGCTGATATTCGGGCTTGAGGAGTTTCTTAAAGACTGTTGCCCCAATCTCCATCCCTTCTTGCTTTACAATAGTACTTAAAAACTCAGTTGAAGCAATACTTCCTTTAACAGTCTTTAATCTATCAATGGGAACACCGAGGATCTCACCAAGTTTCTCTTCATCGAGAACTAAGTAAGTTCCATTCATAGTTACCATCAGAGTATCATCATCAGTAGCAAATAAGTTCCTATAGAAGTTAGCAACTTCTTCTTCAAACACACTGGGAACTGCAGAGGCAAATAAATGATTCAACTTCTGGAAATCAACTATTTCCAACAGTTCTTTCATCCCATTTTTTCCTGCAATCTCAGTTTCAAAAACTCTCCCACGCAACACTTTTTGAGATTTTAGAATCTCTTTTTTCTCCCACTCAGACAATTCTTTCTTTTGTTTATTTGATAAGGAACCAGGTTCCTCCTCCACAAATCCCTTCCTCTTTCTTAGAAGATGGATCTCATTTTTATTCTTCTGAGACTCTCCAGCCTCATCATCTGGGTCAACACTCTCAACAGATTTTCCTTTCACCATGATTTTCTTTTTGGAATTCTTTCTTATAAGTGAGGATTCCTCCACCATACTTTCTTAATTTTCAACAGTCACCACATTATCAGGTGACACTTTCTTTTTATGAAACAACAATACTTTCACCAGCCGTTTTTGTTTCTTTACTGAGCTTTTCTCTTTATTAGATTTCAGAGCAGACTCTAGTTGAACTTTCTTCCTCAGTCTGGTGGTTGGTGCTTTGTAGGAAATATGCTTCCTCATTTTTACTCAAATGAGTCTTAGAAGAGGTCTTAGGCTTTCTTTTGAACACAACACTCAAAACCATTGCATCCTCAGCATCAACCTGTTGAGAGGGACTGATAGGACCAAGTTCCTTTTTTGGGGAGAGCTTTTCTAGGGGTACAATGATAGTGGTCACAAGTTAAATGATGATGTCAGAGTTGCCCTCGAAGAACCTGGTGTCCCATCCCAAATGGGGGCAGTATTGAATTCAAGAGATTCAGACGCTCCTTGGGCTGAGAGACTAGTTCCTTCTATAGGTTCAGTCATACATTCCCCCTGAGTGAGAACCTAGTGTCCTATACATGAGTTATCCTGAGATTGCCATGTGTGCATACCTATAATAGTATAAAACTGAGTTAGATGTCACCACAAAACACTTTAGTATTGTACTTGTTTTCTTATCATAGCCAATCAGGGGGCTTCAGAAGGGATAACTGGTTGAACTTGATTAATCCTATATTCAAGAGGCTTCTTTCACTGTGCTTCCTGCTTAGTGTCTTTCATGAAGATATCTGCTACATGGTCCTTTGTTTTGCCGAACTTCATACAAATCAACCCCTTTTTAATATTGGCTCTTAGGAAGTAGTGCCTAACATCAATATTTGGTCCTCTTGTGTTGCACTGGATTCTTTGCCAAATTAAGTGCACTTGCATTATCATATACAAGGGACACACACTTAGTTATACATCAGAATCCTCAAGTTGTATACTGATCCAAAGCATTTTTTGACACAACACAGAGCAACAACTATATATGCAACTTTCATAGTGGAAAGAGCCATTGAGTTTTGTTTATTTGAATCCCATTAGATCAAGCATGATCCCAGAAAATCAGCCAATCCAGATATGCTCTTTCTATTCCTCTGATATCCAGCATAATCCAACCAAGTCAAAGATTTCTCCTGAGGAAAAGACAGGGACCAAGTCCGTCCCTTTGAAATACTTGGAATTTCTTTAGCAGCCTTCTTGAAGTACTTTTGTTGACTGATCATAATGCCTTTGGAGTTTGCTTTACCTGGTTCCTGTGATGGTTTTGTCACATGATCTAAATATCCCATTCTTTGTTCCTCTCTAACTACTGGAGTTCCTTTTCCACTACTTAGTTTGACTAGTGCTCTGATGATTTGAAGAACCAGATTCTGCGGAGTGTACCACCTCACTGTCTTATTCATAAGCATGATCTTCATGATCTATTTGTCAAGACCCTTGAGTATATAGTACTACTTCAGTAACCTAATATTCAGCTTCATGAGACTGATACACCTCAAAAATTTTGCATCGTTCGAATCGTAAGTTAAATAAGTGTTAAGCATGTATGATTGTTGCTTGTGCCCTGTGTGGATTGATTTAGCATGCTTGAACTCTTATGTATGGTATCTGAGTTTTATCACTGTTCAAGATCTTCCTTAAACCTACATCCATGTCCTTGAAATGATCATATTGAATTGTATCACCTTTGTCCAAGGCCAAATTATCTAAAGAATCAGCTACTTGTTCCCTTCCCTTAGGATATGTGTGTAAAGAATCTATTTCCCTTCCATTAGTTGCTTAATTTCATCTATCCATCCCACAATGGCCCATGGTGGCTTCCACTCATCCATTAATATTTTTTTTTATCAATTGTAAGTCAGTTTGGATAATGAACTTGTCAAAATGTCTACTTGTACGCCACTTAACAACTTCTAGAATTGCAACTATCTCAGCTCCTGTATTTGTAACCCATCCTATCTCCTCTTACTGAGCATGTATTAGATTACCCTCCTCATTTCTAGAATAAAAACCATATGCTCCTCTTCCAGGGCTGCCTCTTGATGCTCCATATGTGTTGCACAAGATCCAACACTCAAGAGGAGGATGCCATATTACTTTTTGAATTTCACTCTTGGCCTATACCCCTCCATTACCTGTATCAACTCTCTCCAGCTATTAGGTATGTGCTGCATTATTGAATTCCTAATCTTTACCATCATTTGAATAATAGCATATATCTGATAGATACATATTCTGATAGACTTCTTTTTGATATAAGTATGAAGGGCTCTGAGTAGGTAAGTGGTTCAGGTCTTGGTGAGATTAGGGTTGACCCGAAAATAGATAAGGAAGGTGGGGTTTATCGAGTTTTCAGTAAGCCTAGATGTGGGGTATTTGATGACGGTTTCAGGTAGATGTAAGAGGAGTCGGGATAAGGCATTTTGGGTGGTGGTTGCTGGTGATGTGAGGGTTGGTGTGATGGTTGGGGTTTGGCAGTTTAGTGGTCATAGGGTCGCGAAACCGAGCCGAAATAGTGAGGTGCTCGGTTTATCGGGTAAGGTAGGTAGTGTGGTGTTAGGATGGGAACTCCGTAAGGCTACGGGTGAAAGTGGGCTTAGGCGCTTTAGGGGGTGGTTTCGGGAATATTATAGGATATTGTGATAGTGGAGCTCTAGTGTTTTAGTGACGGTAAAAACTCAGAAGTTGACCGAGACAGTGAGGGTCCGAGAAAAGGGTTTGGTTGGACGTTGGGGTGGTTGTTTGTACTTGCGGGGGTTTGTGGTTGGTTGCAGGTATTGAGCTTTAGTAGATATGTTTTGAGATGCTGTAGAGGAGGGTGGTGTAAACAAACAAGTAATTAAAATAAGTAATGGCCATAAATATGCGTATTGCAATCTAATCACACACCAAGTCACAATTCGGTTGATATGAGGTTCTTGGATGGTAACACGAGGGGTCAATTACTCGTGTGGTATCCAAGTATGTTGTGATCAATTTCGCAAGGACTAGGTTGAGGTTCGCTGACCTCTAGGCTCAATACTAACCAAGCAAGGGTGACCAAAACCTTATAAAAGATGAGTGGCTCTCCCGGAGAACGAGCGACCCTCCTGGAGGATCAACTAAGAAGTTCAATCCCGAATTGAAAAACTTATCAAAATGAGTAAACACACAAGTTTTATATCAAAACAACTTTGCCTATTTACATATCATAAGTGTCCTATTTATAGTAATACATGGGCCATTCTAGAAGGAAAACAAAAGGACATAAATACAAGGCGATTCGGCCGAAAGGTGAACAAGGGAAAGGGACTGCGTTGACTTGGGGACCAAGTTGTTCCTCGTCCATTGTGAGCAGAATGTGAGAAAGTTTGGCATTTCTTGGAGACAAGGGTAAACCCAAACTTCTTCACACTTCCATTGTGGTAACTGAGTAGAAGAGGGGATAAACTTTCCCATAGATCAAGTCGCTCCCCTTGTGTATATTTAGCATACACAACAGTAATTATCAAATCCCATTGCAAACACTGACTCCTGAGCTTAATAGTGTACTGTTGCATATGATCAACAACCACATCCACCTCAAATATGTCATCCACAAATAACCATATCTTGCCAGACAAATTCACCAAAGCAATATGTATGTTTAACCTTCTTCTGTACTCTTCTATTTTGTCAGGCTTTCGAAAAGGTTCTAACAAACCAATGAACACAAAATGATATTTAAGATGCATTTTTGTTAATCTTTGAAAAGCTTCCATAGTATTGACTGACCTAATATTCCATATGAGTGTATTCATCATAATATATTAGTTTTATTTTGGGCCCTTCTTGTTTGATATCCAGTTCCTAGTGGAACACTGGATTCGCTCGGAGGAATTTTCTTCACTCTTCTTGCTCCGTTTTGACATCTAGGGGATAAATCTCTTTCTCTTATGTTGTCTGGTAATTCAATTCTAGAGTTTTCCCATCTAAGTCTTTACCTCTTTTCTGTTCTTGTTGTCTCAAATTATGCTTTTTGGTGCTCTTTCCTGTGTGATTATCTGTATGTTATCCTTGCTTATCTCCTTTTACTAATTAACATTTGTGTTTTCTTTTCTTGCAGGTTCCTCAACCATTTGTCCAGTATCCATTTCATAGAAGTATCTCTCTGATCTGCATGTTGTGAAGAATTCAATCCTCTACTGTATAGTTCTGTCTTCTGCTTTAGATTATTGCTTCCTTGGTTTCACTTCTCCTTCTTTTTGTGTTGATTGTCCCTATATTTGCTAGTGTTTTGATACTGCTATCTTTGGTTGCTTTTTTATTGCCATCACTCTTTCCTTTTGTATTCACACTCTCTTCTTCTCCCTGTCTCTTCTTATTTAGATTGCTGCCTGATGTTATTGGTGTTTTCATGCATTCTTCTTCTGCCTTGTCCAAACCAAATGATGCTTTTATCTCCTTATCCTACTTGTCTTTTTCTTCCCCTTCCCCTTGATGTTTTGTTTTCATATTTTCTTTGGAAACATCTGGTTGAAGTTCCAAAGACTATTCCATATCAACCTCCCTTGTATTTCTTTGACAACTTCAGTATGAGATTCCAATACCATATCTTCATCATTCTCCCTTGTCTTGTCATCCTTTATTTGGCCTGACTGCTTTGATTGTTGTACTAGGAAAACTGTTTTCAATCCATTATTTAGTGCTCATTTGTTCTTCTCCTTTATTCTACTTATTATCATCTTCTTCATTCAATACAACAAAAGCATTGCTTGTTACCATTTTTTCTCATTGTCTTTGCTTTTCCCCTCATTATAAATAATTCTTCCTGTCTTATCCTTGTTATATTTATTTCTCCTTAACATCCATTCCTGCTTTCCTTGATAGTTCCAGCCTATTTTTCCTTTATAATTTGCTCTCACAACCTCCTCATTCTCCTTTCTAAGTTCTTTCCTAAACTTCTTTTCCAAATCTGGATTTAGGGCTCTACATTCATATTTAGCATGACCTTGTAGTTTACAATGCTTACTGTACTTTGGAACATAATCATACTTTATGGTTATCCATTTAGATTTAATTTTGCCTATTTCCTCATCTTCCTTAGCAATATTAATTCTACTTGGATATGATGCCATTAAATCTAACTCCACTTTCACTTTTGCACAGCTAGGCCTGGTTTTATTAGCTGTTGCTAGATCAACTGTAAGAGGCTTTCCAAATGCAGCTGCAAGGGAAAACACTGTTTCCTTGGCAAATAAATTTGGAGGTAATTTAGGAAAGCTTATCCATGCTATTACCATTGATGTTTCTTCTTTTGGGTTAAACCAAGGATCCTAAATTAATGGCCTTATATGACAGTAACTATCATGTACTTTCAAATAATATGCAGGTGTGGACATCACCTTTATGTAATTCTCCAAAAGATTCAATCTAATCAAGATGTGCCTCTCCTCTATTAGACCAATTGTGGCAGTGCCCTTGATTCCACACTGTATTGGAATAATATTTCTCAACTCCTTAATATCAATGATATCATACAAATTTTTTCCTATTACTACATATTGTAAATTCTCCTTCAATATTAATTGTTTAACCTTTGTTGATTTCCATTTTATGTAAGGTTCTCCATCCATATATGTAATAGGTTTTGGTGGAATCTTTAGCTGTAATTCATTCACTTGAACTATATTTGGTTTTAAAAGTTTTGTATATCTGGGAGATGGTGCTGTGGGGCTCATATCAATAGGCAAACTCTTAGGTTTGTTTGAGTTAGTAGGATTTGGGGTAGGCAAACTGGTAGGCTCGCTTGAACTAGGTATAGTTGGATTAGATTTAGGTACGTTTTGTTGTGTATTGAGTGGTGTAAAGTTTGTATTTGTGATTACAGGTGGAAGAGCAGCCGCCAGTAGTAGCTGCCCTCTGTTAAGGTTAGCCATTCCAGCCAATATTGGGCGGCTAGGGTTTGACAAAGTTAGAGAGAGAAGAGAGCATTTTCCATTTTTAAAAGAAGAGGACGTCCCCCGTTCTAGAGACCAAGTATCGATTTGATGGATAAGGTTACAAGATAGAAGAAGAAATGACCACTCGATGCTTGAAAGTTGTTTGTATTGATTTTTAATTCTTGTTGGGCTGCTTTTGTTGATTATTAAGGATGGATATAAAGTTGGAAGATTATAAAAATATGTTTGTTAGCATGCTGGTTATGTTGTATGTTTGAGTTAAGATCAAGAAAGGGTATAAGGGTTTGAATAGGTTCCAATTTGAGCTTGCCGCTCATCGTGAGATGTTAATGACTTATTGTTGATATCGTGTGCCTTGTTGTTGGTGTTTGTATTTTCTGTGTTGCTTTGGTTGTTGTTTCTTAAATATGGAATTGGAGTGAGTCAATGTTATAGGGGATATGCTGCCTAAATTTATATAGAAAAGTTACTAACGTAAAGATTCGACTGAGTCTCTTAACAGTATTAACCATAGACCTTATTGTGCTTATGTAGATTAAGTTGTATTGTGGACTGCATTGAGATACTGTGTGTTGACACCCAATTTTGTCCCATCTTTTTGGATTTTAGTTGCAAATTTTAATATTTTTGACACTTTAAGACAATTTTAAAATATAGACATACATATGTATATATATCATTATTATTATTATTATTTGCATTTTTATTTGTCATTTGCATTTTTTATGACAAGCATACTTTTATCCTAATATTATATGTTATTTTATTTTCGTAAAACGGCATTGCATTTTTATTTTTATTTAAGCATCAAGCATTTCACAAATATTATATTTTATCATATTATCATCTTTATAATTTATAAATTTTGCAAAGCTTTCTTTTTATATAATAAAACCCATTTTTATATTTTTAGCCATAACCCATTTCAATCCTTTTTATATCTTAACCAACTTCATTTCCCCAAAAACAATTTCTACTCAACCCATTACAATAAAAATAACCCATTTTCGGACTCCAACCGACTGTGCCCAACCGAAGCCCACATCCGAACCGCCCAATCCCATTTCCTTTATTTCCCCTTTTAAACCAAAACCCTACAAAACATTTTCATTTTCATCTCACTCTCTCTCTCTCTCCATCAGCCGCACACACCCCCGCACCCCCACACCGGCGACCCCACGTCGCCGGTCACCTCGCCAACACCCCACACCCCACACCACCGGCCACCCTATCCCACCTACGCCGGACAACATACACACACATCACCACCACGACGCCGACACCGTCGCCGACACCAACCAGCTCCATACCCGCGACCTCACGTCGCCGACCAACTCACCACTACCGCCACATCGCCGACCAACTCACCATAACGCCGACACCGTCGCCCAACACCACCAACCAACCCGTCAACCCCATACCCTATCCCCCAAAATCCGAAACCCATCCATAAAATACCCCCTTTTGTTCACTGTTTTGGGGGTCGATTTGTGTGGATTTTTGTCCGAAAAGAGGGAGTTCTTGGTCGGAATTTAGGTCGGATTTTGCATGGATTTTTGCCCCTTTTGTTCACTGTCGGTTCAGGTCGGGTCAACCCGATTTGGGTAAGTTTTCCCATATTTTTTATGCTTTTATATCTTCTTGTTGGTTATCTGAAGATTTGGAAAAATCTGTTCCGGGTCGGGACACTGTTCCAGGTCGGGTCGACCCGATTTGGATGAATTTCCAGATTTTTATGTTTTATGTGTGTTGTTGGTTACCTGAAATTTAGAGAAAATCGATTCGGATTGAAAAACATCCGATTCGGGTCGGGTCACCGACCCGGTTCCATTAATTTCCAAATTTTGTACGTTTATATTGTGCTGTTGGTTACCTGAAATTTGGGGAAAATCTGTTCCGGATCGGGTCACTGTTCCGGGTCGGGTCGACCCAGCTCGAATAGATTCCCAGATTTTTGTGTTTTAATTTTTGTTGTTGGTTATCTGAAATTTGGAAAGAAATCGATTCGGGTTGAAACATCCGATTAGGGTCGTGTCACTGATCCGGGTCGGGTCGACCCGGTTCGAGTAAATTTTTAGTTTTTTGTGTTTTATACTCTGTTGTTGGCTATCTGAAAATAAAATAAAAAAATGATTTCGGGTCGGGTCACTGTTCCCGGTCGGGTCGACCCAGATCGAATAAATTTCCAGATTTTGTGTTTTATTATATTGTTGTTTATTATCTGAAAATCAAAAAATATTTGAATCCGTGTCGGGTCAACCTGTGATCCGGTAGGATCAACTGTTCGATGTCAGTCGGAGTCAAATTTCGTAATCTGGCCTGACGTTTTAATTGCGAACTACTGCTGTTTTTTTTGGCATTTTAAACATCTGTTACACAGCTATCTTGCTGTTTTACTGTTTTAACTAATATTGCATTTAGGCCGATGAAATTAAATTCGAGGCCGCGCTTTTTTTTTGTTTGTTTCTCTGTTTTCTGTTTACTGTTTAAACATCCGTGCAACAGATATTTTGTTGTTTTACTGTTTTATTGTTTTTAACTAATATTACATTTAGGCCGATGAAATTGAATTCGAGGCCGCGCTTTTCTTCGTTTCTGTTTCAGTTTACTGTTTTGGCATTTAAACATCCGTGCACGGATTGTCTTACTTATTTATATAAATACTGCATTTAGGCCAATGAAATTGAATTTGAGACCGCGTCCCTTCGGATATTATTTCTCAATTTCTGTTTTTCTTTTTACTGTTTTCGACACCATTTTGCTGATTTGAATATTATACTGCATATGGCCGATGAAAAAATATCCGTCGATTTTTGAGGCCTCCACAGTTGTAAAGACGGAAAATAAAGCTTCTGGGCAAGGATGAAACTTAAATCTTTTTCATCTAAGAGACCAATATCTTCGGTAGGCAAGGCAACTAAAATGACCAACGAGTCATATGTTCGCAGCCACGACGTGATTGGAATGATCTTTTCAAAATTGAAGTCTGAGCCCTCCGTAATCAAAACATTTATTGTTTTGGATACGGATTTGAAGTTATGTATATTCAATTGTTTCTAACTATTTGTTCTTGACAGCTTGCAAGGGATAAAGTCAGAAAAGGCGAATGTCCCTAGGAGATTATTTATTTTGTTGTTGTTTTTACTTTTTTTAATTCAGTTTTATTTCATTATGTATTGTAATATTATTGTACTCCTGAAATTATTGAAATATTTAGAATAGGTAGACATAGAATTAATTAATAGGGTAGTCTAAAACTGGAAACTCATCGCTAGTTTATTTATTTTAGGCTCGGTTAGTTTTAAAATTGAAAATCGCTAGTTTACCTATTTTTAGGCTCGTCGCCCATAAAAATTACATTGCATACATCTTTATCAATTTTCATAGAAATGCATATTTATATTCTTTTCTAGCTTTACATGTATATTAATGTCATACAAATGCATGCTTGTACAAATGCATCATTTCATTAAATACTTGCAACATTTTTTTTATATACTTGTAAAACATGCACTTTTTTAATATAATAATTAACCTGAGTTTGATCGGATAATCGCAAATTAGCGGATCTTAAAGGATGCCTAATCTCTTCCCTTTAGGATAATAAAGAACCCTTACCTGGAATCTCATTAGTTTCGCAGACCACAAAATTGGAGTTATTTTACAGCTTTTAGTTAGTATTTAGGTGTCCTAATTCACCTTAGAATAATTAGGTGGCGACTCTTCAAAGCAAGCATTTTTATCCAATCCAGAGGCGATCGATGCCATCGCGTCGCGAAGCCCGCAGGTCAAAATATGGGTGCGACACTGTGGAGCTGAGGAGACTGAGGTATGTTAAGGCTATCCTTTTCTTCTTTTAGTATGACCCGTATGTAAACAAACGTAAATGAATGTCTGTCCAAAGTGACTATGCTCTTGAAAGCTAGAAATATCTATGTCCTTCATTCTATTGAAGAAGTTTATTGATTCATGTATATCTTGTCTTATTGACTCATAATGAAATGCATGTTGAGAAATGTAGCGACAATAATGACAGTCAGAGGATAACGACCATAGGTCACTCAGACTCTGTTCATAGTGTCCTCTGAGGTCTGTCTTGCATTGCACTTATATATATGTATCTATTTTTTTACCTAGCCACGCTATAGTTGGCTAGGTACGACACTTATACGTGCGCACAACTATAGTTGGTTTTGACATTACCGAGTCCTATTTAGGTCGGGTACGATCGATTCCTTTTGAGGCCGAGTATGTTATGATATGATATGATTTGCCCCACAGAGAGGCTTGATACTATATTATATGGCCCCATTGAGTGGCTAAATTTTTACAGACTTACATATATATATGTATCCATGGTTGTGATAGTGTAATGAGTTACAAGTTGATTCCTAAACCCTTCTCATGTATTTCATTTATATACATGTTTACTTGCCTTACATACTCGGTACATTTATTTGTACTGACATCTCTTTTTCCTGGTACGCAGTGTTTCATGCCCGCAAGTCTCAGTAGATAGGTTGACAGTCCTCCCAGTAGGATACTGGTTCAGCGAAAGGTGTGTTGTACTCCACTTGTTCCAAAGTTGCCTTTTGGGTCAGTATGTTTATGTTATATAGCTATGGGTATGGCAGAGCCCTGTACCGACATGATGTTATGTTGCACTACTCTTAGAGGCTTGTAGACTAGTTGTTTATGTATTTGTCATTTTATATGGCCTAGTCGGCCTCTTGTCAGTCGGTTGGTATAATTGTTTGGCCTTATCGTCCTTCTGATGTTAATTATGGCCTTGTCGGCCTTGTTGTATATCCACATGTTGGTTCTGCCGTCATTTTCTCAAGGCGTCATATTTAGGTTTCCCCTCTTGTGGCTGTTATCCTGAGGTCTTGTCATCCCAGACAGTTTACAGCTATGTGATGATATACATGTGGTACGTTCAGGCCATCCAGGCACCGGGTGGCTGCAACCCCACGAAGTTGGAGTGTGACAAACTTGGTATCAGAGCAAGTCTGTCCTAGGGATGTCTACAAGCCGTGTCTAGTAGAGTCTTGTTTTTGGGGCTACGGGATATTTAGGATGGTTACTTTTCATTTATGTTCTAGATTGTGCAATAGAATCGAGTCATAAGGAATGAAAATTTTAACCCTAACCCTTGTTTTTCTTATAGTTGAGAGATGACTTCCACTAGAAGGACTATAGGTGACCCGAGGGCTGAGACAGAGATGAAGATGGAGATGGGAGTAAGTTACTCCATTGAGACATAATCGTCTGAGGTTATATCCTCTATTGGGATGGACCCATCCGAGATTATGTCCTCTGTCGAGATAGATCCATCTAAGATACGAGATGAGTCACCACTACGGGAGTCTCCGACCCTGATGGTATTAGAAGAGCCAGGAAGAGCTCTAATATCACCAGTTCCCCCTTTAGCCCAATTGAGTGAGAAGTAAAGAGGGCAGCACAAGTGTTGACTAGTTCAATTGATCCCCGAATCCCGTATTATGATGGTGCACCAGAAGATGTGGGGTTATTAAGGAATTGAGAAGTCCACGGTCTTGGGAGTCAGTTGACCAGGTTTCATCAATATCCACAGAACAAGACCCAGATGAGGGTAGTGGTTTGACCAAGAGGGTCAGAATAGTGGGTACTTTCATAGGATTCCCGAGCGGCGACAGACAACAAGTATAAGGACAACATGTTGGAGGAATCTCCCAGCCTATATTAAAGCGGTTTGTGCCAGATCAAGGCTCCATGGTAGGGCCATGACAAGGTTCATATGCATCGGGATCTCAGGACCAGAGTGACTTATGATGGAAGGTATACTTACTGTTTTGATAAAATATCAATATACCCATGAGTGTGATCTTGAAATGTCATATGTTATATTATATTGTGATGATAATTCAAAAAACGTTTTTGGTAGGACTAAAGAGGGAAAAAGTAATGTTGAAGGGTGAGACTTAGATGGGATTTTCGATTGAATGATAGTTAAGACCGTGCTTATATTGCGATTGAAGGGTAAAGTATGTGTGCTTGACTAGTAAGGAAATTGTATGTTTAGATAAATGTTATGTTTTCCTTATAAAGGGATCATGGAAATGATACATACATGTGGTAGATTGATAGTTAAATTTCATATACGCAAATGTAAGTAACGAGTATTGGGAGTTACCGATAGAATGCAAATAGATTATAAGCTAGAGTTGAAGTATAAGTAATGGAATGAGGAAACAGTATGAATTATAAGAATTACGGTGTTTAACATCTATAATGATATGATATAAAGTTACGAGATTCTTACGAAGATAATTACATTATTTTTGAGCCAGGCAATATTAAAAAAGATAGATAGGGTTAAAAAAGTGACGTATGATACTCGATGAGTTATAACACGACATAAGTAGTAAAGGCAAACAACAAGGGCAGGATAGGAAAGTATCTCGGGAAAACCCTACAGTTGGAGGGTTAAACGACAAAGATATAGGAGATGACCACGAATAAGATTAGTTATGGCAGGAGGAATTAGAAATGGAAGAATACCACGAGAAGCTTTAGAACAAACATAAGGCAGAATGTTAACAAAAGACCAGTGAAAAGCCAAATGGAACACGACAAGTAAAGAGAAGGAAACTATGAAGAGAAATGGTGACGATAAGACTCGAAGGCAAATTTGAATCATGTGACGACAGGTTGTGTAATTCTAAGAATTTACCTCGCTAGCCGAATGGGACTAGTAAATTACTTAAAGGACAAGTTCTCGCAAGTCGAACTTAATAGGGGAACCGCCTTAAATCACTGGTAAGAAAGTGAAGTGACTATTTAAATAGAACGTCTAAGCAGTAGTGTGATCCGCTTGATAAGTACAAAAAGGAATATAGTAAGACTGAAAGCAAGCAAGGCAAGGATGCATGATGATTGGGGAGTAGCACGTAAACACAGACGATGGATTGGTTAGAAGGAAACTGAGGGACAAAAATACAATTGAATCCTTTACTTAAATAAACAAGCATGGACCCAAGGGAACTATTATGATTGCAGGACAAGGATGAATGGATAAGGAAAGATGAAACAAGCCAAAAGAAAGATAGTTACAACTAGGCCAAGAATGATGAAAGTGTTGACAAGGTAACAAAGTGGCGTTCCCAGTAAGGACGTGAGGAATAACCATGAAAGGTGGACTAGAGAGGTCAACGATGATATGGAAAGGAGATGAACCATCGGTTTACCACCTACCGAGCGTGTTAGCTAAGGAAAGAGAAGCAAAGACAGTGTTAAAGTCATACATGTAAGAAGCCTTAAGACAGGTGGGAGCTAAGGTAGATGGAGATAGCCGAAGAAGGAGAATGCTTAATAAGATACGTTGAGGAGAGCTACAGAAATTACGCCCTTTCACGAATATAACTACAATAACGTGAGCACCTCGTACATGAAGGACGACTATATAGTAAGTAAATCAAAATATTCAAAGTAGGGGAGCTTTATTAATTTAAATGGAGGAGACACAATGATAATGATAACAATGAATGATGTAAGTTGCCAAAAGTTATAAACGAGTACTTTTCAACATCGAAATAAGATCAAGGTCATGAACGACACCCTAGGGACGGAGGTAACTATGTCAAGTTAAGTTATCGCAAGTCTAAATTATTTGGCTTTGATGACGGTAGAAACAACGCTCAGATGACACTAGTGTAATCAAAGAGATCCAAGCGAGTACCCAACTCTCTCTTCTAAGTCCGCCAGAAATGCAAAGTAAACTGAGTACCCCGATTCTAGATAATAGAAACAGGAACCCATGAAAACAAATAATCTCCCGGATATAGATCTTAGCCAACTTCTCTGCATTATACATTGTCTGAACTGGAATGAAATATGTGGGCATGGTCAATCTATCAACAATGACCCAAATAACATTAAACTTGCCCAAAGTCTTATGCAATCCCACAACAAAGTCCATAACGATCCTCTCCCACTTCCACTCTAGAATGGGCATCCTCTGAGACATACCACCTGGACGCTGGTGCTCATACTTGACATGCTAGCAATTCTGACACTAAGACACAAAATCAACAATATTTCTCTTTATCCTTCCCCACCAGTTGTATTGCCTCTAATCACAGTACATCTTAGTATCACCCGTATGAACCGAATACCTAGAGCTGTGAGCCTCATCCATAATCAATCTAGTTAAATCTTTTACACGAGGCACACACACTCTAGAAGAAGTTTAATGGATTTGATCGGTCTTAATCAATATAAATCGGGTCAGCCAACCTCGATCGAAATCATCTTCGGCATACATAAGGATGTGATTCAATAAGGGTACAAGTGGATAATACCACCCCGGAAATCCCTAGGGTAGTAAAGAAGGAAAAGGTGGTCAATAGTGAATGGTGCGACGCCATTGTCGGCCAACATCTATATGTAGTATACCAATCTCCAAATTTAAGGGGCGACTTGCCCCAAACAAACTCTATATCAACGACAAATTCTTCGATAATTTATAAGATAGAGAGTTTAAAACTAATAGTAAAAGGGTATGCATAATCCATACAAAACCCTTCAACATGATGGTGCATCCGGTTAATTGGATCGACTGTACTAGAGTCGAAGTTACAGTCTTTCATAACTTTCGGGAGAATTTGTGCAGTTATCATGGATTCAATTTCTTCAAAATGTTCAAATTTTTCTTGAACACGAAGGTCTCATGTGAAATAAAAATAATAAGGAAGAAATGCTGCAGTGACGAAGTCCAAGTTAATTTCTTGACTCTTAGGGGAAATATGCTCTTTCCCAGGGCGGCAATTTGAAGGAGGGCCATCATTATTGTCAGGAGAGTGTGAAGGAGAAGATTTAGTAGATGACATTATGAACGAAAATTTAGAAAAGGAAGGAAAGTTTATAAATATTATAAATTTGGAGAAGGTTGCAAGTTACCTTATGTGTGATGATTTGGCCCTCTATTTATGGTATGAGAATATAACATTTGGAAAATGAAAAGGTGTGCTTCATCATTGCAATATTTCACATTGATCAGTGGGATTGGTCAGTTGCCGCCATTGTAGAAACATTGAAGAGATGTGACATTTGATGTTTCTTCAATTATTGTGTTTCAAATTTTCTGCTGAAGTATGGGGTTTTCATCCACTTCCCGAGTGCATGAAGGATGCGCCTAAAAAGTGCAGGGACTAACAATTAGGGCAAAATTCGTATTAGGCAGTTGTACAAATTATGATGTGATATGTGGCAGTTGATGCTAAGCCAAGTCTATATCAGCCGGAGGCACCACCGGTAAAATATGAGCAATACCAGAAGAGTCATATGAATAAGTGGTACCGATAATCCATATGGTTGGGTCAGTCATTTGAATTACAATGGACGATCATTACTGACCCAGTCATATAACTTACAATTGAGCATTGATGGCATTTGTGGTGATACTAATTGTCCAATTATTACATCATTCATTCTCCTATATTATTAAGGACATATTTCGTGGGGTGTGTACCCGTAAAGCTTGTATAAATAGGATGTATAGTTCCATTATAAAGCGTCATATTCAAGTTATTACAAAATACTCTCATTTTCTCTCGGTTACTGTGTTTTCACACATAGTCTGTGGCGAGGTCTACAAATTGTAAACACTACATGTGAACTGTAGGTTGTATCACAGAGCTTTCCAAAATTTAAAATATTGTTGTCACACTCTATTGTACCATCTACATTTTGCAGACATGATCTGCGATTCACAGATCACCCAGGCAGCAACGTTTTCTCAAACTTTCATCAAAACTTACTTCCATTAATTCGATTAGTCTTAAACCTTTCCGAAACTTACTCAACACTTCTATAAACATATATTAGTCACTTGTGTCATACCCCAAATTGGGGGGGGAGGGGGGCGGCACTCAGTGCCTGGATGGCCCGAGCATACCACTTGTATATCATAATCTGAGCATACAACGATCTGGGCCGCCAAGGCCTCATAATGGTGAATATAAGAAAAGCTGAATATAACAATCTGATGTAATGACAACAAGTCCAACATACATTTACAGCAAGTCTGAAAAGGCCACAACAAGATAACTATACATACAACCTAGTCTACAAGTCTCTCTGGAAAATATAACTATGATATGGCCAGGACAGGGCCCCGACCGACCTGTAACTTATATCTGTACCAAAACTCAACTCATGACTTTGACTCGATAGCTTCAGATGAAGTGAAGTTTACCACTTGATCAGCGTAACTCAACCGACTCCTATTGGGGAAGTCTATCTACACTTCTACCTGAATCTGCAGCATGAAATGCAGCACCCCAACAAGCGAGATATTAGTATGGATGAAATGTACTGGTATGTAAAGCATGAATATCAGTATGAAAGTATAAGTTGTAAAGAAGAGCATAAAAGTAATCTGATACTCTGATAACCTGTGTGCCATGTAGGGCGAACAATGAAATTCTGAAATTTTATTGAACTTTTGGTTTAACAGTTTGTTATATAATCTATCATCGGCTTATAGCCCGATGTGTGTAATATGTCACTTCTCTCAGGTATACTCTAAGGTGTATGTATTGATGCACATATATGTGCCTACCCAGCCGACTATAGCATGGCGCGACGTGTATAATATACATGTGCAACTTCCCATCGGCTGGTTGCAACAGTGGTGTGAATAGTGTATATATAACTTCCCATCAATATTAGTTTTGTGGTGTGGTTACTATAATGTAATAATAATAGCACTTGGTTTGAGACTCGTAACCTCTTTGACTTTGCTTTAAATAAATGACTCTTGGTCGACTCTATGTTTGATTGTTTGACATCCTCTCTTTTTAGAGGTCTATGGAATTCAAAATAATCTAGATATATGGAATATAATAATGAGATGATAAGTACATTCAATGAGAAACAACATTATGTGAATAGTGCTCGTCTTTAGAAGGTAACTATTGTGTTTAGCCCTCAGCTCTGATTTGGTCATTTCCTTTGCTTTTACGATGACAATTTGTCAATATATGACTTGAGAAGCTCCATCGGGAAGGAGTATGGTCTCAACTAGGCAAGAAATAATGAATATGTTATGTAATAAAAGAAATGGAACTACTCCCGACAAGGGATGATAGAAATATGAATATAATATTTCTTTGGCGTTTCTTTTGGAATATGATAAACATTCTGGATTTCATGCCTTTGAAAGATGGGAATAGCATTACGTACCTATGTTGCTTAGTCATCAATGACTCATGAACTCTAAAATGCTTCACGAGTGATCATCTACACAACATAGAGGGTATAGATCAAAATACAATCAACAAACTAGTAATCGATTCACTCGGACAATCCAATGAGCACCTAGAAGGTGTGCTTCTCAAACTATGGTGTTCATAGTCACAAAAATGTTACTAACTTCCCTTCAACACAACATCAATAGAAACAACCACAACAACTATAACAATAACCACAATACATACTCTCACTTCTAGCCATGATCATCTCAAAGTTTATTCAATAATAAATCAAGAATAATAGCCACTCTTTCATGGAGTTTAGCTTAACTATCACAAGTTGACTTCATCAATAACTCCAACTAAGATATGAAAGGCTAGAGACCATTAAGAACATCAAGATCGTACCTTAAACAAGCCAAGAAGGCTTGAACCATAATCTCTTGTCCAAGCTCAAGAAGACTCTCCACTTCCTCTTGCCAAGAGGAAGATTTCAAAGCTTCTATAGATTTTCCTTCAAACTTATATGGAATTGATCCTTGATGATATATACTTGGGACGTAAAATGAGTGATCATCGTACGTAAAATCATGGGGTGTAACATCATTCTCCTCTTAGGAACATCCATCCTCGAATGTTAAGGGACGTAACTAAAAGTCCTTAACTCTTGGGTCATAATAAAATTTTGGGCAGAGTTTCCTTTATAAATAGGACTGTCCCCAAGAACCTGCCAAGCAGACAAAATCAACACAAGTTCCACACATGGCTATATAAAGCAATGTAATATCATACCGGCCTCACACGACCATCTATCTATCAAGGTAATCAAAAGGGTAGGCCATAACACACCTCGACTGTCCAATCCTGGTGTCTGAGCCTCATTTGTTACACATGTGCTATGATGATCATCTATACATGGTGCATAAGACAAGTTCACTACTATGGAGTAGAAATAAGGGGATCTTAGCACATTGGCATTACTTAAACCTGATGTATGAACTATGTGAGGATATCTAGATCTCATATCCTTCTCATCCACTTATACTACCTCATCTATGTATCGTTTCTTTATTGTACTTTTAACGAACGCTATCGCATGAGTCCGAAACTTCCAGACTTAGTGATAGAAGATAGTATTCGAGACCTCTTCATAGGACAGGTCTTCGGTAATTTGAGTATTCTCAATAGACAAAATACGAGAGAATACTCGTATATATTCTTTGGTAATATCAGTACGTAAAAACTGAATGAGCTTCCTATGATCCCGGAGATAATCTTAAACTAACAGGTCACTTGGTTAGATCATTGAGTAATCTTATATGGTCTACTGAATCTGAGGGTAAGCTTGCATTTCTGGTCGAATCTCATCATGCCTTTAATAGGAAAAATCCTATAAAAAGGCCAATCAACTATCAATGGTGTTCGTACGCTTTTGATATCGCACATCGGCAGGTGATTCTTGGAAATCATGAATGATCACATTAACTTTTAAAGGAAGTTTTCTACTAACATAACCTTGGGGACTAACCGAACCAACACAGGTTTAAACAACTCTTATTTTCTTACATCAAGCTAATTAATCGACGACCTATGCCCCCGACCATACCTATTCTTATATGAATTCATCTCAATGATATTATAATAACTATCATATTATGCATCTCATAGTAAGGTAGATGATCATCCCATCCTTCTATCAAATTAAGCATACCATTATGTAGCATACCCTCAAGCGTCTAAATCATGTGCTCGGCTTGACCACTCATCTGGGAGCAGACTGTAAGGGTTCTATGCCTCAAAACCTTCCCTCCTTAGGGAATCTTGGAAATTCATTGCAACTAAGCCCCTTCTACTTGGGTCACCTGATTCTTAAATATCCCAATTTCGTATGAGGCCACTGCCCGACTAGCTCTATTCTGACAAGAATGGGGTCAATTCTGTAAATCTGTTAACTATCAACTGTTGTGAGAGAGACTCATGAACCCATACTGATATTTATCTTTAACCCATGCTATCCTTTCTAGGTGGAAATCTGCATTCTGTATACTAACCTTGTTGGGCCTCTGATGGAACAATGCACTTTCACTTCAATCTTGTTTCATAACCCATCTATACTTGGGACACCCTGTTGATTTGGTAATTCAAGAATTTTGTCTCACTTCAACTCTGGCATTGGATCTATTACCGTAGAATCCCTATCTTCCGATAGTATGAACTTCTAGATCTCACCTTGTTATCATCAGAGCCCTGAAACTTATCCCTTAAACTTGCTATCCGTTGAAGCTTCTTGGATAGCCGCTCCCTTTCCAGGTCTCTAGATAGTCAAATTTATCTACATCTCTCATTTTCCGGTTGCTCTGAAGGCTATCATTATGTCCCGTGAAACATAGTCATTGAAAGGTAATAGGATCAAACTCTTATATGATTATATTCCACTTCATCCCTTAATGGAGGGACAAAACTGAGTTCTATATAACATCTCTATCGTTGATTTAGTACCATGTACGGATTCTCAATCGGTCGGCTAAAACAATACTATGCTATTGTCCTTCCACCTTATTCATGGGATACTCACTTGCTAAACTTTAAACTTTTGAGACCTCAATCGATCAAAACATTGTTGTATGTGTGTTCATATTCTCAATCGATTTGCCGAAACATTGTTGTATATATGTTGTCCCTGTTATCCTTATATCATATTTTCATATTCAGTTTCTCTTATATTGATCATTTTGAGGCCTAAGGATGATACTCAAAATGAACAAAATGAGATGTAAGGGTAAGAAGGATAAGAAGTAAGAGGTCAGGGATATCCAATATCCCGCAAGAATATACAATTACAAAATTGCTAAAAGCATATCATTGGTAGATATCTACTAAGAATAAGAAATGGATTTAATCCACATACAGATGGAAATGACTCATCGGAAGTGGTGGCGGTTGAATGAGGACCAAGATTTGATTTCAGAGTAGAGCAAAAGGCCAGATATAGAAAGAACCCCTGGATAATAGAGGTTGAGATTGGTCGATGTGTTGTAATGTGGTTGTAAAAAAATAGAGAAAGATGGTGTTTATACCTAATGACCAGATGGGAAAGCTAATTCCATAAAGTAGGATCGATGACAAAAATTGAACATTGGAAGTATGACCATGAGAATCTTCCATGTAAAATTGAGATGAGTTTCTCTTACAAATAAGTAAGGGAACCTACTCGGACGGGTCGCAATGATATAAGGAATTATGAGCCCTCTTAAAGAAGATAATGGTTGCTAGAAGGGAAAGAAGAAAGTAACTAAGAAAAGATGGATTCAAATAATGTTGCAAAGTGCGATCCTCTTTAAGAAAAAAAGGTTCAAAAGTTAAACTTCAGTAAGTAAATATCCCACAAATGTGGTGGAAAGACAAGAGCATAGCATTACTTCAGCCAACCGATCGAAAATCCGAACATGGGACTAAATCAATGATAGAGGTGGTATATAGAACTCGGTAATATTCCTCCTTTAAGGGATGGAGAGGAAGATAACTGTATAAAGGTTCAATCCTCTTACCTTATAAGGCGTAAGTTCAGTAGAACATCATAACAGACTTCGAAGTAACCTAAGATGAGATACATAAATGGTTTAGCCTATATAGAGGCCCGGGAAATAAAGGAAAGACTAGAAAAGGAGATTCAACCGATAGCAAGTTTAAAGGTCCAATTTTAGGGCTCCAATGATAACAGCAAGATAGGGGGAATGTTATTATCATCCCCATGGCAAAATGAGAAGGAATAACAAAGGGAGAGTTGGAAGTTGATACCAACAAAAGGTAGGACTCTGTGATAATAGATCCAATGCCAGAGTTAAGATGAGACAAAGTTCTCCAGCATTAAGTCAATCGTGTGTCCCAAGTTTAGATGGATTATGAAATGAGATTAGGGCGAATGTGCCTTGTTCCTGTTATTTTTTTCATCTAGATGCAATAAGGACGTATTACGATACCAAATGAATGGATTGGTGTGATAACGATAAGTAGAAGATTGCCGATCTTGGGCATACCAACCCGATGATCACAATAGAAGAACAAAGCATCCGAGACCTATAGGATTAGTGTGTAGAATACAGATTCCCATCTAAAAGATATTTTGGGTTGGAGATAAAAAAATCAGTATGGGTTTATCCCTGATCCTACCAAATATATTATTCTAACATTATATCAGTCGACGATTTTACGAGGTTGACTCTGTTATTTCTAAGTTAGAGATATTCGCGCAGTTGAATATTATACTTGTTGTCCATATATAAGAGATCGTAAAAAATATTATAGGATATTTAAATACCCTATACCCCAAGTATTAGGGGCTCAGTGCAGTACCGCTCCAAGATTCTCCAAGAAAAGTTTAGGAGTGCAGAGAAAACCCTGGTAGTTAGCTCCCAAACAAATGGTCTAGTTGAGCGCATGATCCAGACGCTCGAAGATACGATACATGAAGGTATGGTTAATCTATAAGATGAATGGGATGATCGTCTACCCTGTTATGGGATTATATTATGGCGGTTATTATATTACCATCGAGATGATTCCCTATAAGACTTGGTATGGTTGGAAGCATAAGTCATTGATCTACTACCCTAACATATGAAGATATGCCTTATTTAAATCGGTTTAGGTATCATCAGTTCCCATGGTGGTGGAAGAAGTGAAGTCCCTTAATAAAATACGTTGACCATTAAGGATTGCTAGAAATCACATGCCGATGTGCGCTATCAAGAACTTACACACATGTCGAGGTGTGTCCCAAGTTTAGCTGGATTATGAAACGAGATTAGGGCGAATGTGCCTTGTTCCTGTTATTTTTTTCATCTATAAGCAATAAGGACGTATTACGATACCAAAGGAATGGATTGGTGTGATAATGATAAGTAGAGGAATGTCGATCTTTGGGAATACCAACCCGATGAACACAATTGAAGGACAAAGCATCCAAGGCCCATAGGATTAGTGTGTGGAATACAGATTTCCATCTAAAAAGATATTGTGGGTTGGAGACAAAAAAATCAAAATCGGTTTATCACTGATCCTACCTAAATATTGTTCAAACATTATGTCAGTCGACGGTTTTATGAGGTTGACTCTGTTATTGCTAAGTTAGAGATATTCTCGCAGCTGAAGATTATACTGGTTGTCCATTGATAGAGATCTTAAAAAATATTTCAGGATATTTAAATACCCTATACCCCAAGTACAAGGGGCTTAGTGCAGTACCGTTCCAAGATTCTCCAAGAAATGTTTAGGAGTGCAGAGAAAACCCTGGTAGTTAGCTCCCAAACAAATGGTCGAGCCGAGCGCATGATCCAGACGCTAGAGGGTACGATACATGAAGGTATGGTTAATCTATAAGATGAATGGGATGATTGTCTACCCTATTAAGGGATGTACATTATGGCGGTTATTAATTACCGTCGAGATAAATTCGTATAAGACTTGGTATGGTTGGAAGCATAAGTCATTGATCTACTACCTTAATATATGAAGATACGCATTATTTAAATCGGTATAGGTACCTCAGTTCCCAAGGTGGTGTAAGAAGTGACGTTCCTTAAGAAAATATGTTGACCATTAAGGATTGCTTGAAATCACCTGCCGATATGCGCTATCAAGAACTTACACACCTGCCGATATGCGCTATCAATAACTTACACACCTGCCGATATGTGTCCCAAGTTTAGCTGGATTATGAATTATGATTAGAGCGAATGTGCCTTGTTTCTATTATTTTGTTCATCTAGATGCAATAAGGACGTATTACGATACCAAAGGAATAGATTGGTGTGATAATGATAAGTAGAGGATTGTCGATCTTTAGGCATACTAACCCGATGATCACAATAGAAGAACAAAGCATCTGAGGCCTATAGGATTAGTGTGTAGAATACATATTCCCATCTAAAAGATATTTTGGGTTGGAGAGAAAAAAATCAGTATGGGTTTATCCTTGATCCTACCAAAACTATTATTCCAACATTATGTCAGTCGACGGTTTTACGAGGTTGACTCTGTTATTTCTAAGTTAGAGATATTCGCACAGTTGAAGATTATATTGGTTGTCCATTGATAGAGATCGTAAAAAATATTTTAGGATATTTAAATACCCTATACCCCAAGTATAAGGGGCTTAGTGCAGTACCGTTCCAAGATTCTCCAAGCAAAGTTTAGGAGTGCATAGAAAACCCTGGTAGTTAGCTCCCAAACAAATGGTCGAGTCGAGTGCATGATCCAGATGCTTGAGGGTACGATACATGAAGGTATGGTTAATCTATAAGAAGAGTGGGATGATCGTCTACCCTGTTATGGGATGTACATTATGGAGGTTATTATATTACCATCAAGATGAATTCATATAAGACTTGGTATGGTTGGAAGCATAAGTCATTGATATACTACCTTAACATATGAAGATAAGCATTATTTAAATTGGTATAGGTACCATCAGCTCCCAAGGTGGTGGAAGAAGTGAAGTCCCTTATGAAAATACGTTGACCATTAAGGATTGCTTGAAATTACCTGCCGATGTGCGCTATCAAGAACTTACACACCTGCCGATTTGTATCCCAAGTTTAGCTGGATTATGAATTCTGATTAAAGCGAATATGCCTTATTCCTATTATTTTTTTTCATCTTGATGCAATAAGGACGTATTACAATACCAAAGGAATGGATTGGTGTGATAATGATAAGTAGAGTATTGCCGATATTTGGGCATACCAACCCGATGATCACAATAAAAGAACAAAGCATTTGAGACATATAGGATTAGTGTGTAGAATACAGACTCCCATCTAAAAGATATTGTGGGTTGGAGACAAAAAATCAGTATGGGTTTATCCCTGATCCTACCAAAATATTGTTCTAACATTATGTCAGTCGATCGTTTTACGAGGTTGACTATGTTATTGCTAAGTTAGAGATATTCGCGTTGTTGAAGATTATACTAGTTGTCCATTGATAAGAGATCGTTAAAAATATTTCAGGATATATAAATACCCTATACCCCAAGTACAAGGGGCTTAGTGCAGTACCATTCCAAGATTCTCCAAGAACAGTTTAGGAGTGCATAGAAAACCCTGGTAGTTAGCTCCCAAATAAATGTTCGAGACTAGCGCATGATCCATATGCTCGAAGGTATGATACATGAAGGTATGGTTAATCTATAAGATGAATGGGATGATCATCTCCCCTATTATGGGTTGTAGATTATGGCGGTTATTATATTACCATCGAGATGAATTCCTATAAGACTTGGTATGGTTGGAAGAATAAGTCATTTCTCTACTACCTTAACATGCATTATTTAAATCGGTATAGGTACCATCAGTTCCCAAGGTGGTATAAGAAGTGAAGCCCCTTAAGAAAATACGTTGACCATTAAGGATTGCTAGAAATCACCTGCCGATATGCGCTATCAAGAACTTACACACCTGCCGATTTATATCCCAAGTTTAGCTGGATTATGAATTGTGATTAAAGCGAATATGCCTTATTCCTGTTATTTTTTTCATCTTGATGCAATAAGGACGTATTACAATACCAAAGGAATGGATTGGTGTGATAATGATAAGTAGAGGAATGCAGATCTTTGGGCATACCAACCTGATGAACACAATTGAAGGACAAAGCGTATGAGGCCCATAGGATTAGTGTGTAGAATATAGATTCCCATCTAAAAGATATTGTGGGTTGGAGACAAAAACATCAGTATGGGTTTATCCCTGATCCTACCAAAATATTGTTCTAACATTATGTCAGTCGATGGTTTTACGAGGTTGACTCTGTTATTGCTAAGTTAGAGATATTCATGCAGTTGAAGATTATACTAGTTGTCCATTGATAAGAGATCGTTAAAAATATTTCAGGATATATAAATACCCTATACCCCAAGTACAAGGGGCTTAGTGCAGTACCATTCTAAGATTCTCTAAGAAACGTTTAGGAATGCATAGAAAACCCTGGTAGTTAGCACCCAAATAAATGTTCGAGACTAGCGCATGATCCATATGCTCGAAGGTATGATACATGAAGGTATGGTCAATCTATAAGATGAATGGGATGATCATCTCCCATGTTATGGGTTGTAGATTATGGCGGTTATTAAATTACCATCGAGATGAATTCATATAAGACTTGGTATGGTTGAAAGCATAAGTCATTTCTCTACTACCTTAACATGCATTATTTAAATCGGTATAGGTACCATCAGTTCCCAAGGTGGTATAAGAAGTGAAGTCCCTTAAGAAAATACATTGACCATTAAGGATTGCTAGAAATCACATGCCGATGTGCGCTATCATGAACTTACACACCTGCCGATATGTGTCCCAAGTTTAGCTGGATTATGAATTGTGATTAGAGCGAATGTGCCTTGTCTCTGTTATTTTGTTCATTTAGATGCAATAAGGACGTATTACCATACCAAAGGAATGGATTGGTGTGATAATGATAAGTAGAGGATTGCCGATCTTTGGTCATACCAACCCGATGATCACAATAGAAGAACAAAGCATTTGAGGCCTATAGGATTTGTGTGTAGAATATACAGATTCCCATCTAAAAGATATTGTGGGTTGGAGATAAAAAAATCAGTATGGGTTTATCCTTGATCCTACCAAAAATATTATTCTAACATTATGTCAGTCGACGGTTTTACGAGGTTGACTCTGTTATTGCTAAGTTAGAGATATTAGCGCAGTTGAAGATTATATTGGTTGTCCATTGATAAGAGATCGTTAAAAATATTTCAGGATATTTAAATACCCTATACCCCAAGTATAAGGGGCTCACTGCAGTACCGTTCCAAGATTCTCCAAGAAAAGTTTAGGAGTGAAGAGAAAACCCTGGTAGTTAGCTCCCAAATAAATGGTTCAGCTGAGCGCATGATCCAGACGCTAAAAGGTACGATACATGAAGGTATGATTAATCTAAAAGATGAATGGGATGATCGTCTACCCTATTATAGGATTATATTATGGCGGTTATTATATTACCATCGAGATGAATTCCTCTAAGACTTGGTATGGTTGGAAGCATAGGTCATTGATCTACTACCTTAACATGCATTATTTAAATCTTTATAGGTACCATCAATTCCCAAGGTGGTATAAGATGTGAAGTCCCTTAAGAAAATACGTTGACCATAGAAATCATATGCCGATATGTGCTATCAAGAACTTACATACCTGCCGTTGTGTGTCCCAAGTTTAGCTGGATTAGGAAATAAGATTAGGGCGAATGTGCCTTGTTCCAGTTATTTT
Source organism: Anisodus acutangulus (assembly GCA_029783415.1). Classification (NCBI taxonomy): domain Eukaryota; kingdom Viridiplantae; phylum Streptophyta; class Magnoliopsida; order Solanales; family Solanaceae; genus Anisodus; species Anisodus acutangulus. The sequence goes on from CM056505.1 coordinate 22,448,668, forward strand.
TTTCATCTATAAGCAATAAGGACGTATTACGATACCAAAGGAATGGATTGGTGTGATAATGATAAGTTGAGGAATGCCGATCTTTGGGAATACCAACCCGATGAACACAATTGAATGACAAAGCATCCGTGGCCCATAAGATTAGTGTGTAGATTACCGATTCCCATCTAAAAGATATTGTGGGTTGGAGACAAAAAAATCAATATCGGTTTATCTCTGATCCTACCAAAATATTGTTCTAACATTATGTCAATCGACGGTTTTACGAGGTTGACTTTGTTATTGCTAAGTTAGAGATATTCGCGCAGTTGAAGATTATACTGGTTGTCCATTGTTAAGAGATCGTTAAAAATATTTTAGGATATTTAAATACCCTATACCCCGAGTACAAGGGGCTCAGTGCAATACCTTTCTAATATTCTGCAAGAAAAGTTTAGGAGTGAAGAGAAAACCCTGGTAGTTAGCTCCCAAATAAATGGTTTAGCTGAGCGCGTGATCCAGACGCTAGAAGGTACGATACATGAAGGTATGATTAATCTAAAAGATGAATGGGATGATCGTCTACCCTATTATAGGATTATATTATGGCGGTTATTATATTACCATCGAGATGAATTCCTCTAAGAATTGGTATGGTTGGAAGCATAAGACATTGATCTACTACCTTAACATGCATTATTTAAATAGGTATAGGTACCATCAGTTCCCAAGGTCGTATAAGAAGTGAAGTCCCTTAAGAAAATACGTTAACCATTAAGGATTGCTAGAAATCACATGCCGATGTGTGCTATCAAGAAATTACATACCTGCCGTTGTGTGTCCCAAGTATAGCTGGATTATGAAACGAGATTAGGGCGAATGTGCCTTGTTCCTGTTATTTTTTCATCTATAAGCAATAAGGACGTATTACGATACCAAAGGAATGGATTGGTGTGATAATGATAAGTAGAGGAATGTCGATCTTTGGGAATACCAACCCGATGAACACAATTGAAGGACAAAGCATCCGTGGCCCATAAGATTAGTGTGTAGAATACAGATTCCCATCTAAAAGATATTGTGGGTTGGAGACAAAAAAATCAATATTGGTTTATCACTGATCCTACCAAAATAGTGTTCTAACATTATGTCAGTCGACGGTTTTACGAGATTGACTCTGTTATTGCTAAGTTAGAGATATACGCGCAACTGAAGATTATACTGGTTGTCCATTGATAGAGATCGTAAAAGATATTTTAGGATATATAAATACCCTATACCCCAAGTACAAGGGGCTTAGTGCAGTACCATTCCAAGATTCTCCAAGAAAAGTTTAGGAGTGCAGAGAAAACCCTGGTAGTTAGCTCCCAAATAAATGATCGAGACTAGCGTATGATGCATATGCTCGAAGGTATGATACATGAAGGTATGGTTAATGTATAAGATGAATGGGATGATCATCTCCCCTGTTATGGGTTGTATATTATGGCGGTTATTATATTACCATCAAGATGAATTCCTATAAGACTTGGTATGGTTGGAAGCATAAGTCAGTTCTCTACTACCTTAACATATGAAGATAAGCATTATTTAAATCGATATAGGTACCATCAGTTCCCAAGGTGGTGGAAGAAGTGAAGTCCCTTAAGAAAATACGTTGACCATTAAGGATTGCTTGAAATCACATGCCGATGTGTGTCCCAAGTTTAGCTAGATTATGAAACGAGATTAGAGCGAATGTGCCTTGTTCCTGTTATTTTATTCATCTAGATGAAATAAGGACGTATTACGATACCAAATGAATGGATTGGTGTGATAATGATAAGTAGAGGATTGCCGATCTTTGGGCATACCAACCCGATGATCACAATAGAAGGACAAATTATCCAAGACCCATAGGATTAGTGTGTAGAATACAGATTCCCACCTAAAAGATATTATTGGTCTGAGACAAAAAAATCAGTATGGGTTTATCCCTGAACCTACCGAAAATATTGTTCTAACATTATGTAAGTCGATGGTTTTATGAGGTTTACTCTGTTATTGCTAAGTTAAATATATTCGCGCAGTTGAATATTATACTTGTTGTCCATTGATAAGAGATCGTAAAAAATATTTCAGGATATTCAAATACCATATACCCCAAGTATAAGGGGCTCAGTGCAGTACCGCTCCAAGATTCTCCAAGCAAAGATTAGGAGTGCATAGAAAACCCTGGTAGTTAGCTCCCTAACAAATGGTCGAGCCGAGCGCATGATCCAGACGCTTGAGGGTATGATACATGAAGGTATGGTTAATCTATAAGATGAATGGGATGATTTTCTACCCTGTTAAGAGATGTATATTATGGCGGTTATTAATTACCATCGAGATAAATTCGTATAAGACTTGGTATGGTTGGAATCATAAGTCATTGATCTACTACCTTAACATATGAAGATACGCATTATTTAAATCGGTATAGGTACCTCAGTTCCCTAGGTGGTGGAAGAAGTGACGTCCCTTAAGAAAATACGTTGACCATTAGGGATTGCTTGAAATCACCTGCCAATGTGCGCTATCATGAACTTACACACCTGCCGATATGTGTCCCAAGTTTAGCTGGATTATGAATTGTGATTAGAGCGAATGTGCCTTGTCTCTGTTATTTTGTTCATTTAGATGCAATAAGGACGTATTACCATACCAAAGGAATGGATTGGTGTGATAATGATAAGTAGAGGATTGCCGATCTTTGGTCATACCAACCCGATGATCACAATAGAAGAACAAAGCATTTGAGGCCTATAGGATTTGTGTGTAGAATATACAGATTCCCATCTAAAAGATATTGTGGGTTGGAGATAAAAAAATCAGTATGGGTTTATCCTTGATCCTACCAAAAATATTATTCTAACATTATGTCAGTCGACGGTTTTACGAGGTTGACTCTGTTATTGCTAAGTTAGAGATATTAGCGCAGTTGAAGATTATATTGGTTGTCCATTGATAAGAGATCGTTAAAAATATTTCAGGATATTTAAATACCCTATACCCCAAGTATAAGGGGCTCACTGCAGTACCGTTCCAAGATTCTCCAAGAAAAGTTTAGGAGTGAAGAGAAAACCCTGGTAGTTAGCTCCCAAATAAATGGTTTAGTTGAGCGCATGATCCAGACGCTAGAAGGTACGATACATGAAGGTATGATTAATCAAAAAGATGAATGGGATGATCGTCTACCCTATTATAGGATTATATTATGGCGGTTATTATATTACCATCGAGATGAATTCCTCTGAGACTTGGTATGGTTGGAAGCATAAGTCATTGATCTACTACCTTAACATGCATTATTTAAATCGGTATAGGTACCATCAGTTCCCAAGGTGGTATAAGAAGTGAAGTCCCTTAAGAAAATACGTTGAACATTAAGGATTGCTAGAAATCACATGCCGATGTGTGCTATAAAGAAATTACATACCTGCCGTTGTGTGCCCAAGTTTAGCTGGTTTATGAAACTAGATTAGGGCGAATGTGCCTTGTTCATGTTATTTTTTTCATCTAGATGCAATAAGGACATATTACGATACCAAAGGAATGGATTGGTGTGATAATGATAAGTAGAGGAATGCCGATCTTTGGGCATACCAACCTGATGAACACAATTGAAGGACAAAGCGTATGAGGCCCATAGGATTAGTGTGTAGAATACAGATTCCCATCTAAAAGATATTGTGGGTTGGAGACAAAAAAATCAATATCGGTTTATCACTGATCCTACCAAAATATTGTTCTAACATTATGTCAGTCGACTTTTTTACGAGGTTGACTCTGTTGTTGCTAAGTTAGAGATATTCGCGCAGCTGAAGATTATACTGGTTGTCCATTGATAGGGATCGTAAAAAATATTTCAGGATATATTAATACCCTATACCCCAAGTACAAGGGGCTTAGTGCAGTACCATTCCAAGATTCTCCAAGAAAAGTTTAGGAGTGCATAGAAAACCCTGGTAGTTAGCTCCCAAATAAATGTTCGAGACTAGCGGATGATCCATATGCTCGAAGGTATGATACATGAAGGTATGGTTAATCTATAAGATGAATGGGATGATCATCTCCCCTGTTATGGGTTGTAGATTATGGCGGTTATTATATTACCATCGAGATGAATTCCTATAAGACTTGGTATGGTTGGAAGCATAAGTCATTTCTCTACTACCTTAACATATGAAGATAAGCATTATTTAAATCGATATAGGTAGCATCAGTTCCCAAGGTGGTGGAAGAAGTGAAGTCCCTTAAGAAAATACGTTGACCATTAAGGATTGCTTGAAATCACATGCCGATGTGTGTCCCAAGTTTAGCTAGATTATGAAACGAGACTAGAGCGAATGTGCCTTGTTCCTGTTATTTTGTTCATCTAGATGAAATAAAGATGTATTACGATACCAAATGAATGGATCGGTGTGATAATGATAAGTTGATGATTGCCGATCTTTGGGCATACCAACCCGATGATCACAATAGAAGGACAAAGTATCCAAGACCCATAGGATTAGTGTATAGAATACAGATTCCCACCTAAAAGATATTGTGGGTCTGAGACAAAAAAAATCAGTATGGGTTTATCCCTGATCCTACCGAAAATATTTTTCTAACATTATGTCAGTCGACGGTTTTATGAGGTTGACTCTGTTATTGCTAAGTTAAATATATTCGCCCAGTTGAATATTATACTTGTTGTCCATTGATAAGAGATCGTAAAAAATATTTTAGGATATTTAAATACCATATACCCCAATATAAAGTGCTCAGTGCAGTACCGCTCCAAGATTCTCCAAGCAAAGTTTAGGAGTGCAGAGAAAACCCTGGTAGTTATCTCCCAAATAAATGGTCGAGCGGAGTGCATGATCCAGACGCTCGAGGGTACGATACATAAAGGTATGGTTAATCTATAAGATGAATGGGATGATCGTCTACTCTGTTATGGGATGTATATTATGGCGGTTATTATATTACTATCGAGATAAATTCCTATAAGACTTGGTATGGTTGGAAGCATAAGTCATTGATCTACTACCTTAACATATGAAGATAAGCATTATTTAAATCGATATAGGTACCATCAGTTCCCACTGTGGTGGAATAAGTGAAGTCCCTTAAGAAAATACGTTGACCATTAAGCATTACTAGAAATTACCTGCCGATGTGCGCAATCAAGAACTTACAAACTCTATGAATGGTTCATTAACCGTTTTATAAGATTTTTCCTATAAAAGGCATGATGGGATTTAATCAGAAATGCAAGTTTACCCTCCGATTAAATAGACCGTATGAGATCACTCAGGGATTTAACCAAGTGACCTATGAGTTTAAAATTACCTCTGGGATCAGAGGAAGCTTATTCAATTTTCACGTACTGATATCACCAAAGTATATATAGAAGGTCTTTCTCGCATTTTGCCTATCGAGAATGTTCGGATTGCTGAAGACCTACCCTATAAAAAGGTCTCGACTACTATTCTTTATCACTAAGTCCAGAAGTTTCGGCCTCATGAGATGGCATTCATTAAAGTACTATGGAAAAGTAATGTCATAGACATAATGATATGGGTGTCTAAGAAAGGAATGAGATCTAGAAATTCTTCAATAGATTGTACATCAGATTTGTGTAATACTCATGCGATACGATCCCCTTGCTCCTATTCTATAGCAGTGAACTTGTGTTATACACCTATGATGATCATATCACAGATATGACAAACGCAGCTCGGACACTAAGGTTATACAGTCAAGGTGAGTTAAGGCTTACCATTTTGATTATCGTGATAGATAGACAGTCGTGTGAAGTTGATATAATATCATATTACTCTGGATGTCCCTGTGTGGCATTTGTTTTAGTTCTGACTATTTGGAAGGTTTTGAGTTTGTCCTATTTGTATAGGAAACTGTGCCAAAATTCTAGTAAAGTCCCAAGAGTTAAAGCCTCTCAATTATGTCCCTCAACATTCGAGGATGAATGTTCTTAAGGGGAAATGATGTCTAAGAGCCACGTATGACTTATATAAGTATAATAGAGGTATACAAAAGGTTTGAAGTCAATTGGATCAAAGGAGGCACATCTCGGCAAAGTTTGATGAAAATTAGGCGATATGATAAGTAATCCTCCCCATGGAAGTCGTTCCACCTCGCAGATGGGGCATCATATCAATGACCCTATTTCGTCACCTTAATACCACCATCTAGGGTGGCATATGCGATCGTAGATGGTGATCTACGACGCAAAGCCAGGCGCAGATGAGAGGCGGTGGAAGGTGTTATTTAAGGCCAATTTCGGTGGCCATCCTTCCAGCATTTCATTTTTGACCCAAGATGATCCTAAATTCTCTAAAACACCCTCTTAGGGTTTCTATACCATGTAAGAACATATCCAAGTGTTATTAAAGTGAGTACCCCTAGGAGATCAAGAACATCTCAGAGATTCTCACTAGATAGCTAGGCTAAGTTGGGAGCTCCTTGAAAATGGAAGGAAGCTTGTTGTGGAAACTTCGTGGCTAGTGGAGGTAAGATTATTCTACACCTTATTGATCTTAAATTTGTTGTAGCTTGATTGTTAGATTTTGTAAAGATGATTGAAAGGAAATCATGCTAAACTCCATGAAGAAGTTGCTAGTGTTCTTGAATTGTTTTTGGATTGTTCTTGAATAAAGTTTAAGATGATTATGGCTAGAAATAGGAGTATGTATTGTTGTAGTTGTTGTTGTTTTTGTAGTTTTGTGGTTGTTGATATTGATGTTGTGTTAAAGGGAAGTTAGTAACATGTTGGTGGCTATGAACACCATAGTTTGAGAAGCACGTTTCTAGGTGCTCGTCGGATTAACTGAGTGATTCGATTTCTAGTTTGTTGATCTTATTTTGATACAAACCTTCTATATTGTGTAGATGATAACTCGTAAACCATTTGAGAGTTCGAGAGGCATTGGTAACTAAGTGACGCATGTATGTAAGGCTATTCTCTTTTTAAAAAGACATCACATCCAAAGTATTTATCATTTTCATAAGAAACATTGACAAAATCATTCTATTTATATGTCTAGTATCCCTTGTCGGGAAGAGTTCTCTTGTTATTATTTTCTTCCATGTTCATTGTTGATTGTCCAGTTAAGACCATACTTCTTCAAGATAGAGTCTCTCCGGTTACAGTCTTGTATACTTACAAGTTGTTGCTAAAAAGAAAAGAAAAGATTGAACCAAAGTTAAGGGCTGAAAGCCATGGTTACCTTCGAAGTTGAGTCCTATTCACAAGTTGTTGTACTTCATTGAACATACCTTTAATATAGCTATTGTATTCTGTGTATCTTGTTGTCTCTAAACTTCATATACCTCAAAAAGGAGTGTTCAAAAGGGTTAGTCATCGAGTCGACCAAGAGTCATTTTAAAGCAAAGTCAAAGAGTTTATGAGTTTCAAATAGGCCAAGAGCCATTGTTATCACAGTACAGTATACACACCACTGAACCTATGTCGGTGGGCAGTTATATATCGATATATATATATATATATATATATATATTATTTATGTCATTGTTGAAACCAGCCGGTGGGAAGTTGTACATCTACATTATATACAACGTGTTAAGGTATAGTCAGTTGGGTAATCACTTATATGTGCTTCCATACATATACCTCAGAGTATACCTGAGGGAAGTGACATATTATACCTTGGGTTATAAGCCGAGGGAATATTACAAACCATTATTTCTATAACAAGAGTTCAGTACAGTTTTAGAGTTTCATTGTTCGCCCTATGTGGCATACAGGTTATCAGGGTATTAGTTTTCTTTTATGCTTCTCTTTACAGATTTATATTTTCATATTTATATTCATGCTTTACGTACCATTACATTTCATTTGTACTGACGTCCTGTTTTTCGGGGGTGTTGTATGTCATGCTACAGAATTATTTAGAGGTGCAAATAGACCTCCCCAGTAGGAGCTGATTGAGTTCTGCAAGTCAAGTGGTGAGATTCACTTCATCCGAAGCTACCAAGTCAAAGTCATGAGCTGAATTTGGTGCAGCTACAGTAGATGGGTAGGTCAGGGCCCTGTCCCAGCCACATCACAATTCTAATTTCCATAGAGGCTTGTATATAGGGTGTATGTATAGTTGTCTTTTTGCGGCCTTAGCGACCTTGTTGTATGTGTATTGTCCTTGTCCTTATATCAGATTGTCATATTTAGTTTCACTTATATTGATCATTCTGAGGACTTGTCAGCCTAGATCGCTGTATGCTCAGATTATGATATACAAGTGGTACGCTCGGGCCGTTCAGGTGTCGGGTGTCATCCATACCCCCCCACCCCCCCTAATTTATGGTGTGACATGTCAAGGTCTATCTACACCTCTACCTGAATCTGTAACATGAAATGAAGTGCCCTCGGTAAATAGGACGTCGGTACAAATAAAATGTATTAGTATGAATAGCAGTATGAAAGTATAAGCTGTAAAGAAGAGCATAAAAGCAATCTAATACTCAGATAACCTATGTGCCACGTAGGGTGAACAATGAAACTCTAAAACTATACTGAACTCTTGGTATAATAGTTGTGTTATATAATCTATCATCGGTTTATAGCCCGCGGTGTGTAATATGTAACTTCCCTCATGTATACTCTGAGGTGTATGTATGGATGCACATATAAGTGCCTACCCAGCTGACTATAGCACGGCACGGTGAGTATAAAATATATGTACAACTTCCCATTGGCTGGTTTCAATGGTGGTGTGAATAGTATATATATATAACTGCCCACCTATATTAGTTCAGTGGTGTGGATACTATAATGTAATAATAATGGCACTTGGTTTGAGACTCGTAACCTCTTTGACTTTGCTTTAAATAAAATGACTCTTGGTCGACTCTATGTTTGACTCTTTGACATCCTCTCTTTTTAGAGGTATATGGAATTCAAAATAATCAAGATATATGGAATATAATAAAGAGACGATAAGTACATTCAATGAGTAATAACAGTATGTGAATAGTGCTCATCTTTAGAAGGTAACTATTGTGTTTATCCCTTAGCTCTGATTCTGTCATTTCCTTTGCTTTACGATGACAACTTGTCAATATACAAAACTATAACTTGAGAAGCTCTATCAGGAAGCAGTATGGTCTCAACCAGGCAAGCAATAATGAATATGTTAAGTAATAAATAAATGGAACTACTCCCGACAAGGGATGATCGACATATGAATAGAATGATTCTTTGGCGTTTCTTTTGGAAAACGATAAGCATTTTGGATTTCATTCCTTTGAAAGAATAGAATAGCCTTACATACCTATGTCACCTAGTCATCAACGCCTCACAAACTTTTGAATGTGTCATGAGTTATCATCTACACAATACAGAGGGTTTGGATGAAAATAACATCAACAAACTAGGAATTGATTCACATGGACAATCTAACGAGCACCTAGAAGGCGTGCTTCTCAAACTATGGTGTTCAAAGTCACCAATGTGTTACTAACTTTCCTTCAACACAACATCAATATAAACAACCACAATAACTATAACAACAACAATACATACTCTCACTTCTAGTCATGATCATCTCAAAGTTTATTCAAGAATAAACCAAGAATAATAGCCACTTTTCATGGAGTTTAGCTTAACTATCACCAGTTGCCTTCATCAGTAACTCCAAATAAGCTATGAAAGGATAGAGATCATTAAGAACATCAAGATCTTACCTTAAACTAGCCATGAAGGCTTGAACCATAATCTTTTCTCCAAGCTCAAGAAGACTATCTACATCCTCTTGCCACTAGGAAAATTTCCAAGCTTCTATGGATTATCTATGAATATTTCCCTTCAAACTTGTATGGAATTGATCCTTGATGATATATAAATCCTTGGGGTATGTTTGAAAGCGTTTGGGAATTTTTGGGGTCGAAAATAAAATAAAGACAAGAAGCCACAGATTTTTGGTTTAAATAGTACTTCCCAATGCCTCCCATATGCGGGTTGATATGCGACATAAATGGTGGTATGCGGCCACATATCCCACTACATATGGTGGTATAAAGGTGTCTGAGGGTTGGTCTTAATCCGTTGCCCCATCGGCAAGGTGGAACAACTTCCGTAGGGCAAATCGCTTAGCATATCATCTACTTTTCGTCAAATTTTACCGAGATGTGATTCCGTTAATCCATTTGACTTCCAACCTTCCATATACCTCCCTAATACTCATATAAGTCATACATGACCCTTGTGAAGGGTCTCAGGTTGCCAGAGCTCAAGTCGACTAACTGTACGTTCAATTACACGTAAAATCGCAGGCTATAATATCTTAGAAGGATCATACCATATCCGAGCCTATGTCGGTTAACATTACAGTAATGATAACATACGAAAACATGGGGTGTAACATTCTTCCCCACTTAAAAATATTCATCATTGAATGTAAAGGTATCATAACTTAGAATATTAACTCACGAGATTCTTAAAACATTTGGCAGTATTTCTTATATAAACAGGACTATCCAAAACCTATCAAGAATCCAATAAAACATATCCAATTCCACACAGGGCCACACAATAATATAATATGACATATTGGCCTCACACGACCGTCTATCTATCCAGAAATCAAAAAGATTAACCATAACTCACCTCAACTGCTAAAACTCACCATAATTCATAGTTATATGATAGGAATAGGGAAATCATATCACATGAGTGTCAACATAAATCGGTGATCTGAAATAAGTTTGTGTCCTCCTCAGCCTCTCACATCATCGTTTCTCCACAACACTTTAACATAGGTTATTTCTTTGGTCTATAACTGATGATCTAAGAGGGAAACTGGGATCCCTTCGTACTATAAGTTCTCTGTAATCTGAACATCCTCTACGGAGTAATTCAGGATAGATTTCTTATGGCGTTGACATATGAAACACTGGATCAACTGCTCAAATCTTTTGGGGTAACCTAAGCTCACAGGCCGCCTGACCAATTTTTTGAGTAACATTATACTATTTTGCATACCTATGGTTAGTCTTTCCCCTCTTTCCAACTTTCCTCACGCCTTTTATAGGCAATACTTTCAAGAACCACCAACTTGGAATTCTAGGTTTTGTTATTATCTATCTGAATACGACTTACTGAAGATTCTCAGTAGTCATCTTCTTTTGGGTGACTTTATTTTCTTTATGACTTGATACCATAAATTAGATCTCATTAACTCTTGTTTCATACTTCTAATTATTCGATAGGAGTACCACATCTTATCTTATTTAAGGCTTCATATGGTATCATTCTGATGCTTAACGCAATAGCCGTCATTGCACGCAACTTATTAAGAGATATGTGGCCATCCCAACTTTCTTTAAAATAAACTATGCAAACTCGTGACATGTCCTCGAGCATCTGAGTCATATGCTCAATTTGCATATCTTTCTAAGGGTGGGTCTAACCGGAACGCCCATAATCCTTTTTGAAACAATCTTCTGAACTTAGTTATAATTGAATACCCTTGTCAAATATCATAAAACCTGAGAAACTATGAAAGTGAATCATCTTGTTGATTGTATAATCTCGCATAGTTCCCAACTGCAAAGATAGTTCTAATCATCAAGAAGTGAGTTGGCTAGTCGGTCTATTAACAATCACTTGGACAAAAATGAACTTATGACAATAGAGAGATAAACCCTTAGTAAAATCCATATTAATCATCTTCCATATACATCAGGTCCTTAATGCTCAGATCCTACCCACCGGCTTCTGGTGCGTAATATTTCTTTGTTGATAACTAATACCCTGGCTACAATCTATGTAAGGTTCCTTATCATATCATTTAATTAATGTGTTCATTAACATCTTGATACATCTTAGGACATACTATGTGGATAGGATATTGCGGATAATAGACCTCTGTCAAAATACCTCATAGTTCCTCTATATTGTGGACATAAAATGACCATGGTACCCGAGGGCTCCTCTTCCATTAAGATCAAGGGTTGCGGTTCTCCTTTTTTAAGTACCCTGCACAATTTTTCTAAAATGGAATCTTTATATTGATGTTCCTTATATCTTCTTATGAAGAATGACTCTATTGAGTCCTAACTCTTAAGAGTACCACCTTTTGAATTCATTCGTCAGGCATCCACTAGATTAGCTGATATATTCCTTAGACTAATTATGTTCCTTAAATTTTACACTAGTCATGTCGTTTGCCGGTACATGACTAATTGTACTAATTATGATACTACTTTATTTCAATAGTATAGGATTATTGGTACATGAGGTACTTTAGAATACTTAAGCCTTCACTCCCTACATAAACTTAGTCTCATTTATCAGTCAGTGTATTAGGACTCGTATGGTTCGTAGTTCCTCACCCATGAATACTCCATAGATAATATCATTGAAACTGTTATTCAGGGTTTGGAAGAAAAACCTTTTTGTACTTTCTCATTACTGGTGGCTATAAGCGACTTTCTTTCTTTACTTCTTTTAACACTTGCCTACTCATTCGCTTATTTATCATACGTCATTCATTCTTAGATGTCCTGGTATACATTCATATTCTCATACATTACTGTCGGTTCTTATCTTTAATAGTACTTATCTTGTAAGGAATGGGTCGTTAACTTATTCCCTTATGGAGGCCAAACTAAATTATGTACGATTCAATACTACATAGTATTGATCGACTATATCCAAATCTGGTCATCGTACTAAGATCTGAACTCCTTCACTTGCCTTATGGCTAATACCTTCAGTCAATGGTGTATTGGGAAGATATTCCCTTAGTCACGTTGAGCTGTAAGCCCATTACTATATTTATCTGGTAAAATCTTTAGCCGATTCAAGGATGCTCGCATATATCTTTATTTGCTCGACATTTCATCTCCTCTATCAGGTCATTATCCCTTAACGTACCTTTCTAATATCTTCCGGATATTCCTAGGCTTGTTGGCCCCTTTTATTGCTTCTTTATGTGTATTCTTTGAGCTTTACTCATTGCTACTTCTGACTACATATCTCCTGAGAGTCATCGCATATTTCAATCCAATTGTGCGGCATTTTCAAATCTCCCTGTCTTTCCATAATCAGGTCTTTCACCAAACGACTACTTAATCATCTTCCTTTTACATTTACATTTAAGGTTATCTCAAGGGGGTTCTTGTATTTAATGTACTCCTCATACCAACTTCGCGAATATCAAAAGTTTGGTACCCTTTGTCGAAGAATCCCATTGCCTCCTTCTCACTATGGGTTCTTACATTGCTTCGGAATACTCATACCTTTATGAAACTTATATAACCATAGCCTCATTTACTTTTATCCTTCTCATCACGATCTATGTCTTTGTCATTAGCATGCTCATTTCTGACTCAACACTTCGTCATGTCTGTTACACCTCGTGTCTTCATGTATCATCATTATCAAAACGTAGATAACTTAGGCGTGGTAATGGTAGAACCCCTCCAAGAGGTTTATAAAGGTTTCTGGATGTGTTGAGTAAGTTTTGGAAAAGATTAAGACTTAGCTGACAAACAAAAATAAGTTTTGATAAAAAATCGATGAAGTGTGGCTTCCCGAGACACTTTGTGAATCATAGAGCATGATCTGTGAATTGCATGTCATTCATGCGAAATAAAGAGTATGCAAAAAACCAATATAGGAAATTTAATAAACTTGTCAAGGTCTGCGACAGTAAGTGAATCGCAGACTATGTCACAGATTGAGTAGGTGGCAATTTCTTAATTGGCTATAAATAGGACCCTCTTTGACCAAAAACTCATTTTCCTTCATTTTCATAACCCTAAACAACTCTAATATCCTCTCTATGAGATTTCAAGTGATCTGAAGTGAAACCAAAGATAAATTATGCAAATTCGATGTGGAGAATGTCGTGATCATCATTAGATCGTCTCCTTCCTTGTAACGATTTTTGAGGAATCTGTGAAATAAGCTTGGAATTTAAGTATTTCTTGTGGATTAAGGTAAGTTTCACCTCGTCTATCTTATTCTTAGGATTATGTAGGTGTTAAGATAGGATTATAGAAGAATTATTGATGAACACGTGTTTATGGACTTTAAGGTTAAGTTATGTTGTTGTGTGGGATGTTTTATGTAATTTGAAATTGCTATATTAAGCTGTGAAGTTATGGATGTAGTTCTGGTGATGAGTAGGATAGTAGTGAAGATTATTGTGATGATATGCACGCGAGTTGGTCGACAAAATGTCTAAATGAACTTGCTTATTAATTATGAATTTGTTATTGATACTAATAGTTCGTATAATGTAGATAATCATTCGTAGAGCGTACGAGGACTCATGGGATCTATATAGCTTCAATGACAAAGAATGTAGGGCTTACTTTTCTCTTTTTTGGCATGATCGACATATCGATAATAACTATCAAATGCTCCTCAATAAGAACTCCATTCCTATTCGCTAAAAATATACATATGTTCTATTTTGTTGGTTGATTGTTGTACCCTATCGGAAGAATGTTTTGATATCGACATTATAATCTTCATATTGATACGATAAGGTTCATTGATGTCATTCTAAAAAGCTAAAGATAGTAAAGTTTTACCTTTTTATTGGGTCATATGTAATGAAAGGCAATATGCAATCCGCAAAGAGATAGTCGGGGGTGTAACAACTTTACGTCACTCTGACGAAATTGATGAGTATGTCATATGCTTTTGATGGTCCTTATATGTATGTACTATGTAGTTATATTTCCCTCAGAGGCCTATGGCATTATATACATAGCTTATACAGATATGATACTGATGATATTTCCCACATAGGCCTACGGCGTTATATACACGATATGTTATGTATAATATACTACCCATAGAGGTCTACAATGTTATATACATGATTATATCTTATCATTACACATTATTGTTCATAGTGACGCTTCTGAGTTTCAAGTTGCATCTTTTGGCTTCCCTTACTTATTGTTGCTTATTTTGTTTATTTATGCCCTACATATTCAGTAAATTCTTTCGTACATATGTCCCTTTTACTATGGTGTTGTGTTTCATGCCCGGGGGTGCAGGTAGAAAATCAAATGTAGCTCCACAATAGTTTTCTCTACTCAGTAGTTGGTTGTCACACTCCTCTTCTTTCAGTGTTATTATATAGAGAATGGTAGGCTATACTTCTTATGTATATAGTTATTTTGGGTATGATGAGGCCTTGTCCTAACCTAATGACATATGAAAGTACTCTTAGAGGCTTGCAGACTGGTGGTTACTCTGTAGTTGTTTGTTCGGCCTTGTCGGCCTTCTGTTTAGCTGTTGTTACTCTGGTTAGGGCTTTGTCGGCTCTATTATATATATGTCTGTTGGTTAACTATTTTATGTTACAGGTTGTCCCTTTAGAATTCTATTTTATTGTTGTTTCCTAGGCCTTGTCAGCGCAGATGGCTATGTATGTGGGATATGATGCACATGTGGTATGCTCGGGCCATTCAGGTACCGGGTGCCGGCCACATCCCAAGGTAGGGTGTGACAAACTTGATATCATAGTAAGTCTGTCCTAGGGAGTCTGCAAGACGTGTCTAGTAGGGTCTTATTTATGGGTTTACTGTGCACCATACATATAAACAAGAGGCTAGGGATTTAGGATGGTTACCTTTCTTTAGGATCTAGATTGTGTAATAGAGCTGAGTCATAAGTGTTCAACTCCTAATCTGAATCTTGTTTATGCTTTTAGCCATGCTTATGACTAGACGACAGACGACTATTCAAGGGTTGGATGTTGAG
Organism: Anisodus acutangulus; assembly: GCA_029783415.1. Lineage (NCBI taxonomy): Eukaryota > Viridiplantae > Streptophyta > Magnoliopsida > Solanales > Solanaceae > Anisodus > Anisodus acutangulus. The sequence continues at coordinate 22,464,422 of CM056505.1, forward strand.
GCGAGAGAGGGTCATAATAAGGTACCACCCACTAATCCTAGAAAACAAGAACATCAGGATAAGGCCTTATTCCAGGCTTCAGGAACTCCACCCCCAGCACCACCTCTAGAGGAGCTTAGGGGACCTGAGGTGCCCCCAGTTCACTCCTAAGTAGAATATTGATATGCGGATCGCTGTACAGTTATTGACTCGGTTGGTGGCCACTCAGGTCCAGCGTTAGACCCCTGGTTCTTCTAATCGGGCAGTTAGTACAAGAGTTCAATATTTCATCAACCTAGACTCTCTTATATTTGCAGGAGCAGATCCAAATGCGAATCCACAGAACTTTTTAGATCAGATGCAGCGGAATTTATGGGTTATGCATGCCACCGATGATGAGTCGGTAGATCTTGCTTCTTATATATTGTGTGATGTAGTTGTGACATGGTATGAGACTTAGGACCAGTCTAGGGGACCCCGTTTCCCACCAGTAGGATGGTGAGAGTTCTCTGAAGCATTCTTGCAGAAATATATGTCGGTCAAGCTTCGACGAGCAAAGTAGGATAGGTTCTTACGTCTGGAGCATGGTAACATAAGTGTACAGGAGTACAACTTGCAGTTAATTCATTGTCCATGTATTCTCCTACTATTGGGATGAGTGACCGTGTACATATGTTCATTAATGGATTGGGGCCACATATGGTTAATGAGTGTACTATGGCTTCTCTGAATCCGAATATGGATATTGCTCGCATTCAAGCTTATGCACAAAAATTAGAGGATCGTAAGAGGCAGCAGCGGGCTGACCGAGAGCATAATAGGAGCCAGTATAAGATGGCCCAGTCTGTGGGTGATATAGGAGAGTTACGAGGTGGGTTTAGCCATAGTTTCCTAGCCACCCATCTTATCCAACAGTTAGTGCACCACCTTAGTTCCATGGCCAGCGTCATAATCGGTTTACTTATTTAGGTGAGGGTTAGAGTTCATAGGCGTTAGGCCCATAGTTTAGAGGGGATTTGAACTAGATGAGATTGCCCTTGCCTCAATTTTCTCAGTATGGCAAGGACCATCCAGGTCAATGACATCGAGGGTCATATGTGTGTTATGCTTGTGGTTATCTGAGGCATATTGCTAGAGAGTGTCTGATGAGAGGCAGATGTGGTATGGCATTGCCGATAAGATCTGTAGTTGCTTCTTCTTCATATGTAAGCCTCTGTCGGCATTGCACTCAGATAATAGTTGGTAGAGGTAGAGGCAGAAGTAGAGCGTCTAGCTCTGGCGGTCTTTAGAACTGCATCTATGCATTATTGGGTCGACATGATTTGGAGTTGTCTCCTAATGTGGTTACAGGTATATTATCCGTCTTTTCTCTTGATGTATATACATTGATATACCTGACTCTACCTTTTCGTATAATACACCTTTTGATGTTGGCAAGTCTGGTAGAGAACCTGAGTTATTAAGCAGGTCATTTGTGGTATATACGTCGGTTGGTGAGTCATTGATAGTTAGGCGAGTATATTGGGGTTATGATGTGATGATTTCTGACTGTCATACTTTAGCTGACCTAAAATAATTAGAGATGGTCGATTTTGATGTTACTATGGGTATGGATTGACCAGCTTCTTGTTATGCTAATGTGGACTGTTGGACAAAAGTTATCTGTTTTAATTTTTCAATCAAACTCGTCATTGAATGGAAGGGTAATGTTGCAATGCCTAATGGGAGGTTTATTTCCTACCTTAAGGCTCGAAAGATGATTTCAAAGGGATATATCTATTATTTAGTCCAATTATAGGATACGGAGGCAGAACCTCCAACCATTCAGTTCGACCATATTTTTGACGTATTTTCTGACAAACACCCAAGCCTTCCTCCCGAAAGGGAAATTGACTTTGCTATTGAGGTACTTCCAAATACCCAGCCTACATCTATTTCTCATTATAGGATGCCCCTGCTGATTTGAAAGAATTGAAAGCGGTGCTGAAAGATTTGTTAGAGAAGGGATTTATTAGGCCCAGTACTTCACCATGTGGTGCACCTATATTATTTGTTTGTAAGAAGGATGTCACATTGAGGATGAGTATTGATTGTTGTTAGCTGAATAACAGCACTATCAAGAATAAATATCCGCTCCCCGGGATCGATAATTTATTTGATCAGTTGTAAGGTGCCAAATATTTCTCAAAAATCTATCTTAGGTCTAGATACCATCAGTTGAGGGTTAAGGAAAAATATATTTCGAAGACCATTTTCAGGACCAAATACGGCCATTATGAGTTCTTTTTTATGTCCTTCGGTCGTACTAATGCACCAGCGGCTTTTATGGATTTGATTAATCGGGTGTTCAAGCCATTTCTGGATATCTTTGTGATTATGTTTATTGACAACATTCTTGTGTATTCTCGATCAGAGGCAGAGAATGTACACCATCTGTGAGTGGTGTTACTGATGCTCCAAAATCATAAGTTATATGATAATTTTTACAAATGCGAGATCTGGTTGAATTCTTTGGCCTTTCTCAGGCACATAGTGTCGGACAAGGCTATTAAAGGTGATAGCCAAAATATTGAGGGGGTGAAGAATTGTCTGAGGCCCACAACTCCTACTTAGGTGCATAGTTTCTTGGGCTTAGCAGGTTATTATCATAGATTCGTAGAAAATTTCTCTTCTATTGCTGCTCTATTGACAAAATTGACTCATCAGGCAGCTAAGTTTCAACGGTCAGATGCATGTGAAAGGAGTCTCCAAGAATTGAAGGATAGGTTGACATTCGCACTTGTTTTGGCAGATCCATAAGGTTATAAAGGTTATGTCGTCCATTTTGGTTCCTCCAAAGTCGGGTTGGATTTTATCCTAATGCATCACGATAAGCTTATCGCATATGGCTAAAGGTAGCTAAGGAAGCACAAACAGAATTACCCGACTCATGATCTTAAGTTGGAAGCCAATATATTTGCCCTGAAGATATGGCATCACTATTTATATAGAGTTCATGTTGATTTATTTACATATCATAAGACCTTACAATATATATTCAAGTTAAAATAGTTGAATTTGAAGCAAAGGAGGTGGCTCGAATTGCTGAAGGACTATGATGTTGATATCCTATACCACCCTAGCAAAGCAAATAATGTATCTGATGCGTTAAGTCATAGGTCCTTGGGCAGCTTGAGGCATGTGGAAGCTGATAAGTTAGAGATGATTTAAGATTTATATCGATTGGCTAGCTTGAGTGTACAATTGCTGGATATAGGTGACGGAGGTGCTATAGTTCAGAATACTACTGAATCATCATTAGTAACAGAAGTAAAGGAAAAGTTGTTCGAAGATACAGAATTGGTCAGAATAAAAGAAGGGATTCCTTTTCAGAAGAAGCATTTGTTTGAACTGTCAGACTAAAAGGTTCTTAAATATAAGGTCCAGTTATGTGTGCCCGGTGTTGGGGGACTTTGGGGACAAATTATGGCAGAGATTCACCAGTCCATGTAATCTATCCATCCTGGTTCTACTAAAATGTACAATGACCTTCAGCAGATTTACTGGTGGAATGATATGAAGAAGAATATTGCAGAATTCGTGGCCCAACGTCTGAATTTCCTGCAAGTTAAAGTTGAACATCAGAAACTTGGAGGGTTGCTTCAGAATATGGAGATTCTGACATGAAAATGAGAGGCGATAAATATGTATTTCATTACGGAGTTACCTAATTCTCGTCAGAAGTTTGATTCCATTTAGGTTATTATTGACAGGCTCACAATGTCAACTTATTTTCTACCTGTCAGAACTACTTATTCAGTTGAGGATTACATTAAGTTATATGTCAAGGATATAGTTTGACTTCATAGGATTCCAATTTCAATTATATCTGATAGAGGTGTTCAATTCACAACTAAAGGAGATCCTTTCAAAAACGTTTGGGTACTCAAATTAATCTTAGCACAACTTTCTATCCGCAGACACACAAATAGGCAGAGCGCACTATTTAGACGCTCGAGGATATGTTATGAGTTTGTGTATTAGACTTCAAGGACAGTTGGAAAGATCATCTGCCACTTATTGAGTTTGCCTATAACAACAGTTATTATTCTAGTATTAAAATGGCCCCTTATAAAGCCATGTATGGGCGAAAGTGTCGGTCTTTTATCAGTTGGTTTGAAGTAGGTGAAACAAATCTATTAGGGCCTGATTGTGTGCATCAAGCACTAGAGAAGGTGAAATTGATCCAAGAGCAATTATTGACCACCAATAGTCGACAGGGTCATATTCAGACAATAGGCGCCAAGACTTAGAATTTGCTGTTAGTAATTGGGTGTTTCTGAAGGTGTTTCCTATGAAGGGCATGGTGAGGTTTGGATAAAGGGGCAATCTTAGCCTCGTGTACGTCGAACAGTATAAAATCATTCAGAGAATTTGCCAAATGGCTTACAATCTTGAATTACCCACAGAGTTAGAAGTAGTTCATCCAGTATTCCATGTATTTATGATTCAAAAGTGTTTAGGAAATCCCTCCCGTGTTACCCCTGTAGAGGATGTCCAGATCACAGAACAATTATCGTATGAGGAAATTCCTACTGCCATCTAAATCATCAGGTACATATGTTGGGGACCAAAGAAATAGCTCCGGTTAAGGTGTTATGGAGGAATAGTAATGTGGAAGAAATGACATGGGAAGCAAATGAGTACATAAAGTCTAGTTACCCCTATTTTTTTACACATCAAGTTTATATCGACGTTCATGTGATATGACTTCTCTATTTGTATCCTATCTATCAAGCTTATCCTATACATCTTGTCTAGGTGATATTATTTATGCAGAGTTGTCAAATGCAGCCCAGATTTCAACAGTTGACAGTTGAGGTGAGTTATGGCCAACCCTGATGTAAATCAGTCCGGAAACCTAAATTCCCTACATGAGTCGGGAAGTGCATTTCTAAGAATGCCAAAAATGGCACGTCATTCTACACTTGTATGCCTAACATGGCATGGAAAATGGAAGGGAATTGGACTTGTTACGTGAAGATTCAAGTACATGTTTTATTCGACTTTGTATGTAGGTCTCAGCCGAAGACCATATTTGTTTTTCTTTTAGTTTGTCCTTATTTTCTAGATTAGCTTTTAGCTTATTTAGTTTCTAGCTTAGCTACGTAGGACACAATTAACAATCCATGTAATAACTAGGCCATGTAAAAGGTAACAAAGTCGAGAGTTCTTCCTCCAAGGTGACAAGGCCAAAAATGACACAAAGTGGTAAGGACAAGAGGCATCTAGAAGTTGGGGATTTCAAGGAGAGACTTTATAAACTAACAAGTTCATGAAGTTGGCTATATTGAAGACTTCAAATTCGGCCTAAGGAAGATCAAGAGGTGGTCGAAATGATCATCAAAACAAATACCAAGAATAGAAGCTTCCAACACATTTCAAGAAGATGAGGTTGTTGGAAGAATTTATGAAGTAACAAATTCATGAATATGGTTACATGGGAGACCAAAATCTTGGCTTAGAGAAAAGGAAGAGGTGGCCGAACTTCCTTGATCACCAAGGCAATCCAAATGCGTTCACACTAGGTGTTAGTTTGTGTCTTTCATTTGCCTTCTAGAATAGTCCATTTTGTACTATAAATAGTGGTCTTAGGCCATTGTAAAATTCAGAGTTTGTTGAAATATAAAAGTGAGTTTTACTCAAAAGCAAAACATATTAAACTTGTGTGTTGTCTACTTTATTTGGTCCTTGTGTGGGCCTTGGTTCTTGTGTGAGCTAAACCCCTTGGTGTAAGTTGAAGCTAGGACTGTGTGACCTAGTTAAACCCAAGCTAAGGTTTCCCTTCGGTGTAAGTCTTGGTTAGGACTGTGTGACCTAATCAAAACACAAGCTTGAGGAACCCCTTGGTGGTAAGCGAACGTTGGAACTGTGTGTACTAACCTAACCAAAGCTCAGGGTCTATCTTAAGGTTTCTGACGATCCTTACTTCGTTTGTATTCGGGCTTGTACTTAGCAATCCCGATAAAGTCCTTGTGAAATTAGTCATCTTCATCTTGGTGTCGACTCGGGCATTAAAACCCTCATGTCCATATCCTTCTTCTATCGAACAAATACTTAACTATATCAACCGTCTCATACTTGGATTGTACTCGGGTTTGCACTTAGCATTCCGTAGCCATTACTCGACCAAACCACTTCATCGTTTCCACCACCACATCCAAGGTACTTCTCTAACATCCACATAAAGGGCCTTCACCCGAAACCACTCACAAATACACGTCCTAGTCCGACAATCACAAACAGACAACTTAAATAACCTTCACCGAGAACCTCATTATTTCAGGTTCTATTCTGTGGCCTTTCCACAATCAACTTACTGAACCCCAACCACCATAATAACCCCACAAAATGACCTGACCCAACTCCCTTTGAATCTACCCGAAACATCCTCCAACTACCCACTGCCCGGCAATGGCCGAGAACCGAGAACCCCCACTTTGTGTCTTGTTTTTGCGTCAACTTGTTCCCTGCGGAACACATCCCCACTTACCCCCACTCACCCCTTCGTACATATATCAAACCCTTTTGATGTTTGGATAGATATACGGTCTTATGGGGATATATAGTGTAATTATGCTATTTGTGGCCCTGTGTGGCATTGGATATGTATTTTGGCTGCTTGACAGGTTTTGGATAGTCCTATTTAGAGAAAAAACTCTGCCAAAATTTTCAAAAATCCCAAAAGTTAGAATATTTTCTCTACATTCGAGGATGAATGTTCTTAAGGGGGAGGGATGTTACACCTCATTTTTTCATGCATTATAATTAATGTAATGTATATAGCTTAGGCCTAGTAATGGTAGGACCCCTCCAAGAGAAAGGTTTATACATGTGTTAAGTAAGATTCGGAAAGGTTTAAGACTTAGCGGACCAACGGAAATATGTTTCGACGAAAATTCGATGAAGTGTCACTTCCTAGGACACTCTGTGAATTACAGAGCATGATTTATGAATTACAGAGCATGATTTATGAATTACAGGTCCTGCTTATAAAACATAGAGTGTGCAGCAAATGAAGACAGGAAATTAAATAAACATGTCAGGGTCTACGACACAGTCTGCGAACCGCAGACAGTGTCGTTGATTGAGTCGGTGGAAATATCTTAATTGGCTATAAATAAGACCCTCTTCGACCAAGAATTCATTTTCCTTCATTTTCATAACCCTAAATATCTTTAATATCCTCTCTAAGATATTTCAAGTGATATCAAATGAAACCAAAGATAAATTACTCCAATCCGACATAATTTATGGACTTTAAGGTTATGTTATGTAGGTTATTGCTTATGCATCGAGGCAGTTGAAGGTGCATGAGAAGAACTACCATATTCATGATTTGGAGTTAGTTGTCGTTGTGTTTGCTTTGAAGATCTTGAGGCACTATCTTTATGGTGTCCATTGTGAAGTGTATACTGATCATCGCAGTCTTCATCACATGTTTAGTTAGAGTCACTTAAATTCTAGGCAACGTCGGTGGATGGAGTTGTTAAAAGATTATGACATTACCATTCTGTATCATCCAGGTAAGACCAATATGGTGCCAGATGCTTTGAGCCGAAAGACAGTTAGTATGGGGAGTTTAGCTTGTTTAGTTGTTTCTGAGCATCCCTTAGCATTGGAGGTCCAGACTCTAGCCAACCATTTTGTAAGGCTTGATCTTTCAAATCTGGATAGAATTATGGCTTTTGTGAAGGCCTTGTCTCTTCCGGATCAGATTTGGGTGCACCAGTATGATGATGTAGGGTTATGCAAGATTCGATATAAGGTGATGAGTGGCGAGGCCAAGGAGGCCATGATTGATAGTGAGGGTGTTCTGAGGATCAGAGGCTGATCCTTTCCCAGAAGAGTGGAACCCTTACATGTGTAATTTTTAGCCACAAATTCTTTTATTTTGCTTTGACTAAAGAAATTATCCTTTCTCATGTAAGCACTGTATTTTTTCTGCCATTTTAGATGAGCCACAACTAATTGAAGATATTTTGAGTGGGTTGTTAATCTTCTTCGTGCCTCCCCTAACATCACCAAGTCATGGAAAATTATAACATCCAAGCGGTGAAAGGGGAAATACAACAAAAAGTTCAACCCTAATACGACCCCTTATATTGGTTCATCCCCCGGTTTCCCGAGGATTCATTTTATTCTATATATTCTATCGGAATGGCTTTATTTTCATTTTGTTTTTCAACTGTCACTTTTAGGCCCAATTGTTATCTTTTGCGACCGGTTGGTTTCAGCCCGACAAAAACATGAAAGAAAGAATTTCCTTTGCATAATTTTCTCAAGGTTTCTATTTTACACTTTTATTATTAGAAGCAAATTTCTATTTCTTCCACAAATCTATTTGTTGATTTTGACTCCTTAGCTTCATAAAATGAGCCTTAGTCTTAAAGCTTACTTTACAATTGGTAAATTATAAGCCTTGAAAGTTTTTAATAACTTTCCAACAAACTTGAATTCTTTCTGAAAGATGTATTTTTCATGTTTTATCGGGGATTATCTTAGCCTTTATAGTTGGTTCCGGACTTGACTTAGTTTCGGCCAACTTAAAAATCTGGTACATCTGGTATCCGAAGCCTTAACATTTTATTTTTGATAATATTTTTAATAAGAGAGGGCCCTTATATTAATGGTGTTGTAGAAGAGGACGTCTCCTATTCGTTATGGCATTAAATTTTTGATATGTTTATAATTAACATATGTTTTATGGTCGTGATGATAAAGATTTATTAATCATAACTTACAAACGTGAAAACAAGTGCAAGGATAGTTCGGCTGCCATCTACTGTAGTCAGTCCAATTACATATTTAATTTGAAAATCTAGGAAGTCCTCAACATTTGGGAAGTCCCCAATATCGGGTCCTTTCCTTGAAGCATTGAAATTTCTGAATCTTCTCCACTCCCCTACGGGTGCATATGTATATGGCCCCCTAGTGTCTGGGAGTTAATGCTATGAGGACCTCGACACCGTATAGCTCTCCTCGGTAACAAAACTATAAACATGCTTATTTGTTGGTGTTGCATCATTAAAAACCATGCTTGAAAAACCCAATTGGGACAAAAACTAGACAAAGGGAAAAAGAGTGCAACCATGTTTAATTTTACTACACGTAATACTTTTTTAAATGGATCACATTCCAATTTAGAAGTTTATTTTCTTGTTGGTCTGTCAGCTGGTAAGCTCCTTACTAGTAATACCAGTAACATTGTATGGGCTTTCCCAGTTTGTGCCTAATTTCCCCGCATTATGTTCTCATGTACTATGAGTTACCCTCCAGAGCACCAAGTCCCCAAATTTGAAGTGTCAGAAATTTGTGCGCCGATTATGGTATCGCTCCAATCTTTGCTTTTGGGCTACCATCCGGACATATGCAAGATCTCGACGTTCTTCGAGCAAATCTAGGTGCACATACATTGATTCTACATTTGACTTGTCCTCTGCCCAGAGATACCTCAAACTGGGAGTTCAAACTTCCAGCAGAATCAAGACCTCTGCACCATAGACCAAGGAAAAAAAGGAGTTTCTCCAGTACTCATTTTTTGTCATGGTTCTATAAGCCAATAAAATTTCTTGTAATTTAGAAGGCCAATTTCCTTTTGTAGCTTCCAACTTCTTCTTCAAGTTTTGGATTATAGTCTTGTTTGTTGAATCTGCTTGACCATTAACACCGGGATGATAGGGAATTGAGGTGATACACTTGATGTTTAAGTCATCGAGGAACTTAGTGACTTTGGCCCTAATAAAATCCCGACCATTGTCACAAGCTATCTCCTTTGAGATGCCAAAATGACAAATGATGTGCTACCAAATGAAGCCCATCACCCATTCATCCCAGAGCTTTATATAAGCTATAGCTTCACCCATTTAGAAAAATAGTCAGTCATAAATATAATTTGACATACCTGTCCTGGTGCCGTTGGAAAGTGTCCGACTATATCCATCTCTCATTTTATGAACAACCATGGGGATACAACCCGATACAATTCCTTTCCCGGCTGATGTAACAGTTGCACATGACACTGACACTTATCATATTTTTTCATAAACACTTTTGTATCTTCCTCGATCCGGGGCCAGTAATAACCGACCCTCATGAGTTTTATCATTAAGGATTCTGCTCCTAAATTGTTTTCATATATGCCTTCATGGACTTCCCTAATTATATAATCATATTCGTCGAGGCCTACGTACCGAGCTAAGGGACTAAAAAATACCGTTGATAGAGTTTTCCATATATGACACCGTCACACCCCAAACTGGGGGGTGTGGCCAGCACCCGCTGCTTTGTTGGCCTGAGCGTACCCCTCAGATACTAGTCTTCTGTGCAAGCAGAACTTTCGGCTGACAAAGCCATACTGAGATATATCTCAACAACAACTCTGGATAATAGAGATTAACCCAACACATATATATAATAGGACCGACAAGGTCAAAACATAGTCCAACAAATGACAACTTTGCCAACAAGGATATACATCAACACTGTACGTACCAAAACAAGTCTGTGAGCCTCTACGAGTGACTAAACTGACATGTGGTCGGGACAGGGCCCAAACCTACCCATACTATACATAACTATATAAAATACTCCATATATAACTAGAAGGCTATGGGAAGATGAAGCTCACTTACCCACGACTGAACTCAATAGCTCCTACATAGGTTACATAGTAGAGTCTTTATTAGAACCTGCGGTATGAACACACAATGCCCCCGACAAAAGGGACGTCAGTACGAAATAATATACCGAGTATGTAAAGCATGAATAGCAATATGAATCCATAAGATGTAAGGAAAAGCATAAAAGTGATATGATGCGATTAGCGGTAATGAAAAACATGAGCAATCTGGAGGCCATATGGGGTGAATAATGAAAATCTGGAACCTGATACAACCTGTCTGGATTATGTCTTTTCTGTATAACTTTCCTCGTCTTACTGTATGAGGTGTATAACCTGTCACTACTCTTAGGTATATGTATCATTATACAATACAATCCATTATATGTATATGTTGCGGAATTTGCAACCCTATAAATTATATGTATATGTTGCAAAACATGCAACCCGATCCATTATATGTATATGTTGCAAAATGTGCAATCCAATCCATTATATGTATATATTGCGGAACGTGTAACCCGATCCAATGTACGATCATGATTATGCATGATATCCGATGCCAATGAAAACATATCAATACCAATGGGACTCGGGGGTGTAAACAATAGACTATGATAACAGTGGCCCTTTGGCCTATTTTGAAACTCATATACTCTTTGACTTTATTCTTAGAACCACTTGTAGTCGACTTGACACTTTCCTCATTAAAATGTTTCTTTTTGAAGACTGATAATAGGTTACGCCAGTAACCAACAACAACGATTACGAGAATAAGGATAATCGATGAATACTTCTCGATAAGAGATTTCAAGATACAATAAGATAAAACTTTTGTTGTTTCTTTTTGAAAAAGATAATTCATTGGATTTCAAGCTTTGAAAGGAAGGGATAGCCTTACATACCTTATCCATGAAGCAATACGTCGTGCTATAAGTCCTCCTATTCCGCAGGACCGCTTATCTATAATAAATAAAGGATCGATATCAATATCTAATCCATAACCAAATAAGAAGCTCCATTTAGGCATTTTCTCGATAACCTTAAACACAAAGGATTCATAGACTTGTTAACAAAGGGGTATTTATGTAATTTGACCCCATAATTCTACGAATCATCCCCTCTTAGGTTTATAATACCAACAATAAATATTAATCAATTTCAACTCACATCTTGATCAAAACAGTCCACAAATCAACTTATCATAGTTTCATAGGTTTACGGGTTTTGGCTACGAAAATTCTTTCACAACCTATCCCAAATTATCGATTAATCGCATATATATATAAATGAGGATAAATTTTACATCAACGCAACAAAACCTCCTTGAAATAGCGAGTTGCCCCAATCTCAAGGGTTCTAAAATTGCCTCTCTACAGAGATGATGATTTCTACAATTATCGCAGGGATCATCACATTAATCTTGTGTGATTTACCTTAGGATTGATCTTGGAATGAAAGGAATTTATTAGAGAGTGTTTTGGGGTATTTGGAAGTCTGATCATGGAGGAAATGAATCCTCCAAATCATTAATCCCATCATTTTTTCCACTACTGTACTTTGACGGTGGGATCGACATTCCATCAATCCTGACTGTCGTTCTGCCACCTGAGATTAGAATTTCTCAGGCAATTTGACGGTACACTCGATGGACCATCAAACTTTTGACAATCTGTCAATCTTTCCCATCAAACTTCCTAGAAGAATGAAGGCTCAGGCTAGGTAGTTGACGGTCCATCAAAGTATTTGACAATCCGTCATCTGTCCCGTCAAGTTTCCCAGTTTCTCATTTTCATATAAAGATACTTCTTTTAATTCGTTTAGCTTCCATATACTTCGGAACTTCCGTTAACAAGTTATAAACCTTGGTTATTCTTTTGTAATGTCATACTTTTCCCCAGGACTCAAGTATTGATCGATGACGCAATGGATACAAAACTATAGGGTGTAACATCCTTCCCCTCTTAGGAACATTCATCCGCGATTGTTAAAGATATTCTTAACCTCTAAGGGTTCTAAAAATTTCGACATAGTTTCCTTTGTACACAGGACTATCCAAAACCTTGTAAATATGCCAAACACATATCCAATGCCACACAAGGCAACATAATCACATAATAAGTTCAACTTGGCCTCACACGACCATGTATATATGCAAGAATCAAGAGGGTTATCCATAACTTACCTTAACTGTCTTCTACTGTATTATGAGCTACACCTTTCCTATCTGTATCAACATTAACACATGAAGACTAAAATAGGTAAGGATATTTGGACTTCATATCCTCTTCTATTTCTCAAGTCATCTCTTTTGTATTATTATTCCTCCACAACACTTTAATGGATGCTATCTTTTCAGTCTGGAACTTCTAAACTTTAATATTAAAGAATCATATTTGGGACCTCCCCATAGGATAGGTCTTCAGTAATATGAACACTCCCTACATATAACACGTGAGGGGAATATTCTATGTATCTTCGTAATATCATTACGAGAGAAACTAAATAAACTACCTATGGCTCTAGGGTAAATCTCAAGCTCAAGGATCATTTAGTCAGGTCTTTAAGTAATACCTTACGGCCTGTTGTATCTGTGATTTAAATTTGCCTTTTCGGTCGAATTCTTGTTACACTTTTTATGAGTAAAATATTTAGGGATACCCAATCATGAATGGTGTTCTTTAAGTCTTGGCATCGTACATCGACGGGTGACTTCTGGAAATCTTGAACTATTAACACTTACTTCTAAATGAGATTTATCTCTTCCATATTTTGGGGAACTAACAAGGCTAACACAGGTTCAAGCAAGTCTTATTTTCGTACGTCAAGTCAATCCACATATGATCTTTATTCCCAACCAGACAAGGTCTCATAAGGATCGATCCTGATAGCGACATAATAATATTTATAATACGCATCTCATACTGGGATAAATGAACATCCCAATTCCCTTTCAAATCAAGCATACCTGCCCGCATCATGTCATCGAGCACCTGAATTATGTGCTTGTCCTGATCACCTATCTAGGAATGAGCTATATCAGGGCTTTCCCTGTGCTTCTAAACCTTCCTGGAGAAGTCTTAGAATTTTACTGTATTAGAACCTCTTCATTCTTTATTAGACAGTTAAACTGTCCCGAGATCATACCATCCCTTTCAGTGTATAGTGTAATCTTCAACTGTGCAGACCACTTTATCTTGGCAAGAAGTGGGTCAAAATTATATATCTATTGTCCATTGATTACCTGAAGCAGCATTTCTGATAAGATCAGGGATGAACCCATACTGCACTTTATCTTTGAATAATTTTATCCTTTCTAGGTGGAAATCTGTATTTTTCTTCACTAGCCCACTGGACTTCTAATGCTTTATCGTTACTAGCTAACCATGGGGTCTTTATGCCAAAACTTGACACTGGTTTGTCTTTTTCGTTATTACCTCAATCTATTTCTTGTCTAGGGTGGTACGTCTTTGTCAAACCCGGATGAATAGAACAATAAGAATGAAACACCTTTACTCTAATCTTGTCCCACAAACAGCTAGATTTGTGACATATGATCAACCTAAGTATCAGAGAACTCCATCCCCCTTTAAGTAAAACATTGGCATTCTTTATCGCGGAACCTTCTCTTCCAGTAGTATTAACTCCAATTTCCCACATTATTACTTTTTTACTTTACCACAATGGCGACACTAATACTTCGTGCACTACAACTCTATAATTATTGGAGTCCTAAAATTAGACCCCTTGAACTTGCTAACTACTGAAGCTATTTGTCGGATCTTCTCCCTTCCCAACTCCTAGATGGGCTAAATTACTTATACCTTTTATCTTATGTTGTCATGAACACTTCCACCTTGTTCTGCCAAACTTTCTATTTTAACTTGTAATAGGATCGAATCCCTATATGGTTATTCCTCCATTTTATCATCTTAGGGAGGCATCATTGAGTTTTTGGTATAATATTTCTATCTTTATTGAGTCCCATACATGGATTCTCAAATGGTTGAAGGAACAATTCTATACTCTTGTTTTCTCCTCACATTCGCAGAATACCCTTCCTTGAAGTCTAACTTCTGAAACATATCTCTTTTAAGGAGAATCATGCTATACTATATCATCTGGGATATTCTTTATTTACATTCAAGCTCGAGAACTTTTATTCTGTATAGTCTTTGTATCACTGTAACTTATCTATGGCAGAAGCTTATCTTGAATTTGACTATTGTCTCTTAAGGGTGTATCAGAGGTCTTCGTGTTTACTAAAGATATTATGTCGCACCTCCAATGTGTGCTTACTGCTGCCGACCTAGGATCTTGGGTATGAAACCCTCTTTGTCTTTCCCAACCGCTCTTAAGCGTAAACAACCTCATTTTTTTAATTTGGACTATGGGCATTATAACACATTAATTTATCTCAACCCCTATTATTCGGGAGTTTCTTATCCATCTTGACTTAAGTACGATACTGAGGTCAACTCTTGGTGTCTCATTCGACTAACATAGTTGGCAATGAAATATTGACATCTTCCCCTATTCGGTACACATCCATACTCAAACCTCCATATTCAGAGTAAATTCCTCTTTTATTTATTGGCTAACGTATTTTTAGCAATATAGTTATAGCAATCCCGTCGTCTTGTATTTCTACAGGATCTTGGGCCTTTTAACTTCCTGCAACTATCCTTATTACTCTTACTCTCACTTTTTATCTGATGGTACTAACTCTAAGCATGACCTCTAATCGTTTGCCTTCATCTCCAGATTTCATACTTCTTTATCTCGATTTGTTTCATACTTCTTTATCTCGATTTGTTTCATACTAGTCCTTTTGTTTGCCATTACTTTCTATCTTATATACTCCCTGAGAGTTGAGATTTCTTATTGTGAAATTAGAACTCTATACCCTGAGACCACCCTATAATATGAAATGCTATATCGATTGACATCTCATTTATCCTTTTGTCTAGCCTACTTATAGGCTTTGACATACATCATCTCTCGATGTAACTCGACTTACCCTTCTATTCGTTAATTTTGAATGACCGCTCCTGGGTTTACATTTGCCACTTTCTTGATTACTCATCATGTTTTCCTTTATGAGTCCCGCACGTCTGGTGGTTATTATCATTACTTTAACTCTTCTAATTGGAAGTCTACCACCTATCCGTTCTTAACGTTAATACCTACATACCATTTGATAGTCATAACATATCCACAACTGGATAACACAATCTTGTTTGTCTAGGAATCCTTTGTTGTATGCTCCACATCTGCTCACTAAACCATTATATGAGTCTATGTCGATTCCTCCCCATACTATATCCCATATGCTACTCTCTGTGCTCAGGGACTTCCTTCGTGAGATATCAGGTCATTAAATTGACATTCTCTGTAGCATGTGATGCTTTAATAACTTATAACTTGACTTAAATAAATACCCTTTTAATAGAGACCACTGAATCGGTTGAATACATAATATGCCACGTGTTCGCAACTAACATGCTCTGTCACAATAAACCTTTTATCTTCTAATCAAAGCATTAACTTTAAGACTCATTTTTCGATAACCATAAGGATTGATCTTTTCTGCCGCTTATTCTCTTACTATTTTATTATTTACTCTATAATTTCTCAATATTTTTGGTTATCGCCGTCCCCCGAGTTTCCAACACGTGTTTTATTAGATCATTTCCTTTTACGGCCGTAGTATAGGCCATTATGTGCTCATGTGGATCCGTAGTCCCATCATACTTGGCTACAAATGGCATTTTAAACTTTTTGGGGATTAGTTCAGGAACAACCTCTGGCTTATATGTCAACTAAATATATCTCATTGTGTCTGGTCCTTCAACTACAGGAAGGGCTCCCGGTATTTGATTTAACTGGTGCCGAAACTCCTTGGCATTTTTCTCTGCCTTCTCTGTGTTGGTCTCCACTTTGTTTATCATGTCCTTCATAAATTTGAAAACATGTTCATGGAACGGATTTTTAGTAACGACTTCACTTTTTAAAGAACCATGATTTCTCGATCTACTTTGATCATTTCCAGTATCTCCATTGGTATTTGGCAGAGGTGTTGGTTTGTCTATCGGAGTATTACTATCATTTTTGGACATGTACTCCGAGTTAAATCGCATCAGGCGGTCCAACTGCTCGATCCTAGTGGCATTATGCGCCTTCAAATTTTGTATGGCTTCCTCAGGCATTTCGTCATTGGAACATCCTCCTATCGAGGGTGTCCACCTCTTGAAGTGGCTCTGTCTGTAACCATTGGGTCCTCTGGTATAGGGGTTACTGGCTAACCATTTAGTCTGAGTGGGAGGTTGTTAGTGTTGTCCCCAATATTGTGACTTCTTCCATGTTTTCCTACTCCTATCATATGTTAGTTCTAAACAAAAAACAAGACTTGAAGAAAAGATAAGATTAATAAAAATAGGGGTCACTCGTGACACCACAATTGTCCAGGCCCCACGGTGTGTGCCAAATTGTATACCCATAAAATGGTATAATTGAGTTCGTATACATGGTCAAGGACACGTGGATCTTAAGTGACCGTTTAGGCATTGTGTGCCGACCACAACCCCCTGAAGCTGGGGTGTGACACCTATGCAGAATAAGAATTGAATGCTTGAATCAGTTTTCTTATGAAGAATTTGCAGCGGAATAAAAATAATTACATAATAATTTTTACGTGTAAACCTCCTTGCTCAAGGGAGTCAAAAACCAGGACCTATCTTCTGTAGGATTAATCCAAAATCTACACTATAATTAGAAGCGATAATAGGTTTACAACTTCCTTGTCAAACTCAAAGGACATGTTCCTTATCAGACCATCTATAATCCTAGTAACAACATTTACCAACAAAAATTATCACCAATACTTGCAAGGGAAAATAAGTGGAACCACGTCAGAACCTAACTATTACAACATAAGAACTAGAAGGATAAATCTTTATAAAGCTCAGGTTCTTTGTTGGTCAATTGGCTCTTTCTATGATCAAGGTGTTGACTGCACCCACACTTGTCTCTCGTTGGAATTTTATAGTAAGTTGGATTTGTGGTTGAGTTCTAATGCTCCTTAGTGTTGTGTATATATAGTAGTGGTTGTCGCCTTCAGTTATTAAATCCTTAAAGGTTTGGTTTTATTAATAGTATTCGAAAACCAAACCTTGTAAACCTTGAATCTTCCTTTCTTTCCTTGTACATATGTCGGCTTCCTTGTCCTACTTCAATGCTAATTTTTATGTTATACAACTTTGATATATTGTAGAATATGACCATAACTGAAGTCCAACTCATCATAGAATAGGAATCAGTCAATATTCCATTTACATCAACTCGACATAAAATAACTTAAGCCTCTTGTTACCAAAGGACTAGTTCCTTTGATCAGTTCTTCATGAATGTTACGCTTGGTGTACTATGTCCTTTGAAGATATGACTGGATGTCTGTTTTTTCAAATGATTTCCTCTTTATTTCTTCAATTGATTGTCTTGGGTACATTGTTTATCAAATAATGAAAACATCAAATGTATAGACCATAATTATTGAGCCAATAACTACTCAAGAATTTACCCCTTTTTGATGATGAAAATCACATAGCAACTTCATATATAACTTTAAATAATAATGTGTCCAACTTACTTTATCTTCAGATCTAGATAAGCTTCAAATAATCTTCATATGTCTAGCATACTTCATCTTCAGTTCTAGATCAACTTCTTCCCCCTTAAGCATTGCTACTATGTTGACAATTTTCTGCCTAAAAACAAGCTCCATGTTGTTCTAACACTACAACTTTGTGTTGATACTACTAAGGCTCACTACACGAGATTTGTAAGCTTGTAGTAGTTCACCCTCGAGTTCAACAAGGTTTATAAGCTCACTAAGTTAGTAAGACTAAGTAAGAGAGAATACTTAGAAAGATAGGTCTTCACCTTCCATTCATTCCAGCCATCTTGATAGCTATGTTGTAAAACTAAGCAAGTATAATGGTTTGGTTGAACTACGCAAGACTTATCCTCCACTCAACATGTTAGGTGGTTGGGATATATAAAACCTACAATGATGATATGCCCTTTGATGTGTAAGGACCATGTTCTTTAACTTAGGACATATTTCTTCCAGCCTTATCTCTCTATAAATTTTCATATTTTTTCATATTTTTTAATATTTTTAAATATTTTCCCTTACTTATAACTCCTCACCCGTCCTTATTACTCCAATCTTTTCATAATTTGTCCCTTCCTTATAACTCCACAATTATTCTCATTCCTTATAACTCCTCTTCGAGTGCCTTGTAATAGGACTGCTCTTTTGTACGTAAGAAACAGTTCCTTTACATGTGTGTCTCCTTAATTGGCAACTAGGAAATGTATGTATAGATGAAACTGATGTATATAAGGAAGGGATTGTATGGTAAGGTTGGTCGAAACTTGTTTGGGACGGCACATACACAAATATGGGAGTCAAATGGAGGTTGGTGGAATAGGACGGTTTTGGAGAGGATGAACTAGACACGTTGTAGGTTATGTTGGTGGTTGGATGGTGTTAAGGTGGCAAAAACTGGCCGGGACAGTAAGGTATGAAGGTTGAACCTGGTGAGGATGGTGGAGTAGTTGGTTGGGTTTTCGGGTTTTATTAGGAGGAGTTGGTTAATGAACTTTTTGGTGTAGGTTGGGGAAGTGTTGTGGTGTATTGGGGTGAAAGGGATTAGGAAGTTTGGAAAATGATTGGCCACGAAATTGGTTGACAAGTTCGGGTGCGGGTAAGGTGATATAGGCCGAGAGAACCTTCTAATGCATTTGTGACAAAGTAATCAGATAGAACCTTGGCTTGGGTATAGTTAGATCACAAAATTTCTAACTAGACTTATACCTAGGGTTTGGACCACAAAAGGACCAAGGGTTGGAAAAGGACCAGGGTTCGGACCAAAAAAGGACCAAGGTTTAGACTACAAAAGGACCAACTACGATAACAACACAAAAGTTGAATAACATAGCAATGTTTGAGAAAACTCAAATATATTTCATAAAAATTCAATGTATCCTTTCATCAACTACATCCCCTATTTATACTAGTTTTAAACCTTCTAGAAGAGTTATCAAGATAGACATAAACAAAATGCATCTAGGCCGAATGGGAAAGGGGGAGAGGTTTAGCCTCTTGGGAGAAGGGAGAAGATCCAACTCTTCATGTTCTCTAGGCCACCCTTTTGTGTCATCCATGTAGATAAGTGCATGAACTAGCTAGTTCATGAATTACCTCATTGGGGAACGTTTGGAAGCTTCTCCTTCTGGATGATTCTTGGCTTGGTCATATTATATTATTACATGGCATAGTAATTAAGCTATAAGGATATCTAGTAATTAAGCTAGGAATTAAAATAAGCTAAAAGGTGGTCTCGACCAAGAACGGTTGGCAATCTTTGGCACTCCTAGCAAATCACCTAGCGGCTCATGTTGGAAACTTAAGTTCACGACCTTCTTTTCATAATACACCCCTTCTTTAACAGAATTTGCCCTCAAATTCTCATCATCTATGTATGGTGATAAGTCTCCAACATTAAACATTGAACTAATACCTCTATATTCTTCTGGAAGTTCTACCTTGTAGGCGCTTTCCCCGAACCTGGCCAATATCTTGAAATGATCATCCACCCTCGGCATTAACTTGTTCTTTCTCATCTTGGGAAATCTTTCCTTCCTTAGGTGTAGCCAAAGCAAATGATCCGAATACAGGACAAAACATTTTGACTTCAAATAATGTTCTCATTGGATCAAGGATCTCACAATATAAAATTCCATGTCATAAGTAGAATAATTAAGCCGGGAACCACCTAATTTTTCACTAAAGAAAGAAATGGGTCCTTTGTCTTGAATCAAGACGGCACCATCACCAAACCCACTAGCATCACATTCAACTTCAAACAATTTCTCAAAGTTCAGAATAGCTAGAACCAGTGCTTCACGTAACCTTCCCTTCAAGGTTTCAAAAACTTCTTGTGCTCCTTAGGACCATTTAAACTCACCTTTTTTCATTAGTTCAGTGATAGGGGAAGCAAGGGTTCTAAAATCTCGAATGAAATGATGATAAAAAGAAGCCAAACCATGGAAACTTCTTACCTTACTTACATTCGTAGGCTCGGTCCATCTCCGGATAACTTCCACCTTGGATGGATCCACATGAATGCCCTCAGATGATACTATGTATCCTAAGAATGGGATACTAGTAATCATAAAAACACACTTCTCTAACTTTCCATACAACTTTACATCTCTTAACTTCTCAAATAAAGTTGCTAAATGCGACAAATGAGATTCCCTATCTAAGTAAACCACAACAAATTCCTACATCATAAGCCATTCATAAAAACCATACTTGGTCTTGAAAGACATCTTTCATTCCTCTCTCTCTCGTATCCTCATTTAATGGTATCCACTCCTCAAATCTATCTTGGAGAACAACTTTGCCCCACTCAATTCATCCAAAAGATCATCCAATCTCGGCATAGGAAACTTGTACTGCACGGTGAAGTTATGAACTTCCTGGAATAAAATCAAAAGTATGTTCAATACCTCTTATTGGTGGTAATCCGAGTGCAAGATCATCCAGAAATACATCTTCAAATTTCTTCAAGAGTTCCTTCGAGTCGGCATCATCAACCGTATATCCCACAAAACTCTTCTTATCCTTGTACACCAATGCATATATAGGACTCCCTTTCTTCAACTCCTCTTCTATCTTTGATGTATTAAGTAAGAGGGCCTCAGACTTTTCCTTGCGGTTCTTGGCATTTTGGATCATTATTTTCTTCACCTCACTAGGTGACAATGGTATCAACCGGACCTTCTTGTCATCCTTTTGAAAAGAATAGACATTCTTTTCTCCATCATGTTGCGCTTTCCTATCAAATTTCCCTGGCCGACCCAATAGAATATGACAAGCATCCATAGGTAGGATGTCACACCATATCTCGTCTTCATACTTACTAACCCGAAAACTAACAAGAGTTTGTTTCATTACCTTTAGCCCTTTGTCTTTGTTCAACCATTGGAGAGCATATGGTTTAGGATGGCTGTGGGTAGGCAACTTCAATTTGTCCACCATTTCCACGGAGGCCGCAATGGTACAACTTCATTCATCAATGATCACATTACATACCTTGTCATTTACCTTGCATCGAGTGTAGAATAGTTTCTCTCTTTGTGTCTCCTCAAGTTCTTCAAGTTGAACACTCAACACACGTCGGAGTACTAAGCTTTCACCCTCTTCTGCAAGATCAACATCTTCCTCTAGGACCTCATTGACTTCAGGTTCCTCAATAACAAAAGAATCCCCACAATCTTGATACTCTTCGATTGTCATTACCCGAGGGTTAGGACATTCATTTGTAAAGTGTCCTAATCCTTGACATTTAAAACACCTTTTGCTACTTCTATCTACCTCTTTGTAACCTATACTTTCTTTGCTTTATATTTCTCTACACTTTCTTGGCTATACAATGGGTTAGTAAAAGAGGTACTGCCCTTTTCTTTAACATTAGTGAGCTTTACATAGGATTTTGGGTTACCTTTCTTTTGTTATTTTTCAAACTTGATAGCTAAGTGACATACGTCTTCAAATGTGTTGTATGTTGCAACACCGACCTTCTCTTGAATTTTCACGTTCAAGCCTCCAATGAATTGTGCAATTCTTTGAGTCTCCTTTTCTTCTAATCACAAAGCATGGTGACTTTCTCGAACTCTTGAGCGTATTCCTTAACTTTAAGAACTCCTTGACGAAGTTTGGTGAGCTTGAGGTATACGTCTTGTTCATACTCCCTTGGCAAGGACTTCTTTTTCAAATGTTTCTTTAGTTTGGCCCAAGATTCAATCTTGGTTTTCCCATTCATCCTCCGGCTTGTTTTGAAGTTTTCATACCACACATAAGTGAATTCCTTCAACTTCAATGTAGAAATCTTAAAACACTTGTGGTCATCATATTGCTTGTATTCGAAAAGCCTCTAAATGGCCCTTAACCATTCAAGAAACTCTTCCGGTTCCATATTTCTTTCAAAGGTTGGAAGATAAAACCATAGTCTTTGGTTATCTTCCCTTTCATACCTTGGGTTGTCTTGGACATATTCCTTTTCATGCCTCGGGTTGTTTTGTGCAACCTCCTCCCCAGACTCGACATCATTAATTACGGCACGCTCCGCAACCTCTCCTCTGAAGATTTGCATTTGTTCCACAAAAAGGTCACTTATGATCCTCCGAAGTTCTTCATTTATGTTAGCCATAGCGTTAAGGGGTGGGATGAGAATGCCTTGCTTTAATACCAAACTGATGTATATAAGAAGGGGATTGTATGGTTAGGTTGGTCGAAACTAGTTTGGGATGGGACATACACAAATATGGGAGTCAAATGAAGGTTGGTGGAATAGGACAATTTCCGGACAGTTTAGATTTGTGGGGGCTGTATAGGTGCCCTTACGTGGTTTGGGACTAAGGCGTTTGGAGAGGATGAACTAGACACATTGTAGGTTATGTTGGTGGTTAGATGGTGGTAAGGTGGCAGAAACTAGTCAGGACAGTAAGGTACGAAGGTTGAACCCGTTGAAGACGGTGGAGTAGTTGGTTGGGTTTTCGGGTGTTTTTAGGACGAGTTGGTTAACGACCTTTATTTGTAGGTTGGGGAAGTATTGTAGTGTGTTGGAGTGAAAAGGAATATGCAGTTTAGACAATGCTTGGTCATGAAATTGATAGGCAAGTTCGGATGCGGGTAAGGTGATGTAGGCCGAGAAAACCTTCTAATGCGTTTGTGACAAAGTAATCGGATAGAACCTTGGCTTGGGTATAGCTAGATCACAAAATTTCTAACTAGACTTATACCTAGGGTTTTGACCACAAAAGGACCAAGGGTTGGACCACAAAAGGACCAGGGTTAGGACCACAAAAGGACCAGGGTTAGGACCACAAAAGGACCAAGGCTTAGACCACAAAAGGACCAACTAAGATAACAACACAAAAGTTGAATAACATAGCAATGTTTGAGAAAACTCAAATATATTTCATAAAAATTCAATGTCTCATTTCATAAACTATATCCCTTATTTATACTAGTTCTAAACCTTCTAGAAGAGGTAACAAGATAGACACAAACAAAATGTATCTAGGCCGTATAGGAAAGGGGGAGAGGTTCGGCCGCTTGGGAGAAGGGAGAAGATCCAACTCTTCATGGTCTCTAGGCCACTCTTTTGTGTCATCCATGTAGATAAGTGCATGAACTAGCTAGTTCATGAATTACCTCCTTGGGGAATGTTTGGAAGCTTTTCCTTCTAGATGATTCTCGGCTTGGTTATCTTATATTATTACATGGCATAGTAATTAAGCTATAAGGAGATCTAGTAATTAATCTAGGAATTAAAACAAGCTAAAAGGTGGTCTCGGTCAAGACCTACATAAAAGCCAAAAAAAATATTTCCTTCTTGGATCTGCAAGTCTTGTCTTCAACTCCACTCCACATTAAGCATGTCACCATAGGATGGTTGGAAAAATTTGGCACTCCTAGCAAATAACCTCGCGGATTATGTTGGAAACCTAAGTTCACGGCCTTCCTTTCATCAACAATTTTCAATGAGTGGACCATCTTTAATCTTATATGGTCATGATATGTTTGTGCCTTATATGTCAGTGATATTATCACATGATATAATTATACACCCCTAGTCTATATGGGATGGACCATACACTATATGCAAGTACAATGAATCTGTAAAAGATTACATGACGTAAATTGAAATATAATTGAGAAATGTAAATGAATTTTGTATGCCATGGGCCTAAGACATGCTACTAACAAACAATTGATTACAAATGAACCCATTAATAATGTCTATAAAGACTCTATGAATACTCACTACTGAACACTGAGTGTTGGGATAAGGCCCCAAGTTACACATAATCTCTAATACCAATGCAATACTAGACCTGAATCAGTTCCATATAGAATTGGAGCTTAAAACCTTTCGGTGATCATCTGTGTTGTCTAGCGAGGAAGTCTTCCAACCTGTATTACTGAAGTTGCAATGTGAAATATAACAAATACAACTCCCCTGACAAAAGAAATGTCGGTACAAAAATATTGTACCGAGTACGTAAGGAAGACATAAGAGCATATGCAAGAACTGAAGCTCATATGAGAGATAAATGAAACGTAAGCAACTAAATACATTATAAGGCTCTGAAACATCCTACAAGAATATTTATTAAGTCTAACAGTATTTAAGTCATTCTGAACATTCTTCGAAGTCTTTTTTATGATAGTTTTGGGTTGCTATATGGAGCAACGTTTCGGGATCGTTCACTGTAATTCTTGGTATAGTCATACATTAG
Source organism: Anisodus acutangulus (assembly GCA_029783415.1). Lineage (NCBI taxonomy): Eukaryota > Viridiplantae > Streptophyta > Magnoliopsida > Solanales > Solanaceae > Anisodus > Anisodus acutangulus. The sequence continues at coordinate 22,489,440 of CM056505.1, forward strand.
ATTCCTTCCTTACGTCTTTTAGAACAAGTGAGCCATATGATACATGTAACATGTGAATGAGTACTTCTGTATACATATACATGCATATGTATATTCTAGTGTTATGCATTACAATATGATTCTCAGTTTCTTAATATAAATTGTTGAATGTTGAACACCTATATTTAGGCCGGAGGCCACAGTTTACGTATACGTATACTTGGGCACGAGGCCACATACTTGTGCACTTACTTTTGGGCCTTAGGCCACAAAATATAAACTCAGTTAAAACAACTAATTTCACATTAAGAGTAGGGAGTACTTATGGTTATACTTCTCTTGTTCAGTTCAACTATCAGTATGTTTAAGTTTCAATTTCAGTATGTTCATGTTTATTGATTTGGACTGCCCTTATCCCCGAGCACCCCACAACTAATTATTCTTTTAGTTGGTTTTACATACAAGGGCAATTCAAATATACTATATATATACATATAAACTCTAATGGACCCCTTGCGAGGCACGATTGTTACACCCCATACTTTTGCCTTAGATTACATCGTGGATAAAATAATATGAACCTAGAGAAGTTAAGATCTCTTATAAGGACAGTGCAGGTTTAAAAGAAGTGTTAAGGATGAGTCATGGGAGTTCAATATTAAATGAATAAAAAAAGAAAGTTCATCGAAAGTCAGAAACTTTAGGGTAGTGTCACAGATCGTGAAAATGAATCACATCCCTTCAAAGTGGTGGTGCTACATAGTGAAAATGGAGGACGGATATTAAAATTGTGAGGTTGAGTTACGATTGGCAATCTCGACCTATGAAATGGTTTCACGGTCTGTGAAGGCCATGGTGAGACCATTCAATGACAAACTGATCCTTTAAGTATAAAGTGGTGGGTCTTCATTTTAAGGTCATTTTCGACCCAAACAACTCCCACACATACCCTAGACCATATCTAAAAGTTTTCTCATGATCCAACAGTAAATCAAAAAGCAAGCAACGCAAATCTTGCATCAGAATTCATATGGTGCTAGTAGAACTTGATATATCCTTGTTGTGGAGAAGTTGGGAGTTCCTTCTAGTTGAAGCAAGCTTAAGATAGGTATTATTCTTATTAATTGAGATTAAGGTGTTGTATGGACTGAGTTCATCTTGTTTTCAAGAGAATCAACATAAGGTATATAATAGTTATTTCCCTACCTCTTTTGTTGGATCTACACATAAAACGTTTTCCGAATGAGATACACAAAATAATGGTTCTTATCAAAGTACTTTTTTCATAGTGTTCCATTTTTCTCATGCCATAGTATTTCCCTTGTAGCGATTTCTAATCATGTCTAGTACGTGTTCCATGTTAGATGAGAAAATAGAGAGTATATATATATTGTTTTACAGTCTGTTGTTGAATTTCACACCGCCGAGCTATAGTCAGTTGGGTATGACATGCACACACAGAGCCTTATTATGGCCTGGTACGATTTGAGATATACATAACCTCATTATGGCCTAGTACGGTATGACGTATATACACAAACCCTTGTTACGGCCTGGTACAATATGTTTACACACAAATCCTTTTTATTTTCTGGTATGTTATTATTATTACTTTGTGATATGAGTCAGAAGCAGGTAAGTATACCCTCATATTATCCTTGAATATCAGTTACATTCATTTATAATGTTTATTAGTTCAATTTAAGCTTACCGTAATTTAGGTTTTCGTTCATACTTGCTATATTATTTTGTCCTGACATCCCTTTTATCGGGGGCACTGCACTTCATGGTGCAGGTCCTGATAGATAAACACACATGCCTCCTCAGTAGGCGTTGCCTAAGTTTAACTTGTTTGGCAAACTCTATATCATCCGGAGTTTCCAAGCCTAGAGTTTTTTAGTACATTTATGTATATATATACATGACGGGTAGGTCGGGGTACCACAGTACATTTGCCGTTCCTGTTACACTCCATACTTTTGACGTCCTTGACAACGCGATTTAAGTAATGTAAACACAGAGTGGTCAAGATCCTTTATATGGATAACGATGGTAGAAAAAATGTTTTATGTAATGTTCATGGGTGGTTGAGTCTAAATGAGTCAAAGAAAATACTTTTCGATGAAGTTCACCGAAGGAAAGTAGATTGTAATAGCCTATACATTTGAGGTAAGATTAGGAGTGCTTAATATGATAATAAGGTATTTCTATAAGGTGTTTGGATCATAAAATAGTTGTATGTTAAGCCTCGAGGTCAAGACAATTGTACAACAAAAGTTGGAAAAAGTAACTGCAACTTAAGTTCCTAAGTTCGCTGAAATTTGGGCCAGATGTCTCTGAAGTTTTCTCTCAATATACATAGATTTACAGGGTGCTCCACCCACAAAATTAAAGGTATACGAGTCTAGTTTTCAATGCATTAAATTATTAGTTAATAAGACATCATAGTAGAGAGATGTCTGCGTTTTTGTGAGACTGTGCTGATAGCCCCCTTGGGACCCACTTGAGGCGGTGGAATTTCTTAAAATCTATTTAAGTCGGTGGCTTCCTTTTATAATCTAATGTTGGTCACCAAAAAATCTTAAATACCCCAAAATACTCTCTCAAGGGTTCCTACGTGATCCAAGGGAAAAACAAAAGGTAAACAACATAAATTAAGTGTCGTCAATCCCGTGGTGCTAGTAGAACGTAGATCTATCGCGTTGTGCCTGTGTTGGTTGTTCTTCCAAGTTGAGGAAGCATAAGAAAATGATTTTTCTTGATGGATTAAGGTAATATTTGACTTCTCCTACATGTATTTGAGTTCATACAAGTTGTAGCTGGAGTGCTTGGTTGAGAACTTGTGAAATAACGGTCGGAAATCGTATATGGTGTAGTTGTGAGTTCCTGGACTATTTTGAAGTTGTTCTAAGTTAATTTTCGACTGGTTTTCGAGATATAACATAAGAATATTGTTCTTCTTTATGTATAAGAGTTAGTTTACATATGGTAGATGGTTGAAAACATGCAAGATGTTGACTAGAAGTTGTAAACTCGATATTGAAGGTTGTATGTGTTCTGGTTGTTTTTATATACTTGGGAATGTATGGAAAGTGGGAGAGATGATGTACAATTTTATATAGTACAAGCTTGCCGCTCGATAGGGGATTGATGAACTACTTGTAATTAAAGTTAGTACCCTTATTGTTTGTTGTGGACTTAGGCATGAAGGAGGTTGATTCCAGCGTGATACGTCATGGTTTTATATGAGGAATGTTAAGGCACCTTCTTTATTTCTTTTGGCATGATTCCGAATGAACGAACGTAATTACAATGTTTTTCTTATTATCTTGCATGATGTATTTATGATCTGTATTGCATTGATCCTTGATTCACAAGTTTCGACCTTTATTTCATAAGTTCTCAACCAAGCACTCTATCTACAACTTGTATGAACTCAAATACAAGTAGAAGTCGAATCTTACCTTAATCCAGTAAGAAAAAGCCTTTTCTTATGCTGCCTCAACTTGGAAGAACAACCAAAATAAGCACAACACAATAGAACTACGTTCTACTAGCACCATGGGATTCAAGACACTCGATTTATGTTGTTTACCTTTTGTTTTTCCCTTGGATCATGTAGGAACCCTTGAAGGAGTATTTTGTGGTATTTAGGATATGTTGGTGTCTAAAATTAGATTATAAAAGGAAGCCACCAACTTATATAGATTTTATGAAATACCACTGCCTCAAGTGGGTCCCAAAGGGGCTATCTGCTCAGTCTCGCAAAAATGCAAACATCTCTCTACTCTGACGTTGTATTGAAAAATGGTATATAATTGAAGGTTGTATGTGCTATGGTTTTTTTAATAGACTTGGGAAAGTATGGAAAGAAGGGGAGATGTTATTCGATTTTATATAGAACGAGCCTGCCGCTAGATAGGGGATTATTGAACTACTCATAATTAAAGTTAGTACCCTTGTTGGTTGTAGAATTAGGTGTGAAGGAGGTTGATTCTAGCATGATACATTGTGGTTTTGTATAAAGTATGTAAGTCACCTTATTTCATTCTTTTGGCATGATTCCGAATGAACGAACGATATTCATAAACGACTCAACTCTTAATAGTTTAGAAGGTTTTTCTTATTGTTTTCCATGATGTATTTCTGTTTCGTATTGCATTATCCTTGATTCTTGATGAAATGTAGGATGATGATGTTAATTCATAATGATAATCGGAGTTCTTATGACCTTACGTCACTCCGATAGGCACAAAATGTCTTTTTTATGACTGGTACATATGTATATTATGATATTATGAGTCCGTTTGTGGCTCCAATAGCGCTATATATGTATATATATGGTAAACGAATATTATATATGCACCATTGATCAGTTTGACTTACAATTCAAGGTTCCAGTTATGGAAACCATGGATCACAAGGTTCTGCAGGTATTTAAATCAAGTAGGCGGTTGAACCGGCCAAGTATTTAATGCAGGAATTTAAAGAATTTAAATGCATAAAGTATTTTAAAAGATTAGGAGGTAGTACCGTCCATAATCATATTCATTTAAAAATTGGAATTTACAAAGATAATTATCAAGGAGAGAAACCTTGGGAATTTCAGGGGTATTTGGATCATATGATATGAGTCATATGATATGGATCATATGAACTGAATCATATGGGTATTTAGAGGGGTATTTAATCCTAACCTAAAGGGGGATTTCTGTAAGAGCTCTCAACTTCTCTCTAATTGTAGAAAGAGAAAGACTTACTAAAAGACTTAGTAAAAAATGACTTATCTTCTAAGGGAGAGGGAGTCTCCTTTTATAGGAGTTTTACAGGGTATTTTCGTAATAAAAGGGAATTTTAACTATTCATCCGCGTCACTAATCATCCGTATTACTATTCATCCACGTCACTATTCATCCGAGTGAAGAATCACTGTTCTTCCTTTTGGCATTTTCTCGAATTATTGCGGGAATCTCTACTTTTTCTTTTTGCTTTTGCTTTTGCTGAAAGTAGCTTTTTTGACCACTTTCTTTTGTCGGAATTTTGTCTGAACTCTACTCCGGGTATTTTGAATTCTTTTGGCAGTGTTTGTTCAGAATCCACTATTGCCAAAAACCGGACTGTCTTCAATATCAATCTCTGGTTCTTCTTCTTCTGACGAAGAGCCTTGTTTTGATGAAGACGGTGCAAATTTCAGAATTATGGCTTGCATTTCTTCTGGATTTTTGGCCGCTGCAAGCATTGAGGCCATCTGGGATTTCTGTGAAAGGAACTGGGTGTGCTCCTTCGTTTGTAGTGGCGCCGGTGATGTCTGTGGAGGCGCCTGTAAAGGAATGGGTTTCTGGGTATCTAACCATTCCTGGACTTTTTGTGGTGCTAGGCTTTTTGGTATTTTAAAGCTATCCCACCATCGGATTTTGAATCTTCTTCGGATAATTGGGATTTTGTCTTCCGAATAATCTACGAACCATGTAAAGACCCATGGTAAGTGGAATTTTGTGTGGAATAGGTGTAGAGGCACAAATCTCTTTTCTTCCTCTGAGGGTTTAAATTGGGATTTAAAGAGGCTAAAGGATTTAGTGACTTCTGGTTTTTGTATTTCTAAGGTGGATCCGAATTGTTCCCACCAAGAGTTCCACCATGTTGGAAATTGTGATGGATCACATGATGTATCAAAATGAAAAAGCCAAGTGTGGCTTAGGTTGGTATTTTGAACGAAAAAGGAATTGAACCAAGCTTGTTGGTAATCCCAGTAATTAAAAGGAATATCAAAAAATGGTTCATTTTTGTGGGTGTCTGGGAAATTTAATAGTTGAGACAGGTCATTCCCCCAATCAATAGGAGCAATTACGCTGAGAATTTTGCAAATTGAATAGGAGGGATCTGGGTTTTTCTTGAAAAAATTATTTTTAATTGTTGCTGATCCTGATATTTCAAGGATAGCCTGGTAAAAATATGGGGTTTTTAAAATATCCCACGATTTATAAAAACACTTTTGTCCAAAATAATTTTGTAGTGCTAGAAAAGGGTCTTTATCAAAGAATCCTTTTTCAAGAGTTACAATATTTTGAAAAAATGGTTTTACAAAGAATTTAGGAGCAGGTTTTTTGGTAACTTGTGGTACCACAAGTTGATTTTTTGAAAATTGTTTTTGAGAAAGGTTTTTTGAAGACTCTTCTTTCTCAAGTTGCAGTTTTGAAAATTCTTTTTGAGAAAGGGCTTTTGAAGATTCTCCTTTCTCGATTTTTATAAAATTTTGAGAGGTTTTTTCCTCTCCTGAGCTTTGGACAACTTCTTGTTTGGGATTTTGAAGTTGCATTAAAGCCTTCTGTATTTCTGGTGATTTCGCCAGAAGTTGTAGGAGATTTTCAGCAGTCATCTCCTGTGTCGGTGTTTTTTGTGCTGATGCCGGAATATTTTCATTTTCTTCTTTCATGACTATCTCATACCATGACGGTTTTTCAGGGAATTTTTCTTTTTCTTCTTTTGTTGATTTTCTAGGGGCCATGAAATTTTGTTGTTGTTGTGGTGCAGCAACAGGTGTATTTATTGGCGGAGGAGGTATCTCTTCTTTTCTTTTTTGGAGTAATGCTCCACACATTGCGTGGTAACAGTATTGTCCAGATTCTTTCATGTCCTTTCTGGATATTTTTTCTTTGAAACCCGGACATTGCGGCAAAGGACAGTGATAGGACATTTTTTTGTTGTATCTGGTACTGGAAATCTGTGGACTTTTATAGGGATATTGGCAGGATATTTCTGTGTTGTAACTGGTTTTGTAAACCTGTGGGTTTCTGCTCCTGTTTTCGGATAAACCACTGGTTAAAATATTTTTAAAGCAAAAATTGTCAGAAATAAGTTTGCATAAATAATTTTTGAATGCAATTTTCGAAAATCGTTTCAAAAGTTTTTTGTATGCAAAGGAATTAATTAATTTAAAGGAACAAGTATCATAGTTTGCAAGGGACTTGGAATTTTGATAAAAACTATTTCTTAATTCTCCTAGGTGGCAAGAATAAGTTTTAATCAAATCAAGATCGCTAGCTTTAGGTTTTTTCAAAAAAGGGAATTTTAAATTCTTTCCATTGGAATCAAAAGAGATAAAATCATTATCGACTTTATAAGGAGTGATAAGATTAATAAATGGTGTTCCTAAGATAACGGAATTGTGAATGTCTTTTACTAAGACAAACGACGTTGTAATAGAAACATTATTAATAATAACAGACGCATTGGTTTGGGAATTGATTTCTAGCTTCGTGTTATTGGCCGCTGCTAGAGTTTCCTGGGTATTTTCATGGAATTGATTAGGTACTAGACCTGTTTTTATGCAGTTTAGATCTGCACCGGTGTCAAAAAGAGCAATAGTAGTAATCCTAAAATTGCGTGGGAATTTAAGGGTTATTTGGACAAGGTATTTTTTGGACGTGATTTGTCGTAAGACAGTAAGGAATTCTTGTGGGACCTCTTCAATGAAAGGGTTGTCAGGAGGTTCTCCTGGATCTTCAGAGTCGGAATTGACTGACTCAGAACTGGATTCAGAAATATCCTGGGTATTTGACATGAGTGTTTTCAGTAAAAGAGAGTCTTGATCCTGTTTTTCTCGTAGAGCCTTGATCTCTACTTTGATTTGTTTTACGTCTCTCTGGAGTTCTAGAATCGGGGTTTCTTTGGAGTCTTTCATCCCTTTACCCTGTTTGACGATTTTTGTTAAATCGTAGGTATTTTTGGAGGTGTTTGGCAAAATAGAATTTTTGAGATCTTTTTTCTCGTCAGTAAAAGATTTGAGGAGTTTATTCAAATAATCCTTTTGGTGTTCGACATCTATGTGTTGAACCATTTCTAACATGAACTCTTGATCCTTGGTTAAAACACAAACGAGTTTTCCCTTACCCTTATCGGAATATTCAGAAGAACTGGTTGTAAGCAATTCATCTATTTGGAGGGCTTTGTTGTCTTCAGAAGACAGAGAAAAGTAGTCAGGTTCTGACTCGGCATTTGAATCGGAGGAATCAACGAGAAGATTGGAAATTTTCTGTGTGACGTCCTCATCGAGCTTCAATTCTTGTAATTTTGTATTCATTTTGCAGTACCTCGCTGTATGTCCTTTTTTGTTACATTTGTAACATGTAACGTCTTTGTATCTGGAATCAGCTTTTTTGGTATTTGGTCTTTTAAGACGATGAGTATTTTTGTATGGGTTTTTGTAATACTCTTCGTTGGATTTGCTGAAATCTCTCTTTTTGTAACCTCTAGAAGTACTCTTAAGGGATTTATGAGCCTTGCTACAGTTTCCTGTACAACTGGAAGAGGGTTTTGAGAAATTCGTATCAAACTGTTTGCAAAAGGTTCCAAGTTCGCACTTAGTTCTCTTTAGCTCCAGCTTGAGGTGTTTCTGTATTTTCAGGTCTTGACAGATCTTCAAACCTTCCTGTTGAGTTATACTGACCAATTGTCCGTATGTAAACTCACTGTAGGGTATAATCTGTTTACCGCAATTCTCTTTGATTTTGTTCCTAACCTTTTCTCCTAAAAGGGTAGGTAATCCGGCCAGGAATTTCTCTTTCCAAAATGGTTGGTTTGAATCTTCCCTGAGCATAACTCTGGTTAGGAAGGTATTTTTGTACCATTGGAAATCGCTGAGTTGTTTGCATTTGAGGTTTGAAAGTAATTCGGCATTTTTGTCTTTCAAATGCGAAGAATCTCCTATGAAATTTAAAGAGATTGTGAGAATCAAGGTTGCTACGGCATCTTGTAGGGGTTCACCTTGTTCGTCAAGGATTGGTAATCCTTCTTCGTCGGTTTTGATGGAATTGAGGATATCTTCCTTTTGTTGATCAGCGAGATAATTATCCCACCAACCTTTCAATTGACCAGAGAATCCTGCGATGAGCAGTTCTGCAATGGTCTTGTCTTGCATACCGTTTTGGGTTTTGTAGGCATTTGCAGCCATAGTCATTTGTTGGAGAAAACTGAGAATATTGTATTCCGTCATCCCATCTATGTTCCAATCATAAATGGAAGAGGCATTGAATCGGGATTGAGCAAGGGGTTTTACTATTCCTAGGTCAGGAGCAGGAATAATTTGTAATTGTTGTTGTTGGACCTGTTGTATTGGTTGTTGCCAATCCATATGGTTAACAAAAGATTTTTTGTTTCGGAATTGTTTTGAAGTACTACCGTCGTCGGAATCGTTGACAAGAGTAGTGATTTTGTTGGAAGATTGTGGAGTATCAGGAACAACGTGTTCAGTATTAGAACTGTTGGTCGTCCCAATCCTACTTAATTGATCCTGGATAGCCTGGACAAATTCAGACTTATTTTGCTGGATATTTTTGACGCCATCTTTGGACACCTGAAAGGGTTTGAAGATAGGCTTTTGGCTTTTTGGTTTCATCTCTTTAGTCGTACCTGTGGAATCTATGGTGACTAGAGGGTTGGCTTTTATGTGTTTTTCTACCCTGTCGAGTTGTTTTCCTAGGGTATTCAAACTGATATTGGTAAAATTGTTTTGAGCTAGTATACTCCTGGTATTTGTTTTCTCATCCTCAGCTGGATTCTTAAGAGGAATCGCGTCTATAGGGCAACCATGAATAACATGCTTGATGCCTTGTAAAGGAGGGTGATTGGACTGGACCTTTCTAGAATCAGCTAGGGTTTCCCATTCCGGTGTTTTGTTCCTAGTCGTAACGGGATTTACCGTTTTAGAAAAGGGATAATGAATGGAATTTTCAGAGGAGTAAATTTCAAACCAGTCAAAAAATAGAATGTTTATCCTATGTTCATTAACAAAGTTGTAAAATTCTTCCTGTATTTTTGTCCTAGTATTTAAAAAGGTTTTGAGGAACCAAACTCTTTTTTCTAGGTTGTATTTTTCATAAAAATCTCTTTGAAGGAATTTTTTGTCAATTGTGAAACTTTTTTGTAAAACGCCAAGTTCGTTTACTAGGTTTTCTGTAAGAGAGGAAAAAGTCGGACTAGTAGGGTCTAGGGCCTCTATCTTTTCTCTAACAAAGAGGATTTTCGTAAATGGTCTCGGTATTTCGTTTGAGTAATCTACGTTTCGTAGATTGGGTATATCAGACGTAGAACGTCTAGGTTTCGGTCTGTAAGGAGTATTGATGACTGAAGGAATTTGTGAAACTCTTCCTAAGTCGAGAGTTTCTACGGAACTGGAATCATCGTATCTACTGCTCGTAGATTTTCTATGGAACGATAGACTGACTCTACCATCCTGGTATTGGGTTATTTCTCTGAGACGAGTATTTGGTTGGGATGTCTCAAGAGGCTCAGGCTTGACAACACCTTCTAAGATCCATTCGTCTGGTAAGGAAATATCCTTCCATCTCATGGGTCTCGGTATAACGGTGTTAGATCTAGAAAGATCGGTTTGTAGAAGAAGGGTTTCACCTTTCTTACTATGGTATCTGACTTTTGTCGCAAAAGCTGAAGTCATAGCTTTGTAATGAATTCGATAAATTATAGCTACGGGAATCGATCCTTCAAGCATTTGGTAATTGTGAGTCTTGATTTGTAAGACAAGGGATTTTTGGATATTTTTGTCATTTAAAGAGACTGAGAAATTTGGGTAACAATCAAAAGATATTGGTCCTGTGCAGAGACTAGACTCAACAGAACTCAATAAGGAATCTTCAAAATTTGTGAATCGGGCATCACGTAAAGCGACAAGGATTGAGGTGTTTAATCCTTCTTTTGTGAGGGTTTTATCCCTATTTGGGCTAATCCAATATGGAGATATTTGAAATTTCTTTCTCGGTGTCTTCTCAAGGAATTTTGAGAAAGTAATTGAATGGTTTCAAAAGGTTGAGATAATTGGATATCTCTTTCCTCGCTTTGATTGTGAAATCGGTTTTGAATAACTGGTATTTCGAATTTTTGTAAATCTGGTCTCGATTTATTTTCGGTATTTCCCAATTATCGATAGATTTGTCAAAATCTTGTATCAAGATTTCTTCGGAGTTTATTATCTTCTTTGAATCCATGGAAGAAGATGAACCAAAATCACGCGAAGTAGATCTATTAAGAAACGGATCCATGTTATGGAATTCCTATAACAGAGCGTCTGAACTTTCCTCTTTGCTTAGGACTTCTACCTATGGGTATAACTGCCTGCGTTCGTTGAGGACTTACCAACCCTGGACACCTAACGCCGAGATCTCCATAACCTCTAACAAGGAATCAACATCTGGTCTGGACCATATTCTCGCTATATCTACCCTTTATGGCTCTGATACCAAACTTAGGCCGAGGATCTAAAGGGGATAACAGACAGAGAAGGAATCAAGATATAGCGAGAATATGGTCCAGACCAGATGTTGATTCCTTGTTAGAGGTTATGGAGATCTCGGCGTTAGGTGTCCAGGGTTGGTAAGTCCTCAACGAACGCAGGCAGTTATACCCATAGGTAGAAGTCCTAAGCAAAGAGGAAAGTTCAGACGCTCTGTTATAGGAATTCCATAACATGGATCCGTTTCTTAATAGATCTACTTCGCGTGATTTTGGTTCATCTTCTTCCATGGATTCAAAGAAGATAATAAACTCCGAAGAAATCTTGATACAAGATTTTGACAAATCTATCGATAATTGGGAAATACCGAAAATAAATCGAGACCAGATTTACAAAAATTCAAATACGATTACTCAAAACCGATTTCACAATCAAAACTGAGGAAAGAGATATCCAATTATCTCAACCTCTTGAAACCATTCAATTACTTTCTCAAAATTCCTTGAGAAGACACTGAGAAAGAAATTTCAAATATATCCATATTGGATTAGTCCAAATAGGGATAAAACCCCTCACAAAAGAAGGATTAAACACCACAATCCTTGATGGTTTACGTGGTGCCCGATTCACAAATTTTGAAGATTCCTTATTGAGTTCTGTTGAGTCTAGTCTCTGACAGACCAATATCTTTGATTGTTACCCAAATTTCTCAGTCTCTTTAAATGACAAAAATATCCAAAAATCCCTAGTCTTACAAATCAAGACTCACAATTACCAAATGCTTGAAGGATCGATTCCGTAGCTATAATTTACCGATTCATTACAAAGCTATGACTTCGACTTTGCGACAAAAGTCGATACCATAGTAAGAAAGGTGAAACCCTTCTTCTACAAACCGATCTTTCCAGATCTAACACCGTTATACCGAGACCCATGAGATGGAAGGATATTTCCTTACTGCATTTAATGGATCTTAGAAGGTGTTGTCAAGCTGAGCCTCTTGAGACATCCCAACCAAATACTGCCTCAGAGAAATAACCCAATACCAGGATGGTAGAGTCAGTCTATCATTCCATAGAAAATCTACGAGCAGAGATACGATGATTCGATTCAAGAGAAACTCTCGACTTAGGAAGAGTTTCACAAATTCCTTCACCATCAATACTCCTTACAGATCAAACCTAGACGTTACCCGTCTCATATACCCAATCTACTAAACGTAGATTACTCAAACGAAATACCGAGACCCGCTTTTAAAAATCCTACTGTTAGAGAAAAGATAGAGGACCTAGAACCTACTAGTCCGACTTTTTCCTCTCTTACAGAAAACCTAGTAAACGAACTTGGCGTTTTACAAAAAGGTTTCACAATTGACAAAAAATTCCTTCAAAAAGATTTTTATAAAAAATACAACCTAGAAAAAAGAATTTGGTTCTTCAAAACCTTTTTAAATACTAGGACAAAAATACAGGAAGAATTTTACAACTTTGTTAATGAACATAGGATAAACATCCTTTTCTTTGACTGGTTCGAAATTTACTCCTCTGAAAATTCCATTGATTATCCCTTTTCTAAAACGGTAAATCCCGTTACGACTAAGGGTAAGGAAAGCCAAAGCCCTATCTTTAAACCCTTCCAGGTGTCCAAAGATGGCGTAAAAAATATCCAACAAAATAGGTCTGAATTTGTTCAGGCTATCCAAAATCATTTGAGTAGGATTGGAACATCCAACAGTTCTAATACAAAATGCGTAGTTCCGGATACTCCGCAATCTTCCAAAAAACTCGCAATTCTGACGAATGATTCCAGTAAAAAGAGTACATTGGAACATTTACAAAAAATTACAAATCCCAAAAGGAACGTTTCCAGATACAAGCATATAACATGCTACAAATGTCAGAGATGTGGTCACACGTCGAGATTTTGTAAAATCAGGGAAAATTCTCAAAAACCAGGTTTGGATAAAATAGTAGTCCAAAAGATCTCCGATCCTCTTATAAATTCCTCTGATTCAGGCTCTTCTGATTCAACTGATTCAGCTGCCAAAGCAGAATCTTATTATTTTTCTCTATCTTCAGATGCTGAAAACCCCCTTCAAAAAGACGAGTTAGTCACAACTAATTCTTTCAAAAATTCCGGTGATCATAAAAGAATACGCATTTGCGTGTTAACCTATGATCAAGAAAAAGAGGAAAATTCTTGCCCAGAAATTCCTGTACAAAAACTTCGAAAAGAGATCAAACAAGTAAAAACGGTTATAAAAGAATTGAAAGAAAAACAAAAAAGAGATTCTTTATTAGTAAAAGAAATCCTTTCAAAAGCTACACCGCAAAACTCCGATTCTCATAAAGAATCCAGTTCAGAGAATATCCCAAAAGACTTTCTAAATATCTTGCGACAAATCACGTCAAAAAGATACCTAATAAAAATTACCCTTCAATTCCCAGGCGACTTTAGAGTTCAGACTATTGCGCTTTTTGACACTGGTGCTGATCTAAATCTGATAAAAACTGGTATTGTACCAGAAAAATTTAGAGAAAAATCTCGTGAAAAATTAGCAGCTGCTAACAGCACAAAAATCAATATTGATTCCAAAACCAGTGCGTCAATAGAAATTGACGGAGTCTCTATAAGAACATCGTTTGTCTTAACAAATGACATACATAGTTCTGTCATCTTAGGAACACCGTTCATAAATCTTATCACCCCTTATACGGTAGATAGTGATTTTGTATCTTTTAAATTCAACAAAAAGAATTTGAAATTCCTTTTCATAACAAAGCCTAAAACAAGAAGTCTCAACCTTATGAGAGCTTGTACAATTCATGAAGATGGTTTAAATGCCCGAATCCAAGGAAAATCTTACCATCTACAAGAGCTGAAAAAAGATTTTTCTTTTGAAAGATTAAAAACTCTTTTAGAATCACCTGATGTTAAAATCAATATTTCTAAACTCCAAAACTCTTTCGAAACCGAATTATGTTCTGAGATTCCAAATGCCTTCTGGAGTAGAAAACAACATATCGTAGATCTTCCTTACGAAAAGGATTTTGACGAAAAACAAATCCCTACAAAAGCAAGACCTATCCAAATGAATAGTGATCTTGAACAACACTGCAGAAAAGAAATTCAAGATCTTGAAAATAAAAAACTAATTTCCAAATCTAGATCCCCTTGGAGTTGTGCTGCATTCTATGTAAGCAAAAATACCGAAATAGAAAGAGGAACTCCCAGATTAGTTATTAATTACAAACCTTTAAATACTGCCCTAAAATGGATTAGATATCCAATTCCAAACAAAAAAGATTTACTACAGAAGTTACATTCTGCCTTGATATTTTCAAAATTTGATATGAAGTCTGGTTTTTGGCAAATCCAAATTTCTGCAAAAGATCGTTACAAAACCGCCTTTACGGTCCCCTTTGGACAATACGAGTGGAATGTAATGCCCTTTGGTCTAAAAAATGCCCCTTCTGAATTCCAGCGAATCATGAATGACATCTTCAATGATTATTCCAAATTCTGTATTGTTTATATTGACGATGTCTTAATCTTCTCAAATTCTGTGGAGGAACATTTCAAACACCTCAAAACTTTCTTCTATGTTACCAAGAAAAATGGTTTGGTAGTTTCCAAATCAAAAATGAGCCTTTTTCAAACGAAGATTAGATTTCTAGGGCACTATATATCCCAGGGGAAAATAACCCCTATAGAAAGCTCCTTAGAATTCGCTAATAAATTCCCTGACAAAATCCTTGATAAGACCCAATTACAGAGATTCCTAGGAAGCCTAAACTATGTTTTAGATTTCTGTCCTGAGATTAATAAAATGGCAAAACCACTCCATGACAGACTTAAGAAAACCCCTGCTCCATGGACTAGTAACCATACTGCTTGTGTCCAGAATATTAAAAAGAGAGTGCTAGAAATCCCATGTCTTCATTTAGCAGACCCTCAGCTACCTAAGGTCGTAGAAACAGACGCCTCTGACTTAGGTTATGGCGGGATCTTGAAACAAAATTCGGGGGGGAAAGAGTGTATAGTCCAGTATACTTCTGCCCACTGGAATGACACCCAGAAAAATTATTCCACTATTAAAAAAGAAATTTTGAGCATCGTCTTATGCATACAAAAATTTCAAAGTGATTTACTAAATCAAAAATTTTTACTCAGAATTGATTGCAAAAGTGCTAGAGAAGTTTTACAAAAAGATGTTCAAAACCTTGCCTCAAAACAGATTTTTGCACGATGGCAAGCGATTCTTAGCATTTTTGATTTTGATATTGAATACATCAAAGGAGAAACAAATTCTATTCCAGATTTCTTAACCCGTGAATTCCTTCAAAACAGAGAGAAAAACCCAGAAAATTCCCCAAGAGAAAATACCTAAACATACCTCAAAACCACAAAGGCGAGATTCTTAGACGGAAGATCTTCCGGAAGAAAAATGCACTCAGAATTTTATAAAATTAGAGAAAGAATTTCCAAAACCCTTTCTCAAAAACAAAAAAAAAACAAAAAAAAAAAAAAAAATTTGAAAAATTGACTTTTTCAAAATTTTGATACTTCTTATGATCCGTCACAATTACCGACATGATGAAATTCATGGTAGGTGCAATTCGGATTCACCGTAGAAATACAAAAACTAGAAGTCACTAAATCCTTTAGCCTCTTTAAATCCCAATTTAAACCCTCAGAGGAAGAAAAGAGATTTGTGCCTCTACACCTATTCCACACAAAATTCCACTTACCATGGGTCTTTACATGGTTCGTAGATTATTCGGAAGACAAAATCCCAATTATCCGAAGAAGATTCAAAATCCGATGGTGGGATAGCTTTAAAATACCAAAAAGCCTCGCACCACAAAAAGTCCAGGAATGGTTAGATACCCAGAAACCCATTCCTTTACAGGCGCCTCCACAGACATCACCGGCGCCACTACAAACGAAGGAGCACACCCAGTTCCTTTCACAGAAATCCCAGATGGCCTCAATGCTTGCAGCGGCCAAAAATCCAGAAGAAATGCAAGCCATAATTCTGAAATTTGCACCGTCTTCATCAAAACAAGGCTCTTCGTCAGAAGAAGAAGAACCAGAGATTGATATTGAAGACAGTCCGGTTTTTGGCAATAGTGGATTCTGAACAAACACTGCCAAAAGAATTCAAAATACCCGGAGTAGAGTTCAGACAAAATTCCGACAAAAGAAAGTGGTCAAAAAAGCTACTTTCAGCAAAAGCAAAAGCAAAAGAAAAAGCAGAGATTCCCGCAATAATTCGAGAAAATGCCAAAAGGAAGAACAGTGATTCTCCACTCGGATGAATAGTGACGCGGATGAATAGTAATGCGGATGAATAGTGACGCGGATGAATAGTTTAAATTCCCTTTTATTACGAAAATACCCTGTAAAACTCCTATAAAAGGAGACTCCCTCTCTCTTAGAAGATAAGTGATTTTTTACTAAGTCTTTTAGTAAGTCTTTCTCTTTCTACAATTAGAGAGAAGTTGAGAGCTCTTACAGAAATCCCCCTTTAGGTTAGGATTAAATACCCCTCTAAATACCCATATGATTCAGTTCATATGATCCATATCATATGACTCATATCATATGATCCAAATACCCCTGAAATTCCCAAGGTTTCTCTCCTTGATAATTATCTTTGTAAATTCCAATTTTTAAATGAATATGATTATGGACGGTACTACCTCCTAATCTTTTAAAATACTTTATGCATTTAAATTCTTTAAATTCCTGCATTAAATACTTGGCCGGTTCAACCGCCTACTTGATTTAAATACCTGCAGAACCTTGTGATCCATGGTTTCCATAACTGGAACCTTGAATTGTAAGTCAAGCTTTATTTACTTTCTGCATTCTTCAATTATCCTTTAATTTATCAATCCCTTATATCTTGATTCCTTCTCTGTCTGTTATCCCCTTTAGATCCTCGGCCTAAGTTTGGTATATATATATATATATATATATACGACGACACTTGTGGGATTACACTGGTTATATTTTTGTTGTTGTTATATTTATGACGGTGTTATATATGCATATATATTGTATACATGTATATCATGGCCATCAGAGGCATTTAAGATGTTCATGTTGATCTCCTTATCCCTATATTACATTAAAATTTTAATTCATGTTGTTAATCGTACTGACATCCCTTTTGTCGGGGGATGTTGTGTTTTATGCCTGCAGGTCCAAGAAGATGATTGGATGAGCCTTCTAAGTAGGTTCTCAACTCAGCTATGGTTGGTGCACTCCTTTTGGTTCGGAGTTGCCGTATGAGTTTTGGTATGCTATTATGTATATGTTATGGGTATAGCGAGGTCCTATCCCGATCTTATGATGATGATGCTACTATCAGAGGCTTGTAGACATATGTCCTGTGTATAGATGTTATGATGGCCTTGTCGGCCATATCTATGTACACATGTATATTAGGTTGGTATCATCAGTTGTTTATTGCTTTCCTAATTTCTTTCAATCTATCATGGCGGCCTTGAAGACCATTCATACGTTTAGAAGTATGGTTAAGTCATGTATGTTGGCACTCGGCAAGTAAGACATGGGTGCCGATCGTGCCCCTCCGATTTGGGGTGTCACAAACTTAGTATCAGATCAGGTCATGTTTTAGGGAGTATACAAGCCGTGTCTAGTAGATTCTTGCTTATGGGTTTTTTGTGCACCACACTTATAATCAGGAGGATATAAGGCATTTAGGATTTATTACCATTCTTTATGATTCCATATCATACAACAGAGTTGAGTCATAGGAACTCGATTCCATTTCATAACTGTGACAATTAATGAAAGATCTCTACAAGAATATATATGCACTAAATGTGCGAGTATCATGCTAAATTTCAAAGTGTGAGAATTTGTATTACCCGTACCTAAAAAAATGTTATCAAATCCTAGAAAGGTAAAGTACGAGTATTATAAGACAACGAAAGTGAAGTGAAATAGGTACGAAGTACCTGAATATAAAATATTGTAAACTAGTTGGCATTCAGACAGAGCGATACATGTGTAACACCTCGTACCTCTAAACTAAGTCTTGTTCATGATTAAGGATTGTAGAAAACCAGGACGTGGAAGTTAAAGTTTAAAACCAGTTTCAGTTCTACAATCTGAGTATTTCGCTAGAGAAAAATATACCGTAAAAGTTTTACGAACCGTCAAAATGAATCGTAAAATATGTTTTTGAGAATGATGATGTACAGTGAATTTATATGGACCGTATAAAAATTATACAACTCGTCCTTTTTTACAGTAACATTCTCTCCAGCTTTTGTCATTCACTGGAAATTTGTAGTTTTGTGACGGTTCAACTATCCGGACCATACAAAATATATGGCCCATACCTAGACCGTAGAAAATTCAATTTTGGCTATAAAATCCTTCCGACAAGAAAAGTATAAATACACAACTTAGTCTTGAAAAATCGGTTTTCACAATCTCCAAGCCCTAGAATGAAGGTTCTCTCTTCCCAACCTTCTCCCACATTGATGCAAGCCTTTTTCACGCGATTCTAAGTCATTATAACATAATCCTCATGAATTCTATGTTGAATAAATTGTTCTTAACCTAGGGTTTTTAAGATAAACCGATTCCAAGGTTTATGGCTCAAGCTTTGGAAAACTCTCCAAAGTTCAGATTTTTAAGATGGGTATTGGAGCGAATAAGGTAAGTAGAGTTTCTATCCACGTGTAGGAATATCCATGTTCTTCCTCACTTCATGTTTTTTCATGAAATATGAATTCTTTATAAGTTTAGGGTTTTATTCTATTATCATGATAATCCTAATACATGTAATATCATATGTCATGTCTCTATTACAATTCGTCTATTGTGTTCATGACATGTCATTATGATTATCATGAACCTGTCCATAATCCATGAACGTGTGCTTTGAATTCCATGAGTTCTTAAACATAAGTTATAATCGTTATTACTCAGTTCCATGAAAGTTATACATGTTCTCATGTTTTACATAACTTATATTATATATTTATTATTATGTTAAATTATAATCACGGACCATGCTAAAAAGTTGTATTTACAAAATTCATGGTCTTACAAGCCAACTATTTTCATATTCATGTTTTGAGAGTTGCACAAGTTACCGAGAAGGGTCAGATGGCCTGAAACTACGTGATGAATAGAAGGCCGTGAACTTAAGTTTCCAACATGAGCCGCGAGGTGATTTTCTAGGAGTGCCAAAGATTTCCAACAATCCTTTGGTGACATGCTTAATGTGGAGTGGAGTAGAAGACAGGACTTGAAGATCCAAGAAGAAAACATTTTTTTGGCTTTTATGTAGGACTTTTCTGAGACCACCTTTTATCGTATTTTAATTCCTAGCTTAATGACTAGATCTCCTTATAGCTTAATTACTATGCCATGTAATAATATAAGATGACGAAGCCGAGAACCATCTAGAAGGAGAAGCTTCCACCGTTCCCCAATGAGGTAATTCATGAACTAGCTAGTTCATGCACTTATCTACATGGATGACACAAAATGGTGTCCTAGAGAAAATGAAGAGTTGGGTCTTTTCCCTTCTCCTAAATCGACCGAACCTCTCCCCCATTCCCATTCGGCCTAGATGCAATTTTATGTCTATCTTGTTACCTCTTCTAGAAGGTTTAGAACTAGTATAAATAGGGGATGTAGTTGATGAAAAGAGACCTTGAAATTTTATGAAATATATTTGAGTTTTCTCAAGCTTTGCTACGTTATTCAACCTTTGTGTTGTTATCTTAGTTGGTCCTTTTGTAATCCAACCCTCAGTCCTTTTGTGGTCTAACCCTTGGTCCTTTCCTAGTTTTATAGCATACCCATGTAGAGGTGGTCCAAACCCTAGGTGTAAGTCTAGTTTGAACTTTTGTGATCTAACTATACCCAAGCCAATGTTCTATCCGGTTTGTTTTTCACAAACACATTAGAAGGACATCTCTGCCTACATTACCTTACCCACACCCAAATTTGTATATCAATTTCGTGCCCAATTATTGTCTAAATTTCCTAATCGCTTTACCCAATTACACTACAACACTTCCCCAACCTACACCAAAAAGGTCGTTAACCAACTCCTCCCAAAAACACCCGAACAACCAACCAACTACTCCATCGTCCTCACCAAGTTAAATCTTCATACCTTACTGTCCCGACCAGTTTCCCGCCACCTTACCACAATCCAACCACCAAATACCAACCACCAAATACCAACCACCAACATAACCTACAACTTGTTTAGTTCATCCTCTCCAAACTCCTTAGCCCCAAACCAACTAAGGGCACCCGTACACCTCCCACAAACCTAAACTGTCCGGAAACCGTCCTATTCTACCAACCTCCATTTGACTCTCATATTTGTGTCCGTCCAACTCCAAACCAACTCCGACCAATCTAACTATATAATCCCCTCCTTATATATATCAGTTTGGTATCAGAGCAAGGCTTTCCCATCCCACGCCTTGACGCTATGGCTAACATAAATGAAGAACTTCATAGGATCATAAGTGACCTTTTTGCGAAACAAGCGCAAATCTTGAGAAGAGAATTTGCGGGGCTTGCCATGATTAATAATGTCGAGTATGGGGAGGAGTTTGTACAAAACAACCCAAGGCATGAAAGGGAGGAGTATTAAGATTGTGGGGGATTCCTTTAATATTGAGGAACCCAAAGTCAAGGAGGTCCTAGAGGAAGATGTTGATCTTGCGGAAGAGGGTGAAAGTTTAGTACTTCGACGTGTGTTGAGTGTTCAACTTGAAGAAAAATAGGAGACACAAAGAGAGCAACTATTTTACACTCGATGCAAGGTAAATGACAAGGTATGTAATATGATCGTTGATGGAGGAAGATGTGCCAATATGGCCTCCGTGAAAATGGTGGATAAATTGAAATTGCCTACCCGCAGCCATCCTAAACCATATGCTCTCCAATGATTGAACAAAGAAAAAGGGCTAAAGGTAATGAAACAAGCTCTTGTTAGTTTTTGGGCTGGTAAGTATGAAGATAAAATACCTATGGATACTTGTCATATTTTATTGGGTCGGCCATGGCAATTTGTAGGAAAGCACAACATGATGGAGAAAAGAATGTCTATTCTTTTCAAAATGATGACAATAAGGTCCGGTTGATACCATTGTCACCTAGTGAGGTGAAGAAAATAATGATCCAAAATGCCAAGAACCGCAAGAAAAAATCTGATTCCCTCTTTCTTAATGCATCAGAGATAGAAGAGGGGTTGAAGAAGGGGAGTCCTATATATGCATTGGTATGCAAGGATAAGAAGGGTTTTATGGGAGATACAGTTGAAGATGCCGACTTGAAGGAACTCTTGAAGAAATTTGAAGATGTATTTTTGGATGATCTTGCACCCGGTTTACCACCAATCCTGTATTGAACATGCTATTGATTTTATTCTAGGAAGTTCATTACCTGATCGTCCAGCCTATAAATGTAATCCGAAAGAGGCTAAGGAGTTGCATAGACAAGTGCAAGAATTACTAGACAAAGGCTTTATCTAAGAGAGCCTTAGTCCTTATGCGGTACCCGCCTTATTGGTTTCAAAGAAAGATGGGACTTGGCGCATGTGTATTGATATCCGAGCGGTCAATAACATCACCGT
This sequence comes from Anisodus acutangulus, assembly GCA_029783415.1. Lineage (NCBI taxonomy): Eukaryota > Viridiplantae > Streptophyta > Magnoliopsida > Solanales > Solanaceae > Anisodus > Anisodus acutangulus. The sequence continues at coordinate 22,511,315 of CM056505.1, forward strand.
GATGTACATGTTTCCTATGCCTAGATTGGATGATATTTTCGATGAATTGAGTGCGGCCAAGTTGTTCTCCAATATAGATTTGAGGAATGGCTACCATCAAATAAGGATACGAGAGGGAGATGAATGCAAGAGGACTTTCAAGACCAAGTATGGTTTTTACGAATGGCTTGTGATGCCATTCGGATTATGTAATGCTCCTAGCTCTTTCATGAGGCTCATGCACGAGGTGGTACGACCGTTCATGGGTAAAGTTGTTATGGTTTACTTAGATGATATCTTAATTTATAGTCAAGATAGGAAATCTCACTTGTCGCATTTAGAAGCTTTATTTGAGAACTTAAGAGATGTAAAGTTGTATGGCAAGTTAGAGAAGTGTGCTTTTATGATTATTAGTATCCCATCCTTAGGATACATAATATCATCCGAGGGCATTCATGTGGATCCATCCAAGGTGGAAGCTCTCTGGAGTTGGCCCGAGCCTAAAAATGTAAGTGAGGTAAGAAGTTTCCATAGTTTGGCTTCTTTTTATCATCGTTTCATTTGAGATTTTAGTAACCTTGCTGCCCCTATCACCGAACTAATGAAAAATGTGAGTTTAAATGGTTCCAAGGAGCACAAAGAGATTTTGAAACCTTGAAGGGAAGGTTATGTGAAGCATCAATTCTAGCTATTCCGAACTTTGATAAACCATTTGAAGTTTAATGTGATGCTAGTGGGGTTGGTTTTGGTGCCATCTTGATTCAAGAAAAATGACCAATTTCTTTATTTAGTGAAAAATTGGGTGGTGCACAACTAAATTATTCTACTTATGACAAGGAGTTTTATTCTATTGTGAGATCCTTGGTCCAATGGGAACATTATTTGAGGCCAAAACCTTTTGTCTTATATTCAGATCATGAATCCTTGAAATATTTACATGGGCAAAGAAAGTTGAATTCAAGGCATGCTAAGTGGGTTGCATACTTGCAAACTTTCACATTCTCTACAAGGCACAAAGATGGCAAGTCCAACATAGTGGCGGATGCACTTTCCCGAAGGCACGTAATGTTGACCGTACTTGAACAAAAACTTATGGGATTTGAAGTGCTAAAGGAATTCTATGAACGAGATCCCGAGTTCAAAGACGTAATGATAGAATGTAATTGTGGAGTTCATAGTTCGTATTCCATAGTAGAAGGTTTCCTTTTCAAATGGAACAAATTGTGTGTACCCAAATGTTCCATGAGGGAATTACTTGTACATGAAGTGCATTCGGGTGGACTAGCTGGACATTTTGGGGTAGTGAAGACTTTGGATATTCTACAAGAACACCTTTTTACTGTCCACAGATGGATAAAGATGTAAATGGAGTGGTAAGTAGGTGTTCCACTTGTCAAAAGACTAAAAGTTTCTTCCACAAAGGATTGTATACTCCTTTACCGGTTTCGGAGCGACCATAGGAAGGTGTGAGCCTGGATTTCATTCTCGACTTACCAAGAACACAATGGGGAAAGGACTCTATCATGGTAGTTGTGGATAGATTCTCAAATATGGCTCACTTCATTGCTTGTCACAAGACCGGTGATGCAACACATATTGCAGACTTGTATTTGAAGGAAGTGGTAAGATTGTATGGCATTCCTAAGACTATTGTGTCTGATAGGGATGTGAAGTTCCTAAGTTAGTTCTGGAAAACACTATGGAGACTTCGTGGTACCAAGTTTCTATTTAGTACTTCCCATCATCCTCAAACGGATGGCCAAATAGAAGTGACTAATAGAACTCTTGGCACACTATTAAGAGGATTGGGATATCAAGTTGGCACATGCGTAATTTGCTTATAATCGGAGTCAATCTGGTACAACAGGTAAAACTCAATTTGAAATTGTTTATGACACTAACCCGTTTTTACCTAATACCAAAGAAATAAATCCTAAGCTTCACAACTAAGATCGAATTGAGGCCTTCAAGAAGTAACATGATCAAATCCGAGCACATAATCCTCATGAATTCTATGTAGAATCCATTGTTCTTAACCTAGGGTTTTTAAGATAAACCCATTCCAAGGTTTCATGGCTCAAGCTTTGGAAAACTCTCCAAAGTACATATTTTAAGACGGGTATTGGAGCAAATAAGGTATGTAAAACTTACTCACTTCAGGCTTTTTCGTGAAACACAAATTCTTTATAAATTTAGGGTTTTTTTCTATTATCATGATAACCATAATACATGTAATATTATATGTCATGTCTCTATTACAATTCGTCTATTATGTTCATGACATGTCATTATGATTATCATGAACATGTCCATAACTCATGAATGCATTCTTTGAATTCCATGAGTTCTTAAACATAAGTTAAAATCGTTATTACTCAATTCCATTAAAGTTATACATGTTCTCATATTTTACATAAATTATATTATATATTAATTGTCATTTTAAATTATAATCACGGACCATGCTAAAAAGTTGTATTTATGAAATTCATGGTCTTACAAGCCAACTATTTTCATGTTCATGTTTAGGGTGTTGTACAAGTTACCGAGAAGTCTCAGACGGTCTGAAACTACATGACGAATAGAAGACCGTGAACTTAAGTTTCCATCATGAGCCGCGAGGTGATTTTCTTGGAGTGCCAAAGATTGCCAACCATCCTATGGTAACATACTTAATGTGGAGTGGAGTTGAAGACAAGACTTGAAGATCCAAGAAGGAAACATTTTTTTTCGGCTTTTATGTAGGTCTTTGCTGAGACCACCTTTTAGATTTTTTTAATTCCTAGTTTAATGACTAGATCTCCTTATAGCTTAATTACTATGCCATGTAATAAGATAAGAAGACCAAGCCGAGAACCATCTAGAAGGAGATGCTTCCAACGTTCCCCAATGAGGTAATTCATGAACTAGCTAGTTCATGCACTTATCTACATAGATGACACAAAAGGGTGGCCTAGGGAACATGAAGATTTGAGTCTTTTTCCTTCTCCCAAATCGCCTGCACCTCTCCCCTTTCCCATTCGGGCTAGATTCATTTTATGTCTATCTTGTTACATCTTCTAGAATGTTTAGAACTAGTATAAATAGGGGATGTAGTTGATGAAAGGAGACATTGAAATCTTATGAAATATATTTGAGTTTTTTCAAACTATTCTAAGTAATTCAACTTTTGTGTTGTTATCTTAGTTGGTCCTTTTGTGGTCCAAACCTTGGTCCTTTTGTGGTCCAACCCTCGATCCTTTTTTGGTCAAACCCTTGGTCCTTTTGTGGTCAAAACCCTTGGTGTAAGTCTAGTTAGAACGTTTATGATCTAACCATACCCAAGACAAGGTTCTATGTGGTTACTTTGTCAGAAACACATTAGAAGGTCATCTCATCATATATCACCTTACCCACACCCGAACTTGTCTATCAATTTCGTGCTCAATCATTGTCCAAATTGCCTAATCCCTTTCACCCCATCACACTATAGCACTTCCCAAACCTAAACCAAAAAGGTCGTTAACCAACTCCTCCCAAAAACACCCAAATACCCAACCAACTACTCCACCGTCCTGTCCCAACCAGTTTCCGCCACCTTACCACCATGCAACCACCAACATAACCTATAACGTGTATAGTTCATCCTCTCCAAATGCCTTAGCCCCAAACCACCTAAGGGCACCCGTACGCCTCTCATAAATCTAAACTATCTGGAAACCGTCCTATTCCGCCAACCTCCGTTTGACTCTCATATTTATGTACGTCCATCCCCAAAACCACCCGGACCAACCTAACCATACAATCCCCTTCTTATATACATCACTAAGTATTCCAACGTAGGATAAAGATCACTCTGCCCAGAGGACGATACCTTCATGTTACCCTTTTATGAGATTATTTGATACATCATATCATGTTCATGTCTCATACCCCGACAAGGTATGAGATGGCTTAGCTGATTGGGTAGAGATCAGAATCCACGTTCATGCATGGTGGTTACATGTCAGTCATACTAATTCTCTCCCCACATATATACAAATATACGGTTATACAAATTTATGCATGTTATCATACTCATGTCAGATTATATCCATGTTCATGTTCAGTTTTAGTTTTATGTTCCTATTATATCATATGCCTGCTTATTCTTTTAGTTGCTTTACATACAATACAATTCAAATGTACTAACGTCCCTTTGCATGGGGCATGCACTTCACGATGCAAGTGCTGAGTTTTAAGACGACAAATCTAATCATTAGGAATTTCTTCAGTATCAACTATCTTGGTGAGCCTATTTCATTCGGGATGTCAGTATATTTATTTTCATGATTATGCTAATTAGTAGAGGTATATCAGGGCCTTGTCCTGGTAAAATAGTTTCGCAGTCAGACTCATGATTTAGAGGTTTCATAGACTAGATTAGTTTATCATGTCATGTGTGTTTTTCAGTTATTCAAACTTATTATATTTTCAGACTACTTTCGCAATATACTTTCAAATTATAAAATCATCATCTTGTTTTACATGTTTTAAATAATTACTATAGTATGTTTTGATGCCCATGCTGATTAGCAAACCACGTGGTTCGCTCGGTCACATGCAGTCAGGCACCGAGCGTCGTGTTTCGGCCAAGCCATCATTCGGGGCATCACAAAACTTAGTATTAGAGCCTAGGTTCAAGTGTCTTAGGAACTCTATGAAACCGTGTCCATTTGGGTCTCTCTTATGTGTGTGTAGCGCCCACACATGTAAAAAATTAACCACTAAAACATCTAGGATTGTCTCACTTCTTTTGTACTCTAGAGTTATACCTTCAGGACATTCTTCTAATTCATGTGTATTGCATATTTCAGAAAATCCCTGCTAAAAGTAAATCAGCTACAAGCAAGATGGCTTCTACTAATGTTGCTCATAAGGAAGATACTCAGGCTCATGGAGCCAATTTGGGTACAGTATCCTACCCGATACCTCAGGGCCTGCGGAGGTTCACATTCCAGTTCCGCCGCCAGTTCTACTAACTTAGATTTTAAGGGAGTATTTAGGTGCTCACCATGATTGTAGTTGTTCATACCCAATATCAGGGAATGACTCCAAGTACAGGGACTAGTGGGGAGTCATCAAGCTTCAAGACTCAAGATTTTCTGCGTATGGACGCTCATGTATTCGCAGGGTCTAGCAAGACATATGATCCGTAGAATTTTATTAACGGTCTTCAGAAAATCTTCTGTGTTATGAATGCTACTGAGTTTGAGGCAGCAAAGTTGGGAACTTATCAGTTACAAGATATTGCAAATATCTGGTATGAATCATAAGAACAGTCCCATGGGGAAGTTGTACCTCCTACAACTTGGGATATCTTTGTGGATGCTTTTATTGAACACTTTCTGCCAATAGAGGCTAGGGAGGCAAATGCCATTGAATGTGAGAAGCTCAAGAATAATGGCAGAAGTATGTAAAAGTACTATCTTCATTTTATTTCTCTAGCAAAGTATGCTCCACATATGGTTCCAAACATAAGGGCAAGAGTTAGGCATTTTGTTTATGGTGTTGATCCCCAATTGTACGATGCAACTAATATTTCTGCTCAGAATAAATAAATGACTAATTACTAAGATGGTTGCTTTTGTTCAGGGTAATGAGAGCAGAATGAACGAGGATGAAGCATTGCAGAAAGAGAAGGACAATGAGTTCAATAAGAGAGCCAAGTCTTCAGGTCAATTCAGTCATGGGGGAGAAGGAGCAAGACAGTTCTTCAAAAACAGGTCATCATGAGCTGCTCCATCTTCAACCAGTGCTCCAGCCCCAAAGTTTACTAATGATCATAAGAGGCAGAACTTTAGAGCATTAGGCTCCCAGTCATAAGCCAGTGTGGGTCAAAGTACTTTCAGCGATCCAATTTGTGGTAAGTGTTGTAAGAGACACCTAGGAGACTATCTCCTGGGTATGGATGTTTGTTATGGGTGCGGTCAACAAAGTCACTTTCAGAGATACTTCCCATCAGTGAGGCAGGGTACAAGAGGTAATGTGACTCGGTCCACAAATTCAACAGCTCCTTATAATTCTCAGGGACATTTAGGGTGTGGTATAACTAAGTCCGATAACACAGGCGGAGGTCCAAACCGCTTGTATGAACTATCAGGTCATCATGATACAAAGGCCCGTGCAGATTGGTCATAAGTATACTCATCATTTTCACTTTTGACGTTTATACCCTTATGGATCCTGAATCCACTCTTTCTCTATCTATGGGGGAGACAATCGCTCACACTCTAAAATTTCAATGTAATATTTGCACCTGTGGCGTATCAATAATCTAATCAGAATCTTTCAGTAGCTGGCTATGATTACGAGTTAAACAAGGTCTTTCTAGTTATTGTCAAAATTCAAACTGTGTAAAACACGAGTTAGACTAAAATTCCTATAACTTGGCTCTACTACATGATCTATGAGATGAAAGACTGGAAACCATCCCTAAATGCCTGATAGACTCTCCCTTATAAGTGTGGTGCATAACGCAGCTATAACAATGACTCTGCTAGACACGGTTTGTAGACTCTCTAGGACTGAGCTGCTCTGGTACCAAGTTTATCACACCCTAAACTAGGGGGTGTGGCCGGCACCTGATGCCTAAAAGGCCCGAGCGTACCACCTGTATATCATAACTTGAGCATATAATGATTTGGACCACCAAGGCCCCAGAATGATCAACACAAGGGAAAACTGAATATGACAATCTGATATAATAACAACAAGGCCTATATGCATATACAACAAGGCCGACAAGGCCATAACAAGGAAACTATACATACAAACCCAATATACAAGCCTCTAAGGAAAACATAACTATAATATGGTTGGGACAGGATCCCGGCCTACCCATAACCTACGTCATTAGTAAAATTCAGCTCATGAATTTGACTCAGTAGCTTTGGATGAAGTGAATCTTATCTGCGGAACATAACTAACTCCTATTGGGGAAGTCTATGTACACCTCTATCTAAATCTGCAACATGAAATGCAACGCCCATAGCAAATGCGATGTCAGTACAAATGAAATGTACTGGTACTTAAAGAATGAAAAGTGGTATGAAAGCACAAGCTGTAAAGTAGGGCACATAAAGGCAACCTGATTCTTGAATAACATGTATGTCATTTAGGGCGAACAATGAAAATCTGAAACTATACTGAAAGTTTTGTATACCAGTTTTGTTATATAATCTACACTTTGCTAGTAGCCCGAGGTGTGTAATATGTTTCTTTCCTTAGGTAATACTCTGAGGTGTGTGTATGGATGCACATGTAAGTGCCTACTTGACCGACTATAGTGCGATGTGGTGTGTATAATGTACATGTACAACTTCCTACCAGCTGTTCGCAACAGTGGTGTGAATAATTTATATATATAACTTTCCACCACTATTAGTTTGGTGGTGTGAATGGTATACTGTAATAACAGTGAACTTATGGCCTCTTTGGAACTCAAAACCCTTGACTTTACTTTGGAATGACCCTTGGCTGACTCGATTACATACATCTTTGGAACCATCCTTGTGAGGTCTATGGAGGTCAGAGACAATCAAAATATAAAGACTACAATAATGAGACAAAAAGTATGTTCAATAAAGGATAACAACATGTGAATAGGACCTGTCTTATGAAGGTAACTACAACATTTAGCCCTTAACTTTGGTTTGGTCCATTCTTTTGCTTTACGATGACAACTTATGAGTATACAAGACTCTAACTTGAGACGTTCTATCCGAAAATAGTATGGTCTCAACTGGGTAACCAACAATAAACATTGAATGCAATAATAGAAATGGAACTACTACCGACAATGGATGATCGACATATGAATTGAACGATTCTTTGGTGTTTCCTTTTTTGAAAATGATAAATACTTTGGATTACATGCTTTTGAATACGAATGATAGTCTACATTAAATGAGTGATTTGGAATCAAATCAATAGGTAAAGGTGACCTGCAACTAGACAATTTGTCAAACACTTAGGGTGCACAATTCTCATGCTTTGCTCAATGGATTCCAAGATACTATCATATCCCTTTTCCTTAATTACAACAAAACCAATATCACAACTACCATACCCCATCATAATCCAACCATAACCACCTCAAGAATTCAATCAAAGCAATCCAACAAGTAACACACCTCCATCATAGAGTTTAGCACAATTCTCAAGTGTTATCTTTATCAATTCCACTAGATAAACAAGGATGAGCTGGGGAACATATAAGAGTAATAGAGCCTTACCTTAAACAAAAATAACATACTCCACAACAAGTTCTTAACAAACTCAAAGAGACTTTTAGTTTCCAACTTCAACTAGAGAAGATTACAAGGTGATCATCCAAGAGAGAAATCACTTCATACCCTTAAGGGAATGTTTTTCAATGATAAAAGGACATTTGGAGAGTATTTTGGAGTAACTTGGAGCTACCTAGGTCGAAAATTACATAATGAAAAGGATTACCTTAAGTTTGACTTTAAATAGGCCTCTCCACTGCCTCCCATGTGCGAGTGGATATGCGACACAGATGATGGTCTATGGACACATCTTCCACCACATTTTATGGAATATAGGTGGATAAGAGGTGGCCTCAATATGCGGCCAAATCCGCGAGGCAGAATGGCATTCGTGATGCAAAATTCTTAGCCTATCACTCAATCTTCATCAATCTTTATCGAGATATACTTTCTTTCACCTAATTGACTTCCAACCTTTCGTATACTTCCTTGGAATTCATATAAGTCATACATGAACCTTGGGAAGGGCCTCGGGTCACCAGAGTTTAAATTGATAAATCATACTTTCGATCGCACGCAGAATTACGGGGTGTAACATAGAATTATTCAGAAGATATGCCAAGTGGCCTACAATGAATCAGAGGCCCTTTTCTATCTATCCCAATATATCATGTTTGGATTATGGAAGGCTTACCCTCCAAATAAATTCTAATTGTTGTCCTTGGTCGACAATTCTGCAAGCTAAGGACTATGAAAGTGACCTCTGTGAAAGTTCCATGGCACAATATGAATGTGGAAGAGATGACGTGAGAGGTGGAATAGGAAATGAAGCCTAAATACCATTATATATTCTAGGACGAAGGTTCGGCGTTATTACGAATTTATTATGCCTTCCCTATCCATAATATGAGACTTTATATTGACCCTTCATTTTTATGACTAGCTAATACTTTGAGTGAAGCAGAGCATGATCGAGGACAGATGTATTGAGATACATGGTGAGTTCCTACTCATAACAATTATTATATATATATATAGTATTGTATGTCCTTATAAATAAAGTCTGGAAATCATCCTCTAGTTTATAGGGATTCAGAGAGTTCAATTTATGGAGAAGACTTTGTCAAAATTTTCAGAAAATCCTAAAGGTTGTTGTATCCATGCGTACACTTCTACATTTGAGGATGAATGTTTTTAAAGGGGGGGTGTTACACCCCTTAGTTTTGACGTCCTTGGCATCGCTACTTAAGTAATGTAAACTCAAAGATGTCAACGTCCTTTATATGGACAATGATGGTATAAAACAAGTGTTAAGTAATGGTCGTGGGAGGTTGAGGCTAAATGAATCAAATAAAACACTTTTCAACGAACTTCAACAAAGGAAAATGGATTGTAATAGACCGTTGTTTTGGGATAAGACTAGGAGTGATTAATAATAATCGTATTTGTATCATATAATAATCATATGATAAGGCTTGAGGTCAAGCAAGTTGTAAAAAAAATTGGCAGAAGTCACCGCAAGTTACGTTTGTAAGTTTGCTGAAATTTGGGTCAAATGTCTGAGGTTTTCTCTAAATATACTTGGAGTTCTGGGATGATCCACCCACTAAATTTAAGGCCTATGAGTCTAGTTTCTAACTCATTAAGCAACTCGTCAATACAATATCAGAGTAGAGATATATTCATATTTTCGCGGGATTGCACAAACAGTCCCTTGGGACCCACTTGAGGCGGTGGAATTTCTTAAAATCAATATAACTTGGTGTCTTTATTTTCTAATCTCATTTTCAAAACCAAGAGATACTAAACACCCTAAAATACTTTTTCAAGGGTTCCTATAGGATCCAACGAAAAAACAAAAGGTAAACAACATAAATCAAGTTGTGAATCCCATGGTACTAGTAGAACGTAGTTCTATCACGTTGTTCTTGTGTTCGTTGTCCTTCATAGTTAAGGTATCATAATAAAAGGATGTTATTGTTGAATTAAGGTAAGATTTGACTTCTCCTACGTGTATTTGAGTTCATACAAATTGTATCTAGAGTGCTTGGTTAAGAACTCGTGAAATAAAGATTGGAAATCGTATATGGTGTAGTTGTGAGTTGATGGACTATTTTAAAGTTTGTTAAGAATCTTGTTCTTCTTCATATATAAGATACTTTAGGTTCTGGATATGATGGATGGTTGAAAACATGCAAGATGTTATGATGCAAGTAAGGGGGAATGGGTGTTGTTGTGTAAGTGGGTTAGGTGTTGGTGACATTTGGGTTGACCCAAAAATGGATGCCAAAATGGGGGTCTCGGGCTCTTAGTTTGGCTGGATAGTGGGGTGTTTGGTGGCTATTTCGGATAGATTTGAAGAGAGTTGGATCAAGGCATTTTATGGGGTTGTTGTAGACACGTTAAGGGTTATTTTGATGTTCTAGCTTTGGTGGTTGGATGACAGTAGGATGATAGAACAATACTAAGATAGTGAGGTTCTCGGTTAAGTGTGTGGTGCAGACTATTTGGGGTTGTCGGGATTGGACAGGTATTTGTGGGCTATTTAGGATGGTGACATTTAGTATGGATGTTTATGATGTTGGGTGAAGATTGAACACGAGTTACCAGATGCAATCTCGAGTAAAGGATGGTTGATTTGATTAAGTGTTGGTTCGGTTGATATGGTTTAGGTGTTTAGCTATTGTGGTTGTAGTGAGGTACGGTCGATGAGCCTAAGGATATAGAAATGGGGGTTTTACTTCCTGAATTGACACCAATGATAAGGTGACCAATTCCACAAGGTCAAGACCGGGGTTTGCTAAGTGCAATGCCTGTGAACTAGCCAAATGAGGGTGATCGAAAGTCCTTTTAGTATCCCGAAGCTTAGGATAGGTTGGTTCACACAATTCCAACGTTATCTTACCACTAAGGGGATTCCTTGAGCTTATATATTGATTAGGTCACATAGTCTTAACCAAGACTTACACTAAAGGGAGGGGTGACCCACACATGATCAATATGTTTCAACACACAAGTTGAAAATACAATTTAGATTTAACTCAAACTCAAACTGTTTATTTACAATATCCTAAGGGTCCTATTTATAGTAGTACATGGATTATTCTAGAAGACAAACTAAAGGACACAAACACTAACTTGAACCTTTCGGCCAAGTGGGAACAAATGTGAAAGGGTTTGGGTTTTTTTGGTGGAGAAGGCTGTTCTCGGTCTTGGTGTGAATAATGGGAAAGGGTTTGCCTTTTCTTTGAGACAAAGATGAACTCAAACTCCTTCACACCTCTTTGTGGCATCCAAGTAGAAGAGTGGATGGATTTGTCTTCTCAAGGATCTCATCTTCTTGGAATGTGTTAGGATACTTCCATTCTTTGTACTTGCTTGATAAAGCATTTTGTCCAACCTCTTTATCTCCCCTTGGACAATTTTGAAGACTTTTAAAGTAGCCAAATTCATGAACTAGTTGTTTCATGAATTGTCTTCTTGAAAGCCTTAGCTTCTAGATCATTCTTGTCCTTGCCACCTTGTCCTCTTACCCTCTTCCCGGCCTTCTCAACTTGTAGGAAGAACTCTCGGCCTTGTCACCTTATTACATGGATCATTAAATGTGCATAATGAAAACTAATAGCTAAGCTAAGAACTAAAGGAAAATAACAAGCTAAAATAAATGCATGGTCTCGGCCAAGACCAACAAAAAGGCCGAAAATACAATGTCTTCGTGAACCTTCACGTAACAACTCTAATTCCATTCCATTTCCATGCCATATTAGGCATGTAAGTGTATATTGACGGGCCATCGTTGGCACTCTTAGTAAATCATCTTTCGACTTAGGTGGAGAGTTTAAGTTCGCGGGCTTTCTTGCATCATGTTGACTAGAAGTTGTAAACTCGATATTGAATATTGTTGTGTTGTCTTGTAGGCCTGTTTGAGTGTGTTGTGGTGCTGGAAGTATATAGATGAAGGTTTTATGTGTTCTGGTTGTATTTATAGACTTGGGAAAGTATGTAAAAACGGGGAGATATTGTCCATTTTATATAGAACGAGGCTTCCGCTCGGTAGAGGATTGCTGAACTACTTGTAATTAACATTTGTACCCTTATTGTTGGTTTAAACTTAGGCGTTAAAGAGGATAATTGCAACTTGATACGGCGTGGTTCGATATAAGGTATGGTAAGGCACTTTATTTCATTCTTTTGTCATGATTCTAAATGAGCGAACGTAAACGAATGATATTCATAAATGACTCTACTCTAATGATATTCCATGATGTATTTCTGATTCGTATTGCGTTGATAATTGATTCTTGATGAAAGGTATGATGATGATTTTAATTTCAAATAATAATCAGAGGTGTAATGACCTTACATCTCTCAATAGGCACAAAATTTCTTCTTATGACTCTTACACATGCACATATATATTATGATATTATGAGTCCATGTGTGGCACAAATGGTGTTAAATACGCATATATATGGTACAATGTTGTTATACACACACCATTAATCAGTTGGTTATGATGATGATGATGATGATGCCAACAAAGGCTTAATTGTGTTATATATGCATATTTATGTACGACAGTGTTATATATGCTAACATATTATATGCATGCATATCATGGCCCTCAAAGGCAATTCAAATGTCCAGGCTGATCTCCTTATCCCTATGTTACATTAACATTTTTATTCATATTGTTATCTGTCTTACATAGTCGGTACTTTAGTCGTTGTTGACACCCAATTTTGTCCCATCTTTTATGATTTTATTCGTAATTTTTAATATTTTTGACACTTTTAAAATAATTTTTAAAATATAGGCATATATGTGTGTATCTTCATATTATTATTATTATTCGCATATTTTATATCATTTGCATTTTTATCCGAAATGCTATATTATTTTATTCTCGCAAAATTGCATCACATTTCCTTTTTTTAAGCATTAAACATTTCGTAAATATTATATTTTTATTATCACATCGTTATGTTATTTTAAATAATTCACATCTTTTACAAAAAATATATATATATATATAAATATGTTTTAATATTAAACCCCTTTTATATTTTTATCCATAACCCATTTTTATTTTTTCTAACCCAAAACAATTTCTAACCCATTTTTCATTTTCCCAACCCAAAACAAATTCTACCCAAACAAAACTCCCAAGCCCAAAACCAAACTCTCCAATTAAATACCCATTTCCCCTCTATTTCCCCTCTCAACCATGACCCAACCTACTGGCCCAACATCCCTTCCTTTTAATTCAAAACACACACAAGCCCAACCCGTCGCCCAGGCCCAACAGATCACAGCCAACTCCCTTTTTATTTCCCGTCAGCCCACCCATGACCCAAACCAATTCTGGTCCAGCCCAAGCCCAAATCCCTTACCCTTTTAATCCCCTTTAACCAAAACCAAGAAAATCAAAAAAAATCTGAAACCCTATCTCTCTCTCTCTCGATCAGCCGCGACCCCACACCCCCCATACCGGCGACCCCACGTCGCCGGTCACCTCACCCGACACCACCACCAACCCTCTGCCTTCACTGACCCCCCTCTGTTACGCCGACACCCAAAAATCCGCGACCCATGCCCCTCAAATCCGCGATTTTTTGGCTCTTTATTTTTGAAATTCAAACTCGATTCTTGGGGGGAATCTACCTATAAATACCCCATGATTGTTATTCATACGGAAGAGATTTCGGGGAGAGAAAAAGAGATTTTCGGAAGATTATTCAATATATACATACGTATTTTGTTGTGTTCTTGATTTTAGAGTATTTGGCTTCGTTGTTGTTCCAAGAATCAAGTCCGAAAAGGTTTGTCATCCCCTTTGATTTCTCTGATTTTTCATCGATTTGGGTCGGTCGACCGACCCGGCCGACTTCCCTGGGTATTATTTTCAATTCTTGCATTTCATGTTTATGTATGTTGGTTATCTGAATTTGGTGTAAGATTCGATTCGGATCATCGATGTCGGTCGGGTCCCGGTTTAGATTTTTCCAATTTTCCTACATTCTTTGTTTGTTGTCATTGGTTATCTCAAATTGATGAAATTATTTGACTTGGGTTGAACACACGATTCGGTCAAACATCGACGGTCAGGTCGACCAGCTTTAGATTTTCCCAATTTTCTTACATTCTTCTTTGTTTGTTATCATTGGTTATCTCGAAATTGATGAATTTGTTTGATCCGAGTTGAAACAACGATCCGGGTCGGAACATCGATCCGGTCGGGTCGACCGGTTTGAGTAACATTTTCGAATCCTTGCATTTCATATTCTTGTTATTGGTTATCTGAATTTGGTGTTGAAATCGATTGAGTTTGGATCATCGATTCGGTCAGATCATCGACGGTCAGATCATCGACTTGTCGGTCGACCCGATTTGAACATTTTCAGAATTCTTGCATTACATATTCTTGTTATTGGTTATCTGAATTTGGTGTTGAAATCGATTTGATTTGGATCAACGATTTTGGTCGGTCATCGACGGTCGGTCGACACGATTTGAACATTTTCGAAATTTCTTGCATTTCACATTCTCGTTCTTGGTTATCTGAAATTGGTGCTGAAATCTGATTTCGGGTTTGAATCAACGACCGGTCGGGCGACCGATTTGAATATTTCCATAATTTCGAACTTCGGGTCGTATTTAAAATCGCTCTTCGTCTGTTTCTTTGGCATTATTATTATGTTATTGATTGAATTAATACGCATTCTCTTTGTTGTTTTATTGATTCAAACCAATATTGCGTCCATCTTGAGACGCTTCTCGGTTTCAGATATCGCTTTGTTTCTTGTTTGAATAAATCTGCGTCTGTTTTTCTGTTTTTACTATTTTTAAACTAAAACACCGCGTCATCTCGAAACTATTTTCTACTTCATCGCTCACGCCATCGCCATGCGCATCGCCATCGCTCTGCATCGCTATCGCTACCGCCATCGCTATCGCTACCGCTATCGCTATCGCCAAGCATCGCCATCGCTACCGCCATCGCCATCGCCATCGCTACTTATCGCCATCGTTACCGCCATCGCCATCGCCATCGCCATCGCCATCTTTATCGTATCGCCATCGCCATCGCATCGCTATCGCTACCGCTACCGCGCATCGCTATCGCGCATCGCATCGCATCGCCATCGCCATCGCCATCGCTATCGCTACCGCTACCGCTGCGCATCGCCATCGCATCGCTATCGCTACCGCATCGCTATCGCCTCGCCTCGCTTTCTCGCTACTACCGCCGCATCGTTTCCAATTTTATTTTACCGATTTGAACACGACACTACACCGGCCGATGAAAAATATCCGTCGATTTTGAGGCCTACGATTGCAAAGACGGAAATATAACTTCTGGGCAAGGATGAAGACTTAAACCTTTTATCCGAGATCAACATGTTTAGTAGGCGAGGTGACTAAAATAACCAACAAGTTATATATTCGCAGCCACGACGTGATTATAGTGATCTTTTCTATTTCACCCGAGAGACCGACACGTTTAGTAGGCGAGGCAATCAAAATAAACTACATTAGTCATATGTTTGCAGCCACGACGTGATTGGAATGTTCTTTTCAAAATTTAAGTCTGAGCCCTCCGCGATCAAAACATTCACTGTTTTGAATACGGATATGAAGTTATTCGTATTTAACTGTTTCTAACCGTTTGTTATTGACAGCTTGCAGGGACTAAAGTAAATAAAGGCAATTATTCCTCGGAGTTTATTTATTGTTATTTCTTTCTTTAATTCAGCTTTTATCTCGCTTTGTATTGTAATATTATTTATCGCACTTATGTAATTATTGAAATGCTTAGAATAGGCAAACGTAGGATTTATTCATAGGTTAGTTTAAGATTTGAAACCCGTCGCTAGCTTATTTATTTGTAGGCTCGCAAACTTAGAAATCCTTCGCTAGTTTATTTATTTTAGGCTCGTCACGCTTATTCAAGATTTTTAAAACAACTCTTGTCATCTTTATTTGCTTCATTGTACAAATAAGTTTATCTTTTTATTATTTTTTGCAACTTGTTGATTTTCGAAAGATTCGCTTCTTTGTCATTATAAAGAATTTATTGTCACAAATGCATGTTTTCTAAAAACTTTACATGTATCTTTCTTTTATGTCATCCAAATACGTACTTGTATAAAATGCATCATTTACCAATTATTTGCAAAACATCTTTTAATCTATTATACTTGTAAAACCTACATTTTTCTAACAATAATTAACCTGAGTTTTACCGGATAACCGCAAGTTAGCGGATCTTAAAGGATGCCTAACCCCTTCCCTTTAGGATAATAAAGAACCCTTACCTAGAATCTCACTAGTTTCGCAGACCTTAAAATTGGAGTTACATTGCAGCACTTAGTTTAAATATTTAGGTGTCCTAATTCACCGTAAAAAATAATTAGGTGGCGACTCCTCAATCCTTTACCCAGGAATCACCCCATACGTCCGAGCTCCGCTTTGACCCGAGCCGGGTCGAAAAACGGGCGCGCACAGTCGTATTGACATCCCTTTTGTCGGGGGATATTGTGTTTCATGTCTACAGGTCCAGGAAGACAATTGGATGAGCCTTCTAAGTAGGTTCTCAGCTCAGTTGTGGTTGGTGCACTCCATTTGTTTAGGAGTTTCCGTTTGAGTTTTGGTATGCTATTATGTATATGTTATGGGTATAGCGGGGCCCTATCCCGACCTTATGATAATGATGCTACTATCAGAGGCTTGTAGACATATATCCTGTGTATATACGTTATGATAGCATTGTCGACTTATGTCTTGATTTATAAATTTCATGGTGGCCTTATCGGCCATATCTATGTATACATGCATATTAGGTTGGTATCATCATATGTTTATTTCTTTCATAATGTCTTTCAGTCTATCATGGCAGCCTTGATGGCCCATTCGTATGTTCAGAAGTACAATTAACTCATGTATGTTTGTGCTCGGTAAGTATGGCATGGGTGCCGGTTGTGCCCCTCCGGTTTGGGGTGTGATAGTTCCTTAGAGGCTTGTAGTCATATCTTGTATGTACAATATTAGTATGTCCTTGGCATCCTTTATGTTATTGACACTCATGGTGGCTTTGTAGTCCCTTATATATATATTTTATATATATATATATTTTTATATATATATATATATATTTTATATATATATATATATATTTTATATATACATATATATATTTTATATATACATATATATATTTTATATATTCATCTAGTTCAGTGTACTATACTTGCTCATCTTCAGATTATTACAAGATACGACCTTGTAAGTCTAAGACGTTACAAGACGTTATATAGTTTGGCCTTGTCAGCCTAGATGTCTCGATACATGTTCAATTGGTGTGTTACAGGTTAGTATGTTTGGTTAAGTAAGGCATCAGGTACCGGTCTCACCTCCCCAGATTTGGGGCATCACAAAATTGGTATTAGAGTAGGTTTTTGTCCTATGGAGTCTACAAGCTGAGTCTAGTAGAGTCTTTCTTATAAATGTATTGTGCACCACATTTATAAACATGAAGCTACAAGGCATTTAGGATTGGTTACCCTTCTTTCTTACTCCAGATCGTGCTCTAGGGCTGAGTCATAGAATTTTGAGTGTAACTCACATTTTTGATAAATATTATACAAAGATACTCGTGACTAGAAATACTATAGCTAGCCAAAGAGCTAATGCATCTGTGGGAGAGGCTAGAGCATCGCCTGGTAATGCGGCCCAATCTTAGGCCCAAGGTGAGAACCCCTCTTAGCCATATCTGACTCCACCATATGGGAGCTCCCGAGAGACATATTATCCCTAGTTCCTCCTCATGTTCCATCTGATCAGGACATTAGAAGTGTGGTACATCTATTGACCCAGATAGTGGCAACACAAACTCAACATCAGATGAGATATAGCTGGTGTTTGCAGCCTTCAGGTAGAGAGATATAGTTGTTCGCTGGTATGATTTGTGGGAATGGTCTAAGGGACACGATGCAGCTCTAGCAAAATGAGAGGATTTCTCAGAGGCTTTCCAAGACCATTATCTTCTATTAGAGATTCAGGAGGCCAGAGTTATCGACTTCTTAGACCTCAGATAGAGCAACATCAGTGTTTGAGTGTATAGTCTCTGATTTGATTCCTTATCAAGTATGCTCCATCGATTGTGTATATAATACGGGCTAGGTGTTACTACCCATAATTTTGCATGTGAGAGTGAGTGGGAGTGTAGTTAGTCGACTTGAGCCCCGATGACTCAAGACCCCTTTTAAGGGTCACCTATTACTTATATGGATTTTATGATGGTGTACGGAAGGTTAGAGTTCATCTGTATAGAAGGAAACATCCCTCGACGAAGTTTGATTAAGTTAGTGTGATACACTAAGCATTTTGTGTCGCGGAACCCATTCGACCACTGGATTTTGGCCATAGCATATCCCACCCCTAGGATACCACCCTTCCACCATATGTAGTGGGAAATGTGGCTATAGACCACCATCTATGTTGCATAACCACCCGCACATGGGAGACAATGAAAGAGGTCTATTTAAGCCAAATTTGAGAGCTCACTTTTGTTAAGTCAATTTCGACCCCTCTAGCTCCCAAATTCTCCCAAACCTTATGAAAATGATACAATATCATTGAAGAGTATTTCCATAAGTATATGATGTGATTTCTCCATTGGAAGGCCTGGATCATCTTGAAATCCTCTTTAACTTGTTGAGTGAAGTTGGGTCTTTCTTGGAGCTTGGAAGAAAGCTTGTTGTGGAGGACATCTTGACTGTTTAACGTAAGGTTTTTCTACTCTTAGATGTTATCTAGCTCTTCTTAGCTTAGCTAGTTGAATTAGTAAAGATAACTTGTGAGATTCAATCTATGATGGAGGTATGTTGATTATTGGATTGTTTTGATTAAGTTCTTGAGATGTTTATGACAGGATATTGTGGAATATGATAGTTGTGATGTTTTTTGTTGTAATTGATGAAGTGGATTTGATAGTACCTTGGTTTCCATGAGAACAAAACATGAGAATTGTGTAGTCTAAGTGTTCAATAGAATGTCGTAATGAATCAATCTTGTAACTATCAACTTGATCTTGATACGAATTATTTATGTTACATTGGTCATCGATTGTAAAGCATGTGAGACCTTTTAGGACTAATGTTTCCTAAGCGATAAGGTATGTAAGGCTTACCTTTCCTTCCTTTTGCAATGATCTTAGAAAAACACATCACGAAACTAAATGTTCCTTATGAAATTCTACTCTTGAAGGTTAGAATTGTGGTTATTGTTAATCTTTGAAATGTTCCATGAACCTTATTTGTCCCTTGCGGAGAGTACTTTCTACATTTTTATGATATCTCTTGTTATGTGATGATTCTATGCTTCTTGTTGATTTACGACGGTTGATATACATAGTTACACAATGATAGTTGAAATGTAACGACATTATGTCATTCTGACCATATTTATAAGGGTTTTCTGAGGACATGCATGCATTTTATATATATATATATATATATATATATATATATATATATATATATATATATATATATATATATTATATGACACTGAGTCGCGCTATAGTCGGCCGAGTACGACACTTATATGTGCACACCACTGCAGTTGGGTACATTATATTAGCCCCAAAGAGCATCTTGATGATGATATTTCCCCATAGTGTAGCTTATATATGTGTATACATTTTTAACGAAAGCATGTATGTCATGTGCCCATAATGGCTTTTTAAGGTTCCAGGTTTTCTCTTTTCCTTACCTAACCTTCATTACTGTGTTACTTATGTTTACTTGCATTATATATTCAGTACATTATTTCGTATTGATGTGCCCTTGCTGGGGGCGGTGTGTTTCATTCCCGCATGTGTAGAAAGACGTGTAGACGCTCCTCCCCAGTAGGTTGCCTGAGCTAGTAGTTAGTCGTCGTGATCCACTCTTTCAAAGCCACTGTAGTGTATTGGTAGGTTGAGATGGTCATGTATATGTTCATTTTGGATATGATGGGGCCTTGTCCCGACATATATAGACGTGGTTTGGTTGTCTTTTGATTACATATTGATGTACAACTATTGTTCTGAGACCTTGTCGGCCCTAATTTTGTAATGTTTATACTATGATTTATTACTGGTATGATTGGGCCGTTAAGGCACCGGGTGCCAGCCACACCCCCAAGGTTGGGGTGTGACAAAATTGATATCAGAGTCGGTATGTCCTAGAGAGTCTACAAGCCTTGTCTATTAGATTTTTGTTTATGGATGTGTCATGCACCACATTTATAAGCAGAAGGCTGCAAGATATTTAAGATGGTTTCCTTCCTTCTTATCTTTTATCATAAAAATTTAATTTCCAAATCCCTATCTTGTTTGTGATTTCAGCAATACCTACGACTAGAAGGCAAGCGAGTCCTAGAAGGTTGGATGTGCATGCGGAAGAGGGTACTAGTCAAGTGCCACCCACTAATACGAGACTTTATGAGCCTTAGAATGAGGCCTTATCTCATACCTCTAAGACACCACCACCTCTTGAGGAGCTTAGAGGAGCACATTTCAGTTATTGAGTCAATTAGTGGCCATTCAGGACCAACCTTAGACTACTGGTCCTTCTGACAGAAAGGTTAGTGTGAGTGTCCAGGATTTCATTAACTTGGACCCTTCGGCATTCACCGGGTCATACCCAAATGAGGACCCGCAAAATTTTATAGATCAAATACAATGAACTTTATGGGTAATGCATGCCACCGATACTGAGTCAGTAGAGTTAGCTTCTTATAGATTGCAGGATGTCGCCGTTGTGTGTTATGAGTCATAGGAAAAGTCTAAGGGGCGCCACCAGCAGTGTGGAGAGAGTTTACTGAGGCTTTCCTACAATATTATTTTCTAGTAAAACTCCTACGGACCAGGCAAGATAGGTTTCTACATCTCCAACAGGGTAACATGAGTAACATAAGTGTACAAGAATATAGTCTTCAATTTAACTCCTTAGCCAGATATGCTCCTATAATTGCAGCAGAGATGAGTTATCGAGTGAATCACTTTATGAATTGTTTGGAGAAGCACTTGGTTAATGAGTACACTACAACTTCCTTGAGTCCTAGAATTGATATCTCTCATATTCATGCATATGCTAAGACTTTGGAGGATCGTAAGCTCCAATAGTAGGTCGACCGAGAGCGAGATAGAGATCAGCATAAGAAGGCCCAATTTGTAAGTCAATCTGGTGAGTTTTAAGGTGGGTTCAGGCCCTAGTCTTTTAGATATCTATCTTATCTAGCAGCCAGTGCACCCCCACAGTTTTACGGACTGCGTCGTGATCGATCTGCTTATTATGGACTTGGTTAGAGTTCTCGGGCATTAGGTCCACAGTGGATAAGGTATTATAGTCAGGAGAGACCGTCTTTACCCCATTGTGATCACTGTGGTAGGGCCTATTTTGGGAAATGTCATTAGGGCTTGGACTTGTGCTATTCTTGTGGCCAGTCGGGATTGGTAGCTGCTTCTTCATCTTCAGTGCACCCTCTTATGTAAGGTTCTCAATCGTCAGCCGGTTAGGTTAGAGGTAGAGGTGGAGCGTCTAGTCCGAGCGCTAATTAAAACCGTCGTCACAGGTATACTGCCTATCTTTTCTCATGATGTATATGTGTTAATAGATCTAGGCTCTACTTTATCATATATTACACCATTTGTTGTTGGTAAGTTTGGTAGAGAGCCCGAGTTATTGGGTGAGACTTTTACGATGTCTATGCCAGTTGGTGATCTAGTAATTGCTAAATGGGTCTAACGAGATTGCATAGTGATAGTTATTGGATGTCCCACCTTAGAAAATTTGGTGGTCTTATAGATGGTGGATTTTTATGTGATTCTGGGTATGGATTGGTTAGTCTTGTGTTATGCCAATGTTTATTGTCAAAAGAAAGTTGTTCGGTTTTATTTTCCAGACGAGCCGGTTCTAGAATGGAAGGTAAACTCTCCAACACCTAAGGTAGGTTTATTTCCTACCTTAAGGTGAGGAAGATGATTTCCATGGGCAATATATATCATTTAGTCCTGGGTTGTGATGCTGAAATAGAACCCTCAACTCTTCAGTCAATTGAATTCCCTGATGTGTTTCCAGATGAACTTTCGGGTATTCCTCCCGAAAGGGAAATTGATTTTGCTATTGATGTGCTTCTAGGCACTCAATTAATCTCTATTCATCCTTATAAAATGGCTCCTACTAAGTTTAATGAATTGAAAGAGCTGTTGTAGGACATGTTGGAGGCTTCATTAGGCCCAGTATTTAGCCGTGGGGCACACCTGTATTGTTTGTTCGTAAGAAAGATGGCTCATTGAGAATGTGTATTGATTATCGTTAGCTGAACAAAGTTACTATCAAGAATATGTACCCACTTTTTAGAATTAATGACTTGTTTGATTAGTTGCAGGGTGCTAAATATTTCTCAATGATTGATCTTAGATCTGGGTATCATTAGTTGCGGGTCAAGGAAAGGGATATACCAAATACTGTGTTTAGAACAATAT
This sequence comes from Anisodus acutangulus, assembly GCA_029783415.1. Taxonomy (NCBI): domain Eukaryota; kingdom Viridiplantae; phylum Streptophyta; class Magnoliopsida; order Solanales; family Solanaceae; genus Anisodus; species Anisodus acutangulus. Next base: position 22,534,076 of record CM056505.1, read on the forward strand.
ATGGCCATTATGAGTTCCTTGTATTGTCTTTCGGTCTTACTAACGCACTGATGACTTTCATAAATTTGATGAATCGGATGGTCAAATCATTTTTGGATACCTTTGTGATTATATTTATTGATGGTATTTTTGTTTATTCTCGGTCCGAATCGGAGCATGCTGATCATTTGCCAGTGATGCTACAAATGTTCAAGATCTTAAGTTATATGCCAAGTTGTCCAAATGTAAGTTCTGGTTGAATTCAATAGCCTTTCTTGGCCATATAGTTTTGGATGAAGGCATTAAAGTTGACAGACGAAAGATTGAAGCTGTGAAGAATTGGTTGAGGCCTACTAAACCTACAAAAGTTCATAGTTTCTTGGGGTTCGTTGGATATTATTGGAGGTTTGTAGAGGGCTTCTCTACCATATCTGCCCCATTAACAACACTGATGTATAAAATAACTAAGTTTCAATGGTCAGAGAAATGTGAGTAGAGTTTCTAGAATTTGAAAGATAGGTTGACATCAGCACTAAAAGGTATGTTGTGTATTTTTATACATCCACAGTTGGCCTAGATATGTTCTAATGTAGCACGGTAGGATTATTTCATATGCATTGAGGAAGCACGGGCAGCATTGTTACACCACACACTTTGACATTGATTATGTCACGAGTTAACTAACGTAAGCATAAAGAGGTTAAGATTCATGTAAAAGGTTAAGATAGGTTTATTGAAGTGATAGGTAAGTTTCATAAGTATTCAGGGTTAATCAAATCAAAGAAAACACTTTTTGATAATGTTCGCCGAAAGAAAGTGGATTGTAATAACACGTATTTTCAGGGTGAGACTAGGAGTACTTGATATGCTAAGAAGGTCATGTTATAAGATATTTTGAATTGTAAAATAGCCGTATGTCACATTTTGAGGTCAAGTAAGTCGTAAAACAAAAGTCGACAAAGGCCATTGTAAGTTACGCTAAGAAGTTAACTGAAATTTGGGTTAGATGTCACAACAATTTTCTCTCAATATACTAAGGGTTAAGGGGTGATCCACACATGAAATGGAATTTCTATGAGTCTATTTCCCAGCGCATTAAACGTTTCATCGATACAACATCGGAATAGAGAAACGTTCATATTTATGTCAGACTGCTAGGCAGGCAGCCAAGGGAGCTCGTGGCGAGCTCCATAACGAGGTAGTATCTCTCTTTGGGCTTTGCTCAGTGAGCAAGTGTGCCCAAAGTGAGGTGGTGGGATTCTTTTTAAGTCCCCAAGTTGACCCAATCTTCATTTTCTCACCATTTTTTAACCTAAGCAGCTCCATAAGCACTCCTAGGGTTATCTAATGGTTTCATAGCTATCAAAGGTATGTTTGGAAGTTATAAACGTCCATCCTTCACCGGGAAGTTCATGGTGTGATCTTATACCTCATTTCTCCTTGTTGTTGTTGATTTAGAGACTTGGGAATTGGAAGCAAAGAGTGCTAAAGGATTGATTCTTAATTCTTGAGGTAAGCTTCATCTCCTTCTTTATGTAGTTAAGCTCATACAAGTCATGGAAGTATTGTTGTTAAGATCTTATGAAGCGATAGTCCGAAACATGGAGAGTTAGGTTGTATTGATGTTGTGCTTCAAATAAGGGGTTATATGGTATTGAGTTGTTGGGCGTGATGTTCGTATTATAAGTAGAGAAGAAGAGTATGGAAAATCATGTTGTATTGTGTAAGTGATGAGTTTCTATTGGTGAAATGTATAGTGCTTTATGCACTTGAGGTGTTCGATGAAATGTCGTAATAAACCGACTTATAGTTTATTGATCTGACTTTGATTAGAATCATTCATATGATGTAGATTATCATTCACGGAGCATACATAAACTTGTGAGCTATTAATATCCATGTGACAAAGGTATGTTTAGGCTAAACTCTTCCTTTTTATGGCTTGATTGTTGAAATGATGACGTACAACGAAACATCCACCAAAGAGAACTCTATTATTGTCTATGGGAGATATACTTGTTTCTTTACTCTTGAAAGGTCCATAATTCTTGTTTATCCCTTTTTGGGTGTACTTTCTGTACTTTATAACATCTTGATTATATTGATATATTGTAGCTCGTTGTTGGTTTCATAAAAGCTAGAAATGATGTATATTTTTTTATGGATTCGTGTGACAACTCTACTCTTAGTTGATTAGGACCTGTTGTTTATGGTCTCCTATGAAGTATATATCCATGCTAAAAGGTTCCTTTGGCTTCAAAATGAAGTGAGTGTTTGTTGATGATAGTTCCAAAATGCTACTCGGGGGTTTAAGGACCTTACGTCACTCCGATGAGTTCACAACATCTCCTTTTGACTACAAAGATAGTATGAGTCTGTGCGTGGATCTAATGTCGACATATAAGGGAAGTAATAATGTTATATATGCATGTACAAAACCTAAAAGAGCTTGACTAAGTTACTTCTATTCACCATCGAGCTACGACCAGTTGGGCAGTTATATATCATTATTTACCACTGGTAGGGAAGACATATATTCACCACCAAGCTACGTCCACTCAGGTAGTCATGCTATATGCATTTACCACTAGTTGTGAGTTATGAATCATTTTTACCATAGGTAGGACATACACGTATTTACCATTGAGCTATGGCTGGTCGGCCAGTCATGCTATATGCATTTACCAACGGTTGGGCAGTTATGTATCATTATTTACCACCGGTAGGGCAGACACGTATTCACCATTGAGCTACGGCCAGTCGGGAAGTTACCACTAATTAGTTAGGCAGTTAAATGGTTAGAGTTACGACGTTAATGTAGCTGTATAGAATATGGTTATAAGATAGGTATGATTGTTATGTATATTATGACCACAATAGCATTTCAGAGGTTAGGGATTATTAGTATCCCTCTATTTTATGATTATGTACTATTATGTTTTATTTCCGCCTTACATATCCAGTACATTAGTCGTACTGACATCCCTTTGCCTGGGGATGCTGTGTTTTTTGCCACACAGGTTCAGGTAGGCAAGGAGAGGACCCTCTATTATAGAGCACCATCAGATATCAACTTTTGATGGTGAGCTCAATCTCCTCCTAGAGTCTTGCCGAGTCAGGGTTATGTTTATATCTTTTTGGTATCTTGGGTATGTCGGGGGCCCTGTCCTAACTTATGTATTATGTTGATGTTCCTTCTTAGCGGCTTTGTAGACATATCCTATGTTGTGCAGTTTATTCAGTACGATCTTGTAGGGCTGGATGTTTGTTAGAGATTATATTGGCCTTATCGACCTTAGTATGTATATATGCATTGGTTGGCTTCTTCTATTTGCAAGATATTATGTCTTGTTGTTTTACAATTATCATTCTGAGGCCTTTTCGGCCCAGATAGTTATACATTCGTGTGATGATATTCAGGTGGTACACTTGGGCCATCCAAGCACCGTGTATTGACCCACCCAAGGTTTGGGTGTGTGAAACTTGGTATCTGAGAAAGTCGTGTCCTAGGGAGTCTACAAGTCATGTCTAGTAGAGTATTTCTTATGGGTGTGTTGTGCACCATACTTATAATTAGGAGGCTATATAACATTTAGGAACTATTACCATTCTTTGGTATTCCAGATCGTGCAGTAGAGTTTAGTCATAAGAACTTGATTTCAATTAGTACAGATGAATTAGTGTGAAGTTTTTACCGGATTATGTATGCACTAAAGGTGAAGGTATTATATTAGAGCTTTATGGTATAGATGTCAATCCTACCTATGCGAGAGGATAATGTACGAGGATTTGATGTAAATGTGATAGAGGTAAATGAGGTATGATATACCTAAATACAGAAGGTTATGAATAGTCCACATTTATAATAGAGACAAAAGCGCTATGATTCAATATCCAGAAATGATAGTGGTACCATTAGTACCATATGCATATGGTGTTCAGGTACCAAGAGGTCTAGCTATGAGAGTAAGAAGAAGTTAAAAGTGGTGTGATGTATCAATTAAAGTTCTGGAAAAGTATAAGAAAGTCTATAATGCTAGCAAGGTAAGAGGAAGGTTATGAATATTATAAGCAGAATAAGTGTAGGTCGTAAGCCAAGGTATGGTAGTGCGACAAGGTTTTAGGTGGATAGAAGTAAAGGTAAGAGAAAGTAAGTAAGGAAATGACGAGTATAAGTAGAACCTTGGGATTAAACTTGTCACAATCCAAATTGGGAGGGGGGGCGCACTAGCCCAAGCGTACCACTCTAAAACATGACCCGTAAATTAAATGAAAACTTTGTCCTACAAAGCCATAACAATGTGACTAGTATGGAGGTATAACCAACATACATACATGGATGACAAGGCCCGTAACTAGATAAACAAGACCCCATCTGGACATCATAGCAAGGGAGTACAACAAATCTAAAACAACTATATACAATATACAGGACCGGTGAGGTCATTGTACAAATCGGCTGATCAAAACACAGGCCGACAAGGCCTTACAGGGCAGTTGTGCATACAAACCAAATCTATAAGCCTCTACAGAAATATAACTATAATATGGTCAGTACAGGGCACCGATGTACCCATCAACTGTAATTATACCAAAACTCAGCTCATGACTCTGACTCGGTAGTTTCAGATGAGGTAAAGAACAAATAGCCACAAGAAATACTTAAATTCCCAACTTGATTCACTTCTAAGACTTCTCTAATAATCAACACAACGAGGATCCCTTACGATGAATTTACTTGATTTCCCCTTTGATTTGGACTTAACTCATGTGACAGTATTTGGAGAGAGTTTAGGGTTGTCTAGGGTTAAGAAAATAGAGTGAAATGAGTTTGGGTTTGAAGGGACTTCTATTTATAGGGGAGAGGAAAGTTGGCACCAACATGGGTTGTAGCAGGGTCTTCGAACCGCAAACCATGCCTGCGAATCGCAAGTTGGGTCATGGACCTTGTCAGTGTTCCGCCATACACGTTTTCCCTACAACATTTTCTTAAAATATTTATAACTTTTTGTTCAGAGATCCGATTAACGAATGATTTATTGCGTTCGCTGAACTTAAATTTAGATAGGTTATGCATCCCATAATTCATTATATAGAGAGAGATATGTCCCTGCCAAGTTGGGCCTAAAATATAGTCCAAAATTTTTCATGCCATTCCCCGACTTTCAGTGAACTTAATACCTTTGATTCATTTGGCCTTGTGTAATGACTAATTTGGTTGTTTAGGCATTTTACCCTTTTACCCATGTTGACTTTTCCTCTAGCATTGTTAGAGTGTATTCGGCGTGCGAGGATGGGTGGAGTGGCTCTCGAAATAGTCGAGTGAGTGTTGGTGGATTTTGAGAAAATTAGAAGCTTTAAGTTGATTAAGTAAAAAAGTATTGACTGATAGTTGACTTTGAGTATATGGGTTCATTTTTGGGTTCCGTCGCTTCTGGTAGTTTTAGAGGGTCAATTGTGACATTTTCTAGTTATTGGTTCACTTCCTAAGACATTCACATGTACTTTATGGCCTTATTTGTGAAATTATGCTATTTGGTTATTTTGGGTGATTCTTTTAAAAAATATGTTTTAGCTCAGTTATATGAGAGATCTGAGGGTGTGAATGAGTTCATAGAACTGTTTACCTTTGGGTAGAATATTTGGTTTGTATCTTGGGGGTACATGAGTTTTCGGGTGTTCGGTGAAAGATTGAGTAGTTTTCTAAGTGTTGGTTCTGGTGTGCCGCACCATCGATTGGTTTGTCGCTTCTACAGGCCCACCTCTGCGTAAGTTAGCTAGAAGATCGGGCCTTGTGAAATTGTGGGGTTCTGCCCCTATGGAGACTTCCTCACAGAGGTGATGGTGCCTCTGCGGTGTTTCAATCACACTAGTGCCTATGCAGAAGTTTAGTGTTTCCACTACGGTGAGGCCGCATCTGCGTGATCAATTCTGTCGGTGCGAAATTGTTGTTCAGTCAGTTTCTTAAATTCCCTAAAATGATTCACTTTCCCAAAACACCATATCTTAGTATTAGAGCTGGTTAAGAGGGAATTTCTTGAAGTTTGTGCTTGAGTTCTTCATTTGAGGTGTATACTTCACCTTTATTGATTTTGATTATTAATTTAAGGTTTCTAATCCTATTTTAGACTTTATTTGGGGAAGATGAGTTCTTAAGTTTCATGACAGAATAAGAGGGAATAAAATCTTGATTTTAGGGTGTAAAATGAATTAGATGATCTTGATACTATGAATTAGTATTGTTTAATGTTGGATAATGATGTTGTAATGATTAATTTTATTATAGAAACCCTTTTCATTTTGGGGAAATTCTAGGGTTTGGAATTGGGGTTTTCCTCAATCTTGTAATTAAGGACCCTATTGGAATTAGATTTCAAATTAACTGAAGGATGGGACTATTTAGTATACTATAATTCTTTTTGAGTAATAAAGTTTAGATTTTGGCACTGTGGGGCCGAGGTTGATTTTAGGTGTCTTTTGGTATATTTAAGGACTAAGTCCTTGTATGTGTATTAGCTTATTATTAATGTAGAGTCTATGTATTATACACTATGACTACTACCATGCGCTCTGAAAGAGCAAGGCCAGCGCTGAAGGTTGATTGTTCAGGGCTCCTGCTCATTTTTTAGGTAGGCTACAACTTCTCTTGTGTAGACTTCGATAGAAGTACGTAGTAGTTATAAATGTTGAGGAGTATTGGGCGTGTTTCGGAGTCCCACCTTAGTGGTTGTGATGAACGCTTGGGTGGGTACTATTTTTAAACTGTGATGATAGGCGATTTGGGGAATCAACCTTAAGTTGATTCTGACTGCTGTTGGTTAGGGTTGTCGCCGTTATATGGGCTTGTCGTCATAATTGCTATTGTTTTGTTTTTTCATTACAGTGTTTTTGATATGATATCCTAATTGTACCTAGAGTACGTGTTATTGACTTCCTGAAAGCATGTGATATTCATCTCTTGTACTTGGGTGCATCTCCTACATCATGATTACTTGCCTTTTATTATCATTTGCATGCATACACTCATGGTTCTGATGATATTAAAATGAGAGTGGTATGAAAGTATTATAGGTCCAAGAGGCTAGTAAGGTAATAATACTTTATGAGATGGTTGGCAATACTGAGATGATAATGATATACTGTGGACCGAGTTGCACACCTGTAACAGATGTTATTACAACCAAGAGTTGGGTCCATTAAGAAATTTCGGATGGGTATATTGACTTCAAAGGTCCTCTATTGGTGTGTAGTTTATAGAATTTGAACGTCTATATACTGGAGATGAAATGTACCTGGCACATGCGTTGTATATTCATACCTTGGTTACTTGTTGTTTGGTAACGTGATATAGATTGGTTATTGGAACTTGGGTGATTTCTTGATTAAATGGATTTGGATAATGTTATTGATTATAATGGACCGGATTGGTTGTCATGATTGGCTTGTTCTATGTGAATTGTGTCATGTGGTTACACCTTTATGAGTTTGAGTAGTCGTCAGACTTTATTGTGGTCGGTGGATTATATTGGCTTGTATTTCTTGATGTTTGACAATGTTATCTAGTAAAGGATTGGTCGAAGTGTTGTTGTTGTAGTTAAATGACTTGTATGTTATGCATGTGTAGATCCTCTCCTTAATCGATGATGTACGACGTAGACTCCTACTTAAAGTATAATAAAAACATTAACTGAACGAGTATGTGTCTTGCTCTTACTGGCATAGAACCATAATCAAGCCTAAGAGCTAGAGAGATTAAGAAGATAATATTGTTATTATCAAACTAATTGTGAGACCTCTTGAGAAGGATTGTGATATGATGTTTTGCACTAGGGTTAACCTGTCTTAATTGATTATTTGATAACTTGGGTAGGTGGTGACTATATGAATATAACTTAGACAGAGTTTACTAGTCGGTGGGTATTAAGTGTAAGATCTCTGTGTGCAATATGATTGAATTGTACTTGCCTGTGATTGAACCCTTATGTGAATAAGGTTACTTATGTGACTACTTGAACTGCTTATAATAAGATCTATTTAAGAGTTAACTTGAACTGCCTATAATAGGATCTATTTAAGAGTTAACTTGAACTGCCTATGAAGCCTACAGGGGTAGTTTTGTCCTCATACTACACTTGATACATTCTTTTGGATACAGATACAGCGTCTCCCTACATTTCAGGACCTCGAGGTGGAGTCTGAGCCGATGGATTTCTAGACTTCAGGGTGAGGATGCTTCCTTCCCGCATACCCTTGGAGGCTCCTATTTTACTTATGTCTTTTTATTTACCAGAGAGACATATTCAACCTTATTAGACTTGTTGCTTTCCCATTTGACTCATGTATTTGGTTTAGAGCTTTTCTATTATTGACCAGATTCTCAGGGGTTGTATTGAGGATTACCAAACTTATTCTCCCCATTTATATCATGGTTAGATAGTTTTATTAGGTATTTCGTTATTTCCGCATTCTTTCTTCAATTATGTTTTTAATTGGGGAAGTGGTTCGCCTTCCAGTGGGAACAGTGTAGGTGCCACCACGATTTCATAAAAGGGGTCGTGATACCTAGAAACCTTTTGGTACTCTCTTAACACTTGAGAACAACCTTCATTAACCTTATAAGGGTATCATGACCTTTCTGGCTTACATTAACTTACGACGATTGCAACGTACAAAGTATGGGGTGTAACATTCTTCCCCCCCTTAAGAACATTCGTCCTGAATGTGGGGTACTATAACTTAGGGTTATAACTCTTCGATTTCTCAGAAAATTTCTACAGAGTTTCCTATGTAAATAGGACTATCCAAAACATGTCATGCAACCAGAAAATGTATCCAATTCCACACAGGGCCATATAACAATCATAATAAAACACACTGGCCTCACACGACTGTTTACCTATCTAGAAATCAAAAGGGTTAGCCATAACTTACCTCAACTGGAAAAATGTCAAAATCTGGGTTGTGTCTGTTACATATGTATCAACAACATTGCCTTTACAAGGCACATAAGGTTAGCTTAATGGCTATAAGACATGAATAGGAGAATAGCATCACACAAATGTTGACGTAAACTTGTAATCTAAAACAAACGAGGATATCTGGACATCGTTTCCTCCTCAGAATCTCATGTCATCCTTTCCACACTATTGTTTTCCCACTACACTATAACATATGTTATTTCTTTGGCCTGCAACTTCTGAATCTAATGATTTAAAATAGGAACCGAGATTTCTTCTTTCGAGTTCTCTGTAATACGAATATCCTCTACAGAGGTAACACATGAAGGATTTATTATGCATTTCTAAAGTGTTTGACGTTTTCAATACTATATGAATTATTCTAAATTGCGGAGGTAGTTCAAGTCTACAAGTTACCTAGCCAATTCTCTGAACAATCTTTATGGTCTGACCCACTTTAGGCTAAGCTCGCCCCTCCTTCCGACTCTCATCATGCTCTTTGTAGGGAATACCTTCAAGAATTACCAATTTGAAATTCAAAGCCTTGTTGTTATGCTTTTGAATATAACCTACTGACAATTTTTAGCACTCAACTATTTCTGCTGAGAGACCTCATCTGCTTATGAATTAATACTTAAATCAGATCTCATCAACTCGAGTTTACTTAGTTCTCACTATCCGATTGGAGTTCTATACCTCCACTCATTTAGAGCTTCATAGGGTATCATTCTGATGTTTATCTCGATAGCCATCATTGCACCCAACTTTTTAAGAGATAGGTGATCATATCATCCTCCTTTAGGACCCACTATGCAAATTCATAACATGCCCTCAAACATCTGAATCATATGCTTGATTTGAATATCCGCTTGAGGGTGGGGCTAATCGGGGGTATCAAAAATCCTCTTCGAACGGTCTTCAGAACTTTGTTAAAATTGAGAACCCTTTTCAAATACAATACAACCAAAGACACTATGAAGGTACACCATTTTCTTAACCGTACCATCTTACGTAGTCCTTAGCCGTATAGAGAGTTCTGATTGGCGAGAAACGTGTCAGCTAGTCGGCCTATTAGCAATCACTCGAAGAAATTAACTCATGATAACAGAGAGATAAATCCATAGGAAAAAATCCATAGGAAAAAATCCATATTAACCATATCTCATTTTTTATCGGGTCCTTAATGTTTTGTCTATCCATCAGCTCCTGGTGCTCAATCTATACCTGTTGACAATCAATACTCTGGCCACAACCTTTATAGGTTCTTTCTCATGTCGCTTCATTAATACACCCTTTTAACATCTTAATACATCTTAGTACACCCCAAAAAGATACTAGTATTGCAATCAGGGGTCTTTATTGTAATCTTGTTTCATAGTTCCGGTACATTGGGTGTGCACAATTTGTCATGATACCCAAGAGTCCTTTTTCTATTAAGCTCTAAGGTTATAGTCCCCTTTGGTTAAATACTCTTCCCAATTTTTACACATATGGGATCCTATCCAAATGTTCCTTACCTTTAAATACGAAGGGCAACTCTATCGAGTCCTAGATCATAAAAATACCATCTTTTGAATTCATTTGTCTGTCTTCCACTTGACTAACTAATATGCCCCTTAGAATAATTCCTTTCCTTGACTTCTGCACTAGTTAATCCACTTGTGGATATACGTCTGATTGTACTGGTTATGATTCTTCTTAAATTATAATGGTATAGGACTATCGATATATAAGATCTGTAAGAATACTTAAGCCACCACTTCTTTCATAACTTTAATCTTGTTTCTTGGTTATTATATTAGAACTCTTATGGTTACAACACCTTAGCCATGAATATTCCATGGATAATGTCATCGAAACTCTTATTCAGGGTCTGGAAGAAGAACTTTTCCATATTCTCTTATTACTCGTGGCTATAATCAACTTTCTTTCCTTACTTATTTTAACACTTTCCTATTCATTCGCTTACTTATCATACATCATTCATTCTAAAACGTTCTGGTATATATGTGTAGTCTCACACATTTTTGTTGATTCTTATCTTATCTAGTAAAGAACAAGTTGTTAACATACTCATTTATGTGGTCCAAACTAGATTTTGAGGATTTGATACTACATAACACTGTTTGGCTATCCAAATCTGGTCCTCATACTCAGATCTGAATTTCATAACTTGCCTTATAGCCTTATAGATAAGACTTTCCGTCGATGGCACTTTGGAAAAAGATTTCCCTAGTCACATTTATTTGTAAACTCGTTACTCCATTTGTCTTATAGAACCTTTAGTCGATTCAAGTATGCTCATAGATATATTTATTTGCCACACATTTTTCATCTTTTCTATCAGATCATTATCCCTTGACATACCTTTCTAATGTCTACCTAATATTCGTAGGCTCATCGGCCCCTTCTCTTTCTTCTTTATATGTGTATGTCAATATTTTACCCATTGTTGCTCATGTTTACCTACTTTCTGAAAGTCATCGCACATTACAATCCAATTGGCAGCATTACATAATTCAGTGATTTTTTTTCAAATTTCCTTGTCTTGCCATAGTTAGGTATTCTAATGATCGACAACTCAACAATCTTATTACTTCTCCATTTCAAGTTATCTGGGGGGGGAGTTCTTGTCTTTAATGTACTTCTTATAACAACTTTTCAAACAACAAAGGTCTGACACATCTAGTCGAAGATTACTCATTATCCCTTTCTGCTTTGGGTCCTTACATCGTATCGACATAACCCCGCCATTAGGAAACCTGTATAACCATAGCCTCGTTTACTCTTACCCTTCTCATCACTATATTCATATCCATCATTTCCATACTTATCTTTGTGTCAACACTTCATCATGTTATTCCTCTCATACTTATTATCCATTTGTAAGACTTACCCAACTATCTTCGACTATCTCGAAATTCCTATCATCACCTGCCTTCCGCAAGGCATTCTCGCCAAAAGGGGTACTTAGAACTATGCCATATTTCCCATATCATGCCTTGTCTTACTAGTACGATGATATGTAGCTCCCAACCAAACCTACCTTCTATTACCACAGATAATTAATCCTTATGTGCGACTTGGGGTCATTATTCTTGGTGCGTCATCCATCACAATTTTCTTAAGCGTATTCATAACCAATCTTAATATGAATTATTTGAGATAATCCATCATTATCAATCAACGTCCTAGGGTCATCCCCAACATCTTTAAGGAAAGTATGACCATTTGGGTTACGTGTACATAAGATACTTTCTTGTTTACGTCAACGAAAATCACCTTGCAATGGGTAGGTTCTTATAACCTTCTTCAATCCTCCAACAATACTTTCTACATCCCATCATCCTATATTATCTTCACCTTATCATATTTCTCACAAAACTTGGGGTTTCGTAAAATCATTGGATTAACGTAATATCGTAAGTCTAGGATGCACCTAGTATAATCATTTGGAAGGGATAATCACGTTATATCCTTTGTCACTATATCAGATTTAGTTCTATATTCTCCTAGCCTACCAGCGTGTATACGGGGATCTAACTAGTGTTGTACCCTTACAGTCATAACCTATCCTCATTGGAGGGTCTAATCCCGAAGTGGTGCCATATAACTATTCCCCATATAAGGGTCAAAATAATACTTTTGACATAGAACAGGTCATACTAAGTCCATAGGAGGTAAAGGGGTCGACAACAAAGTAATAATAGCATACCACAGATAACATCGGGGCTCAAGGCTCCATCCACTCCCGTACCGTTACCTTTACCAATCAACTTTGGACACTCGAGAACCTTGTGTCCTTAGTTGTCATACCAGTAACAAACATCTGTACCCTTAAGACATAATCCTACATGCATGCGACCACACTGTCTGCAAGATGGCGGGGTGGTCTCACTAGATCTGTACTACTCTAACTCTAGAATATCGGTGTTTGAGAACCCTGTCTTAACTTTACCCGAGAACTCTGGTCATACATAATCGGTCATAAAGGTCCAACATGTGGATCATACAAGTATCGCTCATTGCCACACTGTCACCTACTGTACTCACCAACAACTTGGCCCTCTCATCACTGGTAACTATAGGCGGCCTCTGACTGAAAATCTCACTAGGACATGAGCTGCCTAACCATTCAAGGGGTTTGTCAATATAAGATGCTCTGGGATGGTGCCCTTCCTACGAGGCCACAAAGTGAGTCAGTACCTATACCGCTCTCTTAGAATCCTCATCAGATGGAGCCGGTGGTCGAACTGGTGATATGAGAGCTTTCCTCAGCTCCTCCGATACTACTAGAGTCGAAGATACCTGGAAATGTGACTCACTCGTGTCCTTTGATGGATCTGTCTCAAGTAATACTCGCATCCCCTCTCAACTCATCCTCAATCTTCCTGCTAATCATAGCCCTACTAAAAGAAGGCCTCGATGTAATCACAAATACGATAAGGTTTATGGAAAGAACTCGTACGACTCAGCTCTATAGCACGATTCTAGATTAAGAAGAAAGGTAACCATCCTAAATGCCCCGTAGCCTCATGTTTATAAGTGTGGTGCACAACATACCCATAAATAAGACTCTATTAGACACGGTGTGTGGACTCTCTAGGATAGACCTTCTCTATTACCAAGTTTGTAACACCCAAAATTGGAGGGGTGGCCAGCACTCGATGCCGCACTTTCCTGAGCGTACCACTCTGAAACATGACCTGCAAATCAAATAAAACTTCGACCGGCAAGGCCATAACAATGTGACTAGTATAGAGGTATAACCAACATATATACAGAGATGACAAGGCCACCAACTAGATAAACAAGATGATATCTGGACATCATAAGAAGGGAGTACAACAACCCCAAAACAACTATATACAAGACCGGTGAGGTTATCATACAGATTGGCTGATCAAAACACAGGCAGACAACACCTTACAAGAAAACTATCTATACAAACTAAATCTACAAGCCTCTATGGAAATATAACTGTAATGTGGTCGGGACAAGGCCTCCATATACCCATTAACTATAACTATACCAAAACTCAGCTTATGAGTCTGAATCGGTAGCTTCGGATGAAGTGAAGCTTACCAATCAACCGCTGAACTCAGAAGCTCCTACTAAGCGAGCTAGTGTACCAAAAGTGAGGCGTTGGGATTCTTTATAAGTCCCCAAGTCGATCCAATCTTTATTTTCTTACCATCTTCGACCTTAAGAGTGCTAAAGGATTGATTCTTGGTTCTTGAGGTAAGCTTCATCTCCTTCTTTATGTATTTAAGATCATACAACTTATGGAAGTATTGTTGTTAAGAGTTTATGAAGCGATAGTCCGAAACATGTAGAGTTGGGTTGTATTGATGCTGTGCTTCACATAAGGGGTTATATTCACAGTGTTGAGTTGTTGGGCGTGTTGTTCATATTATAAGTAGAGAAGGAGAGTATTGAAAAGCTTGTTGTATTGTATAAGTGATGAGTTTCTATTGGTGAAACATATAGTGCTTTATGCGCTTGAGGTGTTTGATGAAATGTCGTATGAACCGACTTATAGTTTGTTGTTCCAACATTGATTAGAATAATTCATATGATGTAGATTATCGTTCGTGGAGCATACGAAACTCATGAGATATTGATATCCAAGCGAAAAAGGTGTGTTCAGGCTAAACACTTCCATCTATTGGCATGATTGTTGAAATGACGATGTATAACGAAACGTCCGCCAAAGAAAACTCTATTATGGTCATGCTTGTTTCTTTACTCTTGAAAGGTCCCATAATTCTTGTTTGTCCCTTGTCGGAAGTATTTTTTGCACTTTATAACATCTTCATTATATTGACATCTTGTAGCTCATTATTGGTTTCATAAAATCTAGAAATAATGTATATTGTTTTGTTGATTCATAATAAAATGGTATGTTATCTCCATAATGACAGTCGAAACTGTAAGAACTCCACTCTTAGTTGATTAGGAGCTCTTGTCTATGGTCTTCTATGATATATGTATCCATGCTAAAAGGTTTATTTGTCTTCAAGATGAAGTGAGTGTTTGTTGATGATAGTTCCAAAATTCTACTCGGGGGTTTAATGACATTACATCACTCCAATGAGTTCACAACGTCTTCTTATAAAATCCAATGCTAGTATGATTCAGTGTGTGGATCTAATGGTGACATATAAGCGAAGTAATAATGTTATATACGTGTGTATAAAACCTATAAGAGCATGACTATGGTGCTTCGATTCACCACCGAGCTACGACCGGTTCGACAGTTATGTATCATTATTTACCACCGGTAGGGTAGACACGTATTCACCACTGAGCAGTGGCCAGTTTGGCAGTCATGCTATACGCATTTACCACCGGTTTGGAAGTTATTTATCATTAAAACATTTGTTCTTTAAGAAACCTCCCACAACTCCGTCTTAAATACTTGTAGAACCTTAATTAGACGATATAGAAGATGGAACTTACCTCAAGCCAAAATAATCACTTTAAGTCCAAGCTCACTTCTCCCCTAAGAATTCTCCAATTTATACTCAATAATTCAATGAGGATTTCAAGATCATCTAGGCTCTCCAAGGGGAAAATCACATCATAAGCTTATGTATATGTTCTTCAATGGTGTAGGAACCTTTATGGAGCTTTTAGGAAGGTTGCAGGTGTGATTTGAGGTGTTGGGAGTAAAAAATGAGCCTTTATTTGGGTTATAAAGCCATAGAACCGCCCCACCATTTCGGGTTTGTAGTGGCACTTGCGGCCGCAAGTCACCTATGTTGCGCTGCAAGTCCCACGTATCTTTGGGTTGAACATCCCATAAACGTCCAAATTGTGACCTATATGCGGTGCCGCAAAGTAAGTTTGCGGCCGCATTCTACTTTCGCCGAAATGCATTTTATTAAAACAAACATAACATTTTCTATAGAGCTCCGATTGACGAACTGTTTGTTACATTGGAAAGTAGACTCGCTGAAATTCAATATAGATAAGTTATGAATTTCATAATTCCTTATATACTAAGAGATATACTCACAAATATTTTGGCCAAAATTCTCTCCCGAATTCTGCCTATTTCTCCCCAAATTTGAACAAACTTACTTTTTTTGATTCATTTAGCCCCGAACTATTATGAACCATACTTATCACCATCTACACCTTTATTATAAATTTTGTGAAAGGATCTCAACCTCACTAAGATTTTGTTAATGAACCCAAAATGAAACTGACATTCGAAGTACGGAGTGTAACATCCTTCCCCCCTTAGGAACATTCATCCTTGAATGTTGGGGCTTACATGTATAGAAACCTCACACTTGCGACTGTTCTCATACCAAGGTATCTTATAAATGTACATCACCTACGTACGACTATCACTTCTATTTTGATGCTTAATCCTTTCTTATTCAAGCCTAGGTAATTTATTCTAACCTCACCAAATATCTATGAACCGAGCTTCCTCTTGGCCCTCAATGCAATGTCTCTTAATGAAATTCATAACCTATCCATCTCTCTCCTGGTTCTGCACTTCAGATGTCCTTAATCTCTGACTTATCTTAAATAGACTATTTTGGTCGTATTCTCGCATCTTCGAATATCTACTACTATCTGATGGATTTTCGATAACTGGATACCTCGTACCTTTCACATCTTGCTCTTTCTGTCTGGTAGAACTTCTATTTCCACCTTATGATATTCTCAAGACCCAGTTTCATCCCAAAGTCTCCTTATTAATGTTTTGTCCTGCTGTTGTATTGGATCTCTTGCTGGTGATCATCCTTCAAGCTACAAATATCTCTTCACAATAATTAAGACATCTACATATGGAACGATCTTGATAAAAAAGATGCATAACTATGACTAAAAGTCCCATAGCCTCCTGTTTGTAAATATGGTGCACAACTCATCTATAAGCAAGACTCTACTAGACACGACTTTGTAGACTCTCTATGACCAAACTGCTTTGATACAACTTTGTCACACCCAACCTTGGTAAGGCGTGGTTGGCACCCGGTACCGTACTGGCCCGAGAGAACCACTCTATAACTCATAGCTGCTGAACGCAACTACGGTATACATTGGCGAACTAGGTCGAAATTGTCTTTTCTACTCGCTATTGTGGGCTGAAAAATCTCTATAAGCCCTCATTCTGGGTATACTCAAATAAACATAAAATAAGAGTCGACAAGTCCACTGACATACTGAATATACTGAACCTGGGTCTATAAAGCCTCTAGAGATAATTGACATCAACGTGGTCGGGATAGGGCCCCGGCCTACCTATTGTCTGTTTAACATATCTGCTACCCATTCTCTAGACTCAGCTACACTCTAGAAGAGATGAGGTGTTGGGAGTGAAAAATGAGCCCTTAGTAGGGTTATAAATCCATATAACCGCCCCACCAATTCGGGTTTTCAGTGGCACTTGCGGCCGCTGGTCACCATATGGTGCACCGCAAGTCCCTTACATCTTTGGGCAGTGAGCAACCAAACATGTCCAAAATATGACCTAAACGCGGTGCCTCAAAGTCAGTTTGTGGCGGCATTCTACTATCGCCGAAACACATTTTCTTAAAACGTATATATCAGTTTGTATAGACTCCGATTGACTAACGGTTTGTTGCATTGAAAAGTAGAATCACTGAAATTCAATATAGATAAGTTATGAACTGCATAATTCCTTATATACTAAGAGATATAGCCCCAAATATTTTGTCCAAAATACTCTCCCGAAGTCTACCTATTTCTCCCCGAATTTTAATGAACTTACTTTTTTTGATTCATTTAGCCTCGTACTATTACGAACCATACTTAACACCTATCTAGATCTTTGTTAACCTTGTGAAAGGATCTGAACCTCACTAAGCTTATGTTAATTAACCCACAATAAAAACGACATTCAAAGTACGGAGTGTAACATCCTTCCCCCCTTAGGAACATTCATATGAACCTTACACTTGAGACTGTTCTCATACCAAGGTATCTTATCTATGGACATCACCCACGTATCATTATCACTTCTATTTTGATACTTAATCCTTTATGATTCAAGCCTAGGTAATTTATTCTAACCTCACCGAATATCTATGAACCGAGCCTCCTCTTGGCCTTCAATGCAAAGTTTCTTAATGAAAGTAATCACCTATCCATCTCTTTCCTGGTCTTACGCTTCACGTGTCCTTAATCTCCAACTTACCTTGAATCGACTATTTTGGCCGTATTCTCGTCTCTTCGAATATCTGCTACTATCTGACGGCTTTTCGATAACTAGATCCCTCGTACCATTCACATCTTGCTCTTTCCGTCTGGTAGAACTTCTATTTCCACCTTATGATATTCTCAAGACCCAACGTCATCCCAAAGTATCCCTATTAATGTTCTGTCCTGGTGCTGTATTGGATCTCTGGTTAACGATCATCCTTAAAACTACAAATATCTATTTACAATACTTATGATAGCTCTATATGGGACGATCTGGATCAAAAAGAAGGGTAACCATTCCTAAACGTCCTGTAGCCTCCAGTTTGGAAATATGGTGCACAACTCATCCATAAGTAAGACTCTACAAGACATAGCTTTGTAGACTCCCTAGGACTGAACTGCTTTGATACCACTTTGTCATACCCCAACCTTAGTAAGGCGTGGTTGGCACCCGACGTTGTACTGGCCCGAGAGAACCACTCTGTAACTCATAGATGCTAAACTCAACTAAGGTATACATAAGTGAATTGGGCCGAAATTGTCTTTTCTATATGCTATTATGGGCTGAACAAATCTTTATAAACCATCATTCTGGCTAAACTCAAATAAACATAAAACAAGGGACGACAAGTCCACTGACATACTGAATATACTGAACCTGGGTCTATAAAGCCTCTAAAGATAACTGACATCAACGTGGTCGGGACAGGGCCCCGACCTACCTATAGTTTGTTCAACATATTTTCTTCCTCACCTCTAGACTCAGCTGCACTCCAGAAGAGATAGAGTGTTACCGATCCTTCGTTGAATCCCAATCTGCTCTACTGGGAGAACTCATCAAAATGGTTACCTGCACCTACAAGCATGAAATGTAGCACCCCTGCAATGGGACGTTAGTAAAAAGAAATGTACCAAGTACATAAGACATAAAACAATTTGTATAGATATAAACTCTACAAATGAATGACATAAATAAATATACTGGAAATATTTACTGAAGTGTAAAGACGGAAGTGGACTTCCCACTAACTGTAGCTCGGCTTACCCGATCACGGTCGCTTGGACCGCTTGGTCCCTTTGTCAATCTAAACTATCTATTTTGTCTCAACTCTATTTACTACCTCTGATTTCTGATCTTTATTATGTTACTATCTAACACACAATTTGAACACACTATTCTGGCCTCATAAGGGACATGATGTGTAAGTTCATGGCCCCGAAGGCAATCTACATCTATATAGCTCCGAATCCAAGTGTGCGTCTGTATAGCCTCAAAAGCACTCTTTATGGCCAATAGCCTCGAAGGAAATCTATATAGCGTTGAAGGAAATGCGCATGTCTGTATGGCCCCGAAGGCAAGTGCATACAACAACAAACAACAATTTGTAAGCTAAGTACATGCGTACATAACTCATAGCTCATCTAGCACTTTCTGGAACCCACGGTTCATACTTATTATCTTGTGAGCTACTCTACTAGCTCTAGGGAGTCTTGTATTATCTTAGCTCTCGTCCGACTATCTCATTCTACTACTCAATTCTTTCTTTTTATAACTCGCAAATCTTTTCCCTTTTTAGGTCTGAGAAGTACTTTTCATTCTCGGGTGGTATACCCTTCCACGAGACTTATTCTATCGTATCTCAAACTCTATTTCTGTTGACCTTTGGAAGTCTCTTAACCCTCTTCAAATGTAAGTTCATTCTAATCTTGCTAGGATATTACAACTTGACCTTGTAGCTAGTGTAATCACATCATCTCTTTAGTTTGGTTCTACTACTAGTTCATTAGTTCGATTCTTTGTCTCTCTTTCTATTCGGAACTCTAGCTTATATGTAAATAAATTATGAATTCCTTAGAAGCGTTACTAACTTTGCTTCTTAGGGCTTACATGGAAGCACTACTCAAAGTTGATTCCTTAAGCCCTTAGACGATCTTAATCCGTCATGAGGAAACATAGAGGTGAACTAGACCCCTTCGGCTTCTAAGAAAAGGGAACACACTATGGATTCATGCCAGAATGAAAGAAGGATATCCCTTACATACCTAATAAGGAGATCTTTGATGATGACTCTGTAATCCGTCTCCTCATTATCCATCTACAACAACAACCACACTCATGTCAACAAGATGTGACATACCAAATAGCTATTGAGCAGCAAGCCTATTCTATGGAAACTCGGACAACATCTCCCCCATATTTTTACCTCCTCCATATCAAACATCCACAATAGAAACAACAACATAAATGACTTATCTTTCATAATTTCTAGCCATCCAATCTTAAAGAATTACTCCCAACCAACTCACATTTCTAAATAACATAAAACTCAACTTTTACATACTTCTTAGTTACTTTTTCCTTTAGCTTGTGATGATATTCTCAACCTTCAATATCAACACTTAGACAAGAACTAAAACACCACAAACATCATATATAAACTATTTTCCATGATTTCTAACTACTACAAGTTACACTTATTGCTTCTTGAAGATCCTACAAACACTTGTTCTTTAAGAAACCTCCCACAACTCCCTCTTAAATACTTGTAGAACCTTAATCAAATTCTTTAGAACTTATGTCAATCCACAAGAATTACTTTATGTCCAAGATCACTTCTCCCCGAAGAATTCTACAATCTTTACTCAACAATTCAATGAGGATTTCAAGATCATCTTGACTCTCTAGGGGGGAAATTACATCATAAGCTTATGAAAATTTTCTTCAATGGTATAGGAACCTTTCGAGAGCTTTTAGGAAGGTGGTAGGTGTGATTTGAGATATTGGGAGTGAAAAATGAGGCCTTAGTTGGTTCAAAAAGCCATTGAATTGCCCTACCGCTTTGCGTTTCCGGTGGCACTTGCGGCTGCAAGTCATCATATGTTGCGCCATAATTCCCTCACATATTTGAGCAGTGAAATCCAAAAAACGTCCAAAATGCAACCTAAATGCGATGCCGCAAAGTCCGTTTGCGGTCACATTCTACTTTCCCCGAAACATATTTTCTTAAAACGTACATAACGTCTTCTACATAGCTTCGATTGATGAACGGTTTATTTTCTTGGCAATTAAGCTCGCTGAACTTGAATATAGATATGTTATGGACTACATAATTCCTAATATACTCACAGATATACCTCCAAATATTTGGGTCAAATATATGTCCCGAATTTCAACGAACTTACTTTATTCGATTCATTTATCTCTGAACTCTTACGAACCATACTTAACACCCATATAGACCTTTCTTACCCTTATGAAAGAATCTCAACCTCACTAATCTTATGTTAATTAACCCACGATGAAAATGACATTCAAAGTATGAGGTGTAACAGTTTTAATCGCTCGACGTATGTAAGTAGACTTGAGTCCTGAGGAATTTTATTATATTTAGGTATGCACATCAAGAGCTTAGTATATAAAATGATGCGGTCCCAAAAAAAATTTAAAATTTTAAAATTTAAAAGTGTGACAACGATTACTAGAAATAATGTTTTGTGTATGCCAAAAGAGGCTATGCACTAGTGTTATATCAAATGATCATGATAATGAGTGTATGAAATGTGTTAAAAATGATAAATATTTAAGTGAACTGGGATCAAGAAATTAATAATGTGGGTAATTGCTAATGTTGGATGGTAGTGGAAAATAAAGGGGTTAGTCATGGACTCAAATAAGATGAGGTGGATAAGTATATTAAGCACATATCCACGTGGAACCATGAAAGGATAAGCAATTGGTGACTAAGACAATTATTGGTCTAGTGGTTATCTTTGGAAGGAGAATATCTTACATTAAAGTGTTGAATTATTATGGGCCTACGGCTACAAAAATGATTCAATTTGGGGTTTCACTTTAGGTTTAGCTATCTCTTTTATAAAAAAGTATAGCAATATTTTCTTCTTGAATACATAACATCAACGTTATTTCCTTTAACAACATAGCAATGTTTCTTCTTAAACACATAGTAGCATCAATGAGAAGCAACGTGAACTGTTACTTGAACTTATATTGGCAGCAACGTACGGGTTTTGTTCTTCGCTTCAATCCTGTTGTTCCCTTTGTTATGTTGTCGAATTCGGGGTTCTTTGAAGTGAAGTAAGATAAAAGAACATTAGTTCTTTGAATATAAGGTAATAATTCTCCTTTCCAAGGAATATTTTAGTTTATACAAGGGATAGATAAGTAATTATATGAGGAAGTACTAAATTAATATCGGAATTCATAGTTCATGTTGTTATTGTCGTGTGGACCATGTGGTAGTTGTTTTGAGTTGTTTTGTGGGGTGGAAATTTGTGAAATAACCTGAGTATATTTTTGTTGTTGTTATTTAAATGTTCATGAAAAAATAAAAGGGGCATAAGATATACTTTTGTTATCATAAACCGAGCATGCCGCTCATTGAATCGTTGGGTTATTTGAAGAACCTATTAAGAAGTTATTGTTTTTGTGGCTGCTATTATGACTGTCTTGAACTTGTGGGAGGTTAAAGAAATAGGAGAGATGCTGCATATTTTTTAATGGAATAAATTTTATCGATCGAAATACGATCATTATATCACTTGTAATATGACGTTATAATTGCTTCATTATTGTAGACTAAGGAGCGGCGAGATAAGCTTAGTTGTTGTTGGCAAAAGGTTACAAAGTTATGTTAAGGTTCTTCCTTTTCATACTTGTCATGTCCAAAAATTAAATGAGTCTATGTCCCCAAATGAGTTCCGATTTCATTTCCTTTAGAGTTATATTGTTCTCTTATCCTATCTATCCCTTGTCGGGAATACTTTTCGTATTTAGAGCTTATTGTTTGTAGAAGAACTATTGATAATTATATATATATATATATTATTGATAGTTGTTGGGTTGTTATTGTGAGCAACACTAAGCCTGCATGGCCGGGTAGATAATACCGAGCCTATACGATTGGGTAGATACACACCGAGCCGTATATGTACCAGGTAGACGTGAGAGTATATTATGTATATAAGTTTATTAGAGATATACGGGTACTTTCCAAGTTACCTCTGACCTTATCTTTGTTCAGCAGACACATGTTATAGTTTCAGTTATTTAGCCGCCTTATATTCTCGGTACATTATTTTGTAATGACGTCTTTTTATTTGTGGATGTTGCATCATGCCTGTAGGTTTTGAGAGACATGTAGAGAGGCCTCCCGAGTAGTACGTCATAGTTCAGCCGATCGGTAAGCTCTATCTTAGTCAGAGTTATCCTGTCCATGTTTTGAGAGTCTTCTTTCATATATAGACATTATGGGTAGGTCAGGGTCCTGTCCCGATCATAACGCAAATATACTTCTCTAAAGTCTGGTAGACCTTATCATTTTGTTGTGTATGACAGCTTCTGAATTATCATCACATCAGTAGGCGTAGAAAGCAAATCTTGGTATTGACTTATTGAAAATCTCAAAGAGATTGCTTAGACAAATCTTCATGATGGCCTTTCCGGCCCGTATTTACATATATATGTCTTTTGAGTTGACTTTGTTTGAGAAGAAATAGATATTATTACAGATTGTCCAGAGTATGGCCTTGTCGTCCTAACTTAGTGTTGTATTTAGAATCCATGAGTTACATATGGTTCATTTGGGGCCAATTAAGGCACCGGGTGCCGGCCATGCCTCCCCATGTTTAGGGCATGACAAAATTGGTATCAAAGTAGGTTGTATCTTAGAAAGTCTACAAGCCGTGTCTAGTAGAGTCTCGCTTATGGGTGTGTTATGCATCACACTTATAATCATGAGGCTACATGGAATTTAGAAATTGTTACCCTTCTTTGATATTCCAGATCATGCAGTAGAGCTCAGTCATAAGAACTTGATTTTTACTCATACTGATGAGTCAGTGTGAAGTTTCTATCAAATTATGTGTGCATCGGAGGTGCAAGTATTATGTTAGAGCTTTATGGTATGGATGTCAATCCTAACAATGTGGGAGGATAGTTATAAATGTATTAAAGGATAAGGTACGAGGGTCGGATGTAAATGAGACAAAGGTAAAGGAGGTACGAGATACCTAAATACATAAAGTTATGAATAGTCCATAGTTTTGATAGAGCCAAAAGCGCTATGATTAAATATCCAGAAATGATAGTGGTATCATTAGTATCATGTCTTCCAGCTTATGATTTTCAGGTACCAAGAGGTCTAGCTACGAGAGTAAGAAGATGTTATAAGTAGTGTGATGTCTCGCATGAGGTTTTGGAACAGTATAAGAAGGTCTATGATGTTATTAAGATAATTGGAAGGTTATGAATAGTATAAACAGAATTGGTGTAGGTCATAATCCAAGGTACCGTGCGACAAGGGTTCAGGTGGATAGAAGTAAATGTAGGAGAAAGTAAGTACGGAGGTGATAAGGAAAGCTAAGACCCTACGTTTAAGCCCATCAAACCAGTGAGTTGACAATTTTCGTAAGCTATAGAGAGGTCGGTTTAGGCTGAATGAAATTCGAGGAGTTTAAGATTAGATGAACATAGGAGAAGTGGAATGTCATCCTGATAGCAGAACAAGTGAATCGAGTAGTAAGTGATAAAAGGATGAGAAATGATTTCAAGTATTAC
This sequence comes from Anisodus acutangulus, assembly GCA_029783415.1. Taxonomy (NCBI): domain Eukaryota; kingdom Viridiplantae; phylum Streptophyta; class Magnoliopsida; order Solanales; family Solanaceae; genus Anisodus; species Anisodus acutangulus. The sequence goes on from CM056505.1 coordinate 22,558,775, forward strand.
ATGGGATTAGATACCTCCCATAAGAGTATTCATGTTGATATATTATGGAATATGGTTATTGAGATATAGTATTGTCCCTAAGGTATTCATGCAAATAGCTTCAGATGTTCACCGATGATACATGAGCCCTAGTGGAAATGAATTACATAAATCGTATCAAGTTACCAATTAATGGATTATAGATCGTCATTTAAGTTGAACCAATAATAGATATATAAAAATTTCAAAGTATGAAATGAGATAGAATGTTTCACATAACGGGGATCGTAACGACATGACTATGAAGGATATAGTTATGAGGATTAAATCTGGCAATAGTTTTGTGTCGTGATAGAGACCTTAGAATCATCTAAGCAAAATATAAGTTATGAGCAAGAATGAACTACCTTGGCGTAGTGATACCCTGAAGAGAGAGCCATGCAGGCTAAGTAAGGAATGTAATAATAAGTCATAAGCATGATGAGTTCCAAGTGATACGCCTCATCATAAGGATAATGTTTAAAGGAATAGCATGTCATAGTACATGTTATCAAAATTGTTACTTAGTTAGTTATTTGGTAAGTCGTGAGAACAGTACAGTACACATGCAAGTCAAACATTTGAGGAAGAATATTCCTAAGAGGAATGATGTTACATCTCGTACTTCTACATTATAAAGTGTGTTGTAAGTTAGTTGACATAAACTTGTAGAACTAGGTTGTTACCGTAACACCCCATACTTTGGACTCGTACCTTAGTGTTAGTGTAATACTCGATATTGTTGGGTTATGATTTTAATCGCTCGGCGTATGTAAGTAGAGTAGACCTGAGTCTCGTGTAATTTTGTTATATTTTTTTATGCACATCAAGGGCTCAGTATATAAAAAGACGTGGTCCCAAAATAATTTAAAGATTTAAAAGTGTGACAACGATGACTAGAAATAATATTTTGTGTATGCCAAAAGAAGCTATGGACTAGTATTCTATCACATGATTATGATAATGAGTGTATGAAATGTGTTAAAAGTAATAAATATTTAAGTCAACTTAGATCAAGAAATTAATAATGTGGATAATTGCTAATGTTGGATGGTAGTGGAAAATAAAGGGATTAGTCATGAAATCAAATAAGATGAGGTGGATAAGTATATTAAGAACATATCCACGTGGAACCATGAAATGATAAGCAATTGGTGACTAAGACAATTAGTGGTCTAGTGGTTATCTTTGGAGGGACAATATCTAACATTAAAGTGTTGAATTATGGTTGGTCCTACGGCTATAAAAATGATTTAATTTGGGGTATCACTTTAGGATTAGCTATCTCTCTAATAAAAAGTATAACAATATTTTCTTCTTAAATACATAACATCAACGTTATTTTCTTTAACAACATAGCAATGTTTCTTCTTAAACACATAGTAGCAGCAATGAGAAGCAACGTGAACTTATATTGGCAGCAATGTTACTTGCAATTTCGAGGAACCAAAGTGTAATTCTTCTCAAGAACAATGTACAGATTTTGTTCTCCGCTTCAATCTCGTTATTCCGTTTGTCGTGTTATCGAATTTGGAGTTTCTTCGAAGTGAAGTAAGGTAGAAGAAGAGTAGTTCTTAGAATATAATGTAATAATTCTCTTCTCCTATGTGTATTTGAGTTTATACAAGTAAGTAATTAGATGAGGAACTACGGAATTTATACCGAAATTAGTAGTTGATGTTGTTATTGTCGTGTGGACTATGTGGTGGTTATTTTGAGTTGTTTTGTAGGCTAGAAATTGGTGAAATAACCTGAGTATATTGTTTTTGTTATTGAAATTTTCATGAATAAATAAAAGGGGTTTAAGATATACTTTTGTTAATCGTAAATCGAGCATGTCAGTCGTTGAATCATTGGGTTGTTTGAAGAACCTATTAAGAAGTTATTGTTTGTTTGGGCTGCTATTATAATTTTCTTGAATGTGTGGGGGGTTAAAGAAACAAGGGAGATGCTTCCCATTTTGTTATGGAATAAAGTTTATCATTCGAAATACGATCGCTATCTCTTGTAATATGATGTTAGAATTGATTCATTGTTGTAGAGTTAGGAGCAGTGAGATTATCTCGGTTGTTGTTGAGAAAAAAGTTACAAAGGTATGTTAAGGTTATTACTTTTCATACTTGGAATGTCCGAAAGTGAAATGAGTCTCTGTCCCCAAAGGAGTTTCGATTTCATTTCCTTTAGAATTATATTGTTCTCTTATCGTATCTATCCCTTGTCGGGAATACTTTCAGTATTTAGAGCTTATTGTGTGTAGAAGAATTGTTGATAGTTATATATATATATATATATATATATATATATATATATATATATGTGTGTGTGTGTGTGTGTGTGTGTGTATGTATGTATGTATGTATGTATGTATATTATTGATAGATGTTAGGTTGTTATTATAAAAAACACCAAGCCTACATAGTCGAGTACATAACACTGAGCCTTCTACTGTCGGGTAAATACACACTAAGCCTCCTACAACCAGGTAGATACACAGTGAGCCCTATATATGGTCGGGTAGACGTGAGAGTATATTATGTATATAAGTTGAGTAGAGATAGATGAGTACATTCCAGGTTATCTTTTTTCAGCAGATGTATGTTACAGTTTTAGTTATTTAGCTGTCTTACATACTCGGTATATTATCGTACAAACGTCTTATTATTTGTGGATCCTGCATCATGCCTGTAGGTTTTGAGAGATAGGTAGAGAGGCCTCCCGAGTAATACGTCAGAGTTCAGCCGATCGGTAAGCTCCATCTCAGTCGGAGTTACCGTGTCCATGTTTTGAGAGTCTTCTTGTATATATAGACATTATGGGTAGGTCTGGGCCCTGTCCCGATCATATCAAAATTATACTTCTCTAGAGGCTTGTAGACCTAATCATTTTGTTGTATATGACAACATGATGGCCTTGCCGGCACGTATATACATATATATGTCTTTTGAGTTGACTTTGTTTAAGAATAAATAGATGCTATTACAGATTGTGCAGAGTATGGCTTTGTTGGCCTAATTTAGTGTTGTCGTTAGCATCCATGAGTTACATATAGTTCTCTCGGGGCCAAGTAAGGCATTGAGTGCTAGCCATGCCTCCCCAGGTTTGGTGCATGACATTCGAGACTAGAAGAATGTAGGAGAGATGGAATGTTTCCCTGATAGTAGAATAAGTGAATTGAGTGATAAACGATACGAGGATAGTGTTTAAGAGTATATTTTACAATTGATGTAAAGGTTCAATGAGAAAGGATTTCCAGTATGACATGGAATTATAATACCTCTCATAAGAAGAATTGTGTTGATAGATTATGGGATACTATTATTGAGATATAGTATCGCCCTTAAGGTGAATCATGCAATAGCTTTGGATATTCTTCGGCGAGATATGAACCTTGATGGAAATGAATTATGTAAATGGTTTCAAGTTGCCATTAATGGATTATTGATCATCGTTAAGATGAATTAATAGTAGATAAATAAAAGTTGTATGAAATGAGTTAGAAATTTTTCATCGAAGATGGATCGTAATGAGGTGACTTGAGAGGATATAGATTATATGCATGAGTTATGAGGTAAAATAAACTACCTGGGAGTAGTGGTACCTTGATAAGAGAGCCATGTAGACTATGTAACAGATGTAATAATAGTCATAATCCTGACGAGTTTAAAGTGATAAGCCTCAACAACAGAATAAGGTCTAAAGAAAATGGTTTGATGAGTCATGAGAGTAGTACAATACGTGGGTAATCCCAACATTAATGTTCCTAAGAGGGGATGATGTTACAACCCACACTTTTGAAATCGATTGCGATGCGAGTTAACTAACATAAGTACAGAGATGTTAAGATCCCTCTAAAAGGTTAATATAGGTTTATGAAAGTTATAGGTAATTTTTGCAAGTAATTGGGGTTAATCGAATTGAAGAAAACACTTTTCAACAATGTTTGCCGAAGGAAAGTGGATTGTACAACAACAACAACAACAATATACATAGCGAAATCCCACAACGTGGGGTCTAGGGAGGGTAGAGTGTACGCAGACCTTAACTCTACCTTAGTAGGTAGAGCGGTTGTTTCCGAGAGACCCACGGCTCAGGAAAGTGGATTGTAATAACCCGTATTTTTGGGGTGAGACTAGGAGTACTTGATATGCTAAAAAGGTCATGTTATGAGATATTTTTGAATTGTATAATAGTCATATGTTAAGTTTTAAGGTCAATTAAGTTGTAAAACAAATGTTGACAAAGGCCATCGCAGGTTACGTTGAGAAGTTCGCTGAACTTTAGGTCAGATGTCACAGTGATTTTCTACCAATATACTAAGAATTCCGAGGTGCTCCACCCATGAAATTGAAGGTCTATGAGTATAGTTCCCATCTCATTTAATGGTTTATCGATACGACATTGGAGTAGAGAGATATTCACATTTTTGTTAGACTGCCGAGCAGGCACCCAAGGGAGCTCGCCGAGCGAGTTCCATAGCGAGGTGGTATCTCTATTTGGTCTTCAATCATCCATCCAGTATGCCAAACGTGAGCCGATGGGATTATTTTTAAGTCGATCCAATTTTCATTTTCTCACCATCTTCAAACCTAAGTACCTTCATAAGCTCTCGGTTCTCTAATGGTTTCATAACTTTCAAAGCTAAGTTTGGAAGTTTTAAACGTTAATCCTTCGCGGGGAAGTTCGTGGGGTGATCTTCTAACTCTCACCTCCTTATTGTTGTTGATTTAGAGACTTGGTAGTTGGAAGAAAGTGTGCTAGAGGATTGATTCTTGATTCTTGAGGTAAGCTTTATCTCCTTATTTATGTATTTAAGCTCATACAAGTTATGGAAGTATTGTTGTTAAGAGTTTATGAAGCGATAGTCCGAAACATGTAGAGTTGGGTTGTATTGATGTTGTGCTTCACATAAGGGGTTATATTCATATTGTTGAGTTGCTGGACGTGTTGTTCATATTATAAGTAGAGAAGGAGAGTATTCAAAATCTTGTTGTATTGTATAAGCGATGAGTTTCTATTGGTGAAACATATAGTACTTTACGCGCTTGAGGTGTTGATGAAATGTCGTATAAACCGACTTATAGTTTGTTGTTCTGACATTGATTAGAATCATTCATATGATGTAGATTATCGTCCGTGGAGCATACGGAACTCATGAGCTATTGATAGCCAAGCGAAAAAGGTATGTTAAGGCTAAACACTTCCTTATATTGGCATGATTGTTGAAATGACGACGTATAACAAAACGTTCGCCAAAGAAAACTCTATTTTGGACAATGGGAGATATGATTGCTTCTTTTTTCTTGAAAGGTCTCATAATTCTTGTTTGTCCCTTATTGGGAGTACTTTCTGCACTTTATAACATCTCAATTATATTGACATCTTGTAGCTCCTTGTTGTTTTCAAGAAAGCTAGAAATGATGTATATTGTTTTGTTGATTCATGTGAAAACATAAAATGGTATTCTATCTCCATAATGACAATCGGAAGTGTAACGACTCTACTCATAGTTGATTAGGAGCTCTTGTCTATGGTCTCCTATGATGTATATATCCATGCTAAAAGATTTCTTTAGCTTCAAGATGAAGTGATTGTTTGTTGATGATAGTTCTAAAATGCTACTCGGGGGTTTAACGACCTTACGTCATTCTGATGAGTTCACGTCTCTTTATGACTCCAATAATAGTATGAGTCCGTGTGTGGATCTATTGGCAACATATAAGAAAAGTATATACATATGTACAAAACCAATAAGAGCTTGACTATGGTACTTCTATTCACTACCGAGCTACGGCCGGTTGGGCAAGTTTCTATTATTATTTACCATTGGTAGGGCAAACACATATTCACCACTGAGCTATGGCCAGTCGAGTAGTCATGCTCTATGAATTTACAACTGGTTGGGCATACATGTAGGTTCTATGCTCTATGTTATATATCATTATTTACCACCGGTAGGGCAGACACGGATTCACCACCGAGCTACGACTGGTCGGGAAGTCATGCTATATGCATTTACCACTGGTTGGGCAGTGATGTATCATTATTTACCACCGGTAGGGCAAGCACGTATTTACAACGGAGCTACGACCGGTCGGGTTTGATCAATGGGAAATTGAACAGTTAAAGTTACGATGTTAATGTAGCAGTATAGAATAAGGTTATAAGATAGATATGATTGTTATGTATATTATGACCCTCAATGGCATTTCATAAGTTCAGGTTGATTATTTTCCCTCTCTTTTATGAATATGTACTATTGTGTTTCATTTCCGCCTTATATATTTAATACATTACTCATACTAACGTCTTTTTGCTTGAAAATGTTGTGTTTTATGCCACACAGGTTTAGGTAGGCAAGGAGAGGACCCTCCACTATATAGCGCCTCCAGATATCATCTTTCGTTCCTGATCTCCATCTCCTCCCAGAGTCTTGTCGAGTCAGGTTCATGTTTATATTCTTTTAGTATCTTGGGTATGTTTGGGGCCTTGTCTCGACTTATGTATTATGTTGATGTTCCTTCTTAGAGTCTTTGTAGACATGTACTATGTTGTGCAGTTTGTTCAGTACGGCCTTGTAGGCTTGGATGTTAGTTAGAAATTATGTTAGCCTTGTCGGCCTTAGTATGCATATATGCATATGTTAGGTTCTTCTACTTGTGGGATATTATGTCGTGTTGTTATACAATTATCATTTAGAGGCCTTGTCGGCCCAGATGGTTATATGTTCGTGTGATGATATTCAGTTATACGCTCGGGCCGTCCAGGCTCCGGGTTTTGGCCACACCCCCAAGGTTGGGGTGTGACAACAAATACCCGAATCATGACCTTGAGTTAGCAGCTATAGTGTTCGCCCAGAAGATATTGTGTCATTATCTATATGGGATTCACATTTATATCTATACTAACCATAAGAGCCTTCAAGATATCTTCCGACAGAAAGAGTTGAATTTGAGGCAAAGAAGGTGGCTTGAATTATTGAAAGACTACAATGGTAAGATTTTATATCATCTTGGCAATTCAGTTTTTTGTGTATTACTAGTTTGATTTATCGATTTGCGATTTGTAAATATGCTAAACCAATAACCAAACAGATAAGATGTTGGTCCTTAAAGGTTCAGTTTTCAGTTTAACCAATAAGAAAATACTCCACTACTATTTTTTACTTTCTCTTGTTTCCATTTGTTCATAAATACATTACCTTTATGCATAATAGTTTACACAAATTACAAGACAAAAACTCTAAAATGCACTATAGCAATCAAGCAGCAAATCATCAAATGATAATGAACTTTTAAATTATTTAATGCATTCTAAACAACGAAAGTACAAATGATAAACGATTTGAAAATTGAGAGAATAAGTGTGTCTGTGGTAAGAATTTAGAAATAGGGTTTGTATTTAAGAATTAAAATTTTAATCCACTATTATATAATTAGGCATAAAAACATATCTTTAATATAAACTTACTGGGTTATCGATTTAACCATTAACTAAATCCTTAAAACTGGAAACCGAACCGATAACGCAATAAAAGAAATTACAAAACCATTTAAAAACCGTTAACTCAGTAACCCGATACCAATAAGACATTTTTATTGGTTCGGTTTATCAGTTAAATTGGTTTTTGCACACCCCTAACTCTGAGTCGTGAATCCATGGGTTGTCTGAGTGATGTAGCAGCAGATAAGATGCCTACGACTAAAGATCTATACAATTTAGCTAGTCTGAGCGTTCGTTTGCTTGATTCAAGTGATAGGAGTTTTGTTCTTCAGAATATAGAAAAATCGTCGTTAATGGCTAAAGTAAAGGAGAGGCAGTTTGAAGATCCCAAATTAGTAAGGATGATAGAAGGAATTTCGCAACAAAAGAAGTCATTACTAGAGCTTGGGAAGGATGGAGTTCTTAGATATCATGGTCATTTGTGTATACCTGATGTTAGGGGACTCAAAGAGCGTATTACGACAGAAGTGCATCAATCACGGTATTTCATTTATCCAGGGTCGACAAAGATTTATCATGACCTTTAGGCACTCTACTGGTGGAATGACCTAAAGAAGAATGTTGCAGAGTGTGTGGCTCAATGTCTGAATTATCGGCAAGTTAATATTGAGCACCAGAAGCCCGGGGGACTCATTTAGAATATTGAACTTGCGACATGGAAATGTGAGATTATTAATATAGATTTCATTATAGGTTTGCCTCGTTCACAATGAAAGTATGACTTGATTTGGGTGATTGTTGACAAATTGAAGATTATGCATGTCTATTATATCTTATAGAGGTGCCCAATTTATAGCTAACTTCAAGAATTCATTTTAAAAAGGTTTGGGTATTCAGGTGAACCTTAGTACAACATTTCATCTAGAAACCGACGGTCAGGCTCAGTATACTATCTAGATGCTCGAAGACATGCTACGAGCTTGTATACTGGACTTCAAAGGTAGTTGGGATGATTAATTGCCGCTTATTAAGTTTTCTTAAAATAATAGCTTTCATTCCAGCATCAAGATGGCTCCTTGTGAAGCCTTGTATGGGAGAAAGTGTAGATCTCCGATTGGCTAGTTTGAAGTGGGAGAAGCTGAGTTGTTGGGTCCTGATTTGGTTCAACAAGCAGTAGAGAAAGTGAAACTGATCTAGGGTCACTTATTGGCTACCCAGAGTCAACAGAAGTCCTATTCAGATGTTTGGCGTCGGGACTTGGAATTTTCCGTTGGTGATTGGGTATTCTTAAAGGTATCACCTATAAAGGGTGTAATGCAATTCGGCAAGAAAGGAAAGCTTAGCTCTAGATATGTCGGACCTTGCAAGATTGTTCGAAGAATCGACTAGGTAGCGTATGAGCTTGATTTACCTACAGAGTTTGAGGAAATACATCATGTGTTTCATGTATACATGCTTCGTAAGGGTATAGGGGATCCCTCCCGTAATACTATCATAGATGATGTTTATTACGGTTCACTTTTACATGGGTGAAGGCATAAGAGCTACTATGAACTTGGATGGTGCTCTAAGTCGGATAATTATTTTTAGAGTCGCCATGTAATTTATAGGTAAATTAGGAAAACCAGTGTGAAAGGGTTTATTGAAAAGTCTGAAAAATCCTATCTAAATTGAAGTCAAGGTAAGGGTTCTAATGATCCCCCGGGGAAGGTGTTGCACCCCGGTATTAAGGATCCGTAGAATATAGTTGGCCTACGGTTCTATAGCATGCTTTAAAATGATTCAAATTTCTTAAAGATTAAAAATCCTCAAAAAAATACTTGTCATTTCATTCATTCGAAAACTCAAAGTTTGTTTGAAAAACAACGAGTTAAGCTTCCGCCAAAAATAATATGCATGGGTCAATTGGTTTTCGGACTAGGAACACCCAAATGCAAATTTGAGTAGAACTTTACTTCTAGTCCAACAACATTGACCGATTTGCACTTGCATCATTTGGAAATCTCTTCCAGTTTTGTTTCTTTTGCATGATATACTTTCGCTAAAGTCAAGTCGTATTCCGCTATTCCAAAACTCTTAACTCAACATCAAGTCCAATATAAGTTTTTTTAAAGTCAAGATTATCTAATTTGAGCTTAGCCCGTAAAGCTATATTTGAAAGCATCAGTTTCTAGGCCAAACTTAAGGAAAACCAGCAGCCCATTTAATCTTAGTCACTCAGGCCCATTTGGGTCCTTCTTAACGTCAAATAAACCTTTATAGCCCAATTCAATTTATGATCAAGACCTAACATGTTTTAAAATCCAAATTAATCTCAACCTTGATTTTTGAAAGTCAATTCCTTTGCCTTTAAAATTGATGCCCAAAACAGTCTCATTTTTCCAATTTTTATATTTAAAACAAGTTTGAAATTCACGTCTTGGAGATCAAAGCTAAACGATATATGTATCATTTGCCTACCATAAATTCATAACTATAAGTAAAAGTTTGCAATAATGAAAGTATGTTTTACTACAAATAATACAAATATATACAATATATATAGAAATAAAAAGAAGGGAGTTTAGGCTGGTGGGCGTACCGAAGCCCATCAGTTGACTATTTTCACCCATAGCTGGACCTTGATTATTTTTTTATACTGACATACCTGCACGACTTTGTTTGTTGTACCCTCCTAGGTGACTTCTTTTGAGCGGTTGACACTTCCAACGCCGTCTAGATCCGTTGACTTTACTATTTTAAGTAGATGCCACTTTCGACACCATCTGACTCTATTGATTTTATAGGGAGTGTTTGTTTGAGAGGGAACCACTTCAAACACCATTTGGCTCTCCTAATTTGGGCGGATTCCACTTGCGACACTGTCTGGCTCTACCAACTATGTTGACTTGAGCGGATGTCACTTACGACCCCGTCTGACTTTGTTGACTCTGTGGACTTACTAGTTTAATGTTGTTGACTCTGTGGTGTAATATTATTGGAGCAGATGTCACTTCTGACATCGTCTGGCTCATGTGTGAATTCCTTCTCGGCGTGCAATTTATATGAATAGCCCTCGCAATGGTGTTTGTATGAATGACCCGCTCAGAAATATTTGTATTAATGGCCCTCTTATCAATGAATGATCCTCTGGGCATGCAATATGTATGAATGACCCTCTCAGGATGTAATTTGTATGAATGGCCCTCTCGGCAAGCAATTTGTATGAATAGCCCTCTCGGCAAGCAATTTGTATGAATAACCCTCTCAACAGTTTGTATGAATGGCCCTCTTGGTAGTTTGTATGAATGACCTCTCGACATGCATTTGACTCTTGGGAATGATCCGCGTTCCCGACTCCCTACTGTGTTGTTTCTCTACTTTTCCGGTCTTGACCCCTCTTTTGGTCCCGGTGTAATGAGAGAAAATATTTTGAATAGAATATTTGAAAATATTTTTATAAAAAAAAAATTGACTAAAGCACTTTATATATCTAAAATACTGTTAACTCATGTCATGACATACACGCTTCGAGCGATACACTTCGACCATCCTTGACGCTCTGCTTTTGCTCTTTGCTCCTCTTAGTGAAATTTTCGAGACCCTCTCAAACATTTTTCCCTAGTTGCAGGTTTGGATCGGCTGACTCTCGTGCCGATTTGCATTTGAAAGAATTTTTGAGTCCCTCTAAAAAATTCCGCCCCATTGTGGGTTTTAGACTGGTTAACTCTTGTGCTAGCATTGTTGGTGGAATTTTTGAGATCCTCTCAAAACTCAGCCCTAATTTACTCTCTATGAGGCGATTCTTCGAATTGCTGATGTCTCTGAGGCTTCCTAGGGGTTTCTTTGGTTTTTTGTTTGGGGTGACCGAGCTCGAAGAGCGCCTACGTATCCCATCTCGAGAATCAGGTTGAAACGTCATTCGAAATAGAGTTGGTTGATTTTTATAATTGTGCGACCGAGTCCGAAATGGATGCCTACGGATCCCTCTTTGGGAATCAGGTCATTGAGTTGTTCATATTACAAATAATGATAGATTGGGGTTATAATATGACCGAGTCCGAAATAGATGATTACATATTGTATTCCCTTTTGGGAATTAGGTTCTCGCGTTGTTCGTTACAAGGAATGATAGATTTGGGTAATAATGCGACCGAGTCCGAAATTGATGCCTATGTATCCCCTTTTGGGAATCAGTTCCTCACGTCGTTCGTTATAAGGAACTATAGATTTGGGTAATGATGTGACCGAGTCTGTAACAGACGCTCACGTATCCCCTTTTGGGAATCAGGTCCTCGCGTATTTAATGTGATTACAAGCAAAAAAGTGCGATTATAAGGAAAAAGTGATTACAACTGAGAGAAGTGTGTCTTCATGCATAGTATCTTTTGATGGCATCTGAATTTATTGCTTTGGGTCACTCTTAGCCATCCATCTCTGTGAGGATGATAGCTTCTCTGGATAGTATCTTGCGCACCATGTAGGGCCTTTTCCGGTTGGGTGAAAATTTCCCTTTGTACTCGTCTTGGTGTGGAAATACACTTCTGAGTATCAATTGTCCTATTGGAAGACCCGGGCTCTTACCCGCTTGTTGAAGGCACATGCCATTCTTTGTTGATATAATTGATCGTGACATACATAACCATCTTTTTCTCGTCAATCAAATGCAGTTGCTTATATCTTCTCCATACCTACTCTGTGTTGTCTATTTCTGCTTCTGGTATGATTCTGAGAGAGGGTATCTCTACCTCGACTAGTATCACTGCTTTAGTGTCATAGACAAACAAGTATGGAGTTGCTACGATTAATGTCCGAGTGGTTGCTCGGTATCCCAACAACGCATAGGGCAGTTGTTCATGCCAACATTTGTAGTTGTCAGTCATTTTTTTCAATACCCTTTTGTGTTCTTATTTGCTGCCTCTATGGCTCCATTTATTTGTGGCTTCTACATGGTCAAATTACAATGAGTGATACAAAATTGATCACAGATGTCCTTCATTAGGTAGTTATTCAAGTTCACTCCATAGTCTGTTATGATTTCTGGGATGTCGAATCGGCATATGAATTGTTGCGAACGAAGTCGGCTACCACATTCTTTGTCACCGACTTGTAAGAGGTAACTTCAACCCATTTTGTGATGTAGTCTATGAAGAATAGGATGAAGCGATGTTTGTTGGATGCTGATGGCTCTATAGGCGTAATGATGTACATGCCCCAGGCTATAAATGGTCAGGGTTAGCTCATGACATTAAGCTCAATTGGTGGGACTCGGATTAGATCTCTGTGGATTTGGCATTGATGGCATTTTTGCACAAATCAGCTACAATCGATCTCCATAGTCATCCACTAGTAACCCACCCATAAAATCTTTTTGGACAAGATGAACCCATTCATATGAGGGCCACAAGTCCCGACATGTAGTTCTTTTAACAACTTTGTGGCCTCTGCGGCATTTGACGCATCTAGATCGGGCGTCCTCCTATAGAGTATTCCGTTGTTTAGGACGAAATCATTAGCCATTCACCTGATGGTCTTCTTTTGATTGGTGGTTGTGTTTTTGGGATACTTTTCCTTTTTCCAGATATGTGCTTATGTTGACGTACCATGGTTTACCATCAAGTTCTGCTTCTACGTGGGAACAGTAAGCATGTTCTTCCCTGATGTTGATCTCCAGTAGGTCAATGTGACTGCTTTTAGGGTGCTATATCATGGATGTTATAGTGGCAAGAGCATCAAAAAATTTGTTCTAGGCTCTCGGTGTGTTCCTTAGTTCAATCTTTTTGAATCTGTTGCACAATCTCTACGTAAGGTTGACATATGGCAAAATTTTCTTGTTCTTGGTGGCCCATTATCCTTGGACCTAGTGAATCAGTAGATTTGAGTCTCCTATTACTAGGAGTTCTTGTATATCCTTGTTGATGGCCAAGCGAAGACCTAGAATGCAGGCTTCATACTCTGCCATGTTGTTTGTTCATTGGAAGTTGAGCTTGGTTGCCATCGGGTAATGTAGACCCATTTCTGAAACCAAACCCGCTCTGATCCTGAACCTTTGTAGTTGACGGCGCCGTCGAATAAATATTCTCCATCTTGAGTAGGCATTGACCATTTCTTCTTCCATTGTCATTATTTTCTCATTTGGAAAATACCTCTTTGATGGTGCAAACTCTTCATCGACTGGACTTTCTGCTAGTAAATTGGCCAATTCCTATCCTTTGACTTCTTTCTCGACCACATATTTGATGTGAAATTCACTGACGGAAGATGTACTTCAAAGGATCCATCTTGGATATCAAGTGAGTATTGTACACCGGTAAGTAGTGTCTTAGCTTTTGCGCTATCCACGTCAGTGCAAAGCATATCTTTTCCACCAGAGTATATCTTGACTCACAGGCGGTAAAATTCTTGCTGAGGTAGTAGATTACTCGCTCTTTCTTCCCAGTTTCATCGTGTTGTGCCAACATGCATCCGAATGCATTTTCTGACACTGACAAGTACAACAACAGTAGGCTCCCTGGCTTGGAAGAACCAAAACTGGCGGGTTGTAGAGATATTTCTTGATGGTGTCAAAAAATTTCTAGAACACATCCGTCCACTTAGTGGGTCCATCCTTTTTAGTAGCTTGAGGATAGGTTCCGCAATCACAGTAAACTGGGCAATGAAGCGCCCAATGTAGTTCTGCCTTCCCAAGAAGCTCATGACATCCTTTTTGGTTTCTAGCGGCGGTAGCTCTTGAATGGCTTTGAATTTTGTTTCTATGCCCCTATAGCTTATTATGAATCCCAACAACTTTCCTGCAGGCACTCCAAACGTGCACTTGGCCAGATTCAACCATAGATTGAATTTGTAAAGTCTGTCGAAGAACTTTTGCAAGTATAAGATATGGTCAGAGCCTTCTCGTGACTTGATTATGACATCCTCCATATAGACTTCAATTTCTTTGTGCATCATGCCGTGGAAAATGGCGATCATTGTCCTCATGTAAGTGGCACTAGCATTTTTGAGGCCGAATGACATTACATGATAGTGGTACACTCCTCATAGAGTGATGAATGTTGTTTTATGCGTCTTTCTCGCTCATCAAAATCTGATAGTAACCGGTGAAGAAATCCACAAATGACTGTAACACGTGCTTGGAACAGTTATCGATGAGTATGTGGATATTTAGAAGCGGGAAATTATCTTTGGGACTAGCTCTATTGAGATCACGATAGTCCACACAAATTTATATCTTTCTATCCTTTTTGGCACTGGCACAATGTTGGCCAACAATGTGAGGTAAGAAGTCACTTCCACTACTCCCGACTTTATCTGCTTTTCGTCTTCGTCCTTAATTCTTATGTTGAGATAAGGCTTAAACTGTCAAATTATATATTTTACTGGAGTGAATCCCTTGTTGATGGGGAGCTTGTGAGCTACGATGTATATGCTCATTCAGGGCATATATATGTATGACCACGAGAATACGTCAATGTACTCTCTTAACAGATTTATCCTGGTTTCCTTTACTGTTTCCTCATCTCCGAGGTTGATCGCTTTAGTTTCGTCCAAATTAGGTGTTTATCTATTCTCGTATTGGGCTTCTTTGTCGACGAGGTCTTCTGGTAACTCTTCTTTCTTGTCATACTCCTCATATTATTTGTCGTTTGTATCACTCGACTCGCTCATCTCACGACATGTCATGACATTATGAGTTGTTTTAATAATATTAATGAAAAATAAGGCAAATCATTGTTAGTGTGTAAAACATGTTATATAAATAAATAAATAGAGAGATTGTTTTTTATTTTGATAAAAAGTATCTTGACTCGAATCAACATCAAGTCATTTCCATATCTGACCAACACGTGGAAAAGTAAAGACATAAATGGTGAATGCTCACGCCTCAACCGTTTTCCACCGATTTTTGAAAACAGATTTATTTTAAAAACAAATTCTCTCCACCGAGGAGTCTAAAGTAGGGTAGAGGACTTGTTGTACAGCTGCTCATTTGGATCAACATCGCGAATAATGGGTGTTTCAAAGCATTTCTCTAGTACATCGACACACTCTTCCTCTTGGAACAACATCCCTAAAGCTTCTTAAGGTACTCGCCATTGTGCATTGTTATGCGGATCGTAAATGATTGGTAAAAACTCGAGAAAGGATTTCTCATTTATGGAGGACCTCTATTTTTCTGTTCAGCATTAGAGGCTTCTGCGGATCTTGGTATGAACCTAAGGCCGAAGCGATACTCATTACTCGAAACTGATATTGATTTTCATATGCCGTGGAGTGGGCTCAAACCCATTTTGGAACATAGTTGCGAAAATTATTTTGTAGGCCGGCGGCATCGGGATTTCTTCATCATCCCATTGGTGGGCGGATCCCACAAGTTCCACTATGTGGAAGTCCGTATCTATCAGGACTGCTTCTATTACATGCACAGAGTTATTGGGATAGTTGTGAATATTACCCGCTCCATGGATTACAACTTCGTGGTTTTACCGAATGAATTTTAGAGACTAGTGGAGCGATGATGGAACTTCTCCAGGCATATGTATACATGGTCATCCCAGTAGGAGATTGTAGTTGGCACTGATGTTCATAAGTTGGAACTCGGTGGGCCCTATTTGAATTTGAGGTCCACTTCACTTGTGGAGTTAGGTTGTTCGTCGTCAAAAGCTCTTACATTGGTATGACTCTGGCATATTTTTCCAATGTCATAGCATAATTGCTTTAATATGGACGCGAGGCATATATTAAGCCCAGGACCATTATCGATAAGTACTACAGAGACAACCTTGCCTCTACATTTGATAGTGATGTAGAGGGCCTTGTTATGGGTCATTCCCTCTCTTGGCAACTCATTAGTAGTGAATGAAATATGATCTGATCTGATGACGTTGCCTACTATGTCAACCAATATTTCACTACTTGTCCGTGGTGGGATGTGGACTTCATCCAACACCTTTATCAGGGCCTGACGATGTTGTGTAGAGCTCAAAAGCAGTAACATCATCGAGATTCTGGCCAGTTTTTTCTGCAAGTGCTCAATAATAGAGTGCTCTTTTGGCTACATCATATGCTAGAAATCCTCATATTCCTCATTCGTGATGGGCCTTCTTTGATTCATTTCTTTGCGGGGCACTTTTTCTGCTAATTCTTTAGGAGTATAACATCTCCCTGATCATGTTATACAAGTGCCACAGTCGCGAGCTCTTTCCTTGGAAACGGGATGACCACCTATGTCACCTGGACCACATATGGTTTCTTTGGAGTAGGGATCAATACTTTGGAATTAGGGCACTCTTGCAGCGTGAGAGAGGCGATTGTGCACTCTAAGCTTTCAATACCCTATTGGGCTAATAGTTGGCATACTGCCTAATCTTTCTCTCATTCTATCATATGGATATGGTTGGTACCATGACTCAAGAGAGGGTGTGTATTCACATTTTGCGATGTGGCCTCCAGAATGATCTCACGTTTGTTAATCAAATCTTGCAACTTGTCCTTCAAATTAAGGAAATCTTCTGTTATGTGCCCATCCCCCCCCCCCCAAATGGTGAGCACTAGTTTGGTCAGCTTTGTAAAAGTGACTTCCTAGGTTGGTGGGTTTTGGAAGCATAGTTTTGATGAGATCGGCGGCGTTTAATTTGGCAAACAAACTGATTAGCATTTTTGGAAGTGGACTAAACATTCGAGGAGGCTTTTCTCAAAATTCAGATATGTCAAGTCGTATGTGGCAGAGGGCAGTTGATTATGATGGTTTTGCTAGTTTTAAGGCACTTGATACGCGAGTGTGGAGATTTGGTAATTTTAATATGGAGCTTGGTTGGTGGGTACGGGTGTTTGGTAGTTTGTTGGTGGACCTTGGTAGTTCGAATGTGCGTAATATACTGGCACAGGGCTGTAGAGTGACGACATGTAATTGCCTAGAGGAGGATATTGGTATACATCGAAGGATGACCATGATCCTTCTCTTCTATGACTCCTTGGGTTGAGGGTGTAAGAGACATTTTCCACGTCCTCTTTTTTCATTCTTGTGGCTATGGTGGAGCTTGTTGTGCCATCGTTGTTGACAATGCTGACAATCTTTTTAGTTTTGAGGTCATCTTCTATTGCCTATCCCATTCTGACTAAATTGGCGAATGGCCAACATTCGGTCATAATAATCCAACTCCTGAGATCGAATGAATGTTGAAGCCAGTTCCTCCTCGCTCATCGGAGGTGGTAACCAGGCAGTTTTGGCCCTTCATTTACTTGCCTATTTGTTGTAGGTTTCTATTGACTTTTGTCTGATTTTTTCAAAAGAGTAGCAATCAAGCATGTTTTCCATCTTAAAACATAATCTATCCATGAAGGCCTTGGCCATTTCTTCCCACAAGTCTCAGCGACAAATATCTTGTGTTGTAAACCACTTTGATGCTTCGCCTATGAGGCTAAGGGCTGAAGAGTCTTATTTCCTTTGGCGCTGACTAATTGATCGCAATAAGCTCTCAAATGGGCTTTGGGGTTTCTTGTGCCATTAAAGAGATCAAATTTGGGCACCTTAAAGCCCTCTTCCAAATCCAAATCTGGATGCATGCGCAAGTCATTGTATCTTAGTCTTGTTGCTTTGTGGGAGTCCTTGTTAGACTTCTCAAACAGATCTATCATTTTTTGTTCCATCTTTTTATCTCTTTGGTCCTGCTCGGACCTTCATGCCTTTTCCATATTTTCATAGTAATCAAGTTCTGGCGAAGAGTTGATGGGAGTGATAGGTACAGGGCGACTATTGGGAGTGCCCGCTGCTCTAGGTGTAGTATGGGTAGTAGTGTTTTGGTGGATGTTAGGAATGTCATAAGCCGGTGGTGCCTCAAAAGTAGGTGCGGAGTGGGAGGTCCTAGCTATGTGGGTGGCATTTACTGGAGGTGGTATTTGGTATGATGTTCCAGTGTGGGCATTTGGAAAATATTCAGTGATAGGAGAATTCAGAGATGGAAAAGGTAGTAGAGGCCTCCTTGCATCAGTAGCAGCTGCCTCCTTGGCTGCGTTGATAGCTTCATTTCTTGCAACATGTTCATGGATGTCGGCGATCTTTTTGGATAGAAAAGTGATCACATCCTTGGTATGCGAGGCATTTTAGAGATCCTGAGGTTCGACGTCCTCAATGGTCAGAGTATTCTTGTTACGGGATTCCTCGGGAGTACCAATCATTATTGTTTTGTCTTGATGATCTAGGGATGCTGCCATGGCTTTAGATTTGGTGATGTATGCTAGTGTAATGCAATGGATCGACCCTTTTCTATAAGAAGAAAAACAACTCAAAAGCAAATGACGTCAGTACATTAGTTAGAATGATAAATACAAGATATCGCACATAAGTTGCAAATAAAGCACACAGACTAATGTATTCGAACTCTTGATTGATTTTTCCATTCAGGGGGTATTTTTGTTATTTTGGCAAATTTTGGTTTTTAGGGTTTTGATTGGAAGGGCTATGGTTGATTTGCCACCACGTCGTCGTTGAACCAGAAATTATCATATGAATAGGGGGATTATAATTTATATAATATAGGGGTCGAGACTTATATAAACTACCTATATATCCCTTATCGGGAAATCAGACCCTTCCATAGTTCGGGTTATATAGAAATTATATCCTAATTTCTTTTACCCGACACATACCCTAAACAGGCCCGATATGGGCTTCCCATGTATCCCTTCTCGAGACATCAGGTTGGGCGTGGTTTCATTTACAAAAAATAGGAGGGGGAAATCTTTTACTGAAAGCTAGAAAAGGGGATGCCTAAACTACCCAAAGGATGTGATGTATATAAGGAGGGGATTATATGGTTAGGTGGGTCGGAGTTGGATTGGGACCGGGCGGATACCAAAATGGGGTCAAATGGAGGTTGGCGGGTTTTCAGGCAGTGTGTGTTTAGTGGGGAGTGTGCGGGTGAATTTGGAGGGTGTTAGGCTAAGGCATTTGGAGGGGATGAACTAGACACATTATAGGTTAGGTTGGTGATTGGTATTTGGTGGTTGGTATATGGTAAGATGGCAGAAACTGGTCAGGATACTAAGGTTGGCAGAATAGGGGTACGATTGGGACAGTGGGGAATTGGTTGGGGGTTTTGGGGGTTTGTTGGAGGAGTCAGTTGACCACCTTTTAGGTGTGAGTTGGGGAAGTGTTGGAGTGTATTGGGGTGTAAGGAAATAGGCAGTTTGGACAAGGATAGGGCACAAAATTGATAAACAAATTCGTGTGCGGGTAAGGTAATGTAGGCCGAGAAGACCTTCAATGTGTTTGTAATAAGTAACCGGATAGAACTTTAGCTTGGGTATAGTAGGATCACAAAAGTTCTAACTAGACTTACACTGAGGGTTTGGACCACAAAAGGACCAAGGGGTGGCCCACAAAAAGACCGGGGTTTTGACCACAAAAGGACCAAGGGTTGGACCACAAAAGATCCGACTAAGATAAAAACACAAAAATTGAAAACTTAGGAAGTTTGAGTATACTCAAAAATATAATTCATAAAAGCTCAATCCCTTACATCAATTACATCTCCTATTTATACTAGTTCTAGACCTTCTAGAAGTGGAAACAAGAAAGACACAAACATGGCACTCAGCCAAATGGGAAAGGGGAAGGTGTTCGACCGGTTTAGGAGAAGGGAAAAGGCCCAACTCTTCATGTTCTCTAGGCCACCCTTTTGTGTCATCCATGTAGATAAGTGCATGAACTAGTTAGTTCATGAATTACCTCCTTGGGGAACGTTGGAAGCTTCTCATTCTAGATGGTTCTCAGCCTTGTCATCTCATCCTATTACATGGCCTAGTAATTAAGCTATAGGGAAATTAAGCTAAGAATTATAATAAGCTAAAAGTTGGTCTCGGCCAAGACCTAAATAAAAGCCAAAAATTAATGTCACTTGGCTTGGACCTTCTAGTCTTTTCTTCAATTCCACTCCATGCTTTATTCCACGTTAGGCATGTCACCATAGGATGGTTAGCAATCTTCGGCACTTCTAGCAAATCACCTCCCGGCTCATGTTGGAAAGTTAAGTTCACTACCTTCTTTTCATGATACTCCCCTTCCTTAACATAATTTGCCCTCATATTCTCGTCATCTAAGTATGCTGATAAGTCTCCAACATTAAACGTTGAACTAATACCTCCATATTCGTCTGGAAGTTCTACCTTGTAGGCGATTTCCCCGAACCTTGCCAATATCTTGAAAGGACCATCCGACATTGGCATTAGCTTGTTCTTCCTCATGTTGGGAAATCTTTTCTTCCTTAGGTGTAGCCGAACAAAATCGCTGGGCTAGAATTGTGGTTGAGTCCTTGACTTGTTCGCATCCATTTTGTACTTGGCGTTGGCCTTCTGAATTTGTGCTCGGATTTGATCATGTAACTTCTTAAAGGCCTCAATGCGATCATTATCCGTGAAGATAATGATTTCTTTGTTTGGAAATGGAACTAGATCAATACTTAAAAATAGGTTAGTGCCTAAATAATTTCAAATGAAGTTTTACCCGTTCTACGAGATTGACTCCGATTATAAGCAAATTCCGTGTGTGCCAACTTGATGTCCCAATCCTTGGTGGTCATGCTCATTAATCCTCTCAATAGTGTGCCAAAAGTTATATTAGTCACTTCCATTTGGCCATCCGTTTGAGGATGATGGGAGGTACTAAATAGAAACTTAGTACTAAAAAGTCTCCATAGTGTTTTCCAGAAATAACTTAGGAACTTCACATCCCTATCAGACACAATAGTCTTAGGAACTTTATGTAATCTTACCATTTCCTTCAAATACAAGTCTGCAATATGTGTTGCATCATCAGTCTTGTGACAAGCAATGACGTGAGCCATCTTCGAGAATCGATCTACAACCACCATGATAGAGTCCTTGCCCCATTGTGTTTTGTAAGCCGAGGATGAAATCAAAGCTCACACATTCCCATGGTCGCTCCGAAACCGATAAAGGAGTATACAATCCTTTGTGGAAGAACTCTTTAGCCTTTTGATAAGTGGAACACCTACTTACCACTCCATTTACATCTTTATCCATCTGTGGCCAGTAAAAGTGTTCTTGTAGAATCTTCAAAGTCTTCACTACCCCAAAATGTCCAGCTAGTCCACCCGAATGCACTTCATGTATATGTAATTCTCTCATTGAACATTTGGGCACACACAATTTGTTTCCTTTAAAAAGGAAACCTTCTATTATGGACTAAGAACTATGAACTCCATTATTACATTCTATCATTACATCTTTGAACTCGGGATCTCGTTCATAGAATTCCTTTAGCACTTCAAATCCCATAAGTTTTTGTTCAACCATGGTCCACATTGCATGCCTCTGGGAAAGTGCATCTTCCACCATGTTGGACTTGCCATCTTTGTGCCTTGTATAGAATGTGAAAGTTTGCAAGTACGCCACCCACTTAGCATGCCTTGGATTCAACTTTCTTTTCCCATGTAAATACTACAAGGATTCATGATCTGAATATAAGACAAAAAGTTTTGGCCTCAAATAATGTTCCCATTGGACCAAGGATTTCACAATAGCATAAAATTCCTTGTCATAAGTAGAATAATTGAGTCGTGCACCACCCAATTTTTCACTAAAGAAAGCAATAGGTTGCTTATCGTTAATCAAGACGGCACCAACACCAACTCCACTAGCATCACATTCAACCTCAAATTGTTTCTCAAATTTTGGAATAGCTAGAACCAGTGCTTCACATAACCTTCCTTAAAGGTTTCAAAAGCTTTTTGTGCTCCTTGGGACCATTTAAACTCACCCTTCTTCATTAGTTCCGTGATAAGGGAAGCAAGGGTACTAAAATCTTCAATGAAACAATGATAGAAAGATGCCAAACCATGGAAACTTCCTACCTTACTTACATTCGTAGGCTTGGACCAACTCCGGATAGCTTCCATCTTGTGTCCATATGAATGCCCTCGGATGATACTATGTACCCTAAGACCGGGACACTAGTAATCATAAAAGCACACTTCTCTAACTTGCCATACAACTTTACTTCTCTTAACTTCTCAAATATAGCTTCTAGATGCGACAAGTGAGATTCCCTATCATGACTATAAATCAAGATATCATCTAAGTAAACCATAACAAATTTACCCATGAACAATCGTAGCACCTCGTGCATGAGGCTCATGAAAGAGCTAGGAGCATTACATAATCCGAATGGCATCACAAGCCACTGGTACAAGCCATACTTGGTTTTGAAAGCCATCTTCCATTCATCTCCCTCTCGTATCCTTATTTGATGGTAGCCACTCCTCAGATCTATCTTGGAGAACAACTTGGCTCCACTCAATTCATCCAAAAGATCATCCAATCTCGGCATAGGAAACATATACTTCACAGTGATCTTATTGACCACTCATCTATCGATACACATACGCCAAGTTCCATATTTCTTTAGCACCAACAAGGCGGGTACCGCACATGGACTAAGGCTTTCTCGGACAAAGCCTTTGTCTAATAATTCTTGCACTTATCTTTGCAATTCCTTGGCCTCTTCCGGATTTCATATATAGGTTGGACGATTAGGTAATGAACTTTCCGAAATAAAATCAATAGCATGTTCAATACCTCTTATTGGTGGTAATCCGTTTGCAAGGTCATCCGAAAATACATCTTCAAATTCTTCAAGAGTTCTTTCAAGTTGGCATCCTCAACCACATCTCCCACAAGACTCTTCTTATCCTTGCAGTTCAAATTTATGGGACTCCCCTTCTTCAAATCCTCTTCGATCTCCCGCGCATCTAGAAAGAGGGTCTCGAATTTCTCCTTGCGGTTCTTGGCAATTTGGATCTTCATTTTCTTCACCTCACTAGGTGACAATGGTACCAACCAGATCTTCTTACCATCCTTTTGAAAAGAATAAACATTATATTCTCCATCATGTTGCACTTTCCTATCAAATTGTCATAGCGGAGCCAATAAAATATGACAAGCATCCATAGGTAGGATGCCACACCATATCTCATCTTCATACTTACAAACCCGAAAACTAACAAGAGCTTGTTTCATTACCTTTAGCCATTCATTTTCGTTCACCCATTGGAGAGCATATGGTTTGGATGGTTGCGGGTAGGCAATTTTAATTTGTCCACCATTTCTACGGAGGCCATGTTGGTACAACTTCCTCCATCAATGATCATATTACATACCTTATTTTTATCTTGCATCGAGTGTAAAATAGTTTCTCTCTTTGTGTCTCCTCATGTTCTTCAAGTTGAACAGTCAACACACGTCATAGTACTAAACTTCCACCCTCCTTCGCACGATCAACATCTTCCTCGAGGGCCTCCTTGACTTCGGGTTCCTTAATAACAAAGGAATCCCTACACTTTTGATATTCTTCACTTTTATACATTGAGTTATTTTGTACAACCCCGGACTCGGCATTATTGCTCGCAGCACACCCCGCAAATTATTTTCTTAAGATTCGTGCTTGTTCTGCAAATAGGTCACTTATGACCCTTCGTAGTTCTTCCTTTATGTTAGCCATAGCGTCAAGGCGTGGGACGGGAAGGCCTTGTTCTGATACTAAAATGATGTATATAAGGATGGGATTTTATGGTTATATGTATCGGAGTTGGATTAGGACCCGACAGATACCAAACTAGGGGTCAAATGGAGGTTGGCAGGTTTTTGGGCAGTGTGTGTTTGGTGGGGAGTGTGCGGGTGAATTTGGAGGGTGTTGGGCTAAGGCGTTTGGAGGGGATAAACTAGACACGTTGTAGGTTATGTTGGTGGTTGTTATTTGGTTGTTGTATGGTGTTAAGGTGGCGGAAACTGGTCGGGAAGTAAGGTTGGTGGAAGATGGGTGAGATCGGGATGGTGGGGAATTGGTTGGGGGTTTCGAGTGTTTTTGGGAGGAGTCGGTTGACGATCTTTTTGGTGTGAGTTGGGGAAGTGTTGGAGTGTATTGGGGTTCATGGAATTAGGAATTTTGGATAAGGATGGGGTACGAAATTGATAAATAAATTTGTGTGCGGGTAAGGTAATGTAGGCCGAGAAGACCTTCAATGTCTTTGTAACAAGTAACTGGATAGAACCTTGGCTTAGGTATAGTTAGATCACAAAAGTTCTAACTAGACTTATACCGAGGGTTTGGACCACAAAAGGACTAAGGGGTGGCCCCCAGAAGGACCAAGGTTTTGATGATAAAAGGCCCAAGGGTTGGACCACAAAAGGTCCGACTAAGGTAACAACACAAAAGTTGAAAACTTAGCAAGTTTGAGTAAACTCAAATATATTTCATAAAACTTCAATATCTCCTTACATCAATTACTTCTCCTATTTATACTAGTTTTATACCTTCTAGAAGAGGAAACAAGAAAGACACAAACAAGGCACTCAGCCAAATGGGAAAGGGGAAGGTGTTCGACCAGTTTGAGAGAAGGGAAAAGGCCCAACTCTTCATGTTCTCGAGGGAAGACCCTTTGTAAAGATGTCGACAATTTGATACCTGGACGGGACATGACAGACGCGAACTTGACCACGAGCAACCTTTTCGCGAACAAAGTGAATATCCATCTCGATATGTTTAGGGCGCTAGTGCTGAACCGGATTACCAGAAAGGTAGATAGCACTAATATTATCACAATACACCAAGGTCGCTTTCTGAATAGGATAATGAAGCTCTAACATCAAATTACGTAACCAACATGATTCAGGAGACCAAGTTATTGCCAAGAAATATACAATAGCCAGACGTAGACCGTCTGGTGTCCGGACAGCCACCCCAATCAACATCTGTATACGAGACAAGTGTTGACGTTGATGAAGGATATAAATGCAAGTCATAGTCAAGTGTACCTTGAATATACTGAAGGATGAGTTTGAGCACATTTATGTGCTAAACTCTGGGATCATGCATAAACAAACACACCAGATGTACGGCATACGTAATAACTGGTCTCGTGAATGTAAGATACTGAAGGGCCCCTGCAAGACTGCGATAGCGGGTCGGATCCTCATACGGTGCGCCGGCCGCAGACCCAAGTTTGGGCTTAGTATCAACTGGAGTGGAAGTGGACCTACAGGATGACATCCCAGCCCTCTCAATGATCTCAACTGCATACTTCCGCTGGGATAAGAACAACCCACCTGCATGATGAGTGACAGCAATTCCCAAAAAATAACTCAAGGGCCCCAAGTCTTTCATAGCAAACTCAGAGCTGACCATTGTCATGATAGACTGACGTAAGTCATCGAAAGTGGCAGTCAAAATAATATCATCCACATATAACAGTATATAGGCCAAGGACGAACCACGGCGATAGATGAACAAGGAATTATCCGACCTTCTGTTTGTGAACCCAATAGTCGAAACATAGTCGGCAAACCTCTTATATCAGGCCCGAGGAGACTGCTTAAGCCCATATAAGGACTTCTTCAATAAACAGACATGACGAGGATGTTAGGGATCCCTAAACCCCAAGGGTTGATGCATATAGACTGTTTCCTTGAGATCACCGTATAAGAAAGTATTTTTCACATCTAACTGATGAATGGGCCATGTTTTCTAAAAAGCCAAGCTGAGCACAGTGAGAATGGTAGCCAGTTTGACCATCAGACTAACTGTCTCACCACAGTCCACACCAACCTGCTGAGTTTTACCATCACCCACAAGCCGAGCCTTATGCCGTGCAAACGAACCATATGAGTCGAACATCATGTGAGTAGTGGCGCCGATGTTCATGTACCAATTTGGGTCCGAAGGATTTATTCCAAGTGTGTGCATCGCAGATTCAATATCGGAAGGAGTGGGGGCCGCTGTATGATGGGCCTGAGGGGGTTGGGGCACAAGTACATCGGGTTGCTGTCCCGACCTAGAACTGGGGCGAGAACCACTGGGCCAAACTGGATTGGGCCTGAAAAAACACTGTTGGGTAGTCTAGTGGCCAGAATGCGAAACTGCTGGGCTGTAGGGACTATTGGGCCACTGCCCAATGGCCCAGGCCCACGACCAGGGGGCCAAGGCTGGGACCAGTTGGGTTGTGGCCCACTGCCGATATTTTGAGACCTACTGCCACCGTGACCATCTCCGGAACCACCGCATTTGCCCCCGCAATTTTTGGCATTATTTTTCCTACTATTTTTGCCACCACCATGAGTATGGTTTTGGCCGAAACTATCAACACCACCCGGAGGTTTTGTATAGGACGTCATCATGACTACATGACTAGCACTGATAGCTGCCTTATTAGCCAAGCCGGCTTCTTCGAGGGTAAGCATAGAACGAGCCTGATAAAATTATGGAATAGGGCTGCTGTGACGAAGAAGCGTTCTAACACCACTATATGCCTTTTAAAGGCATGCAACCATTTTTAGTACCAAACGATCATTCGAAACAGGCGCGCCAACGTTGCGGAGTTGGTCCGCCAATTCCTTTAACCTTTAAAAATATGCTGAAACGTTTGGCAAATTTTCTATATAGATGCGGGAAAATTCCTTCTCAAGGGTAACAATACGAGAATTCTGTTTATCTTGGAATATATCACGTACTCTATTCCATGCCTTCATCGCCGTAGCGTCGGGTTCGATAATCGTTTGCAAGAGGTCACTAGAAATAGTGTAGTAAATCTATTGAAGAATAGTAGCATCAAGGGTCGTCCATAACGTAGGATCATCCTCTGGTTTTGGCACCTCCGTATCTGTAGGAACCGCGAGGATAATATGATGGAGAATTTGATGTGAGCGCGCATGTATTTTGAACAGTTCGGCCTACGTCGCGTATTGGACATTTTTTATTTCAAGAATGATAGAGATGTGATTCTTGATATTAGAAACTATAAGGGCAGGGTGAAACATATTCCTAGCCATAATAGCAACGCAATACGTGACGTAGGGATTGTGGAGAAAAAAATGGGGAAGAGAAAAATAATTTCCGAGCACGAAAACCGAGGAAGGGGGCTAAGATTCGATGGTTGGACGAAAATAGTAGGGAGAAAGTGGGAGAAAATATTAACCAAGACTCTTGATACCATGAAAGAAATAATCTCCTTGATTATTTTCATTAATTGAATGAGTATATATACAATTTACATATTTCAATAATAGGAGAATCATATTCTTATTCTACTCCTAAAACCTTATTCTACTTGTACACTAACTATACAATTATGGTAATAAAAGTATTAGGTAAGTGTACAAGACTAATTATTACACTAAAATAATATACATAAACTAGGGTAATACACGGACTGATTTTGGACCAAAACCGTGATATACCTCAAGTGTATATCACGGTATAATATGTATATTTAACACACCCCGCAGTCATAGCGGGCGATCTTCGAACACGGAGATTGTCCCTAAAATCTTCAAAAAGGACCGAGGGAAGACTTTTTGTAAAGATGTCGACAATTTGATACCTGGACGGGACATGGCAGACGCGAACTTGACCACGAGCAACCTTTTGCGAACAAAGTGAATGTCCATCTCGATATGTTTAGTGCGTTGGTGCTGAACCAGATTACCAGAAAGGTAGATGACACTAATATTATCAAAATACACCAAGGTCGCTTTCTGAATAGGATAATGAAGCTCAAACATCAAATAACGTAACCAACATAATTCAGAGATCACATTAGCTACCCCTCGATACTCGGCCTCTACACTGGAACGGGATAAAGTCGACTGATGCTTCGTAGAGTAGGAGACCAAGTTATTGCCAAGAAATATACAATAGCCAGACGTAGACCGTATGGTGTCCGGACAGCCCCCCAATCAACATCTGTATACGAGACAAGTGTTGACGTTGATGAATGATATAAATGCAAGTCATAGTCAAGTGTACCCTGAATATACCGAAGGATGCGTTTGAACGCAATATGTGCTCAACTCTGGGATCATGCATAAACACACACACCTGATGTACGGCATACGTAATATTTGGTCTCGTGAATGTAAGATATTGAAGGGCCCCTGCAAGACTGCGATAGCGGGTCGGATCCTCATATGGTGCGCCGGCCGCAGCCCCAAGTTTGGGCTTAGTATCAACTGGAGTGGAAGTGGACTTACAGGATGACATCCTAGCCCTCTCACTGATCTCAACTGCATACTTCCGCTGGGATAAGAACAACCCATCTGCATGACGAGTGACAACAATCCCCAAAAAATAACTCAAGGCCCCCAAGTCTTTCATAGCAAACTCAGCGCTGACCATTGTCATGATAGACTGGCGTAAGACATCGGAAGAGGCAATCAAAATAATATCATCCACATATAACAGTATATAGGCCAAGGACAAACCACGACGATTGATGAACAAGGAATTATCCGACCTGATATGTGCGAACCCAATAGTCGAAACATAGTCGACAAACCTCTTATATATCAGGCCCGAGGAGACTGCTTAATTCCATATAAGGACTTCTTCAACAAACAGACATGATGAGGATGTTTGGGATCCCTAAACCCCAAGGGCTGATGCATATATACTGTTTCCTTGAGATCACCGTGTAAGAAAGTATTGTTCACATTAATTGATGAATGTGCCATGCTTTTAAAAGAGCCAAGCTGAGCACAGTGTAAATGGTAGCCGATTTGACTACCGGACTAAACGTATCACCACAGTCCACACCAACCTGCTGAGTCTTTCCATCACCCACAAGCCGAGCCTTATGCCGTGCAAATGAACCATCTGAGTCGGACGTCATGTGAGTAGTGGTGCCGGTGTCCATGTACTAATTTGGGTCCGAAGGATTTATTCTAAGTGTGTGCATTGCAGCGTCAATGTCGGAAGGAGTGGGGGCTGCTGTATGATGGGCCTGAGGGGGCTGGGGCCCAAGTACACCGGGTTGTTGTCCCGGCCCAGAACTGGGGCGAGAACCACTAGGTCAAACAGGATTGGGCCTGAAAAAACGTTGTTGGGCAGTCCAGTGGCCAGAATGCGAAACTGCTGGGCTGTAGGGATTATCGGGCCACTGCCCACTGGCCCAGGCCCACGGCTGGGACCAGTTGGGTTGTGGCCCACTGCCGATATTTCAAGACCTACTGCCATCGTGACCATCTCCGGAACCACTTACCCCCATAATTTTTGGCATTATTTTTCCGACTATTTTTACCGCCACTATGAGTATGGTTTTGGCCGAAACTATCAATACCACCCGAAGGTTTTGCAGAGGACGTCATCATGACTACGAGACTAGCACCTGTAGCCGTCTTTTTGGCCAAGCCGACTTCTTCGAGGGTAAGCATAGAACGAGCCTGATAAAATTCTGGAATAGGGCTGCTCTGACGAAGAAGCGTGCCAACACCACTATATGCCTTTGAAAGGCATGCAACCATTTTTAGGACCAAACGATCATTCGAAACAGGCGTGCCAACGTTGTAGAGTTGGTCCGCCAATTCCTTTAACCTTTTGCAATATGCTGAAACGTTTGAGAAATTTTCTATATAGATGTGGGAAAATTGCTGCTCAAGGGTAACAACACGAGAATTCTGATTATCTTAGAATATATCACGTACTCTATTCCATGCCTCCATCGCCGTAGCGTCGGGTTCGATAATCATTTGCAAGAGGTCTCTAGAAATAGTAGAGTAAATCTGTTGAAGAACAGTAGCATCAAGGGTCGTCCATAACGTAGGATCATCCTCTGGTTTGGAAACTCCGTATCTGTAGGAGCCGCGAGGATAATATGATGAGGAATTTGATGCGAGCACGCATGTATTTTGAACAGTTCGGCCCACGTCTTGTATTTGATGTTTTCTATTTCAAGAATGATAGAGATGTGATTCTTGATATTAGAAATAATGAGGGCAAGGTGAAATATGCTCCTAGCCATAATAGCAACGCAAGACATGACATAGGGATTGGGGAGAAAAAAATGGGGAAGAGAAAAATAATTTCCGAGCACAGAAACCAAGGAAGGGGGCTAAGATTCGATGGTTGGACGGAAATAGTAAGGAGAATGTGGGAGAAAATATTAACCTAGACTCTTGATACCATGAAAGAAATAGTCTCCTTGATTATTTTCATTAATTGAATGAGTATATATACAATTTACATATTTCAATAATAGGATAATCATATCCCTATTCTACTCCTAAATCCTTATTCTACTTGTACACTACTATAATATTATGGTAATACAAGTATTAGGTAAGTGTACAAGACTAATTATTACACTAAAACAATATACATAAACTAAGGTAATACACGGACTAATTTTGGACCAAAATCGTGATATACCTCACGTGTTGACGTTATGAAGGATATAAATGCAAGTCATAGTCAAATGTACCCTGAATATACCGAATGATGCGTTTGAGCGCATTTATGTGCTCAACTCTGGGATCATGCATAAATAAACACACATGCTGTACGGCATACGTAATATCTGGTCTCGTGAATGTAAGATAATGAAGGGCCCCTGCAAGACTGCGATAGCGGGTCAGATCCTCATACGGTGCGCCGGCCGCAGCCCCAAGTTTGGGCTTAGTATCAACTGGAGTTGAAGTGGACTTACAGGATGACATCTCAGCCCTCTCAATGATCTCAACTTCATACTTCCGCTGGGATAAGAACAACCCACCTGCATGACGAGTGACAGCAATCCCCAAAAAGTAACTCAAGGGCCCCAAGTCTTTCATAGCAAACTCAGAGCTGACCATTGTCATGATAGACTGGTGTAAGGCATCAGAAGAAGCAGTCAAAATAATATCATCCACATATAACAATATATAGGCCAAGGACGAACCACGACGATAGATGAACAATGAATTATCCGACCTGCTGTGTGTGAACCCAATAGTCAAAACATAGTCAGCAAACCTCTTATATCAGGCCCGAGGAGACTACTTAAGCCCATATAAGGACTTCTTCAACAAACAGACATGATGAGGATGTTTGGGATCCCTAAACCCCAAGGGCTGATGCATATAGACTGTTTCCTTGAGATCACCGTGTAAGAAAGCATTTTTCACATCTAACTAATGAATGGGCCATGCTTTCGATAGAGCCAAGCTGAGCACAGTGCGAATGGTAGCCGATTTGACCACCGGACTAAATGTCTCACCACAGTCCACACCAACCTGTTGAGTCTTACCATCACCTACAAGCCGAGCCTTATGCCGTGCAAACGAACCATCTGAGTCGGACGTCATGTGAGTAGTGACGCCGGTGTCCATGTATCAATTTGGGTCCGAAGGATTTATTCCAAGCGTGTGCGTCACGGCTTCAATATCGGAAGGAGTGGGTACCGCTACCTGAAGGGCCTGAGGGGGCTGGGGCCCATGTACACCGAGTTGTTGTCCCGGCCCAGAACTGGGGCGAGAACCACTGGGCCAAACTGGATTGAGCCTGAAAAAATGCTACTAGGCAGTCTAGTGGCCAGAATGCGAAATTGTTGGGCTGTAGGGACTATTGGGCCACTGCTCATTAGCCAAGGCCCACGTTCAGGGGGCCCAAGGCTGGGACCAGTTGGGTTGTGGCCCACTGCCGATATTTTGAGACCTACTGCCACAGTGACCATCTTCGGAACCACCGCATTTGCCCCTGCGATTTTTGGCATTATTTTTGCCGCCACCATGAGTATGGTTTTGGCCGAAATTATCAACACCACCCGGAGGTTTTGTAGAAGACGTCATCATGACTACGGGACTAGCATCGGTAGCCGCCTTTTTGGACAAGCCGGCTTCTTCGAAGGTAAGCATAGAACGAGCTTGATAAAATTGCGGAATAGGGCTGCTCTAACGAAGAAGCGTGCGAACACCACTATATGCCTTTGAAAGGCATGCAACCATTTTTAGGACCAAACAATCATTCGAAACAAGCGCGCCAACGTTGCGGAGTTGGTCCGCCAATTCCTTTAACCTTTTGCAATATGCTGAAACGTGTGGGAAATTTTTTATATAGATGTGGGAAAATTCCTGCTCAAGGGTAACAACACGAGAATTCTGATTATCTTGGAATATATCACGTACTCTATTCCATGCCTCCATCACCGTAGCGTCGGGTTCGATAATCGTTTGCAAGAGGTCGCTAGAAATAGTGGAGTAAATCCATTGAAGAACAGTAGCATCAAGGATCGTCCATAACGTAGGATCATCCGCTGGTTTGGGCACCTCCGTATATGTAGGAGCCGCGGGGATAATATGATGGAGAATTTGATGCGAGCGCGCATGTATTTTGAACAGTTCGGCTCATATCGCGTATTGGACATTTTCTATTTCAAGAATGATAGAGATGTGATTCTTGATATTAGAAACAATAAGGGAGGGTGAAACATGTTCCTAGCCATAATAGCAACGCAAGACGTGACGTAGGGATTGAGAAGAAAAAAATGGGGAAGAGAAAAATAATTTCCGAGCACGGAAACCCAAGAAGGGGGCTCGGATTCGGTGGTTGGACGGAAATAGTAGGGAGAAGTGGGAAAAAATATTAACCTAGACTCTTGATACAATGAAAGAAATAATCCGCTTGATTATTTTCATTAATTGAATGAGTATATATACAATTTACATATTTCCATAATAGGAGAATCTTATTCCTATTCTACTCCTAAAACCTTATTCTACTTGTACACTAACTATAAAATTATGATAATACAAGTATTAGGTAAGTGTACAAGACTAATTATTACACTAAAACAATATACATAAACTAAGGTAATACACGGACTGATTCTGGATCAACACCGTGATATATCTCAAGTGTATATCATGGTATAGTATGTATATTCAACATCTTGTACTAATGAAAATAAACTTTTATAAATAATATTCAAACGCTATGTTTGTACTATAATATAAAATTGACTGCCGTTATTTTCTTCTCCAATTCCTTTGTTCTACTCTACTTTCAAGGAAATATTTACTTTATGAAGGTATTTTATCTTGTGTACTACTTTGTAGAAGTTAAGCTACAATATTAAAAACTAGGCTTTAAATTTAATTAAAAAATCGACAGTTTTAAATGATCACTTGATTAAGATATTCTTAATTATTATCCTTTCAAATAACTTCGCTTGCATTTCAAATTTTTTTTTATCATTCGTCTAAAAGAAAATTAAGCAATAAACAAAAGAAATATTCGTCGATATTAGACCTTTCATTTGTGTGAGAACTGAGAAGATTTAAAGTTGTGCAATCTACTATTACTGAATTTTACCTTTCTCTAGAAAAAGAAAAAATCATATCCTTATAGAAAAGCAAGTTCCCGAAGTGGCTTTCTTACTTTGCAATTGCATTAGTACTTTCTTGAGGCACAATTATCGGTAAAACTTTGAGTAGAGTGTTCGTTCTAACCAACTGGTGAAAAATTAAAAAATCAAATTTGACTTTTAGAAACAATCAATCATAATTTTTAAATCAAGTATGAATCATAAATCACCTAACTGGTTTAGTTGAACAATCTACAACTTAGTCACTTGCGTGCGCTAAACTAAGCAACAAAATATACTCATGGCCGTAAAGATGAACATTATTTGCTCAAATACTTACTTTGAACGTCAACTTATTCTTATTTGACCACAAATCGAGTAGTATGAAAAAATTCTTGTGCGCATCCGAAGGATAACGGTGTAAATTTTTTTGTCATTTGAAAAAAAAGAGACTCCACATTGTTAAGTTTAATTATCCTATATGAATTTAACTGAACGAATAGTACTTAAATCCAACTAATTAATTTGTTTGCAAAAAAAAAAAAAAATGATCGCCATTAAAAATATTAAGGTGAAATATTAATACTAAGTTGTTTTATTCAATATGAAGTGTATTGTATCTCAATGTATATTATTTGCAAAAGGTATAAAAAATCTATTATTATTTCATGTTAATTTTAATGTGTTATTTAAATAAATGATTACAATAGTGTTTGAAAATTTTATGATCAAAGTCATTCTCAACCATCTAAACTTGTTCACAAAATTCATTTAGACGCCTTATCTCATACCTATTTCGATTGAACATCTGCCCTATTAAAAAATGTACCTATTGAACATTTTTTTGATAATATGCCAAAATTATAGTGTATGTCTTACATTCGCAAATGATGTGACATAAAAAAAAATCAAGAAAAAATCTAATTTGGTTCGGTTCGATTTTTTCGGTTCTCCGGGTTTTTTGCCCACCCCTACTCACCCCCAATTACCCAACCCCTCCTTCCTCCTCTTTTATCCTTTCCCAGATTTCTCCGGCTGCCGTGTCCCTGCCATCTCCCAACTTCACCTTCTTCCCCTCCCATTTCCCCGTCGGTGTTTCCATTAATTTTTTTAGAAAAGGGATTAAAAATAGCACCATAAAAGACGATATACTTGGAAGGTTGAACGCCTGAATATTCGCACAAGGAGGTACAATAAGACTAAATGCAAAAAAACAAATTTCAAAAGCAATGCATCAAAATCCAATTTCCCATTCTATGGCGCCGCCTTCAAATATTAAAGCGGATGACTTGCTAGCATTCTTGACTTCTGACTGATCATATTAAAAAGATTGCTCAAAACTGCATTAGCATTTGATCTTGTTTGAAACCTCTTCTCAATCAAAAAGTATACCACAAAATCTGAGTGGAAGCCAGATGCACGGAACAATAAAAGCGGCTCCTAGAAGTTGAGATCAAGGAAATATTCTCATCACAAACATGTAGTAAATTGTTTAGTGAGTGAAGAAAATCAGTTCAATTACAGACACGAGCATTTTTCACAAAGGACATTTTTGGTGATTTTTGTGTTGATAGGATGTATCAATTTAATCTCAGACTTTGCATGGTGTATAGATTTTGTTTGAACGTTGCCGGAAAAAATAGTGTTGCCGGAATTTGATCTGATTTCTTTTCTTTGTTTTGTTCATGTCAACTTTGCTTAATAGGTGTGATTTATTATTGTTAGATTATATTGATATAGCAATATGTTGGGACTTGTGACAGAACCTTGGGCAAACATATGGAGTTTCACCGGAAAAATTTTTGACACCCAAATTCAAATTTTCTTACTCTTTTTATGGGAGAGACATCAAATAGATTGGACTGAGTTTAAAAGTGTGATTGGTGTTTTACAGCAACGATAATGGCGGTTGCAATGGCGACAATTGGTGGTGCACTGTTGGTAGGTTGAAGAAATGAGGAGGAAGAGCAAAATTAATAATTTTTATTAAAACAATAACCCATTCACGCTCTTCTTCAAGGTGTATAACACACACATTGTCACATCAACACAAAGTGTCCAATAGGTACACTTTTTGATTAGTACAGTTCAATCGAAACAAATGTGAGATGAAATGTCTAAGTGAATTTTGTAGACAAGTTTAGATGATCGCGAATGACTTAGGTCTTTTATTTTTATCTTCATATAGATTTTAAGATATCTTTTTGAGCTTTAAAAATCAATTAACTAATTAAAAATTATAATGTTGTTAATATGTCACGATCTAAACCAGAAGGCCGAGACTGGCATCCGAACCTTACTTGTCAAGCATCAAATTACACATCCTTTAATCATATTTAACATTATAAGGGCCGACGAGGCCAACATGAACTATATTGTGTGAATGCCGGAACTCAACATAAATAGCCCAACGGTGCTACATAACAACATGAGCATTTATATGCGGGCCGACATGACCTTCATGATAGACTATATACATCATCATATGAGTCGGCAAGGCTATACACAAAACTGTACACATAACGACTGTCTATAAGCCTCTAAGAATACATAAAAATTGTCATGAGTCGGGACAGGGCCCCACGTACACAAAAACCATTTATACATATGCATACCAATATGACTAGGTTAGTCCGGAAGAGTGAAGCTCGTCAACCAACGCTGATCAAGACATCGTCCTAGATAGTCCGCCAACTTGTCTATCTGGATCTACAAAAAGAAATGCAGCGTCCACAAACAAAAAGAATGTCAGTACGAATAATGTACCGAGTATGTAAGGCAGAAAAAAAAGTAAAAGCAGTAATGTAAGTAGAGATGACGATAGACAACCTGTAACTTTGGAATGCTACTAAGGGCGTATGACATGCACGCTTTAGTTTATGAGTCACACTATGGGGCTACATCATCATCATCAAGCCGCTCTATGAGGCTAACATCATCATAACGTACCTAACTACAATGGTGTGCACAATAAGTGTCGTACCCGGTCGGCTATAGAGTGGCTCGATGAAAAAATAGATATATATATATGTCGCGCCCGTTTTTACCGCTGCTCGCGACGTAATGGCGTTGATTCCCTCTGGATTGATTAATGTTGTTGAGGAGTCGCCATCTAATTATTCTAAGGTGAATTAGAGCACCTAAATGTTAATTAAATGTTGCAATGTGAACTCCGATTATTGGTCTGCGAAACTAATGATATTCTAGATAAGAGTTCTTTATTATCCTAAAGGAAAGGGGTTAGACATCCTTTAAGATCCGCTAACTTGCGGTTATCTGGTCAAACTCAGGTTAATTATTGTATTTAGAAAATGCATGTTTAAAAAATATAAAATTAAATGATGTACAAGTATGCATTTGTACAACATTGTTTAAAAATACATGTAAAGTTGATTTTGGATAAAAGTATGCATTTGTATGAAAGTTGATAAAATACATGCAAAGTTGATTTTTCGAAAAAAGGAAAAAAGGTATGCATTTGCATTATATACAAAATAAATATTTTTTGCATTTTTATAGTAAATGACTAAAGTAAATTATTTATTAGTATGATTAAAATGAAAAAAAATAGAAGATGGCCAATTTGTTTTGAAAGTTTTGAATATGCATGACGAGCCTAAAATAAATAAGCTAGCGGTGAGTTTCCAATTTTAAACTACCTTTTCTAATTTATTAATTCTAATCCTACCTATTCTAAACAATTCAATAACTACACAAGTACAATAAATAATATTATAATACAAAATAAAATAAAACTGAACTAAAGAAAAAAAAATCATCTCCGAGGGATATCTTGCCTTCTTTAACTTTCGTAAGCGTTCCTTGCAAGCTATCAAGAACAAACAGTTAGAAACAATTGAATATAAATAACTTCGGATCCGTACCCAAAACAGTAAATGTATTGATTACGGAGGTCTCAGACTTAAATTTTGAAAAGATCATTCCAATCACGTCATGGTTGCGAACATATGACTCGTTGGTCATTTCCGTCGCCTTGCCTACCGAACATGTTGGTCTCTCGGGTGAAATAAAAAGATTTAAGTTTCATCCTTGCCCAATTCCGAAGGAACGCAAATCGAGGGACATCCTTTAAAATGATACAACCTCAAATTTAATTTCATCTGCCCAAGTGTAGTATCATGTTCAAATCAATAAATTATACCAAAACAATAAAACCGAAACCGAGAACCATTTTCCGAAGGGACATGGCCTCAAATTCAATTTCATTGGCCTATGTGTAATATTTGTTCAAATCAGTAAAATAACAAAGTAGCCGCGTAATGGATATTCAAATACCAAAATAAACCAACAGTGTGCGATCAAAATATCCGACCAGAATTCTAGATTTTTGAACCGAAATAGAATTCGAATCCGCTTATGAAAATCTAACCCGAGATAGAACAGACCCGACCCGAATTTTGGGTCGCCCGACCCGGAATCAAACAATTTTTTATTTATTTTTCAGATAACCAACAACAAAATATTGAAATAAAATTCTGAAAATTTTACCTGTCGAAATAGTAACCCGACCCGGAACAGTAACCGAAAAACTGAAAATCGTACAGCATCAGTCCAACACATTAGAATCAAGAAAATAGTAGCAAGGCAAAGTAATACAGTACCCCGAATCGATTAGTGCAATATAAAATCAGTAGCATAGCCATAGAACCGGAAAACAGTGTCGAATCCGAGAAACACATTTGTTTTCATTGCAAATTTCAGATAACCAATCAAAAGTAAAAAAAATATAATAATTAACAATAAATCATATAAGAACCAACCTTATTTTCAGATTTTTGGCACTGGTTTCGACCCGAAACAGAAAGCAGACCCGACCCGAAAATAGAGAACAACAAAAAAAGAAAACATATTTTTGAGGATTGAAACTAGTATTCAAAAGGTATTTTTCGGATTGAAAATTAGGGAACAAAAGTATTTTTTTAAACAAAGATTAACAACAAACCAACCATTTTGGATTCGGATTTACCCTTAATTTCGGCTTCCCAAACTCCTTCTCTTTTTTAGAACCCCAAAATCAGCCCCCCTTTTAAAATGAAGAACACATGCAAAGAAGAAACAAACAACCTTAAGAAGATTTCTGATTTCTTTTTTTTCAAATTTGAAAACTCGATTTTCGGACCTCCAAAATCCTCCTCTTTTAGAACCCGAAAATCAGCCTCCCCCAAATGAAGAAACAAAAGGGGGGGGGGGGTTATAGATGGTTTCCCCCTACCGTTCAACCCATACCCCCCTCTAATTTCGAGTTTGAAATTCAAAATTAAAAGGGGTAAAAAGTCGCGGATTTTCGGGGATAAGGGTATGGGGTGTGTCAGGGGTTGGTGGTGGTGAGGTGACCGACGGTGGTGTGGGTGACGGTGTGGGGTCGGGGGCAGGGGGGTTGTGGCCGGTTGGGGGGAAAGGGTGAGAGGAGAGGTTTTGTTTTGTTGTTTTATTTTTATGGATTAGGTTTAGGGGATAAAAGGGTTGGGCTTCCGATATTGGGCCGATTGGGCCTCTTTTTTTTTTTTGGGTTATGGGGTTTGATTTTGTGGTGGGTGACTAAAAGATGGGGAGTTAGTTTAAAATAAGAGGGCTTTATTATTAACAAAAAATGTTTTGAAGAAAAATATAAATTATAAAAATATAACGATGTGATAATAATAAAATATAACATTTGTGAAATACTTAATGCTTAAAAAAATAATAGAAATGCGATGCAATTTTTTTGCGAAAATAAAATTACACAGAATATTAGGGTAAAAATTATGATTATGATTTTAAAAGGCAAATGATAGTAAAAAATGTGAATAATAATAATAATAATAATAAAAATGATATTGAGAATGAACGATGATATTATAACCTCATTTATATATATATATATATATATATATATATATATATATATATATTAAAATTATTTTGAGGTGTCAAAAATATTTAAAATTGCAAATAAATCAGAAAAGATGGAACAAAATTGAGTGTCAACAATATATATAATGCATGATAGACTCATGGAATGACAGTCTGAACCTTCCGGAGTGACGTAAGGTCGGTAAACCTCCAAATACGTTATGTGAGCTACCTTGTCAACATATGCTATTATAAGAATCATGAAATACCATCAACATATGATTCACGTGAGAAGCCAAGAATTGGAACATAAGCATGGTCATAAATCAATATATGTTTCCATGGAAGGAACAACTTGCACATTTTCTAAATTTTAAGAGTGGAGCATTTATTGGAAGGACATTCACTTACATTACATTCATCAGATTCATGGAAAAGAAGGAAAGGGATAAGCCTTACATACCTTATAATGTACTGCCCAACCATAAGTTAAGATAATCCTGCAACTCCTTAGTCTACAACAACGGAAACAATACTATCGTCACGATACGAGTGTTATAATTACATTTTCTTTCTATACCAAATCAGGCAGCATCTCCCCTATTTTCTTAACTTCCCGTAAGTTCAAGACAATCAGAAAATAGCCCAACAACGATATACATTTAACAAGCTTTCTAAACAGCTTAATACTCACACAAGCGGAAAGCTCAATTTTACAATTCAACGAACTATAGGTCAAACCATTTTATATCTTCATGAACATGTTTATAACAGTAACAACAATATACTTAAGTTCTGCTTAATACTCACACGAGCGGAAAGCTCAATTTTACAATTCAATGAACTATAGTTCAAACCATTTTATATCTTCATAAACATGTTTATAACAGTAACAACAATATACTTAAGTTCTCCTATCAATTTCCAGCCCAAAACATCATAAAAATACTACCAAAACAATCCATCAACCAAGAACTACAACACCACAACGCCCGAGCTTTCTTTTTCAAAATTTTCAACTATACAAGTTAGTTACAACTTCTACAAGCTTAGACACATTAGAAGGAAGTAAAATCTTACCTTAAACCACCCAAATCAACCTCCAACATGAGTTGGAGCAGTCCACAACTTCACCACAATAAGAAGAACAAGGATCTTAGTTGCTCTACGAGATTCTCGATGCCAGACTCATGTTGTTTACTTGGGATTTCGCCCTTGGATCATGTAGTAACTTTAGGAGAGAGATTAGTAGGGTTTTGGAACTGAAAGTGGAGAGAAAATGAGGTCTACAATGCTGCCACCGCCTCAAGTGGGTCCTAAGGGGTTGTCTTCGAGTGTCGCGAAAACGCAAATATCTCTGTACTCCGACATCATATCGACAAACGGTTTAATGCGTTGGAAACTAGACTCATAGACCTTAATTTTTGTGGATGGATCACCCTAAAAATGCAAATAGATTGTGAGAAAAGCTCTGCAATATTTGACCCAAAGTTTCAGTTAATTTATGAACGTAACTTACGATAGTTTTTACCGACTTTTGTTTTGCAACTCGCTTGATTTCAAAACTTAACATATGACTATTAAACACTTAAAACACCTTAAACTATGAACGCCTTAGAATATTAAGAACTCCTAATTTATCCTAAAAGTACGAGTTATAATATTTTTGATTCGCTTAACCTCTAACCCTCACAATACTTCCTTAACATTTGTTTTAACCCTGATTTATCTTAGTAAAGGTACTTTGCCTCTCCAGCTCATATTTATTCACTTACGATGCATTTTAACATGAAAGTATGGTGTCTAACATCCTCCAACCCTTAATAACATTCATCCTCGAATAAGAGGTCCTATCAAGGTCTTCTTATGAAAATTTTGATAGAATTTCCTTTATAAAATGAACATCATCCAAACCTGCAAACAACTAAAATCCAACCTACAAGCCTTATAGGGCTATACAAGCATCATACTTATGTACTGGATTTTACACTGTGGTCATATATTAAAAGAACACTCCCAAGTTGTCATTTACCTTATAGGGCTGGTTCTGGTGTTGTTATTTCTTGTGGTACCTCAGTTCGCTCGGTATCTTTGGCTTAGGATAGGTAGGGATGTTTAGTCTTCCTTTCTCCTTATGTTTCCTAAGTTATCTCCTCAATTTTCTTTTTTGTTGATCATACTTGACGGAGGTTATATCCTTTGTCCTCAACTTGTGAATTGGCATGTGGAACACTGGGGAGACACACACCAACTCCGACAACAATTTCAATTCATAACTTATTTGCCCAATTCATTAAAAAATATTTATATGGCTCGATGTATTATGGACTTAGCTTACTTTTCTTTACCGATCCGTGTGACGTCTCTCATAGGTGAGATTTTTCAAGAATACTCAATCGTTTAACTCAAAGTTTAGATCATCATGTCGGACCTCCGAGTAAGATTTTGTCTGCTTGTTGTTATGCGCAACCATTCTTGCCTCCTCTTTGTCTCCTCAGAGGCATGATGATCTAGGAGTAACTAACTCTGTTCCTCTTGTTCAAACTAATCAGTTGGTAATTATTTTGTGCCTTGCCTTGTACAGGGCCATCTCACTATTGGAAATGTAACTATTGTTGTAGGTAAACTCCTATAAGTGGTAGACGGTTATCTCATTTATCCTTCAAGTCTAATTTACATAGGCTCATTATATTTCCACAAGGATTTGGTTAGTACATTCAATTGAACCATTACATGACCTTCATAAGTTAGTCATAAACTGAACATATCCGCTGGATCTAATGTTTAAAATTTTCTTAAATTCTTCATCATTCTCGTCCCTTGTTAAGGGATGGAATTCATGCTCATAATATATTTTTAAGTGCTTGTGCCATATGTTTAATAGGGGGTCGTATAGAGTCTACTTATGTTATCAAATCCTTTATTTTAGATATTCATTGTGGCATGACTTTCTATTATAGAAATAGTCCTGATAATGTCTTCATGATTCCATAGTCTTTCTTTTTATTGGACCTTTCCTTGAATCCCGATTAGTACTATTGTTGTTGTTCACTCCCTTACTAACGGTGATGTTGGTGTCTTCTGAATGGTAGTTACGCAGTCATTAGAGTTCAATAAGTTGGACCCGTGGAACTTAATTAACTCTTTTGGGTGATCTATGCCATTGTCCTTCTTATCACTTTTGTTTCTTCTGTTTTAGGGTCATGAGATTTCCATGATCTGAATGTCTTGGCATAACTACTACATGTACCCACTTTATATACGAGTATTGTGGTTTAATTCGTGAAGAGGGCAACTCTCTTTTTCCCGGCCCATCTTGATACTTGCTATCTGTATATCCTAATTTACCCTAATTCATACATATCTTAGGGCTCTTTGCGTGTGTGGTTCCAACATAGCCCTAACTTCTCACTCCTTAGTTACTGCACATGATGGGTAATAAATCAATAAACTACTCTCTTATTGAACGTCCACCAGTTTTCGAAGAACTCGACGTTATATGGCAACTTGAGCAACATGTTCATTTTCAACCTTTTTCTATTTCTTTCAAGCTTTATCTCATCACATTCTCACTTTATCATCCTTATTTAAAACACCATCCATGCTTTATTCCATATTCAGAGTTCCATGGTTTCTCAGTTTGAACTTACTTCATTCCATAGTCAGTTACCTTACTCGCCGAACATACTTTATGAGAGTTGTACCTATGCAGTAGTGAAACCGATCCTCATATATTCAGATCAACAATGTTATCTTTTTACCTTTGTCGACGCATCAATAGCTTCTTGTCTAGCTATAACTTGGTTCTTCTTAGCTCGACATTG
Organism: Anisodus acutangulus; assembly: GCA_029783415.1. Taxonomy (NCBI): domain Eukaryota; kingdom Viridiplantae; phylum Streptophyta; class Magnoliopsida; order Solanales; family Solanaceae; genus Anisodus; species Anisodus acutangulus. Next base: position 22,602,012 of record CM056505.1, read on the forward strand.
ATTTTCTAAATCCATCTACCTTCATATCTTAACTATAGCAACTCTCCTAAATTCATGTTCGTTTATTTTTATCTTTTTTTCCCTCCGCCTTAGCTTCCTGAAGATTGAATGTCCGGGTGTACTTTTCATCATTTTGGTCTTCTTTAATTGTCTTATCATTCGTATTTACACAGTCTTCCCAAGTTGTTAAGCATTATAATCTCATTTGCTTCTAATCTTGTCATAGTCCTCTTGTCATTTTCTTTCATCTAGCGGAACACCCTTCTACTTGGCATTCTACTACGTCGCTATCCCTCTCCGCCCTTAGGGGGCATAATTAACACTTTAGCACTTTAAGATTCTGCCTTTTATAGGTCAAACTATAGCCCTGTTGCAATTTTTCTTTTCCAGCGACTTAATTCCCCCTGAATATACTCCTCTTGTTAAGGCAATTCCAACGTTACTCGTGTGCATGAAGTGGTGTATTCATATAATACATTAGAACTTGATGAGTACAACTTACATTACGAAGCTTGATCGTGAAAATTCACTTTTGATCGACTGTCAACTGTTATTCCTCTATCGTCTATCCTTTTGACATCCAGTCATTCACTTATATTAATATAATGTTGCCAAGCTCCGCCGAAACTTTCCAAGTCATTAACTCAGCTTTGGCTTGCCTTGAGTTACTTTCTAACATTAGTACTCTTACAGCGTGGGAGGATATCAATCATCTGATAGGTTTTGTTAAATCATCAATTCACTTCTCATAGCGGTTTTAGATAAAATAAAGAAAGGCGAAAATATATCTGTCGTTAAGTCCGGCTTGCATAACCGTCTCTCAGATAACTATTAGTTTTTATAGTTGGTAGTTGCGAGAGAGACTTCTATATTTATATAACTTACTATCACAAGATCCACAAATCTTGTCGGTGTCAAATTTTAACTTCCTCTTCCTACGGGTTTCTTTCTCTACTCGTAGCACTTTACTTGGATTCCCTACCAATCTCTTCCATTTCTAATTCTTGTTACCCTAACCGACCTTATTCGTTAGTCGTGTCATACCTTTCCGCTTGGTTAATAACCGCTAACTATTGAATATCTCGATATGATTTTCGTACCCTACCCTTATCGTTCACCTTCAATATGTATATTATGACAACTCTCAATATATATATTATGGCCCCCTCATAAGTACCAGAAACTGTACATCTGAACTTTTCTCACAACTGGATAACATAGTATGACATAGGTCCGGGGACTAATTAACATAAACGTTACAAAGGAAAGATCGGGTAGTGCATCTATCACACCTTAATGAGGTCTCGTATCTTATTAGCCTGCTAGAACATCAATATGATCCTGACTGTCATTCTATTCCAGCATTTTGCCTTGGTCTCTACTCTATAATCATGACCTATTTCTACTGAGATATCATAACCCTGTAAGCAATGCTATGGAATCCATGCTCTAAAAGTTAGGGGTTGTCATCATCAAATGAATAACAAATTCATATAAATTCATGAGTATACATATATAGACATTTCCAGCAAAACAATTTATGTAACTGTAACCGTCCTGCAACCTCACATAGTGCATGAACCTCTCCGCCCCTACCTTAGTCTCCTCGATTAAGCCTTGTACGTATGTGTATTCTATGACTCATATTCCTACACTAGAAACAATCTCCAACACTTACTCGACATAATCCAACATGTGCTCGACCACATTGATGGCACAATGATCGAAGCAACCATGGAAAATCTCGTGCCATGTGCCCCGTGGTCCCACATCTAAAATAAGTGTATGTGTCTTGTAGGACTTCTAACATGTTCTCGGTAAAGGCGACCTAATCTATTCAACATTCTCCTACCCTTGCACGTCTCATGTTCTCGGTCTTTGACTCTTTGATCCTGATGCTTACAAATCCTGCCTCAGCTCTACGTGAGAGCCCTGATCAGGCACACACTGTAGTAATAATCTGGCCTACTTCTTATAGGTCTGTGGCCTATTGTTGTGCGGTAACCTCCTATAATCCTCAACTACTCTAACCTTCCTAGCCTGCTTACTATCCGCATCTGACTCGTACCCTATAAATATCGGCGAACCCTGATTAACAGATTCCCAAGATTGTGGACTTCTAAGGGACTTCTTAGTCCCTTAGAAGATCTAACAGTCGCAGGTGCTCTGTCATGACACTGCTTCTCTTAACTTTTCTAGTGCGAACAAAATCTGAGGTACTTGAATAGACTACTCATCCTGAATTTCAGATGGATCTTCCTCAATGGAGGGCATAATCTTAGACGGATCCTCCTCAATGGAGTAACTCACACCTTTCTCCGTTACTACCTTATCCTCATGGCCCATACTAGCAGGTGGAGCCTAACTGGTACCTTCTCCTGCCGCCATATTCAGTCTCCTAATAGTAGTAATCTTTCTCATCATAAGCATTGTTGAAAAGGAAAACAAGGTGAGATTCAAGAACTAAATCCTTACGACTCCGCTCTATCGTACGATCTAGATTCAAAAGGAAACGTGACAATCCTGAATGCCCTATAGCCTCTTGATTATAAATGTGGCATGCAATACACCCATAATCAAGACTCTACTAGATACGGCTCGTAGACACCCCTAGGACAAATCTGCTCTAATATCAAGTTTGTCATGACTCAAATCGGATGATTGAGACTGGCACTCGAGCCTTACTTGTCGAGCACCAACTTACATAGCCTTTAATAATCTTAAACATTATAAGGGTCGATGAGGGAAACATGAACTATATTGTGTGTAACGCCCCAAACCATGGCCTAGGTGAAACACGACACTCGGTGCCTGACTGCATGTGACCGAGTGAACCACATGACTTTCTAATCATCATGGGCATCAAACTATGCAATAATAATGGTTTAAACAATACAAAATGAATTATGAAATATAATCTAGAAAATATATTGCGGAAATATCTGAAAAATATGATAAGTTTGAAAACAATATTGTCATGCCATACTAACTAGACTAGTCTATGAAATATCTGAAACATGAGTTTGACTACAAAACTGTGTACTTGGACAATGCCCTGGTATACCTCTACTATAGAAATAGTTATGAAATATAACCAACTGACACCCCGAATAAGATGAGGCTCACCAATAACTGATACAGGTGAAGTCCTAGCTTGCATATTCGTCATTCTAAAAATTAATACATGCACCGTGAAGTGCAGGCCACAAGCAAAATGGATGTCAGTACATTTGAATTGTACTGTATGTAAAGCAACTGGAAGAATAAGCAGGCACATGAAATAATAGGAAAATGAAACTGAAAATGAACAATGAACATGAACATGAACATGATCTGACATGAATATAATAACATATATAAAGTCTGTAAAACTGTATATATGAATATATGTGGGAGAGCATTAACAAAACTAACATGTAACCACCACGTGTGAACATGTCATTTGATCTCTACCCGATCAACTAAGTCATCTCGTACCTTATCGGGGTACGAGACATGAACATGATATGATGGATCCAATAATCCCACAAAGTGATAACATGAAGGTATCGTCCTCTAGGAAGAATGATCCTTATCCTACACTGGCAAACATAACTTTAGGCTATTTAAGCCTTTTCGGTAATATGTGCAAGGTATCGTCCTCTAGGCAGAACGATCCTTATCCTACACTGGCAAACATAGCTTTAGGCTATTTAAGCCTTTTCGGTAATATGTGCAACTCCAAAAACATGAACATAAATATAGTTGGCTTGTAAGCCCATGAATTTCATGAAAATAACTTGTAAAATATGGTTTGTAGTTATAATTTAGTATGTGATACAATATAACTTGAATAAATCATAAAAAATATGTAAAATTTCATGGATTGAGTAACAATGATTCATGACTTGTATTTAAGAACTCATGGAATTCAAGACATGAGTTCATGGATTCCGGACGTGTTCATGACAATCACAACGACATATCATGAATACAATTAAAGAAAACATGATATAAGCATGGTAATAGTTGTACATGTATATAAGGGTCATCATGAATTAGAGCATAACCCTAGGTCTGAGGAAATTCATGTTTCATGGATTAAAAGCGACGTGGAGAAGAACAATGATGTTCCCACACGTGGATAGAATCTCTACATATCTTAATCGCTCCAAAACTTGTATTAAAAATCTGATCTTTGAAGAAGAAACCCAAAGCTTGAACTTTAATCTCTTGGATTTGGTTTTCTTAAAAACCCTAAGTTAGAAATAATGAATTTACTTAGGAATTGATCATACTTGATTAGAATTGCATGGTAATACATGGAAATGGCTTACCTTGAGTTATGAGGATGATGAGAGAAGAGAACTTCATTCTAGGGTTTGGAAAAATAAGAAAATTGATTTGTCAGGACTAAGTTGCATATTTATACTGTTTCTGTCGTCGGGGGTTTTACGACTGTATTGTACGACCCATATAATTTTCTATGGTCTTGGTATGTATCGTATAATTTTGTACGATGAGTGGTACGGGCCGTACAATTCTGTATGGTTCGTAAAAAATGACCGTCACCTAAGTACAACTAATCAGTGACTACCAAAAACTGAGGGAACTTTACGGTCAAAAGGGACGGTCCTTATATTTTATACGGTCCATATAATCCTACCGTATATCATCAATTTGATGGTGATTTGCACGGTCACTTCCTACGGTCTGTAACATTTTCTATGGGCCGTATATTTCTAGCGTAAAATAGGATTTACAGAACTGAAACTGGGCCTTTAACTTTAACTCCCCGTCTTGGTTTCCTACACTCCTAAATCATGAACATGACGTAGTTTGGAGGTACGATGTATTACAATATCTCCTCATTGAGATCATTCATCCTCGAATGATGGGTCATGATTAAGAATAAGAGTGAACATGACATGAGTACATGATACATGGGGACTAAACTGACATGATTATGGGAACATGAGACATGAGTAATGAATACATGAACATGAAACATGAGACATGGATACGAAATGGACATGACATGAATACTGAAGGTATTTACCTCGGATGGTTTCTGTATACTCTTCAAATAAGTGTGAATATCTAGACTTCATGTCCTCTTCAGCTTCCCATGTAGACTCCTCAACTTTCTGACTTCTCCATAACACTTTCACTGAGGCAACTTCCTTAGTCCTCAACTTTTGAATATGACGATCTAGAATAGCCACAAGGACCTCTTCGCAGGTCAGGCCATCCTCAACTTTAATGGTTTCGGTAGGGACAACCAATGACGAGTCTCCAACACACTTCCTCAACATTGATACATAAAACACCGGGTGTACAACAATCAAATCTTGTGGTAATTCAAGCTCATAAGCCACTTGACCAATTCTTCGTAGAACCTTGTGCGGTTTGATGTGTCTGGGGCTGAGATTCCCTTTCTTTCCAATCCTTATGACACCTTTCATAAGTGAAACTTTCAGAAATACCTAATCATCAACTTGAAATTCCAAATCTCTACGCCTCATATCCGAATAGGACTTCTAGAAACTCTGTGTTATTTTCAAACGTTCCTGAATCAACTTGACTTTCTCCATAGCCTAATGGACCAAGTCTGGTCTTAACAACTTTGCTTCACCAACTTCGAACCAACCAATTATCGACCTACACCTTCACTCGTACAAAGCTTCGAATAGTGCCATCTGAATACTGGCATGGTAACTGTTATTATAAGCAAATTCGATGAGAGGTAAATGATTATCCCAATCACCTTTAAAATCAAGAACACATGACCTCAACATTCCTCAAGGGTCTGAGTAGTATGCTCTTCCTGACCATCTATCTGAGAATGAAAAGTTGTACTGAGATTTACCTTGGTACCCAATCTTTTCTAAAAAATACTTTTCAAAAGTGCGCTGTGAACTGAGCACCACGATCTGAAATAATGGACACTGGGATCCCATGAAGCCTGGCAATTTCTTGGATATACAACTTAACATAATCTTCTACTGAATCTGTGGTCTTGACTGATAAGAAGTGGGCTGATTTAGTAAGTCGATCCACAATCACTCAAATCGAATCATGCCTTCGGGATGAGCGAGATAGACCTGTTATGAAGTCCATGTTTATCATCTCTCATTTCCAAACAAGAATACCAATATTCTAAGGCAACCCACTAGGCGTTTGGTGCTCGGCTTTCACCTGCTAATAATTCGGACACTTGACTACAAGGTATGCCATATTCCTCTTCATATCGTTCCACCAATAAATCTCTTTAAGATCATGATACATCTTTGTAGAACCTAGGTGAATGAAATACATGGAATTGTGCGCTTCTATTATGATTTGCTCTTTGAGTCCATCCACATCCGGAACACATAACCTATCTTGGTACCTCAAAGTACCATCATCTCTCTATTGTTTAAAAGTCTTAGTATTATGCTTGTAAATCCCCTCTTTTAGCTGCAACAGATAGGGATCAATAAGTTGTTTTTCCTTCCCTTCAGCTACTAAGGATGATTCAGACTTGTTATGGACAACAACACTACCATCTTTGGAGTCCATGTGTAGAACTCCTAGACTGGCTAGTCAATGAATTTCCTTGTTCATGGTTATTTTCTCTTGCTTAGCATGAGCTAAGCTCCCCATCGATCACCTCCTGAGAGCATTGACTACTACATTTGCTTTTCCCGGATGATAGAGAACATCCACATCATAATCATTTATCAATTCAAGCCACCTTCTCTGTCTAAGATTCAACTACCGCTATTTGAAAATATACTGAAGGCCATTGTGATCTATGAAAATGTCAATGTGAACCCCCCATACAAATAGTGGTGACATATCTTAAGCGCGAAAATCACGGCTGCCAATTCTAAGCCATGCGTCAGATATTTCTTTTCGTGAGGTTTAAGCTGTCTGGATGCATAAGCAATGACCTTACTATGCTGCATTAAAATACATCCGAGGCCAATTCCTAAAGCATCACAATATACAACTAACCCCTCGGTCCCCTCTTGCAATGTTAACACTGGAGCAGAAGTCAGTCTCATTTTCAATTTTTCAAAACTATGCTCACAGGCATCTGACCACTGAAATTTGACTTTCTTCTGAGTCAATCTAGTCAATGGAGTTGAGATGGAAGAAAAACCCTCTACGAAGCGCTTGTAATAGCATGCCAAACCCAAAACACTTCTTATCTTAGAGACTGAGATGGGCCTGGGCCAGTTCTTCACAGTGTCTATTTTCTAAAAATCAACTTGGATCCCTTCGCTAGAAATCCACGGCCTAAGAATGCTACTGACTTTAGTCAAAATTCACGCTTGGAAAACTTTGCATAAAGTTTGCAGTCCTGAAGTGTTCGCAACACTATTCTGAGATGTTCTGCATGATCGACCTCACTACTAGAATAGACTAGAATATCATCAATGAAGACAATAATAAAAAGGTCAAAATAAGGCTTGAAGACCCTGTTTATATGATCCATGGAAGCATCTAGGGCATTCATCAATCTGAATTACATGACACAAAATTCAAAATTACCATAACGAGTTTTGAAGGTGGTCTTCGGAATGTCAAATTCCTTAACATTAAGCTGATGGTACCATGATCTGAGGTCAACCTTGGAATAACACTAGGCACCTTGAAGTTGATCGAATAAGTCATCAATTTTGGGAGGATGATATTTGTTCTTAATGGTGACCTTGTTCAACTGGCGATAAACAATGCACATACGCAAATATCCATCTTTCTTCCGAACAAACAAGACTGGTGCACCTTAAGGCGTGACACTTGGTCTAATAAACCCCTTATCAAGGAGATATTTCAACTGGGATTTTATTTATTTTAGCTCTATTGGAGCCATTCTATATGAATAGATATTAGCTTAGTGTTGGGATGTAAATCAATTCCAAAGTCAATCTCCCTATCAGGAGGAACTCCGGGAAGATCTTCTGGAAAATTTATGAAAACTCATTGACAACTGGTACATACTAAAGCGTTGGGGTCTAGGTATCTACACCCTTAACCCAAACTTGATGGTAAACGTACCCCTTGGATATCATCTTTCCGGCTTTAAGATATGAGATAAACCTACTTATGGGTGCTATTGGATCACCCTTCCATTCTATGACTGGTTCACCTGAAAATTCGAAACTGACAATTTTGGTTCTACAACCTACCGTGGCATTACATGAAGACAACCAATCCATGTCCATAATTACATCGAAGTATATCATTTCCAATTCTACCAAATCGGCTACTATAATGCGGTGCTAGACTTTAACTAGACTACCCCTATATACTCATCTAGCTATAACTGACTCTCCAACTGGAGTGGATACTTCAAAGGGTTCATGCAACTGTTCTAGTTCCATCCCAAAATTTTAGCAAAAAATAGGGTTACATATGATAGTCTGACCATACCCATAACAAATATCCATACCCATGTGACACTCATTTTGGTGTCTCTTACTACACTTACCACAAACTAAATTACTAAAGGTACCTTGACCCACACTGGCCTGTGACTGGAGCCTGATGCTCTGAAGTTCTACGTCTTATGATCATTCCTGAACTTAGGGACTGAAGCACTGGCTGAATATGGAGCAAGTCATGATGACCTATTTTTAAAGAATTTTTTGCCTCTACCTCCCCCATGACTGGAGTGACCTGAAGACTTAGCCCTCTTATTGAACTCCTTGTCTTCTTCTTCTGCAATGCTTCCTCCTCTTTCATTCTACTTCATTACCTTGCATAAAAGCAACCATCTTGGTAATAGTCATTTACTTTTTCTGAGCAGAAATGTTAGCAGTACCAAATAAATGAGAGTCAAGACCCCACACAAAATGCCTAACTCTAGCTCTCATGTTTAGCACCATGTGAGGATCATGCTTAGCCAAAGAAACAAAGTGAAGGTAGTACTCATGCACACTCCTACCATTCTTCTTGAGCTTCTCTAATTCAAAGTCCTTTGCTTCCCTAGCCTCTAGTAGCAGAAAGTGTTGTATGAAGGCATCTAAAAACTCATCCCAAGTTGCAGGAGACACATCTTCCCCTCGGGACTGTTCCCATGACTCGTACCAAATATGAGCAACGTCTTGCAACTTATAAGCTCCCAAGTCTACTGCCTCTATCTCAGTAGCATGCATAATACGAAAGATCTTCGGAAGCCCATCAATGAAATTATGCGAATCTTCTGTCTTGCTAGATCATGTGAACACCGGAGGGTCTCCACCAGCTATGGGACTTGGAGTCATTCCCTGACATTGGACTTGAGCAACCACAATCTAAGTAAGCATCTGAATATCTCCGCTAACACCGGAGTCAGTAGAACTGGGCGGCAGAACTGGAATACAAACCTCCACAACTCCTCTAGTATAAGGTGGGACTGATGTACCCGAATTAGCTCCCTGAGCCTGAGTATCTTCTTCACAAGCAACATTAGTAGAGACCCTCTTGCTTGTTACTGATTTCCTTTTAGCAGACATTTTATGAAATACGCAATTCGCACGAGTTAGAAGGATGTCCTGAAGGTATATCTCTAACTGCACGATCTAGAATATGAAAGAAGTAAGACAATTCTAGATGTCTTTGTGGTCAACTATTTACATGTGTGGGCGCCTCACACATAAAAAAGAGACCCCACTGGACACAATTTCATAGACTCCCTAAGACATTTGAACCTAGGCTCTGATACCAAGTTTTGTAACACCCCAAATCATGGTCTGGGTAAAACATGACACTCGGTGCATGACTGCATATGACAAAGCGAATCACATGGCTTGCTAATTATCATGGACATTAAAATATTCAATAATAATGGTTTAAAACATACAAACTAAATGCTAAAATGTAGTCTAGAAAGTATATTGCAGAATATCTGAAAAATATGACAAGTCTGAAAATAATATTGCCATGCTATACTAACTAGACTAGTGTATGGATCCTCTGAAACATGAGTCTGACTGCAAACCTGTTTACCAGGACAAGGCCCTAACATACCTCTACTATAAAATATAATCATGAAATATAACCAACTGACACCCCGAATAAAATATGGCTCACCAATAGCTGATACAGGTGAAGTCCTACCGTGCAGATCCATTATCTTAAAACTCAGTACATGCACTATAAAGTGTAGGCCCTGGGAAAAAGAGACGTAAGTACATTTGAATTGTACTGTATGTAAAGCAACTGGAAGAATAAGCAGGCACATGAAATAATAGGAACATGAAACTGAAAATGAACAATGAACATGGACATGATCTTACATGAACATGATCTTACATAAACATGATCTTACATGAATATAATAACATATATAAAGTCTATAAAATTGTATATCTATTTATCTGTGGGAGATCATTAACAAAACTGACATGTAACCACCACGTGTGAACGTGGCGTCTGATCTCTGCCAGGTCACCTAAGCCATCTCGTACCTTGCCAGGGTACGAGACATGAACATGACACGATGGATCCAATAATCTCACAAAGAGGTAACATAAATGAATCATCCTCTGGGTGGAGAGATTCTTAACCTACGCTGGCAAATATAGTTTCAGGCTGTCTGAGCCTTTCGGTAATATGTGCAACTCTTGTTGCGCCCATTTTCGGTAATATGTGCAACTCTTCTCGCGATGAGATGGCGTCGATTCCCTCTGGATTTAATAAAAAATGCTTGCTTGAGGAGTCGCCACCTAATTATTCTAAAGTGAATTAGGACACCTAAATGTTAACTAAATGCTGCAAAATAACTCTGATTTTATGGTCTGCGAAACTAATGATATTCTAGGTAAGGGGTTCTTTATTATCCTAAAGGGAAAGAGTTAGACATCCTTTAAGATCCGCTAACTTGCAGTTATCCGGTCAAACTCAGGTTAATTATTATGCTAAAGGAAAAATACATGTTTAAAAGTATATAAAGTTAAAAAGATGTTTGCAAATAATTAATAAAAAGATGCATTTTGACAATGTAAAGATTTTACCATTTATTCTTTTAAAGGTCTCGTAAAGATGATTGCAGTCATAAAATACGGAAAGAGTATGCATTTGCATTGTTTACAAAGTACATGTAAAGTGATTTTTTTGGATAAAACATGCATTTGTATGGCATTGATTATAAAATACATGTAAAGTGTTTTTTGCAAAAAACATACATTTGTATTGCATTATTTATAAAATACATCTAAAGTGATTTTTGGATAAAGTATGCATTTGCATTATTTACAAAGTACATGTAAAATGATTTTTTTGGATAAAACATGCATTTGTATTGCATTGATTTTAAAATACATGTAAAGTTTGATTTTGAATAAAAATATGCATCTTTGACAATTGATAGAAAAGCAAATTATTTATAATGCCAAAGTAATTCTTTTTGAGTTGCAAATCAGAAAAGACAAACTTATTTTTATGATTAATAGAGCGAATAAAAGATGACCAAAGTTATTTTGAAAATTTTGAATATGCATAACGAGCCTAAAAATAAATAACTAGCGTCGGATTTCTATTTTTGAACTAACCGAGCCTAAAAATAAATAAACTAGCGACAAATTTTCAATTTTAAATCTACTCTTTCTAGATTATTGATTCTAAGTCTACCTATTCTAAACATTTCAATAATTTACACAAGTACAATAAATATTACAATACAAAATAAAACAAAAACTGAATTAAAGAAACATAAAACAATAATAAATCATCTCCGAGGGGTAACTTGTCTTCTTTGGCTTTCATAAATATGCCTTGCAAGCTGTCAAGGACAAACGGTTAGAAAACAGTTGAATATAAATAACTTCGGATCCATATCCAAAACAGTAAATGTTTTGATTACGAAGGGCTCAGACTTAAATTTTGAAAAGATCATTCCAATCACGTTGTGGCTGTGAACATATGACTCGTTGGTCATTTTAGTTGCTTTGCCTACCGAACATGTTGGTCTCTCGGATGAAAAAAAGATTTAAGTTTCATCCTTGCCTGAAAGTTCTTATTTCCGTCTTTCCAACTATGGAGGCCTAAAAAATCGATGGATATTTTTATCGGCCAGTGTAGTATCATGTTCAAATCAATAAATTATACCCAAAACAGCAAACCAAAATCGAAACCGAAACCGAGAACCATTTTCTGAAGGGACACGACCTCAAATTCAATTTTATTTGCCTAAGTGTAGTATTTGTCCAAATCAGTAAATTATACCCAAAACAGCAAACCGAAACTGGGAACCATTTTCCGAAGCGACACGGCCTCAAATACATTTTCATTGGTCTAAGTGTAGTATTTGTTCAAAAAAGTAAAGAAAAATAGTACGAGGGAGGTAAAACAATCCAAATCAACTCCGTAAGGCAAACATAATGCATCAAAATATAGTAAGGGTACAACAACAATATTGCCTTAAAAAGGCAGTCCAGCATTCGGAAAAAAAAATGACCCGATACAGAAAATCCGACCCGAATATGTTTTTCTTGGATTTTTCAGATAACCAACAACAAAATATCAAAATCAAATTCTGGAAATTTTACCCAAACCGGGCTGACCCGACCCGAGTCAGTTTTTCTCGGATTTTCAGATAACCAACAACAAAATATTGAAACAAAATTCTAAAAATTTTACCCGTCGGAACCAGTAACCCGACCCGGAACAGTGACCGAAAAACCAAAAATCGCACAGCATCAGTCCAACACATTAGAATCAAGAAAATAGCAGCAAGGCATAGTACCCCGAATCGATTAGTACAATGTCAAATCAGTAGCATAGTCATAGAACCATAACACAATGTCGAATCCGAGGAACACATTTGTTTCCATTGCAAATTTCAGATAACCAATCAAAGGTAAAAAAAGATAATCATTAATAAAATCATATAAGAACCAACTTTATTTTTGGATTTTTAGCACTGGTTTCAACCCGAAACAGAAAGCAGAACCGACCCGACCCGACCTGGAACCAAAAAACAGTGAAGAATAGCAATTTTTTTAGATTCTTTGATACCAAAATCCCAATAATTTTAACTTATATTTTTGGATTCTTTAAGATGAAGAACACATGCAAAAAAAAAAGATGAAATACCCTTAAGAAGATTTTGGGAGTTTTTGAATTTCGAACTTCTCAATAATGAAGAACAACACAAGAAAATACCATACAACCTTTAAGAAGATTTCGGATTTTCAAAGTTTAAACCTAGATTTTTGGACCTAAAAATCGACCAAACCCCCCCCCCCCCAAACAATGAACATAGGGGGGTTTTATAGATGGTATTTCCCCCTAACGTTCACCCCTATACCCCTCCAAAATCGAGTTTGAAATCAAAATAAAGGGGTAAAAGGTTGCGGATTTTAGGGGTTGAAATTGCGGGATTTTGGGGTGTAGGTATGGATGAAGTGTCGGGAAGGGTGAAAAGGATTTAGGGTTGTTTAGTTTGAGTTTTGTTTTAGGTGTTGGGAATAAGAGATGAGGTTTGGTCGACTGGGCCCTATTAGTTTTGTGGAATTTGGGTAGAAATTGTTTGGATTTGGGAAATAAAATGGGTTATCAGTTTAAAATATAAAAAGGGGGTTAATATTAATTTTTTTTTGAAGAAATGTAAATTATTTAAAATAAGATATAACGATGTGATAATAATAAAATATAATATTTGCGAAATGTTTAAAATGCTTAAAATAGAAAATGCGATGCCGTTTTGCGAAAAATAGAATAGCATAGAACATTAGGTAAAATTATGATTATGAGTTTTTAAAAAGGCAAATGATATAAAAATATGTGAATAATAATAATAAATAATGATATTGAAATAATATATATATATATATGCCTATATTAAAATTATTTTTGAGGTGTAAAAAATATTTAAAATTACAAATAAAACGGAAAAATGGGACAAAATTGGGTGACAATAGATGCCCCTCTTTGGCCGGAGACGATGAAAGAGTTTTCGGCCAAAGAAGTTGACTGAGTAGCCAATTTTGTCCTGATCATCGTGCTTTGAACGAGGAGTAGGCATGCACGGGTAGAGATAGAATTTCGATGGAGAAGAAATTGAAAAAGTTAGTACGGATTCAAAAAATATTACCCCAGTGTCGAGTTATGATAACACTGGTTGCAGATGTGTCAAAATTATTGGGGAAGAGTGGAACGGCGTTCGCAGTAGAATGCTGACCAAAATTACCTCGGATGGCCGTGAGAACCACGTTGTGCTGAAGTTCTTGCAAATTAAAGCTCCTGCAAACTAAAAACATTAGTTCATAACTGCCGAGACAAAATGGTAGAGAATGAGTACATAAAAATACGACCCTGTGAGTCGAAATGATGTCCTTGCACAAACGTAATGCGATGACATTGTTGTAAAGGTGTAATGCTGATGCCGTCGTTGTATCGACATAATGTTGTTGATGCCGTCGTTGTATTGACGTAATGCTGTTGATGATGTCGTTGTATGGACGTGTTGTGTTGTTGATGATGTCGTTATATCGACGTGTTGTGTTGAAGACGTTATTGCGTAGATGTAATGCTGATGACGTCGTTGAGTAAACGTGTTGTGTAGACATAATGTTGATGACGTCGCTGTAATGCTGTTTGCTGTAAGAGATAACTGTTGTGCTGACATAATCCTGATGACATCGTTGTAATGCTGTTTGATTGTGCTGCCATAATGCTGATGACATCGTTGTAATGTTGTTTGCTGTAAAAGATAGTTGTTGTGTTGCCGTAACGTCTATGACGTTGTTGAAATGTTATTTGCTGTAAGAGATAGCTGTTGTGCTGACATAACATCGATGACATTGTTGTAATGTTGTTTGCTGTAAGAGATAGTTGTTATGCTGACATAATGCTGATGAAGTCGTTGTAATATTGTTAACGTCGTTGTAATGCTGTAAAAGATGGTTCCACATTGTGCTGAATCTTCTGCCGATTCAAACTCCTGTGGACTGTGAATTGAAATGTCGCCCTTGCACAGACGAAAACGTGATGCCGTCGTTTGATGTAAATGACGTCTTTGCCGTCAGTTTGCTGTAATAGATGGTTTCACGTTGTGCTGAATCTTCTGCCGATTCAAACTCCTGTGGACTATGGATTGAAATGTCATCCTTGCACAGATGAAAATTTGACGCGACGTCTTTGCCGTCGGTAGGCTGTGTTGAAGTTTTCTGTGATTCGAAATAACATCCTTGCACAGACATAATGGTTGGGACCCTGTAGGTCAAGATAATGTCTTTTTATAGACGCAAAACATGAAGATGATCCTTGTAGTGAGCTGTGATGCGGAAATTCCTTGTGAATTTGATCATAAGTGATGTGGCTTCCATGCTTCTTTCAACCTGAAGAACATGTACTCAAAGAAAACTTGTGAGTTTGAGGAGGGGGAGTTGATTCGCGTTGACTTTTAAGGGCTCTTGATACTTGCACGTCCTGCTGATTCGGACTTGTAGCCCTGTCTGGTTCCCATTCTTGGCTAGCCGTTAATGAAAACATTTGTTGAAAACAATTTGTTTGTAAGAAATTATGCATATCAATAAAAATTTCTGTCGAACCTTAATGAAAATATTTGTTGAAAACAATTTGTTTATAAGAAAGTATGCATATATATAAATGTCTATCGAGCAGTGACATGCGGTCAAACAAAACAAACGTCTTATACAAAATCCTTGGCTGTGGACTTAGTTGGCCGACACTTTTCCATGTCTATCGGCGTCTTCTTGTAGTGAACCCTTAAAATTTTGCCCCAGTTTCCGATATGTGAGGATGATGAACTTTCGAATGGACAACCGAGTCTTGTGTGGGTTGTTTTCCTGATCCATCGAGGCGATCAGAAGGGTGTATTTCGCTACATGTAAGCTAAGGGATAAATTTTTTAAACAGTACAACAAAAGCTGATATAGGCCGTCTACGTATCCCGCCGAGGGAATCAGGTCATAACGTAGTTCATTACAAACAAAGGGGATTGTAAGGTTTTCTAAAAAGTAGGACCGAAGCCGATGTGGCCGCCTACGTATCCCGCAGAGGAAATCAGGTCATAACGTAGTTCATGCTACAAGCAAAAAGGGATTTTCGGGAAATTTCTTACTTACTTCCAATCATTCGATATGAGTCATACATGTCTGCTTCTTCAGAGCTCCATAGGGTATCATTCTAATGCTCATTAAGATAGTTATCATTGCGCGCAACCTCCTAGGGGATAGAGGGTCATCTCCCACTTCCTTTAGGATCAACTATGCCAATCCATAATACACCTTCAAATATCTAAACCATATGCTTGATTCACATATCTATCTGAGGGTAGGTCTAACCAAAGTGCTCTAAAGTTTGTTTCGAACGATCTTCTGTGCTTGACTATAAGTTGAGTACCCTTGTCAATTTTCATATAACCAGAGACACTGTGGAGGTGGACCATCTTCTTAATCATACAATCTCGTGTGGTCTTCAGCAGCATAGATAATTCTCATCGGCAAAAAGTGAGTCGGCTAGTCAGCTTATTAGCAATCACCCAAACAATCAAACTCATGATAACATCGAGGTAAATCCTTAGAAGAAAATTCATATTTAACTACCTCCTAGGTTATATCGGGTCCTTAAAGTTTTGAATTCATCTACTGACTTCTGGTGCTCAATCTTTTATCCCCTGACTATTAATATACCTGCTATAATCCCTATGGGGGTTCCCTTCTCGTATCTTTCCCTTAATACATCCATTTAACATCTTGATACACCTTAGTACATCCTCAATGGATACTAGTGTTTCAATCAGGGGACTTCTGTATTAATCTTGTTTTGTAGTTTTGGCTATGTTGGGAGTACACAAACGCTCATGGTACTTTTGGATCCTTTTTTGTTAAGTTCAAAGATTGCGATTTTCTTTTGTTAAAATACCCTCTCAAATCAGACAGATGGGATCTTTATCCTGATGCTCCTTATCTTTCCATACAAATGATGACTCCATTGAGTTCCGCATCTTAAAAGTACTGTCATCTGAATTCATTCGTCAAATTTCCACTTAATTCACTGATACACTCCTTAGACTAATTCCTTCCCTTTAATTTCCGCACTAGACAATCCGTTTGCGGCTACATGGTTGGTTGCACAAGTTACTATACTACTTAATTCCAGCGATATAGGATTATCGATACATAAGATCCTTAATAATACTTAAACCCTCACTCATTTTATAAATTTAGCCTCGTTCAGCGGTCAGTGTATTAGAACTTTTATTGTTTGCTGTGTCTCAATCGTGAATATTCCATAGACAATATCATCAAAATTCTTATTCAGGATCTGAAAGAAAAACCTCTTTGTATTTTCTCATTACCTGCAGCTATAAGCAACTTTCTTTAACACTTGTCCATTCATCCATTTTATGCATCATACCTCATTCATTATAAAATGTCCTGACATACTCCCATAGTCTTAAACATTACTGTCGGTTATTACCTTTAATGGTACTTATCTTGTGAAGAACGGGTCGTTAACTTATTCTCTTATGGGGTCCAAGCTAGATTCTGGAGAACTTAACATTACATAACATTATTCTATTATATCCAAATATGGCCGTTATACTTAGATCGAAACTCCCTCACTTATTTTATGGCTAAAACTTTCCATCAATGGCGCTTTGGGAAGTGATTTCCTTAATCCCTTTAAACCGTAGGCCCGTTACTACACTTATCTTGTATAACCTTTAGTCAATTCAAGCATGCTCGCAGATATCTTTATCTGCTAGATATTTTATCTTTCCTATCCGGTCATTCTCCCTTTACATACCTTCCCAACGTCTACTTAGTAGTCTTAGGTTCATTGGCTCCTTCCCTCGTGTCTTATATGCGTATCTCAAGCTTTCACTCATCGTTACCTCCCTTTACGTACTTCCTGAGAGTTGTCTCACATTTTAGTACAATTTGCAGCGTTACAAGATCCAATTTGAATCTCTATGTCTTGCCATAATCAGATCTTCTATCTGTTACGATTCACTTTTACACTCGCGTATAAAAGCTACTTGGTAATTTAGCGTTTTTCGTGAACAAACAGAGTCGCCACCTAATTAATTGAATGGGAATTAGGAAACTAATTTAAAGGTTAATTTTGAAGAAAAAAACTTTTTTTAAAATACCAGAGTCCGGGTAAGGGTTTAGGTGATCTTCGAGGAAGGTGTTAGGCACCTCGATATTAAGGATCCGCTAATGCAGTTTACCTACAGATCTAACATTTATGGCTAAAAAGTGTATAACTTATTTTATAAAATGTGTTTAAAATATTATATGTATAAAGTGTGAAAGAAGCTTTTCATGACTAAAGCAAAGAAGTATTTTATTTGGAAAATGAGCCTTAGAGGTGTTTTACTTTTAAAAATCATCTTTAGCATTTCAATTACTTCATTAACTCAACAAGTGAATAATAATAATGAAATTAATCTTTCAAAATGTGTGCGGTATATTAAGACTTTGAATTATAATTGTAACTCAACTTCTTAATCCATTAATGAACTTTATTTGCTTATAACTCAGATATATAAACGATCTCTAAGCCAATTAGCAACAAGTATTTTCAGTTATGAGAATTTTCACAAAATCACTACCACTTAGTTAACTTTAAAAAACATGGGTGCTCATTTATTTTCAACAAAGACGTGACCTTTAGGGGAAAAGTATTGAATTTGAACTTAACAAAACATCTGAACCGTAATTAAGCTGCCTTTATCTTTTGTCAAAAGAACGTGACTTTAATAAAAGTGCATTTTTTTTAACTTGAATATTTGAAACCATACACCTGGAAAACAAACTTAGCTCCGGAATTTGAAATTAGTTTTCAAGTCTCTAAAAAATATTTCTTTTACTCTTATAGTTTGCGTAAAAATAAAATTGCACCTAGAAACCACAATTAATTCACGCTCTATTCCGGGAAGAAAAGTAAATAAAATAAAGAGTTAGTCATGAATTCATACAAATACACAGACAAAATTAAAAGACGGATCAAACTATTTGGGCTCAAGGCCCGCCTCTTGGTACTTCCGCATCTGCCACTGCTGATGATTATTGGGCTGCTAGCTCTAGCGAACAGGCTGACTCGATGATGCCCAACAGAGAAGATGCAAGGGAGTTCATGCGAAAAATAAAGTGAAAAAGATTAGGGTATTAATGTAGTTATTTAGTCTCAAAATAATCCATCAATACACTTTACATATGGAATCAAGCAAACTGAACACATGAACAATGTAAGAGGAAAAATAACGAACAGATAACTTGCCAGCTTCGTACTACGACCAATATAGTTCACACATGTCATGTTTGGTAACTAACATTCCGGACAGAATCAGAAAAGGAAAGCTGACGATAAACTAAACTCATATTTTTTATCACAAGTTAAGCGAGAAAGAAAACAGTAGGAAAAAGACTAAACTCTGAGAAAATTTAATCCTATTCTTATGAAACTAAACAGAACCATTACAATTCAATATTAAATCATGCCTTTACGCATGAGGAATCAGATCAAACATGCTCAAAGCCAAACCGAGAAGCTAATCCATTTTTTTAAACATATAAAGAGCTAAAACAAAATAAACTAACATTCTAACCTATGAATCTACATGAAACATATAGAGGATAACAGAATGAAAATACTAAGGCAGAAAAGGAGATTATTAGCTCATTGATGTTTAAGGCAAGAGGAGAAACAGACTGAAAAAACAACTCATGTCCAAACAATTTGCATTTACATTTTTTGTTGAACTAAAGGAGCCATGTTCTAGCCCTTTATTGAACTTAGCTCAAAATTAACATCTTAACCCTAATTGAAAGTATAGGAAAGGTAACTGTACAATTAAACTCATGTAACAGCTAAAACGTATAACTGAAAAGAAAATACAACAGACAAAGCAAAGCTAAAACATTTGATAAAATAAACTACTGTAATTCATACTGAGATTTCAATAAACCAAAAAAGAACTGAAAAACAGTAAACACGCTAAAGCAACATAACTGCAAGTAAAACGAAAATACTAGAAAAAACTACATCAAAAACAGAGTTGAAAAGCAAAGGAGGAAGGAAAATTACCTGTTGCGGAGCAACGACTGGGGCGACAAACTTCGATGATCGATTACGCCAACGGTTTGAATTCTTCACTTTGAGCCCGTGAAGAGAAATCAAAAGTGGGCAAAGAAGAGAATTAGATTTTTAGGAGTTTTAAACTAGTCGACTCATTTGCGAGCCGTCTTAGTAAAGAACACTGTTCTAACCCCCAAAAATTGTGGTCTGAATGAGAAGTGGAACCCCCAAATATTAGGGTTTGAATGTTTGAACGATGTGGAACGGATCCCAAATTCGGATTTCAAGTCGATGTTTTGGAGAAAATTCGAAATTTGAGTTGTGACAACGATCGTTAATGGGATTGTACCCGAAAATCAGAAAAGGAGAAAAAGAAAAAGGAAAATGGAGATGTTACAGTTCGAAATTCGTTGGACAAGCACAAGGGGGAAGGGACAAACTCTCATTAACTCGATTGCCAGAAATGGCGAGGAAAGATCTGGAATGGTAGAAAGTACAGAGAATCTTTGCCGACAATGGCGAACCCGCGTGCTAGGGCGTGGAGGCGGCGTCCATGAACTATTAAGGCTGCTAGCATCAACCTTTATTACATCACACGAAACCAGATCTTTATATATTTTGCCGATAGAAAAAAAAACTATGCATTGACGAGTTATATCTAAACATCACCATTCTCAAATTTGATATTATAAGGATATGGGTGAGGTTTAGTTGACAAACTAAGTTTGGTAACAATCTCTTCGGAAACAACATTCCTACAACACTCACTTTCAATAATTACCGAACATACCTTACTATAGCAGGTACATCTAGTTCGGAAAAGAGATTACCACCACCTTGATTGGAAACAAAAACAAGGATAAAGAAGAAGAAATAGAGAAAATAACACTATCGTAAACTATGTTATAAGACAAAAATGTGAATCTACATTTTACAAGTCATGACAACCCTTTATATAGGCCTAGACTCTCTTCTTTGATAACTACAAATTCCTATTCTACTCTAAAAAGGAAATAATAAAAACAACAAAAGTAAAATCTCTATTCTGTAAGGAAAAGAATAAAGAAAACTAGAATCGTACTAGACCTAGGATAAAGATCCTACAAATGAGAGGAAATTAAATCCCAACTCTACTATAATCAAGAAATAAGAAACCTACTTAGAAAAGGATTGAATGAATAAAAATTCCATTCTTGCAAGAAGTTAATCTTAAAACTTGAACTTCTTAGACATTCTCGCTCTAGAATTACAATCTTGTATTTCTTTGTTTTTCTTGGATTTCATGGTCTTCTTGAAATTTTATCATTCTCCCTTGGTTGAGAAAGACTCATCCTCGAGTCTAAAGGCTCCACAAACAATGAAAGGTTAGCGAAAAAAAATTAAGAACAACCTATACTCGTCAGGCTCTAAATTACATTTTTCTAACTTGTCATAGACCTTCATCATGTTGCAAGAAAGCTTTGCATATGGCCGAACTAAGTCCAACTTTCTTAGTAGTAACTTTGTATCATGATCTCTCAAACCTATCATCTTAAATTGATCTTCAAAGATTAAACCATGATCAACACTTATTTTCTTTTGATCTTCAAGAATCTTGAACATCTCCTTATCTTTTAGGTGCTTACATGAAAAAACAGTGTTGGTGCCATCAAAATCTTTAAACAAATCAAATTCATGTACCAAATGGATCAAGATTAGAGATAAAATCATGTAACACCTAGATGATTTTGCTGCTCCCATATTTGACATGATTATAACCACTAACTTTAATGAAATTGAGAGATATTAATTTTACACATTATTGCAAAGCTTCAACCTTTTGAGGAATAATTTTTTCTCGAACTAGATCATAAATTAAACTCTCATTCACAGACTCTTTTTTCAGCAACTCGTTCTCTTTCTATTCCGATTCATCATAGACCGTGGTTCTATGCAGGCTGCTTTGGTTGGTGTAGAGTAAGAATCATGATTTGTTTTATTTTTGAAATCTCCTATAGGTGGAAACACAATCTCACAAATACTTAGATGCTGCAACGAATCCATATCAAACTTTAGAGGTAAATCCTCCACTTTTGGATCCAACGTATTCTCCTCCTCCGTTTGTTGTTTCATATTTATGGGACCAATGATTTGTATTTTGGTCACAAAAGAATCATCAACGTACTTGGAGTTTTTAGCAACATCTTCTGGATTCAAGGGAACCAAATTGATTTTTCGCCCATCATTTGTAAAGGAATATATATAGCGGTATTCATCTATTTTGCAGACCTATCATACACCCACGGTCTTCCAAGTTATAAGTGGCAAGCATCAACCTTTATTACATCACACGAAACCAGATCTTTATATATTTTGCCGATAGAAAAAGAAACTATGCATTGACGATTTATATCTAAACCATCACCATTCTCAAATTTGATATTATAAGGATATGGGTGAGGTTTAGTTGACAAACTAAGTTTGGTAACAATCTCTTCGGAAACAACATTCCTACAACACTCACTTTCAATAATTACCGAACATACCTTACTATAGCAGGTACATCTAGTTTGGAAAAGAGATTACCACCACCTTGATTGGTAACAAAAACAAGGATAAAGAAGAAGAAATAGAGAAAATAACTCTATCGTAAACTATGTTATAAGACAAAAACGTGAATCTCCATTTTACAAGTCATGACAACCCTTTATATAGGCCTAGGCTCTCTTCTTTGATACCTACAAATTCCTATTCTACTCTAAAAAGGAAATAATAAAAACAAGAAAAGTAAAATCTCTATTCTATAAGGAAAAGAATAAAGAAAACTAGAATCCTACTAGACCTAGGATAAAGATCCTGCTAATGAGAGGAAATTAAATCCCAACTATACTATAATCAAGAAACAAGAAACCTACTTAGAAAAGGATTGAATGAATAAAAATTCCATTCTTGCAAGACGTTAATCTTAAAACTTGAACTTCTTAGACATTCTCGCTCTTGAATTTCAATCTTGTATTTCTTTGTTTTTCTTGGATTTCGTGGTCTTCTTGAAATTTTATCATTCTCCCTTGGTTGAGAAAGACTCATCCTCGAGTCTAAAGGCTCCACAAACAATGAAAGGTTAGCGAAAAAAAATTTAGAACAACCCATAACTTGTCATAGACCTTCATCATGTTGAAAGAAAGCTTTTCATATGGCCGAACTAAGTCCAACTTTCTTAGTAGTAACTTTGTATCATGATCTCTCAAACCTATCATCTTAAATTGATCTTCAAAGATTAAACCATGATCAACACTTATTTTCTTTTGATCTTCAAGAATCTTGAACATCTCCTTATCTTTTAGGTGCTTACATGAAAAAACAGTGTTGGTGCCATCAAAATCTTTAAACAAATCAAATTCATGTACCAAATGGATCAAGATTAGAGATAAAATCATGTAACACCTAGATGATTTTGCTGCTCCCATATTTGACATGATTATAACCACTAACTTTAATGAAATTGAGAGATATTAATTTTACACATTATTGCAAAGCTTCAACCTTTTGAGGAATAATTTTTTCTCGAACTAGATCATAAATTAAACTCTCATTCACAGACTCTTTTTTCAGCAACTCGTTCTCTTTCTATTCCGATTCATCATAGACCATTGGTTCTATGCAGGCTGCTTTGGTTGGTGTAGAGTAAGAATCATGATTTGTTTTATTTTTGAAATCTCCTATAGGTGGAAACACAATCTCACAAATACTTAGATGCTGCAACGAATCCATATCAAACTTTAGAGGTAAATCCTCCACTTTTGGATCCAACGTATTCTCCTCCTCCGTTTGTTGTTTCATATTTATGGGACCAACGATTTGTATTTTGGTCACAAAAGAATCATCAACGTACTTGGAGTTTTTAGCAACATCTTCTGGATTCAAGGGAACCAAATTGATTTTTCGCCCATCCTTTGTAAAGGGATATATATAACGGTATTCATCTATTTTGCAGACCTATCATACACCCACGGTCTTCCAAGTTATAAGTGGCAAGCATCAACCTTTATTACATCACACGAAACCAGATCTTTATATATTTTGCCGATAGAAAAAGAAACTATGCATTGACGATTTATATCTAAACCATGACCATTCTCAAATTTGATATTATAAGGATATGGGTGAGGTTTAGTTGACAAACTAAGTTTGGTAACAATCTCTTCGGAAACAACATTCCTACAACACTCACTTTCAATAATTACCGAACATACCTTACTATAGCAGGTACATCTAGTTTGGAAAAGAGATTACCACCACCTTGATTGGTAACAAAAACAAGGATAAAGAAGAAGAAATAGAGAAAATAACTCTATCGTAAACTATGTTATAAGACAAAAACGTGAATCTCCATTTTACAAGTCATGACAACCCTTTATATAGGCCTAGGCTCTCTTCTTTGATACCTACAAATTCCTATTCTACTCTAAAAAGGAAATAATAAAAACAAGAAAAGTAAAATCTCTATTCTATAAGGAAAAGAATAAAGAAAACTAGAATCCTACTAGACCTAGGATAAAGATCCTGCTAATGAGAGGAAATTAAATCCCAACTATACTATAATCAAGAAACAAGAAACCTACTTAGAAAAGGATTGACTGAATAAGAATTCCATTCATGCAAGAAGTTAATCTTAAAACTTGAGCTTCTTAGACATTCTTGCTCTAGAATTACAATCTTGTATTTCTTTGTTTTTCTTGGATTTCGTGGTCTTCTTGAAATTTTATCATTCTCCCTTGTTTGAGAAAGATTCATCCTCGAGTCTAAAGGCTCCACAAACAATGAAAGGTTAGCGAAAAAAAATTAAGAACAACCTATACTCGTCAGGCTCTAAATTACATTTTTCTAACTTGTCATAGACCTTCATCATGTTGCAAGAAAGCTTTGCATATGGCCGAACTAAGTCCAACTTTCTTAGTAGTAACTTTGTATCATGATCTCTCAAACCTATCATCTTAAATTGATCTTCAAAGATTAAACCATGATCAACACTTATTTTCTTTTGATCTTCAAGAATCTTGAACATCTCCTTATCTTTTAGGTGCTTACATGAAAAAACAGTGTTGGTGCCATCAAAATCTTTAAACAAATCAAATTCATGTACCAAATGGATCAAGATTAGAGATAAAATCATGTAACACCTCGATGATTTTGCTGCTCCCATATTTGACATGATTATAACCACTAACTTTATTCAAATTGAGAGATATTAATTTTACACATTCTTGCAAAGCTTCAACCTTTTGAGGAATAATTTTTGCTCGAACTAGATCATAAATTAAACTCTCATTCACAGACACTTTTTTCAGCAACTCGTTCTCTTTCTATTCCGATTCATCATAGACCATTGGTTCTATGCAGGCTGCTTTGGTTGGTGTAGAGTAAGAATCATGATTTGTTTTCTTTTTGAAATCTCCTATAGGTGGAAACACAATCTCACAAATACTTAGATGCTGCAACGAATCCATATCAAACTTTAGAGGTAAATCCTCCACTTTTGGATCCAACGTATTCTCCTCCTCCGTTTGTTGTTTCATATTTATGGGACCAATGATTTGTATTTTGGTCACAAAAGAATCATCAACGTACTTGGAGTTTTTAGCAACATCTTCTGGATTCAAGGGAACCAAATTGATTTTTCGCCCATCCTTTGTAAAGGAACACATATAACGGTATTCATCTATTTTTCAGACCTATCATACACCCACGGTCTTCCAAGTTATAAGTGGCAAGCATCAACCTTTATTACATCACACGAAACCAGATCTTTATATATTTTGCCGATAGAAAAAGAAACTATGCATTGACGATTTATATCTAAACCATCACCATTCTCAAATTTGATATTATAAGGATATGGGTGAGGTTTAGTTGACAAACTAAGTTTGGTAACAATCTCTTCGGAAACAACATTCCTACAACACTCACTTTCAATAATTACCGAACATACCTTACTATAGCAGGTACATCTAGTTTGGAAAAGAGATTACCACCACCTTGATTGGTAACAAAAACAAGGATAAAGAAGAAGAAATAGAGAAAATAACTCTATCGTAAACTATGTTATAAGACAAAAACGTGAATCTCCATTTTACAAGTCATGACAACCCTTTATATAGGCCTAGGCTCTCTTCTTTGATACCTACAAATTCCTATTCTACTCTAAAAAGGAAATAATAAAAACAAGAAAAGTAAAATCTCTATTCTATAAGGAAAAGAATAAAGAAAACTAGAATCCTACTAGACCTAGGATAAAGATCCTACTAATGAGAGGAAATTAAATCCCAACTATACTATAATCAAGAAACAAGAAACCTACTTAGAAAAGGATTGACTGAATAAGAATTCCATTCATGCAAGAAGTTAATCTTAAAACTTGAGCTTCTTAGACATTCTTGCTCTTGAATTACAATCTTGTATTTCTTTGTTTTTCTTGGATTTCGTGGTCTTCTTGAAATTTTACCATTCTCCCTTGATTGAGTAAGACTCATCCTCGAGTCTAAAGGCTCCACAAACAATGAAAGTTTAGAGAAAAAAAATTAAGAACAACCCATACTCTTCAGGCTCTAAGTTACATTTTTCTAACTTGTCATAGACCTTCATCATGTTGCAAGAAAGCTTTGCATATGGCCGAACTAAGTCCAACTTTCTTAGTAGTAACTTCGTATCATGATCTCTCAAACCTATCATCTTAAATTGATCTTCAAAGTTTAAACCATGATCAACACTTATTTTCTTTTGATCTTCAAGAATCTTGAACATCTCCTTATCTTTTAGGTGCTTACATGAAAAACAGTGTTGGTGCCATCAAAATCTTTAAACAAATCAAATTCATGTACCTTTGGATCAAGATTGAAGATCAAATCATGTATTCATAAAAACACCTCGATGATTTTGCTGCTCCCATATTTGACATGATTATAACCACTAACTTTAATGAAATTGAGAGATATTAATTTTACACATTCTTGCAAAGCTTCAACCTTTTGAGGAATAATTTTTGCTCGAACTAGATCATAAATTAAACTCTCATTCACAGACTCTTTTTTCAGCAAATCGTTCTCTTTCTCTTCCGATTCATCATAGACCATTGGTTCTATGCAGGCTGCTTTGGTTGGTGTAGAGTAAGAATCAAGATTTGTTTTCTTTTTGAAATCTCCTATAGGTGGAAACACAATCTCACAAATACTTAGATGCTGCAACGAATCCTCATCAAACTTTAGAGGTAAATCCTCCACTTTTGGATCCAACGTATTCTCCTCCTCCGTTTGTTGTTTCATATTTATGGGACCAATGATTTGTATTTTGGTCACAAAAGAATCATCAACGTACTTGGAGTTTTTAGCAACATCTTCTGGATTCAAGGGAACCAAATTGATTTTTAGCCCATCCTTTGTAAAGGAATATATATAGCGGTATTCATTTATTTTGCAGACCTATCATACACCCACGGTCTTCCAAGTTATAAGTGGCAAGCATCAACCTTTATTACATCACACGAAACCAGATCTTTATATATTTTGCCGATAGAAAAAGAAACTATGCATTGACTATTTATATCTAAACCATGACCATTCTCAAATTTGATATTATAAGGATATGGGTGAGGTTTAGTTGACAAACTAAGTTTGGTAACAACTCCTTTGGAACCACTATTCCTACAACACTCACTTTCAATAATTACCGAACATACCTTACTATAGCAGGTACATCTAGTTCGGAAAAGAGATTACCACCACCTTGATTGGAAACAAAAACAAGGATAAAGAAGAAGAAATAGAGAAAATAACTCTATCGCAAACTATGTTATAAGACAAAAAAGTGAATCTCCATTTTACAAGTCATGACAACCCTTTATATAGGCCTAGGCTCTCTTCTTTGATACCTACAAATTCCTATTCTACTCTAAAAAGGAAATAATAAAAACAAGAAAAGTAAAATCTCTATTCTATAAGGAAAAGAATAAAGAAAACTAGAATCCTACTAGACCTAGGATAAAGATCCTACTAATGAGAGGAAATTAAATCCCAACTATACTATAATCAAGAAACAAGAAACCTACTTAGAAAAGGATTGAGTGAATAAGAATTCCATTCTGGCAAGAAGTTAATCTTAAAACTTGAGCTTCTTAGACATTCTTGCTCTTGAATTACAATCTTGTATTTCTTTGTTTTTCTTGGATTTCGTGGTCTTCTTGAAATTTTATCATTCTCCCTTGGTTGAGAAAGACTCATCCTCGAGTCTAAAGGCTCTACAAACAATGAAAGTTTAGAGAAAAAAATTAAGAACAACCCATACTCTTCAGGCTCTAAGTTACATTTTTCTAACTTGTCATAGACCTTCATCATGTTGCAAGAAAGCTTTGCATATGGCCGAACTAAGTCCAACTTTCTTAGTAGTAACTTCGTATCATGATCTCTCAAACCTATCATCTTAAATTGATCTTCAAAGTTTAAACCATGATCAACACTTATTTTCTTTTGATCTTCAAGAATCTTGAACATCTCCTTATCTTTTAGGTGCTTACATGAAAAAACAGTGTTGGTGCCATCAAAATCTTTAAACAAATCAAATTCATGTACCTTTGGATCAAGATTGAAGATCAAATCATGTATTCTTAAAAACACCTCGATGATTTTGCTGCTCCCATATTTGACATGATTATAACCACTAACTTTATTGAAATTGAGAGATATTAATTTTACACATTCTTGCAAAGCTTCAACCTTTTGAGGAATAATTTTTGCTCGAACTAGATCATAAATTAAACTCTCATTCACAGACTCTTTTTTCAGCAAATCGTTCTCTTTCTATTCCGATTCATCATAGACCATTGGTTCTATGCAGGCTGCTTTGGTTGGTGTAGAGTAAGAATCAAGATTTGTTTTCTTTTTGAAATCTCCTATAGGTGGAAACACAATCTCACAAATACTTAGATGCTGCAACGAATCCTCATCAAACTTTAGAGGTAAATCCTCCACTTTTGGATCCAACGTATTCTCCTCCTCCGTTTGTTGTTTCATATTTATGGGACCAATGATTTGTATTTTGGTCACAAAAGAATCATCAACGTACTTGGAGTTTTTAGCAACATCTTCTGGATTCAAGGGAACCAAATTGATTTTTCGCCCATCCTTTGTAAAGGAACACATATAACGGTATTCATCTATTTTTCAGACCTATCATACACCCACGGTCTTCCAAGTTATAAGTGGCAAGCATCAACCTTTATTACATCACACGAAACCAGATCTTTATATATTTTGCCGATAGAAAAAGAAACTATGCATTGACGATTTATATCTAAACCATGACCATTCTCAAATTTGATATTATAAGGATATGGGTGAGGTTTAGTTGACAAACTAAGTTTGGTAACAATCTCTTCGGAAACAACATTCCTACAACACTCACTTTCAATAATTACCGAACATACCTTACTATAGCAGGTACATCTAGTTCGGAAAAGAGATTACCACCACCTTGATTGGAAACAAAAACAAGGATAAAGAAGAAGAAATAGAGAAAATAACTCTATCGTAAACTATGTTATAAGACAAAAACGTGAATCTCCATTTTACAAGTCATGACAACCCTTTATATAGGCCTAGGCTCTCTTCTTTGATACCTACAAATTCCTATTCTACTCTAAAAAGGAAATAATAAAAACAAGAAAAGTAAAATCTCTATTCTATAAGGAAAAGAATAAAGAAAACTAGAATCCTACTAGACCTAGGATAAAGATCCTACTAATGAGAGGAAATTAAATCCCAACTATACTATAATCAAGAAACAAGAAACCTACTTAGAAAAGGATTGACTGAATAAGAATTCCATTCTTGCAAGAAGTTAATCTTAAAACTTGAGCTTCTTAGACATTCTTGCTCTTGAATTACAATCTTGTATTTCTTTGTTTTTCTTGGATTTCGTGGTCTTCTTGAAATTTTATCATTCTCCCTTGGTTGAGAAAGACTCATCCTCGAGTCTAAAGGCTCCACAAACAATGAAAGTTTAGAGAAAAAATATTAAGAACAACCCATACTCTTCAGGCTCTAAGTTACATTTTTCTAACTTGTCATAGACCTTCATCATGTTGCAAGAAAGCTTTGCATATGGCCGAACTAAGTCCAACTTTCTTAGTAGTAACTTCGTATCATGATCTCTCAAACCTATCATCTTAAATTGATCTTCAAAGTTTAAACCATGATCAACACTTATTTTCTTTTGATCTTCAAGAATCTTGAACATCTCCTTATCTTTTAGGTGCTTACATGAAAAAACAGTGTTGGTGCCATCAAAATCTTTAAACAAATCAAATTCATGTACCTTTGGATCAAGATTGAAGATCAAATCATGTATTCTTAAAAACACCTCGATGATTTTGCTGCTCCCATATTTGACATGATTATAACCACTAACTTTATTGAAATTGAGAGATATTAATTTTACACATTCTTGCAAAGCTTCAACCTTTTGAGGAATAATTTTTGCTCGAACTAGATCATAAATTAAACTCTCATTCACAGACTGCTTTTACTGCAACGCGTTTTCTTTCTATTCTGATTCATCATAGACCATTGGTTCTATGCAGGCTGCTTTGGTTGGTGTAGAGTAAGAATCAAGATTTGTTTTCTTTTTGAAATCTCCTATAGGTGGAAACACAATCTCACAAATACTTAGATGCTGCAACGAATCCTCATCAAACTTTAGAGGTAAATCCTCCACTTTTGGATCCAACGTATTCTCCTCCTCCGTTTGTTGTTTCATATTTATGGGACCAATGATTTGTATTTTGGTCACAAAAGAATCATCAACGTACTTGGAGTTTTTAGCAACATCTTCTGGATTCAAGGGAACCAAATTGATTTTTAGCCCATCCTTTGTAAAGGAATATATATAGCGGTATTCATTTATTTTGCAGACCTATCATACACCCACGGTCTTCCAAGTTATAAGTGGCAAGCATCAACCTTTATTACATCACACGAAACCAGATCTTTATATATTTTGCCGATAGAAAAAGAAACTATGCATTGACTATTTATATCTAAACCATGACCATTCTCAAATTTGATATTATAAGGATATGGGTGAGGTTTAGTTGACAAACTAAGTTTGGTAACAATCTCTTCGGAAACAACATTCCTACAACACTCACTTTCAATAATTACCGAGCATACCTTACTATAGCAGGTACATCTAGTTCGGAAAAGAGATTACCACCACCTTGATTGGAAACAAAAACAAGGATAAAGAAGAAGAAATAGAGAAAATAACTCTATCGCAAACTATGTTATAAGACAAAAAAGTGAATCTCCATTTTACAAGTCATGACAACCCTTTATATAGGCCTAGGCTCTCTTCTTTGATACCTACAAATTCCTATTCTACTCTAAAAAGGAAATAATAAAAACAAGAAAAGTAAAATCTCTATTCTATAAGGAAAAGAATAAAGAAAACTAGAATCCTACTAGACCTAGGATAAAGATCCTACTAATGAGAGGAAATTAAATCCCAACTATACTATAATCAAGAAACAAGAAACCTACTTAGAAAAGGATTGACTGAATAAGAATTCCATTCTGGCAAGAAGTTAATCTTAAAACTTGAGCTTCTTAGACATTCTTGCTCTTGAATTACAATCTTGTATTTCTTTGTTTTTCTTGGATTTCGTGGTCTTCTTGAAATTTTATCATTCTCCCTTGGTTGAGAAAGACTCATCCTCGAGTCTAAAGGCTCTACAAACAATGAAAGTTTAGAGAAAAAAATTAAGAACAACCCATACTCTTCAGGCTCTAAGTTACATTTTTCTAACTTGTCATAGACCTTCATCATGTTGCAAGAAAGCTTTGCATATGGCCGAACTAAGTCCAACTTTCTTAGTAGTAACTTCGTATCATGATCTCTCAAACCTATCATCTTAAATTGATCTTCAAAGTTTAAACCATGATCAACACTTATTTTCTTTTGATCTTCAAGAATCTTGAACATCTCCTTATCTTTTAGGTGCTTACATGAAAAAACAGTGTTGGTGCCATCAAAATCTTTAAACAAATCAAATTCATCTACCTTTGGATCAAGATTGAAGATCAAATCATGTATTCTTAAAAACACCTCGATGATTTTGCTGCTCCCATATTTGACATGATTATAACCACTAACTTTATTGAAATTGAGAGATATTAATTTTACACATTCTTGCAAAGCTTCAACCTTTTGAGGAATAATTTTTGCTCGAACTAGATCATAAATTAAACTCTCATTCACAGACTCTTTTTTCAGCAACTCGTTCTCTTTCTATTCCGATTCATCATAGACCATTGGTTCTATGCAGTCGCTTTGGTTGGTGTAGAGTAAGAATCAAGATTTGTTTTCTTTTTGAAATCTCCTATAGGTGGAAACACAATCTCACAAATACTTAGATGCTGCAACGAATCCTCATCAAACTTTAGAGGTAAATCCTCCACTTTTGGATCCAACGTATTCTCCTCCTCCGTTTGTTGTTTCATATTTATGGGACCAATGATTTGTATTTTGGTCACAAAAGAATCATCAACGTACTTGGAGTTTTTAGCAACATCTTCTGGATTCAAGGGAACCAAATTGATTTTTCGCCCATCCTTTGTAAAGGAACACATATAACGGTATTCATCTATTTTTCAGACCTATCATACACCCACGGTCTTCCAAGTTATAAGTGGCAAGCATCAACCTTTATTACATCATACGAAACCAGATCTTTATATATTTTGCCGATAGAAAAAAAACTATGCATTGACGATTTATATCTAAACCACCACCATTCTCAAATTTGATATTATAAGGATATGGGTGAGGTTTAGTTGACAAACTAAGTTTGGTAACAATCTCTTCGGAAACAACATTCCTACAACACTCACTTTCAATAATTACCGAACATACCTTACTATAGCAGGTACATCTAGTTCGGAAAAGAGATTACCACCACCTTGATTGGAAACAAAAACAAGGATAAAGAAGAAGAAATAGAGAAAATAACTCTATCGTAAACTATGTTATAAGACAAAAAAGTGAATCTCCATTTCACAAGTCATGACAACCCTTTATATAGGCCTAGGCTCTCTTCTTTGATACCTACAAATTCCTATTCTACTCTAAAAAGGAAATAATAAAAACAAGAAAAGTAAAATCTCTATTCTATAAGGAAAAGAATAAAGAAAACTAGAATCCTACTAGACCTAGGATAAAGATCCTACTAATGAGAGGAAATTAAATCCCAACTATACTATAATCAAGAAACAAGAAACCTACTTAGAAAAGGATTGACTGAATAAGAATTCCATTATGGCAAGAAGTTAATCTTAAAACTTGAGCTTCTTAGACATTCTTGCTCTTGAATTACAATCTTGTATTTCTTTGTTTTTCTTGGATTTCGTGGTCTTCTTTAAATTTTATCATTCTCCCTTGGTTGAGAAAGACTCATCCTCGAGTCTAAAGGCTCCACAAATAATGAAAGTTTAGAGAAAAAAAATTAAGAACTTCCCATACTCTTCATGCTCTAAGTTACATTTTTCTAACTTGTCATAGACCTTCATCATGTTGCAAGAAAGCTTTGCATATGGCCGAAATAAGTCCAACTTTCTTAAGAGTAACTTCGTATCATGATCTCTCAAACCTATCATCTTAAATTGATCTTCAAAGTTTAAACCATGGTCAACACTTATTTTCTTTTGATCTTCAAGAATCTTGAACATCTCCTTATCTTTTAGGTGCTTACATGAAAACACAGTGTTGGTGCCATCAAAATCTTTAAACAAATCAAATTCATCTACCTTTGGATCAAGATTGAAGATCAAATCATGTATTCTTAAAAACACCTCGATGATTTTGCTGCTCCCATATTTGACATGATTATAACCACTAACTTTATTGAAATTGAGAGATATTAATTTTACACATTCTTGCAAAGCTTCAACCTTTTGAGGAATAATTTTTGCTCGAACTAGATCATAAATTAAACTCTCATTCACAGACTCTTTTTTCAGCAACTCGTTCTCTTTCTATTCCGATTCATCATAGACCATTGGTTCTATGCAGGCTGCGTTGGTTGGTGTAGAGTAAGAATCAAGATTTGTTTTCTTTTTGAAATCTCCTATAGGTGGAAACACAATCTCACAAATACTTAGATGCTGCAACGAATCCTCATCAAACTTTAGAGGTAAATCCTCCACTTTTGGATCCAACGTATTCTCCTCCTCCGTTTGTTGTTTCATATTTATGGGACCAATGATTTGTATTTTGGTCACAAAAGAATCATCAACGTACTTGGAGTTTTTAGCAACATCTTCTGGATTCAAGGGAACCAAATTGATTTTTAGCCCATCCTTTGTAAAGGAATATATATAGCGGTATTCATTTATTTTGCAGACCTATCATACACCCACGGTCTTCCAAGTTATAAGTGGCAAGCATCAACCTTTATTACATCACACGAAACCAGATCTTTATATATTTTGCCGATAGAAAAAGAAACTATGCATTGACTATTTATATCTAAACCATGACCATTCTCAAATTTGATATTATAAGGATATGGGTGAGGTTTAGTTGACAAACTAAGTTTGGTAACAATCTCTTTCTAAACAACATTCCTACAACACTCACTTTCAATAATTACCGAACATACCTTACTATAGCAGGTACATCTAGTTCGG
The DNA here is from genome assembly GCA_029783415.1 of Anisodus acutangulus. Taxonomy (NCBI): domain Eukaryota; kingdom Viridiplantae; phylum Streptophyta; class Magnoliopsida; order Solanales; family Solanaceae; genus Anisodus; species Anisodus acutangulus. Next base: position 22,636,727 of record CM056505.1, read on the forward strand.
AAAAGAGATTACCACCACCTTGATTGGAAACAAAAACAAGGATAAAGAAGAAGAAATAGAGAAAATAACTCTATCGTAAACTATGTTATAAGACAAAAAAGTGAATCTCCATTTCACAAGTCATGACAACCCTTTATATAGGCCTAGGCTCTCTTCTTTGATACCTACAAATTCCTATTCTACTCTAAAAAGGAAATAATAAAAACAAGAAAAGTAAAATCTCTATTCTATAAGGAAAAGAATAAAGAAAACTAGAATCCTACTAGACCTAGGATAAAGATCCTACTAATGAGAGGAAATTAAATCCCAACTATACTATAATCAAGAAACAAGAAACCTACTTAGAAAAGGATTGACTGAATAAGAATTCCATTATGGCAAGAAGTTAATCTTAAAACTTGAGCTTCTTAGACATTCTTGCTCTTGAATTACAATCTTGTATTTCTTTGTTTTTCTTGGATTTCGTGGTCTTCTTGAAATTTTATCATTCTCCCTTGGTTGAGAAAGACTCATCCTCGAGTCTAAAGGCTCTACAAACAATGAAAGTTTAGAGAAAAAAATTAAGAACAACCCATACTCTTCAGGCTCTAAGTTACATTTTTCTAACTTGTCATAGACCTTCATCATGTTGCAAGAAAGCTTTGCATATGGCCGAACTAAGTCCAACTTTCTTAGTAGTAACTTCGTATCATGATCTCTCAAACCTATCATCTTAAATTGATCTTCAAAGTTTAAACCATGATCAACACTTATTTTCTTTTGATCTTCAAGAATCTTGAACATCTCCTTATCTTTTAGGTGCTTACATGAAAAAACAGTGTTGGTGCCATCAAAATCTTTAAACAAATCAAATTCATCTACCTTTGGATCAAGATTGAAGATCAAATCATGTATTCTTAAAAACACCTCGATGATTTTGCTGCTCCCATATTTGACATGATTATAACCACTAACTTTATTGAAATTGAGAGATATTAATTTTACACATTCTTGCAAAGCTTCAACCTTTTGAGGAATAATTTTTGCTCGAACTAGATCATAAATTAAACTCTCATTCACAGACTCTTTTTTCAGCAACTCGTTCTCTTTCTATTCCGATTCATCATAGACCATTGGTTCTATGCAGGCTGCGTTGGTTGGTGTAGAGTAAGAATCAAGATTTGTTTTCTTTTTGAAATCTCCTATAGGTGGAAACACAATCTCACAAATACTTAGATGCTGCAACGAATCCTCATCAAACTTTAGAGGTAAATCCTCCACTTTTGGATCCAACGTATTCTCCTCCTCCGTTTGTTGTTTCATATTTATGGGACCAATGATTTGTATTTTGGTCACAAAAGAATCATCAACGTACTTGGAGTTTTTAGCAACATCTTCTGGATTCAAGGGAACCAAATTGATTTTTAGCCCATCCTTTGTAAAGGAATATATATAGCGGTATTCATTTATTTTGCAGACCTATCATACACCCACGGTCTTCCAAGTTATAAGTGGCAAGCATCAACCTTTATTACATCACACGAAACCAGATCTTTATATATTTTGCCGATAGAAAAAGAAACTATGCATTGACTATTTATATCTAAACCATGACCATTCTCAAATTTGATATTATAAGGATATGGGTGAGGTTTAGTTGACAAACTAAGTTTGGTAACAATCTCTTCGGAAACAACATTCCTACAACACTCACTTTCAATAATTACCGAACATACCTTACTATAGCAGGTACATCTAGTTCGGAAAAGAGATTACCACCACCTTGATTGGAAACAAAAACAAGGATAAAGAAGAAGAAATAGAGAAAATAACTCTATCGTAAACTATGTTATAAGACAAAAAAGTGAATCTCCATTTCACAAGTCATGACAACCCTTTATATAGGCCTAGGCTCTCTTCTTTGATACCTACAAATTCCTATTCTACTCTAAAAAGGAAATAATAAAAACAAGAAAAGTAAAATCTCTATTCTATAAGGAAAAGAATAAAGAAAACTAGAATCCTACTAGACCTAGGATAAAGATCCTACTAATGAGAGGAAATTAAATCCCAACTATACTATAATCAAGAAACAAGAAACCTACTTAGAAAAGGATTGATTGAATAAGAATTCCATTATGGCAAGAAGTTAATCTTAAAACTTGAGCTTCTTAGACATTCTTGCTCTTGAATTACAATCTTGTATTTCTTTGTTTTTCTTGGATTTCGTGGTCTTCTTGAAATTTTATCATTCTCCCTTGGTTGAGAAAGACTCATCCTCGAGTCTAAAGGCTCTACAAACAATGAAAGTTTAGAGAAAAAAATTAAGAACAACCCATACTCTTCAGGCTCTAAGTTACATTTTTCTAACTTGTCATAGACCTTCATCATGTTGCAAGAAAGCTTTGCATATGGCCGAACTAAGTCCAACTTTCTTAGTAGTAACTTTGTATCATGATCTCTCAAACCTATCATCTTAAATTGATCTTCAAAGATTAAACCATGATCAACACTTATTTTCTTTTGATCTTCAAGAATCTTGAACATCTCCTTATCTTTTAGGTGCTTACATGAAAAAATAGTGTTGGTGCCATCAAAATCTTTAAACAAATCAAATTCATGTACCAAATGGATCAAGATTAGAGATAAAATCATGTAACACCTCGATGATTTTGCTGCTCCCATAATTGACATGATTATAACCACTAACTTTAATGAAATTGAGAGATATTAATTTTACACATTCTTGCAAAGCTTCAACCTTTTGAGGAATAATTTTTTCTCGAACTAGATCATAAATTAAACTCTCATTCATAGACTCCTTTTTCAGCAACTCGATGTCTTTCTATTCCGATTCATCATAGACTATTGGTTCTATGCAGGCTGCTTTGGTTGGTGTAGAGTAAGAATCAAGATTTGTTTTCTTTTTAAAATCTCCTATAGGAGGAAACACAATCTCATAAATACTTAGATGCTGCAACGAATCCTCATCAAACTTTAGAGGTAAATCCTCCACTTTTGGATCCAACGTATTCTCCTCCTCCGTTTGTTGTTTCATATTTATGGGACCAATGATTTGTATTTTGGTCACAAAAGAATCATCAACGTACTTGGAGTTTTTAGCAACATCTTCTGGATTCAAGGGAATCAAATTGATTTTTCGCCCATCCTTTGTAAAGGAATATATATAGCGGTATTCATCTATTTTGCAGACCTATCATACACCCACGGTCTTCCAAGTTATAAGTGGCAAGCATCAACCTTTATTACATCACACGAAACCAGATCTTTATATATTTTGCCGATAGAAAAAGAAACTATGCATTGACTATTTATATCTAAACCATGACCATTCTCAAATTTGATATTATAAGGATATGGGTGAGGTTTAGTTGACAAACTAAGTTTGGTAACAATCTCTTCGGAAACAACATTCCTACAACACTCACTTTCAATAATTACCGAACATACCTTACTATAGCAGGTACATCTAGTTCGGAAAAGAGATTACCACCACCTTGATTGGAAACAAAAACAAGGATAAAGAAGAAGAAATAGAGAAAATAACTCTATCGTAAACTATGTTATAAGACAAAAAAGTGAATCTCCATTTCACAAGTCATGACAACCCTTTATATAGGCCTAGGCTCTCTTCTTTGATACCTACAAATTCCTATTCTACTCTAAAAAGGAAATAATAAAAACAAGAAAAGTAAAATCTCTATTCTATAAGGAAAAGAATAAAGAAAACTAGAATCCTACTAGACCTAGGATAAAGATCCTACTAATGAGAGGAAATTAAATCCCAACTATACTATAATCAAGAAACAAGAAACCTACTTAGAAAAGGATTGACTGAATAAGAATTCCATTCTGGCAAGAAGTTAATCTTAAAACTTGAGCTTCTTAGACATTCTTGCTCTTGAATTACAATCTTGTATTTCTTTGTTTTTCTTGGATTTCGTGGTCTTCTTGAAATTTTATCATTCTCCCTTGGTTGAGAAAGACTCATCCTCGAGTCTAAAGGCTCTACAAACAATGAAAGTTTAGAGAAAAAAATTAAGAACAACCCATACTCTTCAGGCTCTAAGTTACATTTTTCTAACTTGTCATAGACCTTCATCATGTTGCAAGAAAGCTTTGCATATGGCCGAAATAAGTCCAACTTTCTTAAGAGTAACTTCGTATCATGATCTCTCAAACCTATCATCTTAAATTGATCTTCAAAGTTTAAACCATGGTCAACACTTATTTTCTTTTGATCTTCAAGAATCTTGAACATCTCCTTATCTTTTAGGTGCTTACATGAAAACACAGTGTTGGTGCCATCAAAATCTTTAAACAAATCAAATTCATCTACCTTTGGATCAAGATTGAAGATCAAATCATGTATTCATAAAAACACCTCGATGATTTTGCTGCTCCCATATTTGACATGATTATAACCACTAACTTTAATGAAATTGAGAGATATTAATTTTACACATTCTTGCAAAGCTTCAACCTTTTGAGGAATAATTTTTGCTCGAACTAGATCATAAATTAAACTCTCATTCATAGACTATTTTTTCAGCAACTCGTTCTCTTTCTATTCCGATTCATCATAGACCATTGGTTCTATGCAGGCTGCTTTGGTTGGTGTAGAGTAAGAATCAAGATTTGTTTTCTTTTTGAAATCTCCTATAGGTGGAAACACAATCTCACAAATACTTAGATGCTGCAACGAATCCTCATCAAACTTTAGAGGTAAATCCTCCACTTTTGGATCCAACGTATTCTCCTCCTCCGTTTGTTGTTTCATATTTATGGGACCAATGATTTGTATTTTGGTCACAAAAGAATCATCAACGTACTTGGAGTTTTTAGCAACATCTTCTGGATTCAAGGGAACCAAATTGATTTTTCGCCCATCCTTTATAAAAGCATATATATTACGGTATTCATCATATTTAGCAGACCTATCATACACCCACGGTCTTCCAAGTAATAAGTGGCAAGAATCAACATTTATTACATCACACGAAACCAAATCTTTATATATTTTGCCGAATGAAAAAGAAACTATGCATTGACGATTTATATCTAAACCATGACCATTCTCAAATTTGATATTATAAGGATATGGGTGAGGTTTAGTTGACAAACTAAGTTTGGTAACAATCTCTTCGGAAACAACATTCCTACAACACTCACTTTCAATAATTACCGAGCATACCTTACTATAGCAGGTACATCTAGTTCGGAAAAGAGATTACCACCACCTTGATTGGAAACAAAAACAAGGATAAAGAAGAAGAAATAGAGAAAATAACTCTATCGTAAACTATGTTATAAGACAAAAAAGTGAATCTCCATTTCACAAGTCATGACAACCCTTTATATAGGCCTAGGCTCTCTTCTTTGATACCTACAAATTCCTATTCTACTCTAAAAAGGAAATAATAAAAACAAGAAAAGTAAAATCTCTATTCTATAAGGAAAAGAATAAAGAAAACTAGAATCCTACTAGACCTAGGATAAAGATCCTACTAATGAGAGGAAATTAAATCCCAACTATACTATAATCAAGAAACAAGAAACCTACTTAGAAAAGGATTGACTGAATAAGAATTCCATTCTTGCAAGAAGTTAATCTTAAAACTTGAGCTTCTTAGACATTCATGCTCTTGAATTTCAATCTTGTATTTCTTTGTTTTTCTTGGATTTCGTGGTCTTCTTTAAATTTTATCATTCCCCCTTGGTTGAGAAAGACTCATCCTCGAGTCTAAAGGCTCCACAAATAATGAAAGTTTAGAGAAAAAAAATTAAGAACTTCCCATACTCTTCATGCTCTAAGTTACATTTTTCTAACTTGTCATAGACCTTCATCATGTTGCAAGAAAGCTTTGCATATGGCCGAACTAAGTCCAACTTTCTTAGTAGTAAATTCGTATCATGATCTCTCAAACCTATCATCTTAAATTGATCTTCAAAGTTTAAACCATGATCAACACTTATTTTCTTTTGATCTTCAAGAATCTTGAACATCTCCTTATCTTTTAGGTGCTTACATGAAAAAACAGTGTTGGTGCCATCAAAATCTTTAAACAAATCAAATTCATGTACCTTTGGATCAAGATTGAAGATCAAATCATGTATTCTTAAAAACACCTCGATGATTTTGCTGCTCCCATATTTGACATGATTATAACCACTAACTTTAATGAAATTGAGAGATATTAATTTTACACATTCTTGCAAAGCTTCAACCTTTTGAGGAATAATTTTTGCTCGAACTAGATCATAAATTAAACTCTCATTCATAGACTCTTTTTTCAGCAACTCGTTCTCTTTCTATTCCGATTCATCATAGACCATTGGTTCTATGCAGGCTGCTTTGGTTGGTGTAGAGTAAGAATCAAGATTTGTTTTCTTTTTGAAATCTCCTATAGGTGGAAACACAATCTCACAAATACTTAGATGCTGCAACGAATCCTCATCAAACTTTAGAGGTAAATCCTCCACTTTTGGATCCAACGTATTCTCCTCCTCCGTTTGTTGTTTCATATTTATGGGACCAATGATTTGTATTTTGGTCACAAAAGAATCATCAACGTACTTGGAGTTTTTAGCAACATCTTCTGGATTCAAGGGAACCAAATTGATTTTTCGCCCATCATTTGTAAAGGAATATATATTACGGTATTCATCATATTTAGCAGACCTATCATACACCCACGGTCTTCCAAGTAATAAGTGGCAAGCATCAACCTTTATTACATCACACGAAACTAGATCTTTATATATTTTGCTGATAGAAAAAGAAACTATGCATTGACGATTTATATCTAAACCACCACCATTCTCAAATTTGATATTATAAGGATATGGGTGAGGTTTAGTTGACAAACTAAGTTTGGTAACAATCTCTTCGGAAACAACATTCCTACAACACTCACTTTCAATAATTACCGAACATACCTTACTATAGCAGGTACATCTAGTTCGGAAAAGAGATTACCACCACCTTGATTGGAAACAAAAACAAGGATAAAGAAGAAGAAATAGAGAAAATAACTCTATCGTAAACTATGTTATAAGACAAAAAAGTGAATCTCCATTTCACAAGTCATGACAACCCTTTATATAGGCCTAGGCTCTCTTCTTTGATACCTACAAATTCCTATTCTACTCTAAAAAGGAAATAATAAAAACAAGAAAAGTAAAATCTCTATTCTATAAGGAAAAGAATAAAGAAAACTAGAATCCTACTAGACCTAGGATAAAGATCCTACTAATGAGAGGAAATTAAATCCCAACTATACTATAATCAAGAAACAAGAAACCTACTTAGAAAAGGATTGAAAGAATAAGAATTCCATTCTTGCAAGAAGTTAATCTTAAAACTTGAGCTTCTTAGACATTCTTGCTCTTGAATTTCAATCTTGTATTTCTTTGTTTTTCTTGGATTTCGTGGTCTTCTTGAAATTTTATCATTCTCCCTTGGTTGAGAAAGACTCATCCTCGAGTCTAAAGGCTCCACAAACAATGAAAGTTTAGAGAAAAAAAATTAAGAACAACCATACTCTTCAGGCTCTAAGTTACATTTTTCTAACTTGTCATAGACCTTCATCATGTTGCAAGAAAGCTTTGCATATGGCCGAACTAAGTCCAACTTTCTTAGTAGTAACTTCGTATCATGATCTCTCAAACCTATCATCTTAAATTGATCTTCAAAGTTTAAACCATGATCAACACTTATTTTCTTTTGATCTTCAAGAATCTTGAACATCTCCTTATCTTTTAGGTGCTTACATGAAAAAACAGTGTTGGTGCCATCAAAATCTTTAAACAAATCAAATTCATGTACCTTTGGATCAAGATTGAAGATCAAATCATGTATTCATAAAAACACCTCGATGATTTTGCTGCTCCCATATTTGACATGATTATAACCACTAACTTTAATGAAATTGAGAGATATTAATTTTACACATTCTTGCAAAGCTTCAACCTTTTGAGGAATAATTTTTGCTCGAACTAGATCATAAATTAAACTCTCATTCATAGACTCTTTTTTCAGCAACTCGTTCTCTTTCTATTCGATTCATCATAGACCATTGGTTCTATGCAGGCTGCTTTGGTTGGTGTAGAGTAAGACTCAAGATTTGTTTTTTTTTGAAATCTCCTATAGGTGGAAACACAATCTCACAAATACTTAGATGCTGCAACGAATCCTCATCAAACTTTAGAGGTAAATCCTCCACTTTTGGATCCAACGTATTCTCCTCCTCCGTTTGTTGTTTCATATTTATGGGACCAATGATTTGTATTTTGGTCACAAAAGAATCATCAACGTACTTGGAGTTTTTAGCAACATCTTCTGGATTCAAGGGAACCAAATTGATTTTTCGCCCATCCTTTATAAAAGCATATATATTACGGTATTCATCATATTTAGCAGACCTATCATGCACCCACGGTCTTCCAAGTAATAAGTGGCAAGAATCAACATTTATTACATCACACGAAACCAGATCTTTATATATTTTGCCGAATGAAAAAGAAACTATGCATTGACGATTTATATCTAAACCATGACCATTCTCAAATTTGATATTATAAGGATATGGGTGAGTTTTAGTTGACAAACTAAGTTTGGTAACAATCTCTTCGGAAACAACATACCTACAACTCTCACTTTCAATAATTACCGAACATACCTTACTATAGCAGGTACTGAAAGAAATAATCCCCTTGATCATTTTCATTGATTTAATAGATATATATACAAGTTACAATAGGAGAATCCTATTCCTAATCTATTCCTAAAATCTTGTACTACCATAACTCTAACTCTACAATTATGGTAGGTGTATAACTCTAATTATGGTAATCATTATACTACAATATTTCATAAATATATACTCCTAATATACACAAAATCAGCAAATCGTGTATACCAGGCACGTGGAGACTGCTTAAGCCCATATAATGACTTCTTCAACAAACAGACATGATGGGGGCGGTTGGGATCCCTGAAACCCAACGGCTGATGCATATAGACTGTTTCCTTGAGATCCCCATGTAAAAAGGCATTCTTGACATCCAACTGATGGATTGGCCAAGTCTTTGAAAGAGCCAAGCTAAGCACAGTGCGAATGGTAGCCGGTTTGACCACCGGACTAAACGTCTCACCACAATCAATTCCAACCTGCTGAGTCTTACCATCACCAACAAGTCGTGCCTTATGTCGAGCAAATGACCCATCTGAATTCTCCTTATGAGCAAAAATCCACATAGACCTGATAATATTAATACCATATGGACGGGGCACCAACTCCCACGTCTTATTATCAATAAGAGCATTATATTCATCAGTCATAGCAATTTTCCAATTAGGGTCATTTAATGCGGACACAGGATTGCGGGGCAAGGGGGATCTAGAGACATCAGAATGTAAATTAAAATGTCTTTTAGGTGTAAAAATACCCCGCTGACTACGAGTGACCGGTCTATGACTCGAGGAAGAAGTGATGGAATTTTGGGAATTTTCTGGGCTCGGGACGGGCGGCGTGGCGGTGGGCCTTTGGCCCAAAACGGTAAACAGTGGACTCGGATTAGAGCGGTTCGAGGTGGGCTGGGCAGGCCCGATTCTTTGGAACCCCATTCCAGTGGGTGACGGTACTGTGGGACCAGCGGGCAGTGGGCCCGCTGGAGGATTTTGGGCACGGGAGTTGTTCGAAAAATTCCGAATAATATACGGGGATATTTGGTCATCCAAAAAATTATACGACTTAGGCTCGGGAGTATGAACTTTCGTAAAAGGGAATTGGGTTTCATCAAAAATGACATGACGATTTATAATGATTTTCTTGGAGGATAAATCAAAACACTTATAACCCCGATGATTTGACGGATAACCCAAAAATACACACGGAGTAGACCGAGCCTGAAGTTTGTTAATTGTGGTGGATGGGAATAACGGATAACATAAGCACCCAAAAATCCGAAGATGAGAATAAGATGGGTTCTTATTATATAGTATTTTTAGGGGGGAAGAATATGTCAGACCCTTAGAAGGAATTATGTTAAGAAGATATGTGGCCATTTGTAGAGCATGATGCCAAAAATATGGAGGTATGGAGGCATGTATTAGGAGAGTTCGGACAATGTTATTTATGGAGCGAATTTTATGCTCGGCTTTCCCATTTTGTGAAGATGTATGTGGACATGAAAAGCGAAAATTTATCCCATGAGTAGCACAAAACTCTCGAAACTCCCTATTGTCATATTCTTTCCCATTATCACATTGAATATTTTTATTTCTCTTCGAATTGAGTCTGAATGAACGCTCTAAATTTTATGAAGACGGAAAACACTTGTGATTTATTCGCAATCGGAAACGTCCACAAAAATCTAGAATAATCATCTAAAAAGAGAACATAATAACGATGACCCATTGAACTAAGAACAGGAGATGTCCATAAGTCGCTATGAATAATGTCAAATGGCATAGAAGTATGAGAATTGGAGTCTACAAATGGCAACTTAACAATTTTTCCTAATGAACAAGACTGACAAATTGGAGTACGATTTGTACCCTTACATGAAATAAAGCTATTTTTATCTAAAGCTGATAAAATAGAAGATCCCGGATGACCCAAACGAGCATGCCACATGGAAGGAGAGATGGCTGCAAAAGCTGATGGCAAGGCTGGACTCGAAGGACTGAAACCGGGCATGATAGGATATAGATCCCCCCTACTATCACACCTCATGAGATGACTCCCCGTCTTGAAATCCTTCACGAAAAAACCGAAAGGATCAAATTCAATGTAAATGTAATTGTCATTTGTGAACTTTCGGACAGACACTAAATTTTTAATCAATTTAGGAGCATGTAAAGTATTTTTCAAGAGAAGTGGTGGATTGGGAGGAGACAACGTTTTCTGACCATACCCTAGAATTGGAATTGAACTGCCATTACCAACAATTATTCCCCGAGGGGTGCTCAAATTGTAATAAGATGAGAGAGTACCTGATTCGGAAGTCATGTGAGTAGTGGCGCCGGTGTCCATGTACCAATTTGGGTCCGGTTGAGTTAATCCCAATGTGTGCATCGCGGCCTCGATATCGGTCTGAGTGGGGCCTGCTGCATGATGGGCTTGCGGAGGACGGGGCCCAAGGACTCCTGGCCGGGCTGGAACTGGGCTGTTACCGCTGTGGGGGCCGCTGCTGGGCCACTGGCCAGTGGGCCGCCAATGCTGGGTATTGGGCTTCTTTGGATCGCCAGCCCATTGTCATTGGCGCGTAACTCTTTGGAGGGTGCGGGTGCCATCGCCATCGCCCCTTCTTTGGGCCCACGGTGGTGGTGGCCCACTGTACCCCGAATGGGTCCCACTGCCTGTTTGTTGCTCGCCGAAACTGCCACCATAACCACCTCGTTTGCCTCCGCGGTTTTTGTTATTTTTTCGATTATTCTTGCCGCCACCATTATTATGGTTTTGGCCCGAATTATTAACAATACCCGAAGAACTAGGAGAGGATGCCACCATGACAACTGGGCTTGCTCCAGTAGCCGCCTTTTTAGCCAAACCGGCTTCTTCCAACGTCAGCATGGAGCGGGCTTGATGAAAGTCGGGAAGAGGGTTGCTTTGGCGAAGGAGAGTTCCAACACCATTATAGGCCTCCGAAAGCCCGGCAACCAACTGTAAAACTAGACGATTATTTGTCACTGGTGCTCCAACATTACGGAGTTGATCCGCCAATTCCTTTAGTTTCTTGCAATATGCAGAAACGTTCGGAAATACGTCCATTCGAACGAGAGAGAATTCCTGCTCGAGTGTGACTATACGGGAATGTTGGTTGTCTTGGAATATGTCACGCAATCTATTCCATGCAGCCATAGCCGTGGTATCGGGCTCCATAATCGTCTGTAGAAGGTCCACTGAAATAGTGGCGTATATCCACCGAAGAACGGTAGCATCAAGTGTAATCCATACCTCAGGATCCTCCGCAGGACGGGGTCTAGCGGGAGGAATTATGTGGTGAAGAACTTGATAAGAGATAGCGTGAATTTTAAATAACTCCGCCCACGTTGCATATTGAACGTTTTCCATCTCAAGGACAATAGGGACACTGAGCTTGATATTGGAAACCGTGAGGGCAGGGTGAAAATTGTTCTTAGACATATTTGAAAGACCAAAGAAGGAGGATAAATTTAAGAGAGGTTTTTGAGAGCGGAAGACGAGATATTTGGAGAGAAAAACACCCGAGGGAGGGGGGGGGGTTCTCGGCCAAATAAGAAGAAGAGGCAAAAGTTTGAGAGAAGAAAACTTTTGTTTAGACCTAGTCTCTTGATACCATGAAAGAAATAATCCCCTTGATCATTTTCATTGATTTAATAGATATATATACAAGTTACAATAGGAGAATCCTATTCCTAATCTATTCCTAAAATCTTGTACTACCATAACTCTAACTCTACAATTATGGTAGGTGTATAACTCTAATTATGGTAATCATTATACTACAATATTTCATAAATATATACTCCTAATATACACTGCTTTTCCGTGATAGGGCTGCTGCTCCCAGCTCCCGTGATGGGCTTCTGCTCCAGTGGGCTTGATCCCAATGACCCATTGCCAAGGGCTTCTTTGAGTCCCTTGCTGCCTGTTTTGCCTAGTGATATATATGTGATATACACTGATGTATATTCAGTGTATATCACATGTATATTGCGTTGTTTAACAGGTACATCTAGTTCGGAAAAGATATTACCACCACCTTGATTGGAAACAAAAACAAGGATAAAGAAGAAGAAATAGAGAAAATAACTCTATCGTAAACTATGTTATAAGACAAAAAAGTGAATCTCCATTTCACAAGTCATGACAACCCTTTATATAGGCCTAGTCTCTCTTCTTTGATAACTACAAATTCCTATTCTACTCTAAAAAGGAAATAATAAAAACAAGAAAAGTAAAATCTCTATTCTATAAGGAAAAGAATAAAGAAAACTAGAATCCTACTAGACCTAGGATAAAGATCCTACTAATGATAGGAAATTAAATCCCAACTATACTATAATCAATAAATAAGAAACCTACTTAGAAAAGGATTGAAAGAATAAGAATTCCATTCTTGCAAGAAGTTAATCTTAAAACTGGAGCTTCTTAGACATTCTTGCTCTTGAATTTCAATCTTGTATTTCTTTGGTTTTCTTGGATTTCGTGGTCTTCTTGAAATTTTATCATTCTCCCTTGGTTGAGAAAGACTCATCCTCGAGTCTAAAGGCTCCACAAACAATGAAAGTTTAGAGAAAAAAAAATTAAGAACAACCCATACTCTTCAGGCTCTAAGTTAAATTTTTATAACTTGTCATAGACCTTCATCATGTTGCAAGAAAGCTTTGCATATGGCCGAACTAAGTCCAACTTTCTTAGTATTAACTTCGTATCATGATCTCTCAAACCTATCATCTTAAATTGATCTTCAAAGTTTAAACCATGATCAACACTTATTTTCTTTTGATCTTCAAGAATCTTGAACATCTCCTTATCTTTTAGGTGCTTACATGAAAAAACAGTGTTGGTGCCATCAAAATCTTTAAACAAATCAAATTCATGTACCTTTGGATCAAGATTGAAGATCAAATCATGTATTCATAAAAACACCTCGATGATTTTGCTGCTCCCATATTTGACATGATTATAACCACTAACTTTAATGAAATTGAGAGATATTAATTTTACACATTCTTGCAAAGCTTCAACCTTTTGAGGAATAATTTTTGCTCGAACTAGATCATAAATAAAACTCTAATTCATAGACTCTTTTTCAGCAACTCGTTCTCTTTCTATTTCGATTCATCATAGACCATTGGTTCTATGCAGTCGCTTTGGTTGGTGTAGAGTAAGAATCAAGATTTGTTTTCTTTTTGAAATCTCCTATAGGTGGAAACACAATCTCACAAATACTTAGATGCTGCAACGAATCCTCATCAAACTTTAGAGGTAAATCCTCCACTTTTGGATCCAACGTATTCTCCTCCTCCGTTTGTTGTTTCATATTTATGGGACCAATGATTTGTATTTTGGTCACAAAAGAATCATCAACGTACTTCGAGGTTTTAGCAACATCTTACGGATTCAAGGGAACCAAATTGATTTTTCGCCCATCCTTTATAAAAGCATATATATTACGGTATTCATCATATTTAGCAGACCTATCATACACCCACGGTCTTCCAAGTAATAAGTGGCAAGAATCAACATTTATTACATCACACGAAACCAGATCTTTATATATTTTGCCGAATGAAAAAGAAACTATGCATTGACGATTTATATCTAAACCATGACCATTCTCAAATTTGATATTATAAGGATATGAGTGAGGTTTAGTTGACAAACTAAGTTTGGTAACAATCTCTTCGGAAACAACATACCTACAACTCTCACTTTCAATAATTACCGAACATACCTTACTATAGCAGGTACACCTAGTTCGGAAAAGATATTACCACCACCTTGATTGGAAACAAAAACAAGGATAAAGAAGAAGAAATAGAGAAAATAACTCTATCGTAAACTATGTTATAAGACAAAAAAGTAAATCTCCATTTCACAAGTCATGACAACCCTTTATATAGGCCTAGTCTCTCTTCTTTGATAACTACAAATTCCTATTCTACTCTAAAAAGGAAATAATAAAAACAAGAAAAGTAAAATCTCTATTCTATAAGGAAAAGAATAAAGAAAACTAGAATCCTACTAGACCTAGGATAAAGATCCTACTAATGATAGGAAATTAAATCCCAAGTATACTATAATCAATAAATAAGAAACCTACTTAGAAAAGGATTGAAAGAATAAGAATTCCATTCTTGCAAGAAGTTAATCTTAAACCTTGAGCTTCTTGGACATTCTTGCTCTTGAATTTCAATCTTGTATTTCTTTGATTTTCTTGGATTTCGTGGTCTTCTTGAAATTTTATCATTCTCCCTTGGTTGAGAAAGACTCATCCTCGAGTCTAAAGGCTCCACAAACAATGAAAGTTTAGAGAAAAAAAATTAAGAACAACCCATACTCTTCAGGCTCTAAGTTACATTTTTCTAACTTGTCATAGACCTTCATCATGTTGCGAGAGAGCTTTTCATATGGCCGAAGTAAGTCCAACTTTCTTAGTAGTAACTTCGTATCATGATCTCTCAAACCTATCATCTTAAATTGATCTTCAAAGTTTAAACCATGATCAACACTTATTTTCTTTTGATCTTCAAGAATCTTGAACATCTCCTTATCTTTTAGGTGCTTACATGAAAAAACAGTGTTGGTGCCATCAAAATCTTTAAACAAATCAAATTCATGTACCTTTGGATCAAGATTGAAGATCAAATCATGTATTCTTAAAAACACCTCGATTATTTTGCTGCTCCCATATTTGACATGATTATAACCACTAACTTTAATGAAATTGAGAGATATTAATTTTACACATTCTTGCAAAGCTTCAACCTTTTGAGGAATAATTTTTGCTCGAACTAGATCATAAATTGAACTCTCATTCATAGACTCTTTTTTCAGCAAATCGTTCTCTTTCTCTTCCGATTCATCATAGACCATTGGTTCAATGCAGGCTGCTTTGGTTGGTGTAGAGTAAGAATCAAGATTTGTTTTCTTTTTGAAATCTCCTATAGGTGGAAACACAATCTCACAAATACTTAGATGCTGCAACGAATCCTCATCAAACTTTAGAGGTAAATCCTCCACTTTTGGATCCAACGTATTCTCCTCCTCCGTTTGTTGTTTCATATTTATGGGACCAATGATTTGTATTTTGGTCACAAAAGAATCATCAACGTACTTGGAGTTTTTAGCAACATCTTCTGGATTCAAGGGAACCAAATTGATTTTTCGCCCATCCTTTATAAAAGCATATATATTACGGTATTCATCATATTTAGCAGACCTATCATACACCCACGGTCTTCCAAGTAATAAGTGGCAAGAATCAACATTTATTACATCACACGAAACCAGATCTTTATATATTTTGCCGAATGAAAAAGAAACTATGCATTGACGATTTATATCTAAACCATGACCAATCTCAAATTTGATATTATAAGGATATGGGTGAGGTTTAGTTGACAAACTAAGTTTGGTAACAATCTCTTCGGAAACAACATACCTACAACTCTCACTTTCAATAATTACCGAACATACCTTACTATAGCAGGTACATCTAGTTCGGAAAAGATATTACCACCACCTTGATTGGAAACAAAAACAAGGATAAAGAAGAAGAAATAGAGAAAATAACTCTATCGTAAACTATGTTATAAGACAAAAAAGTAAATCTCCATTTCACAAGTCATGACAACCCTTTATATAGGCCTAGTCTCTCTTCTTTGATAACTACAAATTCCTATTCTACTCTAAAAAGGAAATAATAAAAACAAGAAAAGTAAAATCTCTATTCTATAAGGAAAAGAATAAAGAAAACTAGAATCCTACTAGACCTAGGATAAAGATCCTACTAATGATAGGAAATTAAATCCCAACTATACTATAATCAATAAATAAGAAACCTACTTAGAAAAGGATTGAAAGAATAAGAATTCCATTCTTGCAAGAAGTTAATCTTAAAACTGGAGCTTCTTAGACATTCTTGCTCTTGAATTTCAATCTTGTATTTCTTTGGTTTTCTTGGATTTCGTGGTCTTCTTGAAATTTTATCATTCTCCCTTGGTTGAGAAAGACTCATCCTCGAGTCTAAAGGCTCCACAAACAATGAAAGTTTAGAGAAAAAAAAATTAAGAACAACTCATACTCTTCAGGCTCTAAGTTATATTTTTATAACTTGTCATAGACCTTCATCATGTTGCAAGAAAGCTTTGCATATGGCCGAACTAAGTCCAACTTTCTTAGTATTAACTTCGTATCATGATCTCTCAAACCTATCATCTTAAATTGATCTTCAAAGTTTAAACCATGATCAACACTTATTTTCTTTTGATCTTCAAGAATCTTGAACATCTCCTTATCTTTTAGGTGCTTACATGAAAAAACAGTGTTGGTGCCATCAAAATCTTTAAACAAATCAAATTCATGTACCTTTGGATCAAGATTGAAGATCAAATCATGTATTCATAAAAACACCTCGATGATTTTGCTGCTCCCATATTTGACATGATTATAACCACTAACTTTAATGAAATTGAGAGATATTAATTTTACACATTCTTGCAAAGCTTCAACCTTTTGAGGAATAATTTTTGCTCGAACTAGATCATAAATTAAACTCTCATTCATAGACTATTTTTTCAGCAACTCGTTCTCTTTCTATTCCGATTCATCATAGACCATTGGTTCTATGCAGGCTGCTTTGGTTGGTGTAGAGTAAGAATCAAGATTTCTTTTCTTTTTGAAATCTCCTATAGGTGGAAACACAATCTCACAAATACTTAGATGCTGCAACGAATCCTCATCAAACTTTAGAGGTAAATCCTCCACTTTGGATCCAACGTATTCTCCTCCTCCATTTGTTGTTTCATATTTATGGGACCAATGATTTGTATTTTGGTCACAAAAGAATCATCAACGTACTTGGAGTTTTTAGCAACATCTTCTGGATTCAAGGGAACCAAATTGATTTTTCGCCCATCCTTTATAAAAGCATATATATTACGGTATTCATCATATTTAGCAGACGTATCATACACCCACGGTGTTCCAAGTAATAAGTGGCAAGCATCAACCTTTATTACATCACACGAAACCAGGTCTTTATATATTTTGCCGATAGAAAAAGAAACTATGCATTGACGATTTATATCTAAACCACCACCATTCTCAAATTTGATATTATAAGGATATGGGTGAGGTTTAGTTGACAAACTAAGTTTGGTAACAATCTCTTCGGAAACAACATTCCTACAACACTCACTTTCAATAATTACCGAACATACCTTACTATAGCAGGTACGTCTAGTTCGGAAAAGAGATTACCACCACCTTGATTGGAAACAAAAATAAGGATAAAGAAGAAGAAATAGTGAAAATAACTCTATCGTAAACTATGTTATAAGACAAAAAAGTGAATCTCCATTTCACAAGTCATGACAACCCTTTATATAGGCCTAGTCTCTCTTCTTTGATAACTACAAATTCCTATTCTACTCTAGAAAGGAAATAGCTAAAAACTAGGAAAGTAAAATCCCTATCCGATAAGGAAACAAATAAAGAAAACTAGAATCCTACTAGAAATAGAATAAATATCCTACTAATGATAGGAAATTAAATCCCAACTATACTATAATCGATAAATAAGTAACCTACTTAGAAAAGGATTTAAGAAACAAGAATTTCACTCTTGGAAGAAGTTAATCTTCAAACATTGAGCTTTTTGGACTTTATTGCACTTGAATTTCAATCTTGTATTTCTTTGTTTTTCTTGGATTTCGTGGTCTTCTTGAAATTTTATCATTCTCCCTTGATTGAGAAAGACTCATTCTAGAGTCTAAAGGCTCCACAAACAATGAAAGTTTTGAGAAAAAAAATTAAGAACAACCCATACTCTTCAGGCTCTAAGTTACATTTTTCTAACTTGTCATAGACCTTCATCATGTTGCAAGAAAGCTTTTAATATGGCCGAACTAAGTCCAACTTTCTTAGTAGTAAATTCGTATCATGATCTCTCAAACCTATCATCTTAAATTGATCTTCAAAGTTTAAACCATGATCAACACTTATTTTCTTTTGATCTTCAAGAATCTTGAACATCTCCTTATCTTTTAGGTGCTTACATGAAAAAACAGTGTTGGTGCCATCAAAATCTTTAAACAAATCAAATTCATGTACCTTTGGATCAAGATTGAAGATCAAATCATGTATTCTTAAAAACACCTCGATTATTTTGCTGCTCCCATATTTGACATGATTATAACCACTAACTTTAATGAAATTGAGAGATATTAATTTTACACATTCTTGCAAAGCTTCAACCTTTTGAGGAATAATTTTTGCTCGAACTAGATCATAAATTGAACTCTCATTCATAGACTCTTTTTTCAGCAAATCGTTCTCTTTCTATTCCGATTCATCATAGACCATTGGTTCTATGCAGTCGCTTTGGTTGGTGTAGAGTAAGAATCAAGATTTGTTTTCTTTTTGAAATCTCCTATAGGTGGAAACACAATCTCACAAATACTTAGATGCTGCAACGAATCCTCATCAAACTTTAGAGGTAAATCCTCCACTTTTGGATCCAACGTATTCTCCTCCTCCGTTTGTTGTTTCATATTTATGGGACCAATGATTTGTATTTTGGTCACAAAAGAATCATCAACGTACTTGGAGTTTTTAGCAACATCTTCTGGATTCAAGGGAACCAAATTGATTTTTCGCCCATCCTTTATAAAAGCATATATATTACGGTATTCATCATATTTAGCAGACCTATCATACACCCACGGTCTTCCAAGTAATAAGTGGCAAGAATCAACATTTATTACATCACACGAAACCAGATCTTTATATATTTTGCCGAATGAAAAAGAAACTATGCATTGACGATTTATATCTAAACCATGACCATTCTCAAATTTGATATTATAAGGATATGGGTGAGGTTTAGTTGACAAACTAAGTTTGGTAACAATCTCTTCGGAAACAACATACCTACAACTCTCACTTTCAATAATTACCGAACATACCTGACTATAGCAGGTACATCTAGTTCGGAAAAGATATTACCACCACCTTGATTGGAAACAAAAACAAGGATAAAGAAGAAGAAATAGAGAAAATAACTCTATCGTAAACTATGTTATAAGACAAAAAAGTGAATCTCCATTTCACAAGTCATGACAACCCTTTATATAGGCCTAGTCTCTCTTCTTTGATAACTACAAATTCCTATTCTACTCTAAAAAGGAAATAATAAAAACAAGAAAAGTAAAATCTCTATTCTATAAGGAAAAGAATAAAGAAAACTAGAATCCTACTAGACCTAGGATAAAGATCCTACTAATGATAGGAAATTAAATCCCAACTATACTATAATCAATAAATAAGAAACCTACTTAGAAAAGGATTGAAAGAATAAGAATTCCATTCTTGCAAGAAGTTAATCTTAAAACTGGAGCTTCTTAGACATTCTTGCTCTTGAATTTCAATCTTGTATTTCTTTGGTTTTCTTGGATTTCGTGGTCTTCTTGAAATTTTATCATTCTCCCTTGGTTGAGAAAGACTCATCCTCGAGTATAAAGGCTCCACAAACAATGAAAGTTTAGAGAAAAAAAAATTAAGAACAACTCATACTCTTCAGGCTCTAAGTTATATTTTTATAACTTGTCATAGACCTTCATCATGTTGCAAGAAAGCTTTGCATATGGCCGAACTAAGTCCAACTTTCTTAGTATTAACTTCGTATCATGATCTCTCAAACCTATCATCTTAAATTGATCTTCAAAGTTTAAACCATGATCAACACTTATTTTCTTTTGATCTTCAAGAATCTTGAACATCTCCTTATCTTTTAGGTGCTTACATGAAAAAACAGTGTTGGTGCCATCAAAATCTTTAAACAAATCAAATTCATTTACCTTTGGATCAAGATTGAAGATCAAATCATGTATTCATAAAAACACCTCGATGATTTTGCTGCTCCCATATTTGACATGATTATAACCACTAACTTTAATGAAATTGAGAGATATTAATTTTACACATTCTTGCAAAGCTTCAACCTTTTGAGGAATAATTTTTGCTCGAACTAGATCATAAATAAAACTCTAATTCATAGACTCTTTTTTCAGCAACTCGTTCTCTTTCTATTCCGATTCATCATAGACCATTGGTTCTATGCAGGCTGCTTTGGTTGGTGTAGAGTAAGAATCAAGATTTGTTTTCTTTTTGAAATCTCCTATAGGTGGAAACACAATCTCAAAAATACTTAGATGCTGCAACGAATCCTCATCAAACTTTAGAGGTAAATCCTCCACTTTTGGATCCAACGTATTCTCCTCCTCCGTTTGTTGTTTCATATTTATGGGACCAATGATTTGTATTTTGGTCACAAAAGAATCATCAACGTACTTGGAGTTTTAGCAACATCTTCTGGATTCAAGGGATCCAAATTGATTTTTCGCCCATCCTTTATAAAAGCATATATATTACGGTATTCATCATATTTAGCAGACCTATCATACACCCACGGTCTTCCAAGTAATAAGTGGCAAGAATCAACATTTATTACATCACACGAAAACAGATCTTTATATATTTTGCCGAATGAAAATGAAACTATGCATTGACGATTTATATCTAAACCATGACCATTCTCAAATTTGATATTATAAGGATATGGGTGAGGTTTAGTTGACAAACTAAGTTTGGTAACAATCTCTTCGGAAACAACATACCTACAACTCTCACTTTCAATAATTACCGAACATACCTTACTATAGCAGGTACATCTAGTTCGGAAAAGATATTACCACCACCTTGATTGGAAACAAAAACAAGGATAAAGAAGAAGAAATAGAGAAAATAACTCTATCGTAAACTATGTTATAAGACAAAAAAGTGAATCTCCATTTCACAAGTCATGACAACCCTTTATATAGGCCTAGTCTCTCTTCTTTGATAACTACAAATTCCTATTCTACTCTAAAAAGGAAATAATAAAAACAAGAAAAGTAAAATCTCTATTCTATAAGGAAAAGAATAAAGAAAACTAGAATCCTACTAGAAATAGAATAAATATCCTACTAATGATAGGAAATTAAATCCCAACTATACTATAATCAATAAATAAGAAACCTACTTAGAAAAGGATTGAAAGAATAAGAATTTCATTATTGCAAGAAGTTAATCTTAAAACTTGAGCTTCTTAGACATTCTTGCTCTTGAATTTCAATCTTGTTTTTCTTTGATTTTCTTGGATTTCGTGGTCTTCTTGAAATTTTATCATTCTCCCTTGGTTGAGAAAGACTCATCCTCGAGTCTAAAGGCTCCACAAACAATGAAAGTTTAGAGAAAAAAAATTAAGAACAACCCATACTCTTCAGGCTCTAAGTTACATTTTTCTAACTTGTCATAGACCTTCATCATGTTGCAAGAAAGCTTTTAATATGGCCGAACTAAGTCCAACTTTCTTAGTAGTAACTTCGTATCATGATCTCTCAAACCTATCATCTTAAATTGATCTTCAAAGTTTAAACCATGATCAACACTTATTTTCTTTTGATCTTCAAGAATCTTGAACATCTCCTTATCTTTTAGGTGCTTACATGAAAAAACAGTGTTGGTGCCATCAAAATCTTTAAACAAATCAAATTCATGTACCTTTGGATCAAGATTGAAGATCAAATCATGTATTCATAAAAACACCTCGATGATTTTGCTGCTCCCATATTTGACATGATTATAACCACTAACTTTAATGAAATTGAGAGATATTAATTTTACACATTCTTGCAAAGCTTCAACCTTTTGAGGAATAATTTTTGCTCGAACTAGATCATAAATAAAACTCTAATTCATAGACTCTTTTTTCAGCAACTCGTTCTCTTTCTATTCCGATTCATCATAGACCATTGGTTCTATGCAGGCTGCTTTGGTTGGTGTAGAGTAAGAATCAAGATTTGTTTTCTTTTTGAAATCTCCTATAGGTGGAAACACAATCTCACAAATACTTAGATGCTGCAACGAATCCTCATCAAACTTTAGAGGTAAATCCTCCACTTTTGGATCCAACGTATTCTCCTCCTCCGTTTGTTGTTTCATATTTATGGGACCAATGATTTGTATTTTGGTCACAAAAGAATCATCAACGTACTTGGAGTTTTTAGCAACATCTTCTGGATTCAAGGGAACCAAATTGATTTTTCGCCCATCCTTTATAAAAGCATATATATTACGGTATTCATCATATTTAGCAGACCTATCATACACCCACGGTCTTCCAAGTAATAAGTGGCAAGAATCAACATTTATTACATCACACGAAACCAGATCTTTATATATTTTGCCGAATGAAAAAGAAACTATGCATTGACGATTTATATCTAAACCATGACCATTCTCAAATTTGATATTATAAGGATATGGGTGAGGTTTAGTTGACAAACTAAGTTTGGTAACAATCTCTTCGGAAACAACATACCTACAACTCTCACTTTCAATAATTACCGAACATACCTTACTATAGCAGGTACATCTAGTTCGGAAAAGATATTACCACCACCTTGATTGGAAACAAAAACAAGGATAAAGAAGAAGAAATAGAGAAAATAACTCTATCGTAAACTATGTTATAAGACAAAAAAGTGAATCTCCATTTCACAAGTCATGACAACCCTTTATATAGGCCTAGTCTCTCTTCTTTGATAACTACAAATTCCTATTCTACTCTAAAAAGGAAATAATAAAAACAAGAAAAGTAAAATCTCTATTCTATAAGGAAAAGAATAAAGAAAACTAGAATCCTACTAGACCTAGGATGAAGATCCTACTAATGATAGGAAATTAAATCCCAACTATACTATAATCAATAAATAAGAAACCTACTTAGAAAAGGATTGAAAGAATAAGAATTTCATTATTGCAAGAAGTTAATCTTAAAACTTGAGCTTCTTAGACATTCTTGCTCTTGAATTTCAATCTTGTTTTTCTTTGATTTTCTTGGATTTCGTGGTCTTCTTGAAATTTTATCATTCTCCCTTGGTTGAGAAAGACTCATCCTCGAGTCTAAAGGCTCCACAAACAATGAAAGTTTAGAGAAAAAAAATTAAGAACAACCCATACTCTTCAGGCTCTAAGTTACATTTTTCTAACTTGTCATAGACCTTCATCATGTTGCGAGAGAGCTTTTCATATGGCCGAACTAAGTCCAACTTTCTTAGTAGTAACTTCGTATCATGATCTCTCAAACCTATCATCTTAAATTGATCTTCAAAGTTTAAACCATGATCAACACTTATTTTCTTTTGATCTTCAAGAATCTTGAACATCTCCTTATCTTTTAGGTGCTTACATGAAAAAACAGTGTTGGTGCCATCAAAATCTTTAAACAAATCAAATTCATGTACCTTTGGATCAAGATTGAAGATCAAATCATGTATTCATAAAAACACCTCGATGATTTTGCTGCTCCCATATTTGACATGATTATAACCACTAACTTTAATGAAATTGAGAGATATTAATTTTACACATTCTTGCAAAGCTTCAACCTTTTGAGGAATAATTTTTGCTCGAACTAGATCATAAATAAAACTCTAATTCATAGACTATTTTTTCAGCAACTCGTTCTCTTTCTATTCCTATTCATCATAGACCATTGGTTCTATGCAGGCTGCTTTGGTTGGTGTAGAGTAAGAATCAAGATTTGTTTTCTTTTTGAAATCTCCTATAGGTGGAAACACAATCTCACAAATACTTAGATGCTGCAACGAATCCTCATCAAACTTTAGAGGTAAATCCTCCACTTTTGGATCCAACGTATTCTCCTCCTCCGTTTGTTGTTTCATATTTATGGGACCAATGATTTGTATTTTGGTCACAAAAGAATCATCAACGTACTTGGAGTTTTTAGCAACATCTTCTGGATTCAAGGGAACCAAATTGATTTTTCGCCCATCCTTTATAAAAACATATATATTACGGTATTCATCATATTTAGCAGACCTATCATACACCCACGGTCTTCCAAGTAATAAGTGGCAAGAATCAACATTTATTACATCACACGAAACCAGATCTTTATATATTTTGCCGAATGAAAAAGAAACTATGCATTGACGATTTATATCTAAACCATGACCATTCTCAAATTTGATATTACAAGGATATGGGTGAGTTTTAGTTGACAAACTAAGTTTGGTAACAATCTCTTCGGAAACAACATACCTACAACTCTCACTTTCAATAATTACCGAACATACCTTACTATAGCAGGTACATCTAGTTCGGAAAAGATATTACCACCACCTTGATTGGAAACAAAAACAAGGATAAAGAAGAAGAAATAGAGAAAATAACTCTATCGTAAACTATGTTATAAGACAAAAAAGTGAATCTCCATTTCACAAGTCATGACAACCCTTTATATAGGCCTAGTCTCTCTTCTTTGATAACTACAAATTCCTATTCTACTCTAAAAAGGAAATAATAAAAACAAGAAAAGTAAAATCTCTATTCTATAAGGAAAAGAATAAAGAAAACTAGAATCCTACTAGACCTAGGATAAAGATCCTACTAATGATAGGAAATTAAATCCCAACTATACTATAATCAATAAATAAGAAACCTACTTAGAAAAGGATTGAAAGAATAAGAATTCCATTCTTGCAAGAAGTTAATCTTAAAACTGGAGCTTCTTAGACATTCTTGCTCTTGAATTTCAATCTTGTATTTCTTTGGTTTTCTTGGATTTCGTGGTCTTCTTGAAATTTTATCATTCTCCCTTGGTTGAGAAAGACTCATCCTCGAGTCTAAAGGCTCCACAAACAATGAAAGTTTAGAGAAAAAAAAATTAAGAACAACCCATACTCTTCAGGCTCTAAGTTACATTTTTATAACTTGTCATAGACCTTCATCATGTTGCAAGAAAGCTTTGCATATGGCCGAACTAAGTCCAACTTTCTTAGTATTAACTTCGTATCATGATCTCTCAAACCTATCATCTTAAATTGATCTTCAAAGTTTAAACCATGATCAACACTTATTTTCTTTTGATCTTCAAGAATCTTGAACATCTCCTTATCTTTTAGGTGCTTACATGAAAAAACAGTGTTGGTGCCATCAAAATCTTTAAACAAATCAAATTCATGTACCTTTGGATCAAGATTGAAGATCAAATCATGTATTCATAAAAACACCTCGATGATTTTGCTGCTCCCATATTTGACATGATTATAACCACTAACTTTAATGAAATTGAGAGATATTAATTTTACACATTCTTGCAAAGCTTCAACCTTTTGAGGAATAATTTTTGCTCGAACTAGATCATAAATAAAACTCTAATTCATAGACTCTTTTTTCAGCAACTCGTTCTCTTTCTATTCCGATTCATCATAGACCATTGGTTCTATGCAGGCTGCTTTGGTTGGTGTAGAGTAAGAATCAAGATTTGTTTTTTTTTGAAATCTCCTATAGGTGGAAACACAATCTCACAAATACTTAGATGCTGCAACGAATCCTCATCAAACTTTAGAGGTAAATCCTCCACTTTTGGATCCAACGTATTCTCCTCCTCCGTTTGTTGTTTCATATTTATGGGACCAATGATTTGTATTTTGGTCACAAAAGAATCATCAACGTACTTGGAGTTTTTAGCAACATCTTACGGATTCAAGGGAACCAAATTGATTTTTCGCCCATCCTTTATAAAAGCATATATATTACGGTATTCATCATATTTAGCAGACCTATCATACACCCACGGTCTTCCAAGTAATAAGTGGCAAGAATCAACATTTATTACATCACACCAAACCAGATCTTTATATATTTTGCCGAATGAAAAAGAAACTATGCATTGACGATTTATATCTAAACCATGACCATTCTCAAATTTGATATTATAAGGATATGGGTGAGGTTTAGTTGACAAACTAAGTTTGGTAACAATCTCTTCGGAAACAACATACCTACAACTCTCACTTTCAATAATTACCGAACATACCTTACTATAGCAGGTACATCTAGTTCGGAAAAGATATTACCACCACCTTGATTGGAAACAAAAACAAGGATAAAGAAGAAGAAATAGAGAAAATAACTCTATCGTAAACTATGTTATAAGACAAAAAAGTGAATCTCCATTTCACAAGTCATGACAACCCTTTATATAGGCCTAGTCTCTCTTCTTTGATAACTACAAATTCCTATTCTACTCTAAAAAGGAAATAATAAAAACAAGAAAAGTAAAATCTCTATTCTATAAGGAAAAGAATAAAGAAAACTAGAATCCTACTAGACCTAGGATAAAGATCCTACTAATGATAGGAAATTAAATCCCAACTATACTATAATCAATAAATAAGAAACCTACTTAGAAAAGGATTGAAAGAATAAGAATTCCATTCTTGCAAGAAGTTAATCTTAAAACTTGAGCTTCTTGGACATTCTTGCTCTTGAATTTCAATCTTGTATTTCTTTGATTTTCTTGGATTTCGTGGTCTTCTTGAAATTTTATCATTCTCCCTTGGTTGAGAAAGACTCATCCTCGAGTCTAAAGGCTCCACAAACAATGAAAGTTTAGAGAAAAAAAATTAAGAACAACCCATACTCTTCAGGCTCTAAGTTACATTTTTCTAACTTGTCATAGACCTTCATCATGTTGCGAGAGAGCTTTTCATATGGCCGAACTAAGTCCAACTTTCTTAGTATTAACTTCGTATCATGATCTCTCAAACCTATCATCTTAAATTGATCTTCAAAGTTTAAACCATGATCAACACTTATTTTCTTTTGATCTTCAAGAATCTTGAACATCTCCTTATCTTTTAGGTGCTTACATGAAAAAACAGTGTTGGTGCCATCAAAATCTTTAAACAAATCAAATTCATGTACCTTTGGATCAAGATTGAAGATCAAATCATGTATTCATAAAAACACCTCGATGATTTTGCTGCTCCCATATTTGACATGATTATAACCACTAACTTTAATGAAATTGAGAGATATTAATTTTACACATTCTTGCAAAGCTTCAACCTTTTGAGGAATAATTTTTGCTCGAACTAGATCATAAATAAAACTCTAATTCATAGACTCATTTTCAGCAACTCGTTCTCTTTCTATTCCGATTCATCATAGACCATTGGTTCTATGCAGTCGCTTTGGTTGGTGTAGAGTAAGAATCAAGATTTGTTTTCTTTTGAAATCTCCTATAGGTGGAAACACAATCTCACAAATACTTAGATGCTGCAACGAATCCTCATCAAACTTTAGAGGTAAATCCTCCACTTTTGGATCCAACGTATTCTCCTCCTCCGTTTGTTGTTTCATATTTATGGGACCAATGATTTGTATTTTGGTCACAAAAGAATCATCAACGTACTTGGAGTTTTTAGCAACATCTTACGGATTCAAGGGAACCAAATTGATTTTTCGCCCATCCTTTATAAAAGCATATATATTACGGTATTCATCATATTTAGCAGACCAATCATACTCCCACGGTCTTCCAAGTAATAAGTGGCAAGAATCAACATTTATTACATCACACGAAACCAGATCTTTATATATTTTGCCGAATGAAAAAGAAACTATGCATTGACGATTTATATCTAAACCATGACCATTCTCAAATTTGATATTATAAGGATATGGGTGAGGTTTAGTTGACAAACTAAGTTTGGTAACAATCTCTTCGGAAACAACATACCTACAACTCTCACTTTCAATAATTACAGAACATACCTTACTATAGCAGTACATCTAGTTCGAAAAGATATTACCACCACCTTGATTGGAAACAAAAACAAGGATAAAGAAGAAGAAATAGAGAAAATAACTCTATCGTAAACTATGTTATAAGACAAAAAAGTGAATCTCCATTTCACAAGTCATGACAACCCTTTATATAGGCCTAGTCTCTCTTCTTTGATAACTACAAATTCCTATTCTACTCTAAAAGGAAATAATAAAAACAAGAAAAGCCAAATCCCTATTCTATAAGGAAAAGAATAAAGAAAACTAGAATCCTACTAGACCTAGGATAAAGATCCTACTAATGATAGGAAATTAAATCCCAACTATACTATAATCAATAAATAAGAAACCTACTTAGAAAAGGATTGAAAGAATAAGAATTCCATTCTTGCAAGAAGTTAATCTTAAAACTTGAGCTTCTTGGACATTCTTGCTCTTGAATTTCAATCTTGTATTTCTTTGATTTTCTTGGATTTCGTGGTCTTCTTGAAATTTTATCATTCTCCCTTGGTTGAGAAAGACTCATCCTCGAGTCTAAAGGCTCCACAAACAATGAAAGTTTAGAGAAAAAAAATTAAGAACAACCCATACTCTTCAGGCTCTAAGTTACATTTTTCTAACTTGTCATAGACCTTCATCATGTTAAGTAGAGAGCTTTTCATATGGCCGAACTAAGTCCAACTTTCTTAGTAGTAACTTCGTATCATGATCTCTCAAACCTATCATCTTAAATTGATCTTCAAAGTTTAAACCATGATCAACACTTATTTTCTTTTGATCTTCAAGAATCTTGAACATCTCCTTATCTTTTAGGTGCTTACATGAAAAAACAGTGTTGGTGCCATCAAAATCTTTAAACAAATCAAATTCATGTACCTTTGGATCAAGATTGAAGATCAAATCATGTATTCATAAAAACACCTCGATGATTTTGTTGCTCCCATATTTGACATGATTATAACCACTAACTTTAATGAAATTGAGAGATATTAATTTTACACATTCTTGCAAAGCTTCAACCTTTTGAGGAATAATTTTTGCTCGAACTAGATCATAAATAAAACTCTAATTCATAGACTCTTTTTCTAGCAACTCGTTCTCTTTCTATTCCGATTCATCATAGACCATTGGTTCTATGCAGTCGCTTTGGTTGGTGTAGAGTAAGAATTAAGATTTGTTTTCTTTTTGAAATCTCCTATAGGTGGAAACACAATCTCACAAATACTTAGATGCTGCAACGAATCCTCATCAAACTTTAGAGGTAAATCCTCCACTTTTGGATCCAACGTATTCTCCTCCTCCGTTTGTTGTTTCATATTTATGGGACCAATGATTTGTATTTTGGTCACAAAAGAATCATCAACGTACTTGGAGTTTTTAGCAACATCTTCTGGATTCAAGGGAACCAAATTGATTTTTCGCCCATCCTTTATAAAAGCATATATATTACGGTATTCATCATATTTAGCAGACCTATCATACACCCACGGTCTTCCAAGTAATAAGTGGCAAGAATCAACATTTATTACATCACACGAAACCAGATCTTTATATATTTTGCCAAATGAAAAAGAAACTATGCATTGACGATTTATATCTAAACCATGACCATTCTCAAATTTGATATTATAAGGATATGGGTGAGGTTTAGTTGACAAACTAAGTTTGGTAACAATCTCTTCGGAAACAACATACCTACAACTCTCACTTTCAATAATTACCGAACATACCTTACTATAGCATGTACATCTAGTTCGGAAAAGATATTACCACCACCTTGATTGGAAACAAAAACAAGGATAAAGAAGAAGAAATAGAGAAAATAACTCTATCGTAAACTATGTTATAAGACAAAAAAGTGAATCTCCATTTCACAAGTCATGACAACCCTTTATATAGGCCTAGTCTCTCTTCTTTGATAACTACAAATTCCTATTCTACTCTAAAAAGGAAATAATAAAAACAAGAAAAGTAAAATCTCTATTCTATAAGGAAAAGAATAAAGAAAACTAGAATCCTACTAGACATAGGATAAAGATCCTACTAATGATAGGAAATTAAATCCCAACTATACTATAATCAATAAATAAGAAACCTACTTAGAAAAGGATTGAAAGAATAAGAATTCCATTCTTGCAAGAAGTTAATCTTAAAACTTGAGCTTCTTGGACATTCTTGCTCTTGAATTTCAATCTTGTATTTCTTTGATTTTCTTGGATTTCGTGGTCTTCTTGAAATTTTATCATTCTCCCTTGGTTGAGAAAGACTCATCCTCGAGTCTAAAGGCTCCACAAACAATGAAAGTTTAGAGAAAAAAAATTAAGAACAACCCATACTCTTCAGGCTCTAAGTTACATTTTTCTAACTTGTCATAGACCTTCATCATGTTTAGAGAGCTTTGCATATGGCCGAACTAAGTCCAACTTTCTTAGTAGTAACTTCGTATCATGATCTCTCAAACCTATCATCTTAAATTGATCTTCAAAGTTTAAACCATGATCAACACTTATTTTCTTTTGATCTTCAAGAATCTTGAACATCTCCTTATCTTTTAGGTGCTTACATGAAAAAACAGTGTTGGTGCCATCAAAATCTTTAAACAAATCAAATTCATGTACCTTTGGATCAAGATTGAAGATCAAATCATGTATTCATAAAAACACCTCGATGATTTTGTTGCTCCCATATTTGACATGATTATAACCACTAACTTTAATGAAATTGAGAGATATTAATTTTACACATTCTTGCAAAGCTTCAACCTTTTGAGGAATAATTTTTGCTCGAACTAGATCATAAATAAAACTCTAATTCATAGACTCTTTTTTCAGCAACTCGTTCTCTTTCTATTCCGATTCATCATAGACCATTGGTTCTATGCAGTCGCTTTGGTTGGTGTAGAGTAAGAATCAAGATTTGTTTTCTTTTGAAATCTCCTATAGGTGGAAACACAATCTCACAAATACTTAGATCTTTGCAACGAATCCTCATCAAACTTTAGAGGTAAATCCTCCACTTTTGGATCCAACGTATTCTCCTCCTCCGTTTGTTGTTTCATATTTATGGGACCAATGATTTGTATTTTGGTCACAAAAGAATCATCAACGTACTTGGAGTTTTTAGCAACATCTTCTGGATTCAAGGGAACCAAATTGATTTTTCGCCCATCCTTTATAAAAGCATATATATTACGGTATTCATCATATTTAGCAGACCTATCATACACCCACGGTCTTCCAAGTAATAAGTGGCAAGAATCAACATTTATTACATCACACGAAACCAGATCTTTATATATTTTGCCGAATGAAAAAGAAACTATGCATTGACGATTTATATCTAAACCATGACCATTCTCAAATTTGATATTATAAGGATATGGGTGAGGTTTAGTTGACAAACTAAGTTTGGTAACAATCTCTTCGGAAACAACATACCTACAACTCTCACTTTCAATAATTACCGAACATACCTTACTATAGCATGTACATCTAGTTCAGAAAAGATATTACCACCACCTTGATTGGAAACAAAAACAAGGATAAAGAAGAAGAAATAGAGAAAATAACTCTATCGTAAACTATGTTATAAGACAAAAAAGTAAATCTCCATTTCACAAGTCATGACAACCCTTTATATAGGCCTAGTCTCTCTTCTTTGATAACTACAAATTCCTATTCTACTCTAAAAAGGAAATAATAAAAACAAGAAAAGTAAAATCTCTATTCTATAAGGAAAAGAATAAAGAAAACTAGAATCCTACTAGACCTAGGATAAAGATCCTACTAATGATAGGAAATTAAATCCCAACTATACTATAATCAATAAATAAGAAACCTACTTAGAAAAGGATTGAAAGAATAAGAATTCCATTCTTGCAAGAAGTTAATCTTAAAACTGGAGCTTCTTAGACATTCTTGCTCTTGAATTTCAATCTTGTATTTCTTTGGTTTTCTTGGATTTCGTGGTCTTCTTGAAATTTTATCATTCTCCCTTGGTTGAGAAAGACTCATCCTCCAGTCTAAAGGCTCCACAAACAATGAAAGTTTAGAGAAAAAAAAATTAAGAACAACCCATACTTTTCAGGCTCTAAGTTACATTTTTATAACTTGTCATAGACCTTCATCATGTTGCAAGAAAGCTTTGCATATGGCCGAACTAAGTCCAACTCTCTTAGTATTAACTTCGTATCATGATCTCTCAAACCTATCATCTTAAATTGATCTTCAAAGTTCAAACCATGATCAACACTTATTTTCTTTTGATCTTCAAGAATCTTGAACATCTCCTTATCTTTTAGGTGCTTACATGAAAAAACAGTGTTGGTGCCATCAAAATCTTTAAACAAATCAAATTCATGTACCTTTGGATCAAGATTGAAGATCAAATCATGTATTCATAAAAACACCTCGATGATTTTGCTGCTCCCATATTTGACATGATTATAACCACTAACTTTAATGAAATTGAGAGATATTAATTTTACACATTCTTGCAAAGCTTCAACCTTTTGAGGAATAATTTTTGCTCGAACTAGATCATAAATTAAACTCTCATTCATAGACTATTTTTTCAGCAACTCGTTCTCTTTCTATTCCGATTCATCATAGACCATTGGTTCTATGCAGGCTGCTTTGGTTGGTGTAGAGTAAGAATCAAGATTTGTTTTCTTTTTGAAATCTCCTATAGGTGGAAACACAATCTCACAAATACTTAGATGCTGCAATGAATCCTCATCAAACTTTAGAGGTAAATCCTCCACTTTTGGATCCAACGTATTCTCCTCCTCCGTTTGTTGTTTCATATTTATGGGACCAATGATTTGTATTTTGGTCACAAAAGAATCATCAACGTACTTGGAGTTTTTAGCAACGTCTTTTGGTATCAGAGATCTAAGTTCAAGTTTATTAGGAGTCTATGAAACTGTGTCCAGTGGGGTCACTTTTATGTGTGTGAGGGCCCCATACATGTAAATAGTTGACCACCAAGACATCTTGGATTGTCTTAATTCTTTCATACTCTAGACCATGCAGTTAGAGCTATACCTTCAGGACATCCTTCTAACTCGTGCATGTTACGTATTTCAGAAAAATGCTTGCAAAAAGAAAGTACACCAAGAGGACTTTATCTAATAGCTAAAGAGCTGCTAATAATGTTGTTCACGAGGAAGATGCTTAGGCTCAAGGAACCAATTCGGGTACAACACCACCCGATACCACAAGGCCTGTGGAGATCTCAGTTCTACCATCGAGTTTTACTAATTGAAAATTTAGGGGAGCTATTCAGTTGCTCACCCATTTTATGGTGGCTCAAGCCTAACACCAGGGACATCTAATTTCAAGACTCGTGAGTTTCTTCATATGGACCCTCATGTGTTCACAATGTCTTGTAAGAAGGAGGATTCGCAAAATTTTATTGATGGGCTCCAGAAAATCTTCTGTGTCATGCATGCTAATGAGATATAGGCAGCATAGTTGGGATCTTATCAGTTGCAGGATTTTTCCAAGATTTGGTATGAGTTGTGGGAACAGTCCCGCTGGGAGGATGCATCTCCAGCAACTTAGGATGAGTTTGTTGATGCTTTTATCGAGCACTTTCATCCAATAGAGATCAAAGAGGCAAAGGCTGTGGAATTTGAAAAGCTTATGCAGAATGGCAGAAATGTGCAGGAATACTATCTTCAGTTTGTCTCTTTGGCAAAGTATGCTCCACATATGGTCTAGGATATGAGGGCTAGAGTTAGCCACTTCATGTATGGTCTTGATCCCCACTTGTATGATGCATCCAATATTACAGCTCAGAACATGGAGATGACTATTGTGAAGATGGTTGCGTTCGTACAGGGTAAGGAGAGTAGGTTGAAGGAAGAGAAAGCCTTGCAGAAAGAGAAGGATAGGGAATTTAACAAGAGGGTTAAGTCTTCAAGTCACTTTAGTCATGTGGAGGTGGAGGCAGATAGTACTTCAAAAACATCAGCCAGTGCCCCAGCCCCAAAGTTCAAAAATGATAACAAGAGGTAGAACTTCAGACATTATGCTCCCAGTCATAGGCTAGTATGGGTCAAAGAACCTTCAACCACCCTATTTATGGCAATTGTGGTAAGAGACACCTAGGGGAGTGCTGCTTTAACATGAATATCTGTTATAGGTGTGGTCAGTAAGGTCATTTTTAGAAGGAATGTCCATCAGTGAGGCAGAGTACAAGAGGTAATATGGCTTAGTCCATGAATTCTACAGTTCCTTATAATTCTCAAGCCGAGTCAAGGCGCAGTCCAGCCAAGTCAGGTAACACGGACGGAGGTCCAAACTGCTTATATGCACTAAGGTACTTCAATGTACAACTCTTGCTCTTCTTGTGATGAACATAGTGATGACGGTATTGGCCTTGAGTATGATGATAGTGAAGTGTCAAGTGCTTATGACGAAGGTGAATCTCAAGGTCAAGAGAAGTCGACTTATAGCCATGATATGTTTGTCGGTGGTGGTTTTACTTGCCCATCCTCAAGTGGTACCATCAAATGATCTTATTCTGGAGACATGAGACCATACCTCACCAACCATCCTCAAAGTGTTGTGAGAAGAGCTTAACCAAAAGGCAACGTGAGAATTGAGTCTAATGGAAGAGTACAATAAATTTTGGTGAAAGTACATAATGATTGGGGAGTTCGCCTTGAAATTAATGACCGCCCTCGTGGTTCTATATTTCTCCTCAAGTAGCACACTGGCCACGATTACATCGGACTAGGAGAGAAGACCCTTATAATGGCAAAGGGAAATATTTAGTTGACATGGTGAATGTATCCTTCTCTTATGGAAACTACCAAGAGGAAGTGTGGTGCGTAGTAGAGCATGGGACTTGTGTTTGGGATATTCTTGGTTTGAAGACCATGGATTTGCTTATAAGCGTGATTGGTATAACTATTTTGTGGAATAAGGGGGGAAACTTCTATTTCAACATGTACCTCCAAGGAAACCTCCACATATGAACTACAAGAGGCCAATGTCAAATAGCATACATTGTCTATGGAAGCTAGTGGCGAAGAGCATGATGAATGGGAACTCACAATGAATGAAATCTTTGCTAGCTACAAATATTCATAAGGAAGGAAGATGGAGTTGACTCTTAGAAATTTTGAAGGGAAGCTCGCCAGATATTGGGAGTACAATAGCCAAAGAGCATGGGAGATGGGCAGTCCAATTGAGACTTGGGATGCATTGAAGAGGAACTTGAGGTACCATTATCCGGACCACATGAAAAGGGGTATAAGACCAAAGTCAATTCCCAAAAGAATAGAACCAAGGAAAATTCTCAAGTGAAGAAACCAAAGGAAGGAAAACAAAATGTTCTTTCTGAGATCAATCGAGCCCTTCCACAAGAATGGGAGATTATCGTACCCTTCCACTTGGTACAAAAGAAAAAGACTTCATATGGAACCAAAAGGTCTATTGAACACCATCTCGAGGCTTCTGAGTGTTTATGATAGCATGAGAAGGTGAAAAGACAATAAATGGTGCAGAAAACACCATCTGTGATTTGTAGATCGTGCCATAAGCGGTGTATGTGGTTCGCATACTGGGCCAAGGCCTCACATAAGGAGCAACAATTTAGTAATAGACTATAAATAGGTCACTTAGCCATTTCATTTATTTAGGTTTCCTTGAATATTGAAAACTTATACTTTTGAGAGTTTTGAGAGTTTGTGAAGCTTGTGATTGAACCTTGTTAATGACATTTGGGTTGCTTGGGAATTCAATTCCATTGAAGTACATCTCATAGGTTGGGTGCTAGTCTTGGTCAATCAATTAAGGTCCAAGGTTTAATATACTTTGGGTTGTTTTTATTCTAATTCTTTGTGTTTTCCTTTTTATATTGTTTCTTTTCAATTACGCAATTAAATATTGTATCATTTAAATGCAAGACAACAATACTAACAACTCTACTAGACCTTATTCGACAATATTCAGACATATAACATCTCCAAAACAACTCTTAAAACAGCCCAACATGGCTCGAACGCACCAACAATGATTTCACTTGATATATCTCATGTTCTAGCTTGTATATTTAGTTTAAGAGTTGGGTATGCTCATATACATGTAGAGAACAAGATTACTTACCTTAGAACAGCAAGAACAACTCCAATTCAAGATTACTTCAACATGAAGTATCCTTCCAATGTAGCCACAAAAATGAGGAAGAGAAACTAGCAAGCACCTCGGGTTTCTCGGCACTAGAATCTGCAATACTTGAAATCATCTAAAGGTGGGGCTGATCAGTAGGGGGAGAACTCTTATGGCTTCTCTTAGGGCTCTCTATGATCTGAAATAATGTGGAGAGAATGAAAGGATTCAGCCGTTTAAAGGACCCTTTGGCTATCTCTCTCCTTTGCTTTTTGGAGAATTAATCTCAACCTTTCCTTTTTGCAAGTAGGTGACACACCTACTTGTCTCCTACTTGCTTCATTACTAGGTGTCACAAGCTGCCCCTATTCATTTAAATAGGTGTCTCTTCCTCATTTAATAATGACGATATGCGTTAAATAGCTCAAGCTAGTAGGACGTCTAAGCGAGCAGCTCAAGTAAGTAGCATGGGTAAGCAAGCAACTCAATTTTATTTGCCCGAAATCTCATTTCTCACATTTAAGTGCATTCGCCAACCTCAACTTAGGCGTACAGATTTTAAATTAAAATATGGGACGTTACATCTCTTTCCAAGTCTCATTCATCTTTATCAATGCAGAGGGATTTCACCCTCT
Source organism: Anisodus acutangulus (assembly GCA_029783415.1). Classification (NCBI taxonomy): domain Eukaryota; kingdom Viridiplantae; phylum Streptophyta; class Magnoliopsida; order Solanales; family Solanaceae; genus Anisodus; species Anisodus acutangulus. Next base: position 22,673,900 of record CM056505.1, read on the forward strand.
CCGAGCTTATGTTAGATAATTTATGACTACAATGACGTATGAAGTACGGTGTGTAACACAGGAGCCTGCCAATCAAAGGGAAACTAGCACTAGAGCAGATGACAGTAAAAGGTTTTAAGAAATTCAGAATGCATGCGAGAATATAGAGAGTGTTACAGAAATTGATTGTACTTCATCTGAAGAAGAAGAAGAAGAAGAAGTAATTGAAGGAACCAAAACATTGAACGCTTACCATGTAAAAATACTGAGAAACTTGTTAGAAAGCTATGAGGATGATACAACTTTGCATGTGATACAATTCCCTAAATGAAACACTAAGAAATCGAATCGAAAATGTGGGAAATTAAAGGATAGGAGAATAGACACAAGAATAGTAATCCAAAGCAACCAATGATATATGAAATCAAAGACCTCAATGGAATTGAACTATAAAAGCACCTAAACTATAAAAGTTTTGGAATGATTCCACTAGTGAGCAAAGCTCAAGTCTAAATCATGAACAAGGTCAAGAACAACCTTACAATTACACTACAATTAAACTAAGAATCTATGGATAACCTATAAACGACATTACTAAGAGTTTTCATCATCAAAACAAGCTAAAGGGTGAAATGAAGCTAAGACATGTATTTATAGTCTTTGCCTATTACAACAAAGGCCCAAAAATGGCCTTTGCACAAATATCCCAACATGGGACATTCACATGTCTTGCACTCCGACCCACTTTTAGTGGCTTCATCTTCAACTTTCTTCCAATCAATTATTCATACAATGTATATCCTTGGGGCTTGCTCTTCAATGACCTTCAAAGGCCTATCTCTATCATCAACCGGCATATGGCATGAAAATACTCATCCAAAGTTTTACCACGAAGCTTAGCCCTCATAAGTGCCCATGAGCCTCCTAGGGTCATATCATCTTCCCCTTCTTGAAAAGGATTCGTCCTCAAATTCGAACCTTGCAAAAACCAAGGGAAGAAATACACAAGCATGTTCCTCATGAAAAGAGGGTTAGCACAAATAGCAATAATCTTAATCTCATGCCAAGGATGTCTATACTTGTGGTACAACCATGTATCAATGAGTACCAAGACCAAATTTTCCACATATGAGGTATCAAGAAGTTGATTCCTCCAAATATCATGAAACTAGGATAAAGTAATGAGACCAATGGATTCAAAATGACAAGCATGTGATGCTACATTGGATCAAGAAAACACAAAGCACATTTGATTCTCATTTCCCAAACAAGACCAATCACACAAGTTTAATACGTCTCCGGGGTCAAAGGGGTAGGAATAGCCTTTAGGAACACTTAAAAACACGTAGGTAATGGAATCTAGTAGTGATAAGATCCGACATGGAAATAAGCGGATTCAAACAACAAAACGCGGAAACAAAAGATAGATTAAAAATCAAAGATGAAAAGTGAAGAAATTGGGTTGAGAATAGAAGAAAGAGATGACTAAGATAATGAAATAAACATTGAATTATTCCAAGGGAGAAGAGCTAATTGAAATTCAATTAGAGACTCAAATTTGAATCCACAAATGAGCAACTCTAAAGAGAATATCTCATGAGTGTATAATGTTTGTATGATAGATTGGGAGAATATTCAAGAATAAGAAGATACAAAAGAAGGAATCACTTCACAAAGTGGCTAAAGAAGAACCCATGTGGGGTTATTTGTGCATAGGCCACTTTTGGGCCTTTGTTGTAACAGGCATAACTATAAATAGTTGCCTTAGTTTTATTTGATAGGGGGAGTTTTTGGATGACAATTAATACCTTTATTAGAATTCTACTTAGGCATATAATTAGTGTTAATTAGTGATACGCTTAGTTAGAGTGTAATTTCTTTGTTGTTGGAGAACACTTCCATGATTTCTCACATGAACATGTTCACTTGTGGAAATCATCTATAGTGTAGGTGCTTTAGTTAAATTTAATTGAAGGAGGTCTTGGGTTTAATTTACCATTGGTTTCCTTTGATTTCAATTATTGTGTTTCACTCTTATCTTTCTTTCCTTGCAATTTTAATTTCAATTGTATCCTTGTTTTACGTTTTGAGTTTCTTAGGGTTTCCATTTAGGATCCTATCACCAACCTATGCATATATACATACTAAGGCCGAAAAGGCCATACACAACTACTACACACAGGAGATTTGTCTACAAGCCTCTAAAGAGTACGTGAAATCATAAGGTCGGGACAGGGCCCCGCCATACCCTTATGCATATCAAAAATATCGTACCATGACTAGAACACAACTTTGGAATAAATAGAGTGCTCCAATATTAGCTGAACCAACAACCTACTAGTGCAGACCATCACCCTGTCTACCTGAGCCTGCGGGTATGGAACGCATCATCCCCCGACAAAAGGGACGTCAGTACAACTGATGTACCGAGTATGTCAGACATGAAGAATATCATAATAGAGACCTGAAAGTAACACAAGACAAGAAACAACCAACCAGCAAAGAATGCCTCAGAGGGCCATACTATGCCTAAGTACCATGTCTGTGCAGAATGCCTCTAAGGGCCTTAATATACCTAAATGACATGCACAATGCGGTCATACATATACATATGCGTAAATAACGCCATCAAGCCTCTATGGGCATCCCATCATATCATATCGGCCTTTGTGGGTATAATCATTATCGTGTATATCTGTACCAGCTGCAGGTGGTGTGCATATATAACGCCTTCCCTCTTCCCATCCCCATACATATATAATGCATACATATAGTAGAGTATATAACTCCTTTGTGGTCAAGGTATGTACATGAATATAATGCATGAATGTTATGATAATAAGACATTCCGAGTTTATCGGAGTGACGTAATATCGCTTCACATCCGATTAACATTATGAATACTAACATCTTTCCCATATACCTCAATAGGGATTTAGGAACATATTTAGACATGCTTTGACAATAGGAATGAATAACGTGAACATTCTTAATTACTAAGAGTGGAATCCTTTATGGGATATTATTACGTTCACGTTTCGTACTTAGAAAATTCCAAAAGAAGAAATGATTTGCCTTAACATACCTTTATTGGTCTTCTTAACAACCCAATCAATGCAGTTCATCTAGCACCTCAACCTTATTTGCTAAGAATCCCTCTTCTTCCACCTTACCTCAGTCTGACACATAAAACTATTGCTCAACAGATATCCAAGAAATCTCCTTCATTGTTGAAATTACAAAGCTAGCTATAGCTTTGACATTTATTTTTGTTTGCAAAGGAATTCCATGGTGCTTAATGACACAAGTACTTAGACTGTTTACCCCATTTTATATCACCAAATTGAAATCATAAACAAGTTGATGCCTTTAAATAATACGAAGATACCCTCCCATTAATGATGTATACACACGAGACAAAGTTAATGTTTTAGGTCCTTTTCCCAAGAATCCTTTTCTTGACCATGATATATCTCATCTACATGTCAAAGGTTGTTGCACCATAATTTCACCAATTGACACATCCTCCTTGGCTACCACCTACTGCCACTTATCGACCCAATACTTATCATTTAATAAATTCTTTATCTCCCATATAATTAAATTTATCCCATAATTAATCCATTGTTCTCAAATCACTTTTTAGCACACTTCATGTTCTCTACTATTATGATCATGTGGTATAGCGCTAGTCCATAGCCTCTTGACACACACCAAATATTATTTTCAATTCCCGTCGTCATACTTATTAAGTCCTAAATTATTTCGAGACCTCATCCTTTTATATACTAAGCTCCTCATTTGCGTACTGACATAAATTCTCTAAGGCTCGAGTCTACTTACCTACGCCTAACTATTCAAACCATCGCCCAAAAGTACGGGGTGTTAAAACAACTAAGGAAAAAAGAGAAAATGATGTGGTTGCGCAGAGGAACAACAAAAAGATGTGGTTTTCTTGGGCAGTGAGCCGCAGAGAACAGAGGCAAAAAGAAGGGTTTAGGTTTTAGCTTCTGATACCAGTGGTGTGTTGGTATGGTGTTGGTGTTACGGGTATTCAGAGTAGTTGTGGTCGTGGTTCCAATGTCTGGTAGGGTTCCGGTGGAGGGGTGGTTGACTGGGTTAGCGGCTACGGTAGTTTCTGGAAGCTGCGACATAGTAGGTAATGGTGGTTGGATCCGACTGGTGGTATGGATGATTACCGATGGTGATCCAAAAATGTTTTGCCGATTGCCGAAGGTGATGGCAATTGGCGACAGGTGTGACAGAGATAGAGGTAGTGACAGGGGCGCAGAGGCGTTGTCGGTGGTGACAACGGCAGGTGGCAGTGATGGGGTTACGGTGTTGGAATGACGCAGTTGGCTAAGGACAATGGGGGAGATGTCGGAGGTGGCAGTGCCCCGATCAAGGTTTGACTGAGCAGTGGTGGTGGCAGATCGGACATGAGAGGATGGGGAGCTAACTACTGGACTGCCGATGGTGGCAATTCATACGCCTGCCGCCGTCGGAATAGTGACAGTCTGACAGAATGCTTATTGGATAAGCGGTGATGGGTCCGAATCTTCGAGGAATTGGTAGTCAGTGACTCTGAATTTTTTAATGTTGTCAAACGGAAAAACTTACTCAACAAAAGTGACGTGGCGAGAAATTATGATTTTGTCAGTGGAGAGCTCATAGCATAGGTATCCCCCATAGTTTGACGGGAAACCGAGGAAGGCACAAGGAGTAGATTTGGGTGCCAATTTGTGGGGGGTTGTGGATGTCAAATTAGGGTAACACAGACAATCGAAGATTGTAAGATTACCATACGTAGGGATTCGACGGTAGAGAATTTTGGTGGGTGTCCTTGAATAGCATGGGGTAGGTAGAATGTTGAGAATGTGTTCTACCATTTTTAGTGCATATACCCAAAAAGTAGGAGGAAGAGGCGCATGAAAAAGGAGGGTACGAATCATATTATTAATAGTTCGGAGAATTCTTTCGATTTTACCATTTTGAGGGGAAGTATATGGGCACGGGAAATGAAAAACCATGCCATTAGCCGCATAATATTTATGAAATAGGAAATTATTAAACTCTCGACCATTATCACATTGAAATAATTTTATGTCTTTTTCAAATTGCGTTTTAACCAGTGAACGAAACTCAACAAATTTGGAGAACACTTGAGATTTGAGTTTGAGTGGATAGACCCAAAGAAAGTGAGAGAAATCATCCAAAATACCAGATAATATGAGTGGCCAAAGTTGCTAGTTATTGTAGATGTCCATAAATCAATATGAATAATATCAAAGGGGGAGAAAGTAGTACTCATAGAAGCCGTAAATGGTAGTCTAACGTGTTTCCCTAACTGACACGATGAGCAACTATGAGAAAGATTCCATTTGTTACATTGAATTAAATTTCGGTTTCTAAGAGAATAAAAAACGTGAGAACCTGGATGACCAAGTCTACTATGCCACGTAGAGGGAGATATGGTTGTTAAAACGGTGGGAGGAGTGACACTAGCAGCGGATGTGGGTAGAAACGGTGTAGTGCAATTTCAGAGAGCAAATTGCTTTATTTTAAGGTCTGTTCAGCCCCTTTTTGGGAGTTTTAATCAGATTTTCAGCCATATTTCTTCTGATTTGATTTCTTATACTCTTTCTAATATTTTAATAATTCTAATTAATTAAGAAAAAGTAATTAATCCAAATTGTTTGCTAATTAATTCATAAATTTAATCACTTTTCATCCTAAATTCTCAAACAATATTCTAAGTGTTGAAATTCAAATTTTCTTCTTTCCTCCTCATTTCTTTAATTTTCTAAGATAATTAACAATTAGTAATTATTCTTACTTTATTGTTAACTAATTCTTGAGTCCGAATTTTCATTTTGTGCCAATTCTTTCAAGCTTTTATCGTTTAAACTTCGTTGTACTTTTATTGGATCTAGTCCATCAGCTTTGATTGCCCGTTCTTGGTGTCACATAACTTCCACTCCAAATCGATTATTGAATACTACTAGGAAATAATTTCAAATTGAAGGTTCTTGACGAGAATAAGGATAATATATTGCGGGGGGGGGGGGGGGGGGGGCGAGAGTGGTGAGAATAATAGATTATTGAAGATCAAAAGAAAATAAGTGTTGATCATGGTTTAAACTTTGAAGAACAATTTAAGATGATAGGTTTGAGAGATCATGAAACGAAGTTACTACTAATAAAGTTGGACTTAGTTCGGCCATATGCAAAGCTTTCTTGCAACATGATGAAGGTCTATGACAAGTTAGAAAAATGTAACTTAGTGCCAGACGAGTATGGGTTGTTCTTAATTTTTTTTCGCTAACCTTTCATTGTTTGTGGAGCCTTTAGACTCAAGGATGAGTCTTTCTCAACCAAAGGGAGAATGATAAAATATCAATAAGACCACGAAATCCAAGAAAAACCAAGAAATACAAGATTGAAATTCAAGAGCAAGAATGTCTAAGAAGCTCAAGTTTTAAGATTAACTTCTTGAAAGAATGGAATTCTTATTCCTTCAATCCTTTTCTAAGTAGGTTTGTTATTTCTTGATTATAGTATAGTTGGGATTTAATTTTCTCTCATTAGTGGGATCTTTATCCTAGGTCTAGTAGGATTCTAGTTTTGTTTATTCTTTTCCTTATAGAATAGAGATTTTACTTTTCTTGTTTTTATTATTTCCTTTTTAGAGTAGAATAGGAATTTGTAGTTATCAAAGAAGAGAGCCTAGGCCTATATAAAGGGTTGTCAGGACTTGTGAAATAGAGATTCACGTTTTTGTCTTATATCCTAGTTTACGATAGAGTTATTTTCTCTATTTCTTTTTCTTAATCCTTGTTTTTGTTTCCAATCAAGGTGGTGGTAATCTCTTTTACGAACTAGATGTACCTGCTATAGTAAGGTATGTTCGGTAATTATTGAAAGTGAGAGTTGTAGGAATGTTGTTTCCGAAAAGATTGTTACCAAACTTAGTTTGTCAACTAAACGTCACCCATATCCTTATAATATCAAATTTGAGAATGGTGATGGTTTAGATATAACTTGTCAATGCATAGTTTCTTTTTCTATCGGCAAAATATATAAAGATCTGGTTTCGTGTGATGTAATAAAAGTTGATTCTTGCCACTTATTACTTGGAAGATCGTGGGTGTATGATAGGTCTGCTAAATATGATAAATACCGTAATATATATTCCTTTATAAAGGATGGGCGAAAAATCAATTTGGTTCCCTTGAATCCATAAGATGTTGCTAAAAACTCCAAGTACGTTGATTATTCTTTTGTGACCAAAATACAAATCATTGGTCCCATAAATATGAAACAACAAATGGAGGAGGAGAATACATTGGATCCAAAAGTAGAGGATTTACCTCTAATGTTTGATGAGGATTCGTTGCAGCATCTAAGTATTTATGAGATTGACTTTCCACCTATAGGAGATTTCAAAAAGAAAACAAATCTTGATTCTTACTCTACACCAACCAAAGCAGCCTGCATAGAACCAATAGTCTATGATGAATCGGAAGAGAAAGAGAACGAGTTGCTAAAAAAGGAGTCTATGAATGAGAGTTTAATTTGTGATCTGCAAGAATGTGTAAAATTAATATCTCTCAATTTCATTAAAGTTAATGGTTATAATCATGTCAAATATGGGAGCAGTAAAATCATCCAGGTGTTTTTAAGAATACATGATTTGATCTTCAATGTTGATCCAAAGGTACATGAATTTGATTTGTTTAATGATTTTGATTGCACCAACACTGTTTTTCATGTAAGCTCCTAAAAGATAAGGAGATGTTCAAGATTCTTGAAGATCAAAAAAAAATAAGTGTTGATCATGGTTTAAACTTTGAAGATCAATTTAAGATGATAGGTTTGAGAGATCATGATACGAAGTTACTACTAATAAAGTTGGACTTAGTTCAGCCATATGCAAAGCTTTCTTGCAACATGATGAAGGTCTATGACAAGTTAGAAAAATGTAACTTAGTGCCTGACGAGTATGGGTTGTTCTTAATTTTTTTTCGCTAACCTTTCATTGTTTGTGGAGCCTTTAGACTCGAGGATGAGTCTTTCTCAACAAAAGGGAGAATGATAAAATACTAGAAGACCACGAAATCTAAGAAAAAACAAGAATTACAAGATTGAAATTCAAGAGCAAGAATGTCTAAGAAGCTCAAGTTTTAAGATTAACTTCTTGCAAGAATGGAATTCTTATTCATTCAATCCTTTTCTAAGTAGGTTTCTTATTTCTTGATTATAGTATAGTTGGGATTTAATTTCCTATCATTAGTAGGATCTTTATCCTAGGTCTAGTAGGATCTTTATCCTAGGTCTAGTAGGATTTTTATCCTAGGTCTAGTAGGATTCTAGTTTTCTTTATTCTTTTCCTAATATAATAGAGATTTTACTTTTCTTGTTTTTATTATTTCCTTTTTAGAGTAGAATAGGAATTTGTAGTTATCAAAGAAGAGAGCCTAGGCCTATATAAAGGGTTGTCATGACTTGTAAAATGGAGATTCACGTTTTTGTCTTATATCCTAGTTTACGATAGAGTTATTTTCTCTATTTCTTGTTCTTTATCCTTGTTTTTGTTTCCAATCAAGGTGGTGGTAATCTCTTTTACGTACTAGATGTACCTGCTATAGTAAGGTATGTTCGGTAATTATTGAAAGTGAGAGTTGAAAGAATGTTGTTTCCGAAGAGATTGTTACCAAACTTAGTTTGTCAACAAAACCTCACCCATATCCTTATAATATCACATTTGAGAATGGTGATGGTTTAGATATAACTCGTCAATGCATAGTTTCTTTTTCTATCTGCAAAATATATAAAGATCTGGTTTCGTGTGATGTAATAAAGGTTGATGCTTGCCACTTATTACTTGGAAGATCGTGGGTGTATTATAGGTCAGCTAATTATGATGATTACCGTAATATATATTCCTTTATAAAGGAAGGGCGAAAATTCAATTTGGTTCCCTTGAATACATAAGATGTTGCTAAAAACTCCAAGTACGTTGATTATTATTTTGTGACCAAAATACAAATCATTGGTCCCATAAATATGAAACAACAAACGGAGGAGGAGAATACATTGGATCCAAAAGGGGAAGATTTACCTCTAAAGTTTGATGAGGATTCGTTGCAGCATCTAAGTATTTATGAGATTGAGTTTCCACCTATAGGATATTTCAAAAAGAAAACAAATCTTGATTCTTACTCTACACCAACCAAAGCAGCCTGCATAGAACCAATAGTCTATGATGAATCGGAAGAGAAAGAGAACGAGTTGCTGAAAAAGTAGTCTATGAATGAGAGTTTAATTTGTGATCTAGTTCGAGCAAAAATTATTCCTCAAAAGGTTGAAGCTTTGCAAGAATGTGTAAAATAAATATCTCTCAATTTCATTAAAGTTAATGGTTATAATCATGTCAAATATGGGAGCAGTAAAATCATCAAGGTGTTTTTAAGAATACATTATTTGATCTTCAATGTTGATCCAAAGGTACATGAATTTGATTTGTTTAATGATTTTGATGGCACCAACACTATTTTTCATGTAAGCTCCTAAAAGATAAGGAGATGTTCAAGATTCTTGAAGATCAAAAGAAAATAAGTGTTGATCGTGGTTTAAACTTTGAAGATCAATTTAAGATGATAGATTTGAAAGATCATGATACGAAGTTACTACTAATAAAGTTGGACTTAGTTCGCCCATATGCAAAGCTTTCTTGCAACATGATGAAGGTCTATGACATGTTAGAAAAATGTTACTTAGTGCCAGACGAGTATGGGTTGTTCTTAATTTTTTTTTGCTAACCTTTCATTGTTTGTGGAGCCTTTAGACTCTAGGATGAGTCTTTATCAACCAAAGGGAGAATGATAAAATATCAAGAAGACCACGAAATCCAAGAAAAATCAAGAAATACAAGATTGAAATTCATGAGCAAGAATGTCTAAGAAGCTCAAGTTTTAAGATTAACTTCTTGCAAGAATGGAATTCTTATTCCATCAATCCTTTTCTAAGTAGGTTTCTTATTTCTTGATTATAGTATAGTTGGGATTTAATTTCCAATCATTAGTAGGATCTTTATCCTAGGTCTAGTAGGATTCTAGTTTTATTTATTCTTTTCCGTATATAATAGAGATTTTATTTTTCTTGTTTTTATTATTTCATTTTTAGAGTAGAATAGGAATTTGTAGTTATCAAAGAAGAGAGCCTAGGCCTATATAAAGGGTTGTCATGACTTGTAAAATGGAGATTTACATTTTTGTATTATAACATAGTTTACGATAGAGTTAATTTCTCTATTTCTTCTTCTTTATCCTTGTTTTCATTTCCAATCAAGGTGGTGGTAATCTCATTTCCGAACTAGATGTACCTGCTATAGTAAGGTATGTTCGGTAATTATTGAAAGTGAGAGTTGAAAGAATGTTGTTTCCGAAGAGATTGTTACCAAACTTAGTTTCTCAACTAAACCTCACCCATATCCTTATAATAACAAACTTGAGAATGGTGATGGTTTAGATATAACTCGTCAATGCATAGTTTCTTTTTCTACAGGCAAAATATATAAAGATCTGGTTTCGTGTGATGTAATAAAGGTTGATGCTTGCCACTTATTACTTGGAAGACCGTGGGTGTATGATAGGTCTGCTAATTATGATGAATACCGTAATATATATTCCTTTATAATGGATGGGCAAAAAATCAATTTGGTTCCCTTGAATCCATAAGATGTTGCTAAAATCTCCAAGTACATTGATTATTATTTTGTGACCAAAATACAAATCATTGGTCCCATAAATATGAAACAACAAACGGAGGAGGAGAATACATTGGATCTAAAAGGGAAATATTTACCTCTAAAGTTTGATGAGGATTCGTTGCAGCATCTAAGTATTTATGAGATTGAGTTTCCATCTATAGGAGATTTCAAAAAGAAAACAAATCTTGATTCTTACTCTACACCAACCAAAGCAGCCTGCATAGAACCAATAGTCTATGATGAATCGGAAGAGAAAGAGAATGAGATGCTGAAAAAGAAGTCTATGAATGAGAGTTTAATTTGTGATCTAGTTCGAGCAAAAATTATTCCTCAAAAGGTTGAAGCTTTGCAAGAATGTGTAAAATTAATATCTCTCAATTTCATTAAAGTTAATGGTTATAATCATGTCAAATATAGGAGCAGTAAAATCATCCAGGTGTTTTTAAGAATACATTATTTGATCTTCAATGTTGATCCAAAGGTACATGAATTTGATTTGTTTAATGATTTTGATGGCACCAACACTATTTTTCATGTAAGCTCCTAAAAGATAAGGAGATGTTCAAGATTCTTGAAGATCAAAAGAAAATAAGTGTTGATCATGGTTTAAACTTTGAAGATCAATTTAAGATGATAGATTTGAAAGATCATGATACGAAGTTACTACTAATAAAGTTGGACTTAGTTCGCCCATATGCAAAGCTTTCTTGCAACATGATGAAGGTCTATGACAAGTTAGAAAATGTAACTTAGTGCCTGACGAGTATGGGTTGTTCTTAATTTTTTTTCGCTAACCTTTCATTGTTTGTGGAGCCTTTAGACTCGAGGATGAGTCTTTATCAACAAAGGGAGAATGATAAAATATCAAGAAGACCACGAAATCCAAGAAAAACCAAGAAATACAAGATTGAAATTCAAGAGCAAGAATGTCTAAGAAGCTGGAATTCTTGTTCCATCAATCCTTTTCAAAGTAGGTTTCTTATTTCTTGGTTATAGTATAGTTGGGATTTAATTTCCTATCATTAGTAGGATCTTTATCCTAGGTCTAGTAGGATTGTAGTTTTCTTTATCCTTTTCCTTATATAATAGAGATTTTACTTTTCTTGTTTTTTATTATTTCCTTTTTAGAGTAGAATAGGAATTTGTAGTTATCAAAGAAGAGAGCCTAGGCCTATATAAAGGGTTGTCATGACTTGTAAAATGGAGATTCACGTTTTTGTCTTATATCCTAGTTTACGATAGAGTTATTTTCTCTATTTCTTGTTCTTTATCCATGTTTTTATTTCCAATCAAGGTGGTGGTAATATCTTTTCCGAACTAGATGTACATGCTATAGTAAGGTATGTTTGGTAATTATTGAAAGTGAGAGTTGGAGGAATGTTGTTTCCGAAGAGATTGTTACCAAACTTAGTTTGTCAACTAAACCTCACCCATATGCTTATAATATCAAATTTGAGAATGGTGATGGTTTAGATATAACTCGTCAATGCATAGTTTCTTTTTCTATCGGCAAAATATGTAAAGATCTGGTTTCGTGTGATGTAATAAAGGTTGATGCTTGCCACTTATTACTTGGAAGACCGTGGGTGTATGATAGGTATGCTAAATATGATGAATACCGTAATATATATTCCTTTATAAAGGATGGGCGAAAAATCAATTTGGTTCCCTTGAAAGCCTTCTAGGCACCTGGGAATATCATTCCTATTTAATTTTATCGTTGACCAACCCCTTTCTTTAGTACTATATAAAGGGGTGCTTGTCCTTCATGTTAATTCAATTTTTGAAGAATATTTTATATTGAGAGTTCTTTTGAACCTTTATGGCATTACTTTGTGATTTATCTTTCAACCTACTAGTTCATAGTTCAAGGTAGTAAGTAAGATAACTTCTTTTTTGATATCTTTGATTTCTTTCTGGTATTCTTTTGAATGCGATTAGTTCTAAATACTAATTACTGTCTTAAGTTACTCACAAAGCGATCAAGATCCGAATTCTAAGTTTGATTTGTTTATCAAGTAAAGGCATTTGGTTCATCGGATAAGGTTGTTACTTGGATCTTTTCAATGCTCAGAACTTGTGTTCTTGGAACTATTTCCTTGAATTTCCCATATAATTATTTTCTAGTTTTAGATTCGCTTTCTATTTTTGCTTCTGCACGTCTAATATTTAATTATTTATTTGGGATCTCTCTAACCTCGTTGTTATCAAGTGGTATCAGGTTTTACCAAGATTTTGTTCTTGATAATCTTGGGGATTTCTTGAATAAAAAGAGCAAAAAAAAGAGTAAAAAAAATACTGCAGCAGTGAACAGTAAAATGAAACAAAAAGTATATTGTTTGCTCTCAAAAATTTTGTTTCATCTATTTGTTTTCTAAATGTTAAGATAGAAAATAAGAAGAGGGGATCCTAGATTTTAAGGATAGGAAACAATTAATTTATCTTACTCCTATGTACTTGTTTTAAAAAAAAGATCCTTTCTGTTCGAGTCTTGTTTCAACTAAATCTTAATTCTTTTTAGGATTGGTTCTTTACTTTCTTTAGTGTCCTGAAATTCTTTATTTTACTACTAAGGGCTTGATACGAGTATGTTTATTTATAAATCCATAAAGTATTTTTCCAAAGGTTATTTGAGGAGGGAAAGGTAAGAGTGAGTGAGGACAATTGAGAGAAAAAGCCAAAACAATTGAGTGATACATTTTTTTTTAAAATAACTATGTCTTTCACAGGTGCAAGAATATATGATTATGAAGGATTGGACAAGTGAGGTAGTAGTCATGTGGTACTACCAAAATTGTGCATGTATGCTAGTATAGAAACTTACCTCCAATGGGAATATTATATGGAGCATATATTTATTTGTAACAATTATTGGGATATAGAGAAATTGGAGTATGCAACAAGGGCCTTGTCTCAGAAATTACGAAAATTAGTCGATGATTATAGTAACCCTCATTGGGTGAAATTTACTCAACTACTTTTTACTTGGGATAATTTAAAAGAGGAATTGAGGCGTATTCATTCTATTACACAGTCCCAATATGAAGTTAACTACAAATGTCCTATTCGTTCCAATAAGATGGTGAAGTATGTAATCTTTCAAGAAGGGGAGTCAAGTTGTGAACAAGAAGAGAGTGGCTCTTCATAGTGTGTTACTTCTCCTACACAAATAGTAGTTCCTACTCCAAAAAAAGAGAAGTGATTGATGAAAGCATGAGAGAAAATAATGAGAGTGAAAGAAAAGATGTTAGACAAAAAAATGTTTTGTTACAAGAATTGAGAGAATCAAAAGAGAGCTTAAGTGAGAGTAGTTCTTGTTAATCTTCCAACCTCTTAACTCTTTATCTTTCTAATATTCTTGAATCGACATTGCATGTTTCAGAACAAGCGCCCGTGCCGTCCTTGAAACAACAAAGAAAAGGGATAAAGAGGATCAGTTAAGGAAGCAACTTGTGGTAAAATGGATAAACTTAATACTTTAGATGCTCTAAAAGCCATTGAATGTGCAGAGGCTCTAGGTAAGTATTTTGATAATTCAATTTCTGAATCAGTTGTTTCATCACCTATGGATGAGAGCTATGCTACTTCTTTAGGTCATTCCTTAGTTAACTCTAGTGGAGCAGTTTTTTATGATAAATATTTCATGTCTAATGTGCACTATGATAGTCTTCCTTTAAGTGGAGCAATGGAAGGGGATATGACTAATTCTTTTTCTCAAGTTCCTTATGAAGTGCTTAAATGTTTCAATTATGATGGTGAATGTCATGTGAGATCTTCTTTTTCTAAAGGAGAAGTTATGAGGTTGTGTGATAGTAGTTCATGTGGTTTTGATGTTGATATTGATAAATATGTGACTACTTGTGCTGTTGTGAATCATGAAGCTCTTGTTAAACTGGCACTAGTTGAAGAAGATTGTGAAATACTTACTTATTTTAGTTCCATGATTTGTAATTCTCAATCTAGTGTTGATGTTAACAATATTTGTTATTATGACACACCACCTTTGTGTTGATAAAGATGATAATGAATTCCTTGATTCTGGTGTTTTTTCATGTGATAACATTCTAGATCTTGGAGGTGATATATGTGCTACGAAAAGTGTTGGCTTGATGCACGTTCAGAATGACAAGCTTCTTGCAAGTGACAATGTTGATACTCTTCCTTATGATGGAGGTTCCTTCTTAAGGGATTGTAATTCACTTGGTAGAAAGGGATTTAATGCTACTTTGAGTGATCTTTTTTTTAATGATGAAGACCTTTCTTTGGGATGTCCTAGTCAAGAAGTGGAGCTTATAGATCATGATCATCTAGAGAGACAGTCTTCCAGAGAAAAGAAAGGATAATTTGAAAGGGATTCTCAAAAGGGATGAAAGCAAAACAAAAAAGGGAAGTACTACTAGTGTTAATTTCTTTGAGTTCCCTAATTCTATCTTTGAGAATTCTCTGTCACTTGTATGGACTAATTCTTCTTTGTTGAAATGTGAAATTAATCACTTAGAAGATAGCATGATCTATATAGAGGGCATAACTTGATAGTTGGTACAACCAAGTTTGGTATGTATGCAAAATATTCTTATATGTTAGGTATACCTAGGTCATTTACCTTGTATAATGAACTTATAAAGATTGTGTTTAATGCATATATAGGAAATCATATTACTCCTAGTAGTGATAATGTGGATATGCTTGGTAAAGGGGTATTTATATATGTTTGGCTTACTTGGGTTAAGTGGACGCATGATCACTACCTTGTTTTGGTCTTTCCACTTTTACTTAGTGTATGTCATTTCCTAATGTATGTGCTCGTTATTCTGCAAGGTTTGAATTTGAGGATGAATTTCTTTCGAGAAGAGGGGAATGATAGCATTCATGGTAGCTCAACATCACTAATGGACTTGGATGAAGCTTTGGAAGTTCCAAGGAGAACCATGATAATATCTCAAACAGTGAAATTTCAAGACAAGCTCAATGGGTTGTAATTTGCAATTAAAAAGTGTCTTATGATGGAGGAAGCGGTTTAGCCCAATTAAGATATTTTGCTCAAGTCTTATATTTATTTGGACGCCCAAATTAAAGTCCAAAGTGAGATGGATTGAAGCCCAACTGTTACACCTAGTATTTTGTTCATCGACGTCATCATATTAGTAGACGACATAGGTTCGAAAAGGGTGAGATTCCTCCAAGAGACTAACAGGTTTACGGGAGTGTTGAGTATGTCCTGAAAGAGTTTAAGACTTATCAGATCAACGGAAGTAAGTATAGATGAAGTTTGACGAAAAGTTAGGTTTTAGAGGACTCTGCGGAACGTAGAGCATGATATGCGAATCACAGACCATGTATGCGAACCGCAGATGGTCCACAAAGTGTGAGAGGGCCTTGGGTGGCCTGAAGTAAGGTCTTCGACACCACCTACAGTTCGCAGGCAGTGTCTGCGAATCGCAGATCACGCCGCAGGTGGTGGTCGGTGCATCCTTATCCGAAATGTTATATAAGACCCTAGCTCGACTTTCACTTCATTAAGTCATATTTTCAGATCATATGATCCCTAAAACTCTCCCAAATAATCTCAAAGGAATTCTCCATCATTGAAGATCAAATCTCAAGTGAACAAAGTGGTTTCTCTCTTAAGGTAGGCTAAAGATCCTCTTATTGATCTCTCCATCTTGTTGGATAAGCTTAGGAGTTAATTTAATCTTCAAGGGAAGCTTGTTATAGAATTGTTCTTGCTGCTAAGGTAAGATTTTATCACTCCCTTGATGTCTTCTTATCCCTCTACACCCTAGTTAGAAAGTAGAAGAAGATAACTTCTAAGTTATAAAATTATGGTAAACAAGAACTTGTGAAGTAATTCTTGTAGTATTTGAGATGATGTGGTATGGTTATTGAGATTATACATATTGGGATAATTATTGAATCTTGTTAGTTGGGTTAAGAAATCATGGAATAGAGTTGGTTGTTGATGTTGTAGTTGTTGAAGAAGATGAGTTATAGTATTCCAACTACTCTTGTGAAGGTTGCTTAAGATTGTGCCCACAAGGTGTTTGACATAGTGTCTAAATGAAGATTTCTTTATAACTTCTAAGTTATGAAAGTATGGTAAACAAGAACTTGTGAAGTAATTCTTGTAGTATTGGAGATGATGTGGTATGGTTATTGAGATTATACATATTGGGATAAGTGTTGAATCTTGTTAGTTGGGTTAAGAAATCATGGAATAGAGTTGGTTGTTGATTTTGTTGTTGTTGAAGAAGATGAGTTATAGTATTCCAACTACTCTTGTAAATGTTGCTTAAGATTGTGCCCACAAGGTGTTTGACATAATGTCTAAATGAAGATTTCTTTTAGTCATTGATCCGAATTTGATCCGAGTTATTCCTTTATTGTAGACTATCATTCGTAGAATGTTCGAAAGCTCGTGAGCTATCGACAAAAGGTATGTAAGGTTGTTTTATTCATTCAACATGGCTTCCAAAGTATATCGTTTTCCAAAAGAAGTGTCAAAAGAATAGTTTCATTCACATGTCTCTTATCCCTTGTACTCATATCGTTACCGGACTCTATATCTCTTGATTTTTGATGGCATACTTGAGTTTCATAGACCTCCAAAAGAAGTGTTTCAAAAGTTAGTTATTGAGTCGATAAGAGTCGTTTCAAAGAAAAGTAAAGAGTCATAAGTTACAAAGAGGTCAAAGGTGCCGATATTACTATTACAATACACTATTTACACCACCGAGCTAATAGCCAGTGGACAGTTATACATGTACGTTATAAACACCTTGGGCTATAATCGGAGGGCAAGAATTTATATATGCATCCATACACACACCTCAAACTATTACCTGAGGGGAGTACCATATTACACACCTCAGGCCATAAGTCGAGGGCAGATTATATAGTAAACCTTATATATAGAAATTTCAGTTCAGTTTCTGAGTTTTATTATTGCCCACGGTGTCTTTCAGGTTATCAGAGTGTCAGGTTGCTTCTTATACCATGTTTTATAGCTTATATTTTTATATTACTTTTCATTCTTTACATACTAGTACATTTTATTCATACTGACGTTCCTTTTGTCGGGGAGCGCTGCATGTCATGTTGCAGGTTCATGTAGGGGTGCAGATAGGCCTCCTTAGTAGGAGCTTATTGAATTTTGTTGATTGAGTGGTAAGCTTCACCTCATGAGCTATGAGCTGAGTTTTGGTACATATACCGTTTATGGGTAGGTCGAGGACCTGTCCCGGCCATATCATTGTTATGTTTTCTTTAGAGGCTTGTAGATTAGATCTATATGTACAGTCTTTTTGCTATGGCCTTGTCGGCCTTACTATATATATATATATATATTTTTTGGTCTTGTTGTCATGTATCATATTGTCTTATTCAGTTTCACTTGCGTTGGTCATTTTGAGGCCATACGGGCCCATACAGTCATATGCTCAGGTTATAATATACAGGTCGTACACTTGGGCTATTCAGGCACCGAGTGCCATCCATACACCCTAGTTTGGGGTGTGACACCAACTCAACCCCAAAAGGATAAAACAGTAGCCCAAAACTAGCTTCTAGAATCTATATTTAAGTGTTCTTTTAATCTAGTTTGACTTGCATTGATCTAAATGTGGGCAACCTTCTAGGCATATAGGGAATATCATTCCAATTTAGAGTTGTTTTAATCTATGTTGACTTGTATTGGTCTATGTGTGGGCAGCCTTCTAGGAACCTAGGGAATATCATTCCTATTTAATTTTATCTTTGACCAACCCCTTTCTTTAGTACTATATAAAGGGGTGCTTGTCCTTCATTTTAATTCAGAATTTAGGAATATATTATATTTAGAGTTCTTTTGAGCCTTTGTGGCATTACTTTGTGATTTATCTTTCAACCTACTAGTTCATAGTTTAAGGTAGTAAGATAACTTCTTCTTTGATATCTTTGATTTTTTTTATATTCTTTTGAAGGCGATTAGTTCTAAATATTAATTGTTGTCTTAAGTTACTCACAAAGCGGTCAAGATCCGAATTCTAAGTTTAATTTGTTTATCAAGTAAAGGTGTTTGGTTCATCCAATAACTTTGTTACTTGGATCTTGTCAATCTTCAGAACTTGCGTTCTCGGTAGTTCATGGAACTATTTCCTTGAATTTCCCATATCGTTATTATCTACTTTCAGATTCTTTATTTTTTTCTATTTTTGCTTCCACACTTCTAATATATAATTATCTATTTGGGATGTCCCTAACCTCATTTTATCAAATTGTATCTTAATTATGGTTAAGCTTCAAAAATTTGTTAGTGTTGCGTTTATATAGAAGTAGTTGTCACATTGTCATGCTCAAATTCAACCAAGTATTGGTTTTATAATTGTACGTGAAAACTAATACTTGTTTGACTTGGATCTCCTTCTTTCCTTGTATGCGCATTGACTTTTTTTTTTCTACTTCAATGCTAATTTCATGTATTGAGTTTATGGTATTATTTCTATAACTTGAATATAATATTTCATCAAATAGGAAAGACACAATAATTTCAGTTCTCCTAATTGGCATGAAACAGCTCTTCACGGTCTCAAGTGTACCTTAATAAGGATCGATTCCTCTTTTGTTGTGATTGCTTCACTGAATCCTTTGGAAATTTGTTTGGACTTTTGGTTCTTCAATGCCTTCGTTATATCTTTCTTGATTGTCTTCTAGATACATTGTTTGTCAAATCATCAAAATATCATATTCATCTCAACAACATTATTGAGTTACCAACTACACAACATAAATCAAGCTAAAAAGTAACAATATCAAAGACAAAAGCAAGAACTAAAGAGAGACAAGAGATGTAGCATTTTCTTATTTCTTCCAAGTATTTCTCAAGTGTATACAATATGACTTCTCATTTATAGTATTACATAGAGATATACAAAACAAATGCCATAAATATGGCATTAAGAATTTTAAATAATGGAGGAGGTGGGAGACATGGCATTAAACATTTGAGATCATAGAGGAGGTAGAAGTTATAAATATAATGGAGAGGAGTAGTGGGAATTATCTACATAATAGAGAAGAGTAGTGGACATCCGTACCAACTAATAAAAAGTCATAGATTGCACCCTATAATTGTCCGAATAAGTCATTTACACATTTTAACATATTGGCGACCTATTACCCCTTTTACATATCCGAAGTGAAATTTTTAACTCTTTTTAGGTCCAGTCCCAGGCGCGTTTTGGTCGATATTTTTTAGCACGTCAATGCCCATTTTATAAGCATTAAGCATAAAAAACATTTTAAAATTATTAAATAAACTTCCCAGCGGTAATTTTCTTTCACCCGCACGGTTTATAACCCAATGGTAAGTCCAACTCTTACTCATTCAAGAAGGCCTTAACCCAAATCCACTCACCCAAAGTTCTTATGAATCAGCCCCAAAATATTGAGCAAGCTCGATTCTTTTAAAGTAAATGTAAATAAATCAAATCTTATTTTTATTGTTTGATTATTTCCTCTCATTTTTGCTTTTGTAGTTGTCTTTTTTTCTCTAAATTTCAACGTCCATCCTTTGGATTTTTCTAAAATCTTATTTCAATTTTTTGAATTATTTCGTCTAGATATGAGTTGTCATTGATTATTGTCACATCCCAGCTTTGAGGGTATGGCTAGCAGCCGGTGTCTGAATGACTCGAGCGTACCGCCTGTATATCATAGCGTGAACATATAACTGTCTGGGCCGACAAGGCCTTAGAATGATAATTACAAGAGAAAATGGAAATAACAACCTGAACATTGTGACAGCAAAACCAACATGTGTACATATATCGTAAGGCTGACAAGGCCACATCTAACCTTATAAGGCCGGCAAGGCCATAGCAATAATACTATCAGACTGACAAGAAGGACGACTAGGCCATACAAAATGATAATACATAACCCACTAGTCTACAAGCCTCTAAGAGTCATGTAACAAACAACCAAGTCGGGACAGGGCCCCGCTATACTCATAATATGTACATGAATGCATACCTAAAACTCAGACAACAACGTCGAAAGAAGAGGAGTGCTCTAACTTAAGATGAATAGTGACCCTACCAAGGAGGCTCATCAAATCGTCTATCTGCACCTGTGGGCATGAAATACAACGTTTCCCGATAAAAGGGATGTCATTACGAAAGATGCACTAAATATGTAAGGCATGTAAATATGTATAAGAATGTAATACAAGAGAAGGGTGTAGAAATCAACTTGGAACTCATAAAAAGGCTAATGAGGGCATACAGCTGATATAACCATTCATATATGCGTGAAAGTAAAATCAAGCCTCTCTATGGGTAATATAATATAAAATCCCTCTGTGGGGTAAGCTCATTATAAACTGTCCAGCCATATAGGATGCGGTAATATATGCCCAACTGATTAGTGGTATGCACATATAAGTGTGTGCCCGACCAACTATAGCATGGCGCGGTAAGAAAATATAGCCATATATATAAGTGCAATGCAAGACAAACCTCAAGGTACATCATGAATAGATTTGAAGTGACCTATGGTCGTTATCCTCCAAAAATCATTATGGAATCATATACAGCGAATGTTATAATCAAACCCTAGTGATCTCAATCAATCGTATCGTAAGGAATATCATAAGATGTGAAGGGGAGTTCTGACAAGGAACATACTAGAATCATTAGCAATAACAAAAGGGAAACACAAATAACCAAGCTACTAGGAATGGAATCATTTGACGATATTTCCTTTTTCTTTTGGGCTAAAACAAGATTATGCCAAAGAAAGGAAAGCCTTACATACCTTATTGTCGAAGTTATTTAAGTTCCACGGGTCCTTGTAAGCTCTACGAATGATTATCTATATCATACAAATGATTTAAATTACAATTGGATCAATAAACTATTAATCGATTCATTGAGACATTTAATCGAACACCTTGTGTGCGTAAGATTTATGTTTTCTTCTATATGGAACCTTATACATGTAGCAACACAACCAACCTTCCTAATCCTCCTCCTTAACCTCCATAACATCTACAAAATCTAGCTACTTCATATCCAACCTAAAACTCCATATAGGCAGCCCCAACAATACACAACAAGACTTAACATTTCCGACAATCACTTTAACAAACTAGTAGCAAGAATCATGCTCTATAACTTGTATAATCTCAAGAACAAGAATGAGAAGATGGAACTTACCTCCAAGAACAAGAATCATTCCAAATTAAATATTACTTCACTTCTAAGGAGCCTCCAAGTTCAGCACACGAAGAGGAGGTTGATCTAATGATAACCACGGGCGTCCATACGTTAGATTCACTTGTTTTTCCTTAAACATGGCCTTGAATCATATGGAAGACTATAAGGACATTTATAAGGTGTAGAGGGTCTGTTTTGGTCGAGCAAGGAGTGGAAAATAGGCAAAAATTGAGTTTAAGATATTTTAAGTCGGCCACCGCCTAGGATGTATGTCTGGCGTACGGACCATACTTTCCACCATACATCTACGATTGATGAACTGTCTGTTGCATTAGAAAGTAGACTCTCTGAAATTAAATTTTGATAGGTTATACACTCCATAATTCCTTATATACTAGGAGATATACCCCCAAGAAGTTGGGCCAAAAATCAGGTCCAAAAATTATGTCTGTCTTTCCCCGAGTTTCGACGATCTTAATTTCTTTCATCTGTTTAACCCCAAACTCTTACCAAACATAAGTAACACTTGTTTAAACTTGTTTACATTAAAAAATAGGATGTTAGCCTCACCGGGCTTTACATGAATTTACTTATGATGCATACGAGGGTGAAAATACGGCTTGTAACATCATTCCCCCCTTAAGAACATTCGTCCTCAAATGTTGGGGTAACTGAATTTTCAGAATTTCTTACCTATAGGATTCTTAAAGATTTTTACAGAGTTTCCTCTATAAACAGGACTATCCAACCTTGTCAAATAGCCAAAAAAGATATCTAATGCCTCACAGGGCTATACACTAGCATAATATAACATATCGTCCTCACACGACTGCATGTCTATCCAGAAATCAAAAAGGTTAACCATAACTCACCTCAACTATCAAGTGTCGTAGTCTAGCTGCGTCTGTCACTTCTTTGCCGATAACATGGACTATACAAGGCATTCAAGATAAACTCCATCATTACAAAATAGGAAATAGGAAAAACGTATTGCACGAGTGTCGATATAATCTTTTTGCAAAAATAAATCAAGGATACCTATCCTTCATGTCTTTCTTAACTTCTCAATTCATTTCTCTTCCCCTATCATCCCCTTTACAATGCCCCTATCAGATGCTATCTCTTTAATTCACAACTTTTAGACTCAATGATATAGCATAGTACCTTAGGTATATTCATACGACAATTCTCCATATTCTAAACATTCCCGACTAGCGATATGTGAAATAAATTTTCTATACTCTGCTGCAACATCAATATATAGAAAACTGATTTAGATTTTCTTTAACTCATGGAGGTCACCCTAGCTCATAGGTCACTTGGTCGTACCTTTAAATAATCCTATATCATTCAATATATCTGGGGTTAAACTTGTTTTGCTGGTCCAATCTCATTACACTTTATGGCCTTTAGAAATACTTAATCATAAATGGCATCCCTTAAGTCTCAGCTTCGCACATCAGTAGGTGATTCCTGACAAATCCTGAATTATTAACACTTGCCCTTGAAGAGGCTTTACTTCTTTTACCATTTGTTGGGTTAACTCCGGCCTACACACTCTCATTTTCTTATGTAGAATAGATTGATAGAAGATCTATACCTCTGACTATACAAGGTCTTATAAGGCTCCATCTAGATGATAAAGTGATAACCATCATGATACGTAACTCTTTGTGGGATAAGAGATCCTCCCATCCTTCTTCGAAATTTAGCATACCTGCTTGCCATATGTCATTGAGCATCTAAATCGCGCATCTTGTTACATCCCGTACTTTCGTACGTTAGTTTGCATCATAAGTTAGTCAACGTAATCTCGATAGACAAGATTACTTTTGATGTTATAAGTATTTATTCTACGTTTAATAGGTGATAGGTAAGTGTCGTAAAGGTTAGAGGTTAACCGAATCGAAAAGTATAAATTTTATCAATGAAATACCCCGTATTTTTGAGCTATGATTTGAACCGCTTGACATATGTAAGTAGACCTAAGCCACGGGGAATCTTGGTTACTTAATTGTGCATATCAAGAGCTCGGTGTGTGAAAGGACGAAGTCTTGAAATTATTTTAGATTTGAAAGTGGGATTATGGTGATTGGAAATAATATTTTGTGTGTGACAGTAGAGAGACAAGAAAATTTAAATTACAATTTTATTACTATGCATGGTTTTGCTAATAAGGTTGAAAGAATCATTTTCTTGCCCAATGATCTATAATGATATGTTACAGTGGAAGTGTACAATATAATATTTATACAAGTTGGAAGGTGATTAAAGGGGCAAAGTTGTCAAAATAAGACAAGTGACCAATAATGAAAAAGGTGACATAAGATCATATATTTATATATCCAAAGGTATATATATACCTTTAGATATATATTGACACGTAAGCTAAGAGGTGGCATTTTAGTTATGTTGGAGGAGGACATTTGGGGATAAACTTAAGAGCTAAAATTCATATTTTTAATTTATCATGTGAGAGTTATTATATGAACATTATGTTGGATATAACGAGAAAAAGGTTGGGCCTAATTTGTCTTATACATGGCTGTCCAAAAACAAACATAGTCTCGTTACTTTATAAAGTAAAGACCCAACAAGGTCAATGTTTTTTAGGGATCCTAGAAAATATTCTCTTTCTTATAATAGAGAATGAGTTCTCTTTAGGGGTTCGGATATAGATGTTTTATATCAGACTTAAGCGATTTATTGGTCACGGTAAAATACGTTCTTTTTGTGCTACCTTCTCAAGTGAAATTTAGACATCTTTTGATAATCTTTAAGAAGATGGTGTAGCAACTTCATAGCTTCTTTGCTAACTAGTAGCAGCTGCATGTAAGGAGAAAGACTAGGAGATTAGAAGAATGAGAATCCATTTTGTTCTAACAAGCTCAAGTGAAGCAAAGTTATTTCTTCATCAGTTACAATTAAGCTTATAACGGGATAGTCGTTTCTTCATAGAGGTTCGGAGGGTCAAAAATTGAGGTATGTTAAGGCTACTCTTCCTTCCTTTGGCATGATCAAAATGAAACGAAAGTAAACGAATAATATCCATAATGGCTCCACTCTTAGATATGTTAGAGGTTGATGTTCTTGACTTCTATATAATGATAGTGATCTTATCTTATGGCTTGTTGATTCTTCAAAGTAAGTTATGTTGATGATGTTAGTTCTATAATGTTAATCGGAGGTAAAACTACCTTATATCACTCTGATAGACTCATAGTGTCTTAGTATCATTCATACATTGTATTCATGTATATACCATGACCTCACAAGCATTATATACTCTATATGATATGTATATATGGTATGGGAAAAAGGGTATGGCATTATATATGCACCACCACCTGATCAGGTAATATATGATGATGATTATGCCCACAGAGGCTTGATGGTATTATATACGCATATGTATATGTATGATCAGTCATTAGGTACGCACATGTATAACACTTAGGCATATTATGGCCCTCAAAGGCATTCTGTACAGGTTGATTGTTTCTTGTCTTAGGTTACCTCCATGCCTTTATTATACTATTTTTCATGCCTTACATACTCGGTACATTATTCGTACTGACGTCCCTTTGCCTGGGGATGTTGCGTTTCATCCCCGCAGGCTCATGTAGACAGGGCGATAGACCGCACCAGTAGGTTGCCTGTTCAGCTGATATTGGAGCACTTTACTTGTCCCAGAGTTGCTGGTTGGAGTCGCTAGGTACTCATACATATATATTTTGGTATTTCGGGTACGACAGGGCCCTGTCCCGATCAATTATTGCATTATAGCACTCTTAGAGGCTTGCATACTAGTGTCAATGTGGATTTGTTTTGTTTGGCCTCCTTGTAAGTGGACGATACTTCTTATATGTCCTTGTCGGCCTCAATTGCATGTTAGAGATTCCAAGTACTACAGTGGTACGCTTGGGCCTTCGGGTGTCGGGTGCCGACCACCCTCCCAAGGTTGGGGTGTAACACGTTTGGTCTGACCTTTTAGAGGTATCTCTAGAAGTTTACGACAGCTAAGACCCTTTACCTAAGATTATAGACGTTAGAATTTCCTGAAACCAGACGATCTTCTTATTATATTTTACTTGCATTATCCTCGGTTGTTCGGATAGTTCACTCTAATAAGAAATGGGTCATCCTTATAAATCTGTCAATCATTAACCATTTGGGTAACATTTCCAATAAGAACGTGGTGAGTTTATATTGAACTTTATCCTAAAATACTTTTCTATTTCCATGTCAGGAAATCCATTCTCTATATTGGCCCACTAGGCCTAGATACTTGGTCCTTTCTTGTTGACCATTGGGTGGATTGGCAATTCTCTTTTCCACATCATCACGCCATTACATATCTCTCATACCATGGTACACCTTCGTCGAACTAAGGTGAGTAAAGTAGCGAGAATAATGCACTTCCGCTTAAATCTTGTTCTGTAAATTAGCCAGTTTGGAACATACAATTGACCTAGGTATCAAAGAACTATGTCTCCCTTTATCCCAAATACTAGCTTCTTTTGCTGATAGTACCAACTTTGTATTCGCATATCACTATCTCTTACTTCTTCCGCAGGGGCAACGTTGATAACTTCTGCACGATGATTCTATTAACTAATAAAGCTCCTTTTGCTACCTTTTTCTTTCCTCTGCCTCTAGATAAGCTAAGCCTCTCAAATCTCTTACCTTAAGTTGCCTTAAAGGATATTGTCCTATTCTATTAAACTCTCCTTTCAAACTGTACTAGAATGGAAATCCTAAATCCTTGTTCTTTTACTTCAACCACTAAGAATGCTACTACTGAGTTCTAGTTAGTAACTCCATCCGTTGTAATTTATCTTTTGAATCGTCTCCTTCTCATCGAGGGCCACATTCTACTATACCATCTAGGCTTGCTTTTACTTACTTCTTAATCCCAAGAACCATTATTCTCTTTAAGGAGACTCAAATGTGTCACGATTTAA